>CAMRHE010000384.1:1200000-1847644 GCA_947044405.1 Leptodactylus fallax
TTTCTATTAATTATATGTATTTTTAGAGTTTAATCACTGTGATTAGTACATACAGATAAGGGACTGCACTGAGATAAGGGAAGTCCACCTGACAGCCTACATGCACCCATGAAGTTAGAAATGCAAAATGTTATTAAGGTTTTAATTAATAGCAATAGGGTTGGTCATAGAACAAAGGTATTGAATTTTATCATATATGTAGTTTGAATCTTTAATATATGGATATACACTTCAAATATTATGTTGCAAATTAAGGCAGAAGTTTTAAAACTAAAAGCCAAAAAATATCAGAAGTGCACTATTAAATTGTGAGGCTATTTAATTGTTTCCAAGTACAAAATACATTACTAACACTAAACTTTATAAATTATTACACTTTTCTCAAAAATTGGCTTGTTATCTTTATTGCTGCAATAATACGTCTTCATTAGTCATGCCATTAGGCAAAATTTCATAAATTGTAAAATAGATGTACTAAGTTTATTGTAAACTGCAAATACAAGCTATATAAATTTAAAAGCCATGTGTTAAAAAACTGAGGTCCACTTGTCAACTTCATTATTTAATCTTTTTCTGACCTTAAATCACAATTTTGAAATTTTGAAATCAATGGGCTTAACATCCAATGTACTGATAAGTTGGGTCCTCTAGAGCAGTGTTTCTAAATCTTTTCAAATGAAGCATCCCATTTTGAGAAAGCATCCCAACCAAGTACCCCCAAAGTAGCGATCACTTATAAATATTGATAAAAAAGGCTTTGTTTGTTAACAGTTACGCAATGGTTCACTCAGTGCCATCACATGCAGTATAATGGCCCTTACACTCAGTAGAATGGTGCCTTCAGTCCTCCTCGTAATATAATGGCCCCCACACAGCCTTCACATGTAAAATAATGACCCCCACAGTGCCCCCACATGTAATAATATGGCCCCCATATATAACATAATGGTCCCCACACTCAGTGATGTTTAAGGAGCAAATAGTGATAAAGAAAAATAATCATTAAAGTCTTTACTAATAATTAATTGCTAATATACTGTAAACCCATTGTATATAGGTATACTGCTAATTCCTTTATTGATAACAATTTTAACATGTGGCCTTGTTATGTGAACAAGAATGTTAACCTATGATCTAGTTACTTGAAACCTAGTGAGTCCAGAAACAGTGTTTTGGATAAATGAGTCAAAATATTAGATAAGCACTGCTATGGAGCCAATGTTTATGCCACATAATGTTCTTTAGGTTTGACTATAAGTCACACATATAATTATGTTAATTCTCCAATGAGAGTGACGTTGATTGTAAGTGGACATTCTGATGGTTGCCAGAAATTTGGATTAAGATCCCCTGTTTTGGGGCATTTGTGACATTAAAATGACCTAGTGTTCAAATCAGGTTCTATCTAAAAATCTAATTATGTTCTTGCTAAACAAATATTAACGTCATGTAGTTTTCCCACTGGCAGCTAAGTTTAATAATATTGTTTGCACTTGACAAAGACCCCTGTGAAGGTTGATATGTGATACTTTCCTCCATTAAAGAAGTTTCCATCTTTTTCAAAACACTGGTAGATTTTTTATATTTTGGTGATAACAGCAACTCCCCTTCACCCCTCCCTGCAAAGTGACCTCTATATAGGTGAAAAAAGCATCTAGAAGACATTTTGATAAAAGTCAATCAGAGCCAGCATCAGCACCCGGCAGCTCTGGAGCCCAAGCTCCTGGGGGGGGGGGGGCTACTCGGCTGCTGGGTGCCGACTGCCTTTGTCTCCCCCCACTTACTTACCTTTGACCTTTACAACTAGAGGAGTCCACACAGGATGACAGCTTAATCCTCCTCCCAGATTCTTGTACTGCAGGGGATGACAGGATGGTCGATTACAGTGGATTGTGACTCGGCTCCAGGTGCATGTTCTGTCTTGTCTTCTTTTCTTGTGTGTTTATTTCTTCTGTCTTCTATGTGTGTGTGTGTGTGTGTGTGTGTGTGTATAAGTGTACATGTTCTGTCTTGTGTGTGTGCGTGTGCGTATGTATATGGCTTCAGATGCACTATATATCAATACAGATAAAAGCATTTATTGTACTGTTAACAGTATTAGGCCCTGTTCACACAGCGGAATCTGCTGGTGATTTTGCAGCAGATTTTGCCCATACATCAGTGGCAGATTAAGCCCTCATTGTGAATCCCATTGTTTTCAAGATTCTGCAACTTGAGACTCCCCGCTGATTAGGCCCATTCATTTGAGCTTAATCATCGGTGGAAAGCTGGCTGGAAGAGGAATTCCACTTAATTTTCCAACGTCTGAACGTCTGCTAACTCACAATACCCTAATAGGCTATATTAAAATAGCTTTCTAAACTAATATAAAAAATAATATTTTAACAATATATTGATGTATCAATTTTGACAATGGATTGTAAATGAGATGGATTTTACAAAGCATGTAGTGATTGAGATTGATGTGAAATTAAGCATAATAGTTGTTTGACAGTGCTAGCTCTCAAAGTCGAATATCAAAAGTGGTCATAAACTAAAATGGTTGATTAAATATAATTTCACTTTCCTGTATTAGAACTGTAGCAGAGTCGAAGTTTACAAAACCCAAAACTTGCTTATTGATGGCTACAATTGGCATCCTCAGCTGTGAAATTATATAACTAGAATGAAGAAATTAATTAGACTTTACTTGAATCATAAATTATCTGAACATATATTCATAGATATATCTGACATTAATGAACACTTTGCTTATAAAAAGTTCTCTTTCTAATTATGTACAAAAGTTATGAGCTGGTTTGACATTTTGGTCTTTTGCAATCACTAATTAGATATTTAAACCGCATATGTCATAATGAACTGAACTTCTCTCTTGTTCATTAAGCTCCGAAATGATGATAATCTGGCATTTCCTAGGTGCTCATAACATGTATTTATACCTTACTAAGCCTTTTAAATTGCATTGACCCATAAACTACCATTGATACCCACTAGAAGCATATTGAATGTGGTATTTTGCATCTAGAAGCATATGATTTCTTTTAATTGAATGTTGCATTATGACATTAAGTATTATTTAGAATTCTGCTAAATATACTGTTTAATATTAATTATGCATCAATTTATCCGATTTAAAAGCACCCCTAAAAGATTAGTGACTTGCACAGTTCTGTGTTAGAGTGAACTGATACCAGTACACAGTTATTATTCTTCTATACAGTGTTCTGGCTCTTGTCTTATACAATTCATGGTTATCACGCAGTTCATCATTAGTTTCTGAATAACTGGTTTCTGGATTTTCACTCTATTCAGCTTTTTAAATTATAGGTAAATTTTATTTAGGTATCCATTGTTTATAATTTGTTTAAAGGGTACCTGAGTTTTCTTGAAAAGTTCAAATATGTGCAGGATCTTGCTGGGCAGTCTGTTCTATGACTGTATAAGCCTTCATACATGGTGTTCTATCTATCTATCTATCTATCTATCTATCTAAGAAAAGAAAAATTTGCAAACAAAAGAAGGACCTTCCAGTCTCCAAACATTTTTTTGACCTAAAACATACGGAGCAGCAATTTAGGTTCCGAATTATAGATCATGTTCCTCCCATTAGAAGGGGTGGCGACAGAGAACGTTTATTGAAATGTAAAGATCTTGAATGGATATATAGACTCAATACTCTTAAACCAAATGGAATTAATGTTAAATATAAACTTTCAACTATAATTTAAAGTTGAGTATATACTTTCAACTGTATTTAATGAGACAGTTTGCCCTTAACCTTTGTCTAGTTCATCCTCAGCTTGTGAAGTAGTATTAGATTGACATTTGTTGTATTATTTTTATTATATCATATTATAATATAATATTAATAATAATAATATAATATTTAATATAATATTAATAATTTACTGTATTATTAATATTATTTTTGGACTAATTATTTTATTTCTTTCTTTTAGATTTACTTTCACATTGACTGTACTTTGAATATATACAAGACTGGAGCTTTGGAACATCCCACTTTATACTATTATGGATATACCGTGTTTCTCCAAAAATAAGACCTACCCCAAAAATAAGCCCTAGCTAGATTTTCCAGTTTTTTTGGAGTAGGCTTGAAAAATAAGCCCTACTCCAAAAATAAGCCCTAGCTAATTTAACCACTTCCCGAGATCTGCCGTGCAATTACAGCGGATGCTGGGTCCTTAAAGATGGCGGTCGCTCTGCTGCAGAGTGGCTACCATAGCTGCCGTACCGGGTCTCCACGGAGACCTGGTGTTAATGTCTGTGATCAGTTTCTATCCTGTTCACAGGCATTGTTCAGCATGACCCCCCTCCTTCCCACCAAAGTAGCACAACCCGCAGTTAATGCCTGTGATCAGAGTGGACTCTAACCGCAGGAATTACTAAGTGTGACCTCCCCCCCTCCCGCAGTCCCCAGGGCTACTATACTATAGCTACAGTCCCTATAGCCCCCCTCCCCAAATCAACCCCCCAAAGCAGAGCAACTATCCCCGGGGCCAGTCCCCACTGGTCCCATACCTTTCACATTGCAGGTCGGCTCCCGCGCAGCGAGATCGTGGGAGCCGACCAGTTCCTTTGACAGCCGGGAGCCTTATGAAGGTTCCCACGCCTGTCATAGGAATATTACTATTGAGATCCTGCCTCAATAGTAATGTAGATAATCTCCCATAGACTGCAATACGTTGCCGTATTGGTTATGATTTTTCTATATATTGACTCTATAGACATGCGTAGTGGAATGTTTTAGATGCCAATAGCGCTGACATGAGGTATGCATATCATTAATAGTAAGTGGGATTATTCCATTTGTTTTTATAAGGTACACCTGTGTCAATATTATTGCATTTAAACTATTTTAATAGCTTCTTTGCTATTTTGCACCTTATTGCAAGATCTATAGTAATTATTGCATCTTATTACCTTGATCATTGTTCACTGCTATATTCACCCTTGTTTAAACCTTTTGATATTTGTATTTTTACTAAAGATGTATTGTATACACTGATTGTATTACATATTGTTCACCTTATATAAAGCTTCAATTATAAAGTCACTATGAATTTGCTTGAGAAAGGTTCCAGTCTGTGAACTGAAACATTGCACCTTGGATTAAAACACTGAACTTTTTTTGAATCAATTGGAGTGCTGCTGGTATCTGCTTTTTATCTATCTATCTATCTATCTATCTATCTATCTATCTATCTATCTATCTATCTATCGTTTTTCTGCTGCTAATATCCCCATTATAGCTGAAGCAAAACTTTACATTTGTCTCTGAAGCAGGGGTCATGTACAATAAGGAGCAGTTTGCTCCTCCCCTATCCATTATAACTACTACTGGTTTGTTAACACGTAATTCTGCAGGAGCAACTGTACACTAGGAAACAAATAGCTGAGAAACGCCCATGTGATTATACTATAGGAGACCCAGGGACACTGGAATGCAAATGTAGGGGATATACATGTAGGCAGGATGCAGCTAAAAAGTTCCCTGACACAGGAAAAGAGAAATCTATGAGCATGGTCAGCAAAACTGCTTGCTGTCTGTGAATAACACTCCATCTGTAAACACATAATCAGCTATATGTAGATACAAATACATTGAAGATTCTTCCTATATTGTAAGCTGTGAGATGTGCAGGATTTTCATTCCAGTGCACAGAGAAAACAGTTTACAGATGTGTTTGGTGGCTGTGAGGAGAATCACACCCTCCCATCTCTATTTGCTGTGTGAAGACAGATCAGACCATCCCCCTCAACTTACTGTGAAGCCATATTGTGTCTACAGAAGGACCTTACCTAATAACGGAGTGAACTGCAAATTAAGCTAGAAGGGAAGTTCCTAGTAGCAGGAACTTTAGAAAGGTTTTCAGGCAGAAAGCAGCAACATTTTTAAATAAAGTGCATTGCATTTTGGTCCAGAATCACATGCTCTAATAAACAAGACTAAATTTTCTGAAAGGTTAGTGACCATTAAATCTTTAAAAGGTGGGATCACGTCCAGGGTTGAAGCAAGTTAATTTCTTCACCATAAATAATAATAATGTCTCACCCTGCAAAATTCCTGGTCATTTAGTGGAATGGCCAGGGAACTTGTCAGGTGTTTTTTCCTACATCAACTGGCCTCATCATGTGCAGGATAAAGTAATTCCCTTTTTCCATTGGTGCTCTTCTGTACTCTGTTTCTGTTGCAGCAAAGTGAAGTTATAAATATTTGAAACCAAAAAAAGTCGTATGTAAATTAACGTAAGTAGTCATGATGGGCAGGGAGCAGCTTCAGCCTAGACATGCTGTCACCTCCTCAGTGAGTTTGAGGACTATGAGAAATATGTCAATCATACCCAGGAGGTATGATTAGCAAATGGACAGTGTGACTAGTACTGAGGCAGTTTCCCAACTGTGAAACACGAGGGTGGCAGGATTATGTTGTGAGGTTGTTTTGCTGCAGGAGGGACTGGTGCACTTCACAAAATAGATGGAATCATAAGGAAAGAACATTATATGGCAATACTGAAGCAACAGCTCACGACATCAGCCAGGAAGTTAAAACTTGGGCGCAAATGGGTCTTCCAAATGGACAATGACCCGAAGCATACTACCAAACTGGTTACAAAGTGGCTTAAGGATAACAAAGTTAATGTTTTGGAGTGACCATCACAAAGCCCTGATCTCAATCCTATTGAAAATTTATGGGCAAAGCTGAAAAGGCAGGTGCGAGCAAGGCGGCCTACAAACATGGCTCAGTTACACCAGTTCTGTCAGGAGGAATGGGCCCAAATTCCTACCAACTATTGTGAGAAGCTTGTGGAAGGATATCCAAAACGTTTGACCCAAGTCATATAGTTTAAGGGCAATGGTACCAAATACTAATGAAATGTATGTAAACTTTTAACTTTGCAGAAAGTAATAAAAATGCCTTAACAATTCTCTCTCTCTCATTATTCTGTCATTTGGCAAATATAAATAATTTTGGTAATCCTAATTGACCTAAAACTGGAAAGGTTTATTCTGATTTCATGTCAGATAGTGAGAAAAACATGCATATGTGTCTTTTTATATAGTGTATGTAAACTTCTGGTTTCAACTGTAAATATTCAGCTATACAGACCAGCCATAAAGAACATTTGTTAGGACTGCTGCTATATACAGCATAGTATCCCTAATGAACAATAGGACCGCGATATTGTATCTGTATCCTATAAAATTCTGGGAGACACTGTGAGTTTTTAAATCATTACAGATGCTATAAAGATGCAATATTTCTGGATTCTAGTTTATGTAAGGTTACACTCAAATGAACACTCCAGTAAATAACACATGTATGTTCACAATAATAAGAATTGTAATGTTAGTTTTTTTTAATAATTACATATATTTAAAGGAACCATTACAGAAGCCATGTTTGTAACTGATTCTTAGAATCATGAAATATTTTTGCCATTAAGTTAAATTCCTTAAGATATAGCAAAATGTCATCTAAAGGCTACTAAATTCATTTTTTTATGTTTTAATTGGGGATGTGTAGTAGTAGAATATCTCTTCTAGACCCATTTCAGCAACCTATAAATAGAAAAGAGTCTATACAACTTATGAGTATCGTCCACAACCAGCCAAATCAGAAGGATATAATACAGAAAAATATAATCATTAAATAATAATTGAAAACTTTATTTTTCCTTTGCCTGTAGCTCTTTCCTTTAAACTAGTTACGTCTTTCAAATTGAAGCACACTAGCAACGTATTCATAAAGCCCTGGAGGTAATGGCTCCCAGAGAAATGACGCTGTCAGTGATGTTATTAATTTTTGTTTAACATTAAAGACAATGTGTTCTATTGGGTTTTTCAAAAGAAATATCTTTATAATAATAAAATCTGATATGGGGCAAATAATGTGAAGCTAACTTTCAGGAAGCTTATATGCAAAACCTTCAATAACATATATAATCTTAAGAAACTCAATAGAAGAAAAAATAATCAACCAATGCTCCATTGAGTAGCTTTGTTTTATTTCATTTATTTCCCCCTCTTTTACATGGTAATAGAAGCACAAAATACATTTTCCAACTGTGAAATTCTTCTGGGTTTTAAAAAAGAATGATGCAAACTTCATTCACAGCTGGCAATTCCTAGCAGGTTGGGTATATAATTCACTTTTCTATTTAAGATTTTGTTACCTTTCCTAAAGCTCAACACTTGGTAATATGAATAAAGAAGTTAAAGGATATTTTTAACATAATTAGAAAAGATGCTGCTGGCAATAATTCATATTTTGTCAAATATATATATAAAATGTATGTTTAATTACAAAATACAGTTTGACATATAAAGAAAAATGACACTTTGTGTTAATGTATTCAGCATAAAGAGGAGAATGAGAACTTTAAAATACTATACAAGAAAATAAAGTGGTTTATATTTTGAAACAGAAAAGTACTAAAATAATATGTGCTGCACTTTCAGGGTAGAAAGCTCAAGGGGATTGTGAGAAATTACTACTTGACAGGAAGATTGCTATTTACAAATAAAGTCCCATAACACATTCTTGGAGTAGCACAGTAACAAAATGAACACAAAATTCGACAGTGCATCCAAAGAAAGTCATGACTTAAGAAAAGTCTTTAGTTTCATGTGAAGGGAAAATCGTTACTGAGTTTGGCAGCATTACCAATGATGTTTTTTCAACAAAAACTAAAATAAAATGAATCTGAAAATACCCACAATAGTGCTACAAGTAGCACTATTAATGCTATTACTGAAACCTATAATAATAAATCTAAGAATAATAATATATCAAGCCAGACACAGAAAATATTAAATTAAAAATTAAACCACTAGGATTGGAATGTGTAAGGTAAACATCACTGTATAAATAAGAAACTGTACATTGGGGTCGTGCAGTAATTTTTTATTTATGGCTTATCCTTTTAATATGCCATAAATATCTGATCATTTGGGGGGCCAACAAGCAGCCCTGCATGGATCAGCTGTATGAGGCCTCTTCTGATGCCTGTACTATATACTCCAGGAGGTCAGAAGTAATTGGCTCCATACCCTGTATAAAATGGATCAAATCTAAATGAGATAAATATTTTTCATTTATTCATTTGCTGTCTACATGCAGTAAATAGTTTTCTCAGTAACTATATATGCACATGCATATACATATCTTAAGACTTAAACTTGACTCATAAAATAGAAGTCTTACATTGCTAGTGTTTTGTTTCTCATTCACATTTATATTTCATCATGCAAAATTTAATAACTTTTTGAATTAATTTACAACTTGTTCCAGGGTCTAGATGTAGCTCTTATGGAGTCATAATACTCGTCATGTCTTTTTGATTCCCTTCCAAACTTGTTGTGATGGACGTACATTCCCAGTAGCTCAATCCTTCTGTCTGAACCATCTTGTACATGAACCACAGAGTGAGTTTTATTATACAATACAGTCAAGAAGAATATGGGCACTTAAACTGTATTCTTCTCTCTGACACTGACTACATTAGGATATACAAAGGTTCAGAGTAGTGGAAGACCTGCCGTTATTCCAGCAAGAAAGCTGCTGCAAAACACTCTACTTGAGGTCTCTTTTGCTGCAGCAGCTATCACTCTGCTTCTGAATTTCCACGATGGAAAAGAGTTGAAGCATGTGGACGTACCCTAAGGTGAATGTCCCGACAGAAAAAGTATTAAACATCAATATCAAGGCTAAGGAGAATTTTTAAAATTATTCCAGTTGAAAATTAGCTTGTTTTGCATGAACCAACTGAAAATTTCATTGTGAGACTATCACTTTAGTATTGCTGGCTTAGCACTGTCATCAGAACCCAAGCAGTTCCAGTCTCTAATTGTCAGGAGATGTCCAAATTAATTAATTAAATTGCTCTCGGGGAATCAACACAGAGACAGGTGATTCTCTATGATAATTCTTCTCTGTTTATTAAGGCTGTGCACAAGATTATAAAGGAAAATAATGGCTTTATACCAGCTTACACTTCACAGAATACATCACACAAAAGTATGCAATACAATTGGTTAAGGATAAGTGGGCATTCTGCAAGGCCCGAATGTGGCCAGCATGTGGACTTCCAATATCCGCCATCTTGGATGCGTAATTAAGCATCTGACCACATAAGCTCATCTATGTCAGTAGACCTTGAAATGTTTCATTAAAACATTTTTAATAAGACCTATCTCTTATCGCCATACAATACATCTTGTTCCCAGACGTGGAGATTATGGGAGTGAAGGGGAGACAAGGGAACAAAAATCATACAACCGGCCCATCTTATGAAATGACCTTGGCTATGAAGCGTGGAAGAACTTCTAAACAATAGAACATGCTAATGAATCAGATTCTATAATATACTGAATATATTCTCTTAAAGCGATAGACACAATTTTATTGATTATTGACTCTTAAGCCATTTTCTGATATTTTTCCATAACAGCACTCTATTGCGTAAGATGGTATTTTTATGAGTTGCAAACCATTAGCAATTAAACCTAGTTTCCTTATTTTTATCTTACATACTAATGATATATTTATCATCACTATACTTACCAAAATCAACATCTTCAACACTTTTATAATAGTTAACAATAATAAACTCTAATATTAAACTGGAAAGTTTCACAGATGTCCAGTTAGAGATGTCATTAACCAGACGCCAACCACCCATTGACTATATACGTCTGAGAAGTCATATATAATTCTGCAAGGATGTACCTGTATGTCCTTGCAGAGATAAACAGCTGCACATGAACACATAGCTGCATAAGCCGGCAGAACAGTTGGACAATCCAGAGAAAAGGAAGCTATAGTTTTTTACCACCCTTGCCTTCCTGATCACCAATGAGGACTGTGTACACAGATATGGCAGCCACTATGATGTAGCTACCCTTCCAAACTGGCAGTAATGTGATCCAGAGGTGGCCGGGAAATGTAGGAGCTGTTGGGTCCCAGAGGACCCAGATCAGATCCGCAGTTTAGGTTACGAGACTAAACTCCTCTTTTGACTGGGGCTAATGTAAAAAATGGTAAAACCCCATCACAGGCTCTAGCCCAGCACCAGCAGCACAACACTATATGTCACCAACATAAAAATAACTAATGGAGAAGAAAATATATTTCACATTTTTTTTTAGAAGCACTTTGTGCTAGTAAAAAAAATAAATAAAAAAAATGCGAAAAACAGACACATTTATCTTCCTTTTTTTACATTAATAAAGCAAAAACACGCAAAAATAAAAATAATAAAAATTAGACCCTATGTATCAATGAAAAAAGATGCAAAAATTATTTGAATAATCCAAATGAAAATATTGTTATAGCCCTCAAAAGCACATTTAACAAAATGACCAAAAACGTGTCCGGTCCTGAACCAGGGAAAATAGCTTATAGGATATACTTTTTCTATTGAATCTATGTATTATGTCATTTTTATTTTCCTGTGAGAAATCTCATGGTAAGAGAAGTATAAATGTTGGTCTGAACCTTGTATTAAAGAAAATGTTCATAGACAAGTTGAAACTATGAAATACATTTTGCTTCAACAGTGAATGTTGAAATTTACTCAAATATCCTGAAATTGAAATGAATCATTAGAGAACTAGTATAATCACAAAATGCACATGTACCGAAATACAAATTCAAAATTTTTTTGTTTTGTCTCTGCACATTTATAAGTTAAGTATTAATAAGTTAATACGTTTTTTTACATTAATATCCATATAAGGCTGTTTTGTGTGACAAGCTACATTTTTAAGAGACAGTTTGGCACATGTGGTCTGAGTATATGTAGTTCTGTATATGCAGTATTCAGAATGAATTACTCCATCATTAGTAATTACAAATAATGTGTTAAATTCATTATTAAAGGGGTTGTCCAGTTTGAGACCAATATTGAGAGACAAATGTTATTATTTGTATAATGAAAAGTAATATACTTTCTGTATCAATTCTAGGTTTTCTAGTTCTGTGCTTGGTTTCATTCAGTCTGCTTACTTACAGTTGGTAAAAATCAGTCCATGGTCATGTGATATACAGTCCATGGTCATGTGATAAGCACACAGGTGCACATCTTGTTACCAGGCAGCTGTCTGATTACTGTGCTGTGACTATAACAAGCTGTACACCTATGTGCTCATCCCATGACCGTGGAGTGACTTTTATCCACTAGAAGTAAGCAGAATGAATGACAGCAAGCAGAGATCTAGAAAACTGTGAAGTATTGATACAGAAAATATATTGGAAACTTGTATAATTCTTCATTATACAAAAAATAACATTTGTCTCTCAAAGTTGGTCTTAAACTGGTCAATTACTTTAAGTTATTGCATTTTATAGATTTTTTTTTTTTTAACTCGGAACAAATATCTGTAACAAATATCTGGGCATAAGTATCACAAACCCCATATTCCTGGCAGTGGAACCAACAAATCCACACCACTTCTTTCAGGGTCTCTGTCAGGGAATAGTAGTATAATGTGTACTGTGTTAGTCATTATAAGTAGTGGAAGAGTGAAGTACTTCACGCTGTCAGGGTAACGCCTCAAGTCGCCTTGACAGTACCATTGAGCGACTAAGAGGCCATATGTCTCATTCCTGTGCTGACTATTCTGTTTTACAGCAGAAAAAATTAAAAACAGATGTAGCAAAATTAACCTTGACTTTCTGCAGTGTGATAAGATGCTGCAGCGTCCAGCTTGGACCTCCTGCGCAACTTTTCCTCACAATTGTCAGCTGTATTCCATACATTTTTGAGGCACTTACCTTTCCCTTTTTTCTCTGTCTGGGCCCAGACCACCATTAAAACATATTCACAACATGTTTGTGCACAGAAGCTTTCTATCATTCCCATGTTGGTGCCCTCCCCATAATAATCAGGCCCCTTTTTGTGCCACAGTCTCCCCCACTGAATCCCTCCATGACTATATGCTGCTGACTAGCTGCTATCTTTTGCAATAAAGGGTTAATTTTTTCCTTTCTGACAGTGGAAGCCTATGTATCATAAATCATCTCACTCCAGCTCACCAAAGGGCAGGGGTCATAATGTTGCGAACACAGACTGCCAGTCATCCAAGGAAATCAGAAAGGAGATCAAAGAAGTTGATGGGTTGATGTTGACGGCGACCTGTGGGACCCTTATGGGCCCAGTCACAGCTGTGACCACTGTAATCCCTATAGTTACATCAGTGATCTTAACAACAAAGTCATTGAAGTCATTAACACCGATATAACACTCTGTGCCATAGTGTTGTTAACATGTAAAGCATGTTGTTAATCTCTGCTACATCTGTATGTTGAGCTGTGCAGTCTACCATCAATATCTAGATATAGGTATATAGTACTCGATCTTGATAACACTGCCTTTGGTCAGCCTGAGTGACTTATTGCACAGTTATACTGATATGCTCTGAAGGGCTGTAGGATATAGCTATTGGACAATGCACATTGTTTCTTTATATGATTCTTGTTGTATAAATTTGGATATAGTTATAGAGTCCCTCTATCTTCCTTCACCTTTACTCTTTAATCAGTACAGATTCTTTCCACAAATGATAATGGTGTAAATTAAGATATAATGCAGAAAGTTGTACAGATGCCTCTGCCCTTACCTTTACTTCAATTTGGTTATGGACTCCAATTTCTCAAAAAACAAATTCAATACAAAATTATAACATGCAAGCAAAACCCTTAATAGGCTACTTATTGATATACAACCTCATGACAGAATATAGCAATAGATCATGTACTTATGAACAGCTGGTCATCTCATGATACATATGTGTACATGTCCAGCAAAGAGAAAATGTAAGGAAGGGAGCATATGTACAATTTAATGTTTTTAAGTTACACTGTTTACATTTTTGTTAGAAATTACCTTTCATATTATAGATTCGGGCACCCTCCATTTCTTAGATGCTTGGCCTTGGGTACTGGTAATACAGCTTGTTGTAGGCATATTTAGACCAGTATTTTTCTGTTCTGTTATTAAATTATGCTAATGTTATGAAAAAAATAAAATAGTATTATACATTGTAAGTTGATGTGTATTGTTTATTAATTTTCTGTATTTTATAGTTTTCAGCTATTAAGACTATATGGTCAATGTATTATTAAGTATAGTATGGCTATGGGTGCCAATCTTGTCAAAGAAAGGGATATGTTGCAATCAAAAGGAGTCAGTTTTCTTGTGTCAGCATCAATCTTGACATGTAAGATGTTAGCAAGCAGAGATTATAGGTTTTCCTACTCTTGAGGATGCGAATGGAAGTTCGTAAATAGACGGCGACACCTTCCTATGTCCTTCTTTGAATGTATTGCCTTAATTAAGGTGACCCTCCTGCCAAAGCTCTTATACTATTTTAAAATGCTCCCAGTGGCTGTTCCTATGGGGGAGCTCAGGGCAATGTAGTCACTATACTTAAGTTTATCTGACATTCTGGGAGACACAGGATCCCTAAGTCTGTCCTATTGGCTGCCAAGACATCAAGGGGACTGACTATTTCAGAAGTCCTTAAATACTATTGGGTGGCCCACCTCCGGAGTATATCCTCCTGGGAGTCCCTTACCATATATAATAGATGGACAGAGATTGAAACTCGCTTCTGTGGGGGATTCCCCCACCCCACACTCTGAAGTCTCATACAATTTCAGAGAGAGATCTGGCTGCACTGAAAATAGCTCATTTATGACATCTGTCCTCATTAATCCCTTGATCCCGGAGCGATTATATTCAACTATCACATGATTTTGGATGACTGCAGAGATCTTCCTCTTAGCTGACATTGTTGACCCCACCACATGGACTCTTCGCTTATTTGCACAGCTCTGCCAGAAACATTCCCTCCCTCCACAGATGTTTTATCACTACATTCAGATCCACCACTACATGTCACACTCCACTCAAGTATCCACTTCGACCTCCTTTGAGAGGCTTTGCCGGGCTGGCACTTCTACTAAGTAACTTATATTGGCTATCTATTGCATTCTCCAAAATCCAGTGCCCTAGGCCTTGCCTACTCAAAGGTATATGGCAAGGTGGGAAACTACTGTAGGGCGACCTATGCCCTTGTCACTGAGGTAGATGATTTGGTCAAAAGCTGATAAAACATCTATTTGTGCCACATACAAAGAGAACCAATACAAAATCTGATGTTTTGACATCACACCCCCGCCCTTTGAAATACACTAAACCCTGCATCCACTCAGTTTGCTGGAGGTGTTGGTGAGATGATGATACGTTACAACACATTTTTGGACCTGCCCCGTGTTACGACCATTCTGGACCCAAGTACAGGGGCTGATCTACACCCAACAACATCCTGCTGGAACCTCTCCAGTATTTTCTAAATGTACCCCCTAAAACCATGGGTAAGCAGGCAGTTAGATTGTGCTAACATATTCTTGCTTCGGCCAAGACCCAGATTGCTAACTATTGGAAATGAACGTCACCCCCGCCTTTCACTACTTACTGGTTAGAATAAGAGGTGTCCATGCGATGGAACATCTTCCTGTTCCCTCAATGACTTGTTGGACAGATTACATTTGATCTAGGACCCCTGGGATACATATTGGCAATCACATATGTCTGATAAGCACTGATGGCATATCTGACTATGAAGACTGTCCTACCATATTAACCCCCACTTATGTATACATTTCCCCCCTCCTCCATCAGTGTTTGCCTATTTCCTGTTTTGGTTCCATAAAAATACTTTCTGACACATTATGTACTTTTAATGTATTTTAGTGGTTTTTACATTTTTTCTGACTTCTGAATCTTGAACCATGGATGCTACTCTTTGGATCCATGTCCAGTATTCTGTGTATTTCTGTTGTGTTGTTTCTTGACAATTCTTTAATAAGCATACAGTTAAATCAAGATGAGAGTGGGTTTTGTATTATAGATGTCGGTCGGCTCCTGATCATGCAGATAGAGCAGTAGTTCACATGCAAGAACTAGTATAACAATTCTCATGGTGCATCAGTTGAAGGGGGTATGAAGTTATCTTGCTAGCATCTAAATTGGTGAAAAAAATTAAATAAATTGATGAGACAAACCTTTAACCTGTTCAGTCTTTAGAAACCTATATACTTGTAACTTTAGAGTGTGTCCACATGGCAGAATTTGGTGCTGATTTTAAAGAGGATTCTGCCTCAAAATCAGCGTCAAATTCAACCATGAATCTACCTGTTATTGAAAATGGGATCAAAGCAGGATGCTGAAAAAATAAGCTCCCTGCTCGATCTTTTCGTCTTCTCTGCGGTTCAATCAGAGGTAAGTCACTCTGCTGATAACCCACATTCATCTAAGCCTAAGCAGCAGATGAAAGTCAAGGCAGAAAGCTGAAGGGCTAGAAAGTGGAGAGGAATTTGGGTGAAAGTCCGCCTCAAATTCTTCTTCCTTTCCACCATGTGAACTTATCCTTAGCTTAGCAATGACTGGAATATGTGGTAAACTTGTCAATGAGTATCTCCACTACACAATAAAACCAAAATCAGATAAAGGTTTGTAGGTCTAAGCTGGTCCATTGTCCTCTAATTTTTTTCTTGGTTCTAATTATGGAACACCATTTTCCATATGTAAGATAATGGAAACTAAAATATATTCTCCCTTTTAGTCTATATTGTCATAAATTGAGGAAACATGGGCTATGTTAGAAAAGTATATTAAACTTTTATATTGTGTGAAATTTTATTTCAGCACCAACCGAACACTTATAACCAGACAGCAGGAAATCAGAAGACACCTAAACCTGCTAAATTATTTTTGGAATGATTGAGCTGTCAAACAATTTTAGTTCTTAACTGCAGAATATATACAATATAGGAACTATTTTGTAAATTGAGAATGGAAAGATATTCTTATTTGTCTAAAAATGATCTGATTTGTTATCAATATGTTGATATTTTCTCTTTTTGCATTGAAGGTACTTTAAATACAAGGATTGTGCTCTACATAACGGAAAACTCTGGTAAATTCACACATTGTTTTTTTCAGTTTACTGACACTGTTATTGAGTTCCCAAGAGATGTTATTGCTGTATCCTGGTAAATTCCTGTCACAATGTATTATAATCAGTGGACATTGAGTCTACTAGTTAGCCTACCTGCAATATTCCTTAGGGAATGGAGTACAAAAACAACTGTGGTTTCCTTTCTGTTAAGAACTAACAATTTATACTTCTTACAGGTGGGACTGAAATATAATTGTTTATACAATGTACGCCTTTTTTAAAGGTTTTTTTAGTCCTTTTTTTGCAATTTGCAACTTTATTGGAATGTTTTCTTTGCATGTTTTAAATTTGTAGCAGAAAGATTGAAACAAATTAACCAATACTATAAAAACAAATATGACAAAATGAATCTTGAGAACAGCAAGTTGAAAAACCAGTCAAGTGGCATTAAAAAGACACTTTAAAAAACATATCTGCAAACATTTTTAAGACATTGCAAGGACAACAAAAAGGCATCAAACCATGATTTAATTCTTGGAGACCAAGTTTTAAAAAAAACCCTGGGATCAGATGTAATTTCTGTAAGATGCAACCAACCATACAAGTATAGTATTACATAGTGCTCATTCAAATGTAACACATGGACGGCCCAGCTCTGTACCCCGAGCAGGGACCATAATTTCACAAGTATCTGAAGAATATGGGCAATAAAACAAAACTGAAAAAAAAAAATAATAATGTTATATATACATGGTGAAAAAAAAGTATTTAGTCAGCCACCAATTGTGCAAGTGCTCCCACTTAAAAAGATGAGAGAGGCCTGTAATTGACATCATAGGTAGACCTCAACTAAGAGAGACAAAATGAGAAAACCACACTGTCTGATTTTTAAAGAATTTATTTGCAAATTATGGTGGAAAATAAGAATTTGGTCAATAACAAAAGTTTATCTCAATACTTTGTTATATATACTTTGTTGGCAATGACAGAGGTCAAACATTTTCTGTAAGTCTTCACAAAGTTGGCACACACCATTGCTGGTATGTTGGCCCATTCCTCCATGCAGATCTCCTCTAGAGCAGTGATGTTTTGGGGCTAACACGGACTTTCAACTCCCTCCAAAGGTTTTCTATGGGATAGGCCACTCCAGGACCTTGAAATGCTTCTTACGAAGCCACTCCTTCGTTGCCCTGGTGGTGTGCTTGGGATCATTGTCATGCTGAAAGTCCCAGCCACGTTTCATCTTCAATGCCCCTGCTGATGGAAGGAGGTTTGCACTCAAAATCTCACGATACATGGCCCCATTCATTCTTTCATGTACAGGGATCAGTCGTCCTGGACCCTTTGCAGAGAAACAGCCCCAAAGCATGATGTTGCCACCCCCATGCTTCACAGTAGGTATGGTGTTCTTTAGATGCAACTCAGCATTCACTCTCCTCCAAACATGACGAGTTGTGTTTCTACCAAACAGTTCTACTTTGGTTTCATCTGACCATATGACATTCTCCCAATACTCTTCTGGAACATCCAAATGCTCTCTAGCAAACTTCAGATGGGACTGGATATGTACTGGCTTAAACAGGGGGACACGTCTGGCACTGCAGGATCTGAGTCCCTGGCGGCTTAATGTGTTACTGACGATAGCCTTTGTTACGTTAGTCCCAGCTTTCTGCAGGTCATTCACTAGTTCCTCCCGTGTGGTTCTGGGATTTTTGCTTAAAGACATAATCATTTATTATTGTCCCCAGTCTTAACCTTACAAAAGAGATGAGTTGTTTTTTGAAGGTTTTAAATGTACAGTAGGGAAAGTTTAATGTGTTGTAGTAATGAGTTCCACAGGATAATATGGCTTAAATAGTGCACCTCTGTATATATATAATAATGCTAATGTAAGTCATTTAGGGTTGTCCTTTTTGTTTGATTTTCTTTTTATCAAAGTTTTTGTACTTTAACCAAAGTTACATAAAGACCAGACATCGAAGTGCTTAGCATATAGTAGCAAGAGATGTGCTAGTTACTGACATGTTACATTGAATGTACTGTTATACGGTAAAACAGTCAGATTACACAAACAGCAAAGCGATGTAACAAATTAACAGTGTGAGATGGGAGGAGAGGAAGAGGTGGGCACTACTTAAGGGAGCCAGAAATACAATAATAATGGCCATATCTTAACAATTCAAGCTTATTTGGCAATAACAGTTAGTTTATATATTTCAGTAGGCATTCTAAGGAACAAAGTGTGATTCAGTTTCTTTTTCATTTCAAAAATGGGATCTACCCTACGGAGCTATTGAGCTACCAAAGGAGGATTTGGTATATTCTGTTTCTGTAAGGGAATTGCCAGTTGAGCAATTCTCCAGTGCTGCTGCAAAAACCTGAGAGGAAGGGAATACAGAGACAGTGAGCCCTAAAGTTGACCCAGACCCTGTCCCTACCTACTTGTCTCACTGTCCTAATGACAGGAACAACTTGGAGCCGCTCCCTACTCTGAATAAGTGACAACACAGAATGCAGACAGGACGCACAAACAACAAAGGAAGGTCAGCTAGCCAAGGGGTCGGTAACAATTGAGCAATGCAGTACAGAATCAAAATCCAAGAGAATAGTCAAAGGAAAGCCAAAGGTCAGAGAATCAGAAGAGCAGGTAACAAGGAACAAGGAGTATAGCCAGTAAGCGAAATGCAATAGCAGGCGCCAATGGGAAAGTGAGCAAAAAATAAATAGGGAGAAAGAACCCGCCCCAGACTTGATAGGAGGACAGGCTGTCAATCACAAAGGCAGGACTAAAGTTAACTCTTAGTGGAGCAGGGGGAGAGCAAGGTGAAGGAGAAGGGCGTGGTGGAAAATCAATTAAGGAGGTGAGGGAATAGGAAAGTGTTCAGACAATACAAGAAAAACCCAAGGAAAGAATTACAACCAGGCACGCCTCCTGCATCGCAGCGTGCGCCCGGAGGACGGCACCAAAGCCCGGAGAGGCAAGGACGTTACAGTACCCCCCCCTTTTACGAGGGGCCTCTGGACCCTCGCCAGATGGACCAGGTTTCAAAGGGTTCTGGCGATGAAAGAGATTAATTAAACGTGGCGCATGTAGGTCCCTACCAGAAACCCACGTTCGCTCTTCCGGGCCATAACTCTTCCAGTGCACGAGGTACTGAACAGCATTCTGCACCCGACGGGAATCCAGAATTTTTTCTACTTCATATTCTAGTTCCCCTTGGACCACCACCGGCGCAGGTGGACTGGAAGAAGTAAGGACAGGGGAGATATACTTCTTCAAAAACGACTTGTGGAAGACGTTGTGGATACGAAAAGAACTTGGAAGTTGTAATTTAAAAGATACTGGGTTTATGAGTTCAGAAATGACATAGGGCCCAATGTAACGTGGTGCAAATTTTCCCGAAGGAACTCTAAGATGCAGATTCCTAGTGAACAGCCAGACTCGATCTCCCACTCTGTATTCAGGGCCAGGTAAGTGTCTTTTATTTGCCTGCCGTTTTTGATATTCTTGGGCTTTAACCAGGCTCAGATGATAAGTCGCTGATAAGTCTGTTCGGCAGTGGGATTAACAGACTCGGTGCTATGGAGAGAGGAGTACCTGGGGTTAAAACCATAGTTGCAATAAAACGGAGGCATTTTAGTGGTGACGTTAACCCTGTTGTTTATTGCAAACTCTGCTAGAGGAAGAAAGGTTCTCCATTTTTCTTGAGCATCAGACACAAAACACCTTAACTACTGTTCCAAAGTTTGGTTGAATCTCTCTGTCTGGCCATTGGTCTCAGGGTGGAACGCGGAAGAGAAAGACAGAGAGACCCCCAGACGACCACAAAATTCCTTCCAGAATCTAGAGATAAATTGTACACCCCGATCAGATACAATATTTTCTGATACACCATGCAAGCGGAGTATGTGATTAATAAAGAACGAGGCTAAACGTGGAGCACTAGGAATTTTCTTTAGGGGTACAAAATTACACATTTTGGAGAATCTATCCACAACAACCCAAATCACAGTCTTCTCTTGGGAACAAGGCAAATCAGTAATGAAGTCCATAGACAAATGGGACCATGGTCTCTTAGGTATAGGAAGAGGATGAAGAAGGCCCTCGGGTAATCTCCTAGGAGTCTTCATCTTAGCACATGTCTCACAGGCAGCAACAAATTCCCATACGCCTCGAGACCAGGACGGCCACCAGTAAGAGCGGGAGAGAAGGTATTTAGTCCCAGCGAAGCCGGGATGTCCCGTTAAGGTAGAACAATGAATTTCCTCCAAAACACGAAGACGAAGATTTGGAGGTACAAATAGTTTCCCAGTGGGAGTATTACTGGGAGCAAGATCTTGTGAATTAACCACTAAAGTAGCAAGATCAGGAGTAATAATGGCGAGAACCACTCCGGGAGACAAGATTTTATCTGGGACATCCTTAGGGGCACCGCTGGGACCAAAACTGTGAGATAGGGCATCAGCCCGTACATTTTTAGAGCCTGGACGATAAGTCACCACAAAATTAAAATGTGTGAAGAATAGCGCAGAGCGGGCCTGCCTAGGAGACAGTCGCTTAGCGCTATCCAGATATAGTAGGTTCTTATGATCGGTGAATACTATGATCTGGTGTTTGGCCCCCTCGAGGAAATGTCTCCACTCCTTGAATGCCCATTTAATGGCTAGGAGTTCTCGATTACCAACGTCATAGTTGCGCTGCGTAGGAGAGAATTTCCTCGAGAAGAAGGCTATAGGTTGCAAACGCAAAATTTTCAGAGCCCTGAGACAACACGGCACCAACCCCCACTTCAGAGGCATCAACCTCAATAATAAATGGGCAATGATAGTCTGGTGGTACTAATACAGGAGCCTCAACAAAACATTTCTTGAGATGTACAAAAGCCTCTTCCGCTTCCGGAGTTCATTTGGTCACATCGGCACCTTTCTTTGTGAGATCCGTTAATGGCTTCACTATAGCACAGAAATTCTTAATAAATTTTCGATAATAATTGGAGAACCCCAAGAAACGTTGCAGGGCTTTAAGGTTGGAGGGGCGTTCCCAGTTTTTAATAGCCATGACTTTTAGTGGATCCATACAAAAAGAATTGGGAGTAATAACGTAACCGAGGAAGGTGACCCTTTGGACTCCGAACAGGCATTTGGACAGTTTGGCAAAGAGAGAGTTTTGACGCAACAGTAGCAAAACACTCCTAACATGCTCAATATGTGTGGCCCAATCAGGAGAGAACACTAGAATATCATCCAGATAGACAATCACATAATGACCGAGCAAGTCTCTAAAGATATCGTTAACAAAGTGTTGAAATACTGCGGGTGCATTACATAACCCGAAAGGCATTACCAAATATTCAAAGTGACCTTCCGGGGTGTTGAACGCAGTTTTCCATTCAACTCCTTCTCTAATCCGGATCAGATTGTATGCCCCACGGAGGTCAATTTTAGAAAACCAGCAGGCACCCACAATCTGATTGAAAAGATCAGGGATCAGGGGAAGAAGGTACTGATTTTTAACCGTAATTTCATTTAATTCTCGGTAGTCAATGCATAGTTGCAGTCCGCCATCTTTCTTTTTAACAAAAAAGAACCCAGCTCCCATGGGAGACTGAGATGGACGGATGTGACCTTTAAGAAGACTATCCTGAGTGTAATCCCGCATAGCCTCACGTTCTAGAACAGAAAGATTGAAGATCCTTCCCTTAGGGTATTTGGAATCGGGAAGGAGTTCAATCGCACAATCGTAAGGTCAATGCGGCGGTAAAACTTCAGCAGCTTTAGCATCAAAAACATCATGAAAATCAGACAGAAATTTAGGAAGAAGCGTCTCCTCACTGAGACAATCGGAGGCATGCAAAGCAATACAATGGGAGGAGCAATGATTCCCCCATTTCACTAACTCTTTTTTGGGCCAATCAAAGGTAGGGTTATGGAGGTCTAGCCAGGGAAGCCCTAAAATGATATCAGACGAGAGATCCTCCATAACAAAAAAACTCATGAGCTCCGTATGTATTGAGCCCACTTGCAAAGAGAATAAGGGGGTTTTAAAATGGATTTTACCCCTGGCCAGTGGAGTAAAATCCGCCCCGGTAACAAACAGAGGAGTATCTAATGATACAAGTTCAATACGTAAAGCAGAAACAAACGAAAATTTAACAAAGTTAGTGGCAGCCCCAGAATCTACTAGGGCCTGCCCAGAAACAGATCTGCCCCCAAAGGACAGAGACACAGGTAACATCAATTTGTGAAATTTTTCAGACGATACCTGACTGCCTGAGTGGTTCTTCTGAATACCACTCAGGCCCTGAAGTTTTCCGCTGGTGTACGTGGTTTGATGGAACAGTCTCGGATGAGGTGACCAGGTTTGCCGCAATACAGGCAGAGATGATTCCGGAGACAATATTCTCGTCTAGCCTTGGTATCCAGTGCTCCCAAATGCATAGGCTCATCTCCAGGGGTGACAGAAGGAGAAACAGATTTTTTAACAGAAAGAGAGGGATAGACAGAAGACTTAGTGGGACCAATCCCCACCCTCTCTTTACGTCTGTCCTGGAGTCTCCTGTCAATGCGGACGGCTAAGGTCATGGCCTTTTCTAAGGTAGGGGGATCAGGGTGACCTACCCAGACAAACTTCACTGAATCATTCAGGCCCTGTTTAAAAAGAGCTTTCAAAGCGGAGTCACACCAACCTGCTGTTATACTCAACAAGTTTCAGCAGATACTTTACCTTGCCGGAGGGTAAGAAGTTGGGACTCGGCAAGTCCAATTTGATCAGGCTCAGCATAAATGGCCCCCAAAGACTTAAAAATTTTTTCCAGATCTGTCCACGCCTCTGCCTCAGGGGGGAGTTTAAGGGCCCAAGTCTGTGGATTCCCCTGTAAGAGGGAAATGACCATCCCCACCATCTGAGACTGCAACGCATGAGGGTTGACACGAAAATACAACAGACATGATTCCCTGAACGTCTCAAATTTACCTCGGTCCCCTGAAAACCTATCTGGGAGTAACATTTTAACCCTGGGAAGGGAAATGACAGCAGGTGGTGTAGCAGCGGCCTCAGCTTGATTCTGGGTGAGAGTGTGTGCCTGATTGGCCAGCTCAGACACCAAACCTGCCAAACCCTCCATTCGAGTCACAAGGTCCTGAATAGAAGCCATGCCAGTAATGAATAGAAGGGTTAAAGTTTTTTTTTTTTTTTTTTTTTTTAAGGCCTGCTATTCTGTAAGGGAATTGCCAGTTGAGCAATTCTCCAGTGCTGCTGCAAAAACCTGAGAGGAAGGGAATTCAGAGACAGTGAGCCCTAAAGTTGACCCAGACCCTGTCCCTACCTACTTGTCTCACTGTCCTAATGACAGGAACAACTTGGAGCCGCTCCCTACTCTGAATAAGTGACAACACAGAACGCAGACAGGACGCACAAACAACAAAGGGAGGTCAGCTAACCAAGGGGTCGGTAACAATCGAGCAATGCAGTACAGAATCAAAATCCAAGAGAATAGTCAAAGGAAAGCCAAAGGTCAGAGAATTAGAAGAGCAGGTAACAAGGAACAAGGAGTATAGCCAGTAAGCGAAATGCAATAGCAGGCGCCAATGGGAAAGTGAGCAAACAATAAATAGGGAGAAAGAACCCACCCCAGACTTGATAGGAGGACAGGCTGTCAATCACAAAGGCAGGACTAAAGTTAACTCTTAGTAGAGCAGGGGAAAGCAAGGTGAAGGAGAAGGGCGTGGTGGAAAATCAATTAAGGAGGTGAGGGAATAGGACAGTGTTCAGACAATACAAGAAAAACCCAAGGAAAGAATTACAACCGGGCACGCCTCCTGCGCCACAGCGTGCGCCCGGAGGACGGCGCCAAAGCCCGGACAGGCAAGGACGTTACAGTTTCAGGAGAATCATATGGTTGTTCACCATCATGGGTAGGAGGTGTGCCGGAGTGAGGAAACTTAGGGTTTTCCTGTCCTATAACAGACAGCAACCATGGGATATTTTGTATTCAGAATGTACAACATGTTCAGTCTGCATTTTTTTCTAGCATTAGTGAGGTTCTATCTCATGAATAAGAGAGACTGTTAGCACTCATGTGCAATAGTGTGACCTACATACAGTTTAGTGGACAGATCGATTTTAAAATTTTCCCACTATGATGCCTGTTTTAATATTTGTACTCCTATAAGATGCCTGTGCTGAAGTGCCTTTTGAAATGATTGAAATGTAGGAATAAGTTGTCAACTGGGTGCTACTATTGACCTTGTCATTATTATGCTATTCCTACATATTCACATTGTCTCTGCTCACAGTCTGTGTAGGGGCACACTCTATTTGCAAGGGGAATAGTAATGCCCAGTTCTGATTCTTAAAAGTCAGCTTTGACATAGTTTTCCATCCTAATTTCTTTTCACAGGAAAGGTCAAGTACAAGAAGAATGTAAAATCAGTGTCCAACTAAACAGATGACTTGGCTGAATAAAATGTGGAATAGTATAGATTGCTCTAAAACAATACATCAAATTGGATGTTTGGACCCATCTGAAAAAAAAATCATTTGCATCATCTTAAAGGAAATACAAAAATGATCGCAATACTAATAGTAAAAATTATACTTTTTTGAAATATTTATTGAAATGAACAAAATGATGCCAATATAAATCTACAATGATCTTTCTTTTCCATCTGTAGTACATTATCATAAATGTCTAATATTAAAGAGTGAATATCACTCTGCACTGGCCCAGGTGCTATGACATGACAGTACTTTTCTTTGGAGATTGGTGATGGACAGGTGGGTTACATGACCCCTCTTCAGCAGCTCTGATGGGACTCAGTGTGCACAGCAAGCTAACTACATTGAAACAAACAAGTTAGCAGCATTTTTACAAGTAGGGTATGAAGTATAGGAGCACACACTTTCTCTGCAATATCCAAGTAAGTCACTTGTGCTGTTAGCTGCACTTTCTGAAAAATACAGTAACAGTGGCCAACACCTTTAACCACTTGTTTATTAATCTAACTACATAATAAGATGTGGTCACTAGGCTCATTTGACGTATTTCCCATAACTGCATTGTCTGTGGAAAATGGTCTTACTTGCTAGAATTAGTGTTCCTGTCATGTCTTATTAAATGCATTTTCACGTCCCCAAGAGTAACTCATGCAATGTATCTTAGTCATAAGTTTTATTTCAAGTTAATGATTCATACACACTTTGAAAGATAAGATGTAGCATTTCTGCCTTTACTACATAACCAGATATTTGATCCATTTTTAAGGTGGATAATAAACTTGAACCTTTAATAATATAACATTGAAAGCGATTCTTCCTTGATCAGTTTAAATGAATTTACAGTACAACTTTTCACATCTTACATTTCTATAAGAGTTCAAAAGCGTGCAGGTGACCAGAATACTGAAATAAAATGTTATAATCTAAATATATTGATTAAAAGTAAAGGTACATATTAAACATTTACTAGGAAATTACTGTTTAGGAAGTTGAACACATTCAAAAAAAATTTGTAACCGAATGTGAGCCACAATAGGTAGCCTTTCCTTCCCTGGCTTCTTGACATGGATATGTTGAATAGGAAGTATTTTTGCTTAAAAAGACATATTATGCCTTTCACCCAATCTGACCAAACAAATGATGACAGTCTGTGGATGGGTCATCAATAAAAATGAGTTGGACAGCTAGAGTTTGACAACCTCTAACATTCCTTTGACCACATTAATTGGTTCCCATCCTGTGACATACTATTATTTCAGCATTAGGAAACTCATTCCCACAACCTGATGTAAAAGTACATAATGAACAGTGAAAACACTGTTTGTCGCCATTTAACCCCTTAGGTTCCACCATCAATAACAATAGTGGCATCTATGTGGTCTCTGTGTGTTTTCCCCTCTGATTCCCTGCTAATAGTCCATTCAACAAATCTCACAACAACATATGTGGTTCTGATTTGTAATGACTTTATAAGTATAAAAGATAGGAGCAATACTTCACCAAAGTCTACAAAGTCCCATAAAGTTCAATCCAGTATTTAGTTCAGGTGGATCAAGGTGATAAAGACAGCAGAGAAGATGTCATGAGGGTAGGACCACACCTTGTAACCTGTATACTTCCACTAATACCATCAACAGTAAGTCTTATACTTCACTTTTCCTTTCAAAAAATGTGTAAAAGCAGTATCTTTCCCAAATTTTGTTTTCCTATCCTTTTTTTCTCTAACTCCCAATTCCTATTCAACTTTCTTCTATTCTTTATTTGCTTTTCAGTAATTTGTTTAATAGAGGACCTGTCTTCACTGATTCTCAAGTTAACCTGCCGGTATGTTTGTCCAATATACACCAATCCATATGAGTATTTCATTATATATACAGTATATACAGATGTAGCAGAGTTAACCAGAACGTCTGCAATTTATTTAACTGCTGCAGTGTGATATATTATAATATATTATAATAAAAAACAAAGAAAAGTAATTGAAAAATATTTTTCCAATAGTTTTTCAATAGCTTTTCAATACCTTAGTCAGGGTGGGTTCACACCTGCGCTTCAGTCCATCCGCTGCCAATCCGAGTAAAAATCTCGGGGAACGGGATCGGCATTGGATACCGACAGGTTAGCGACACATTGGTTAAAAACCCATTCATTTGAATGGGTTTTTAAAGCAATGCGCGGGTGTCCGATTGCACCCTCTGAGCTGCAAAGCCTTTTTTTTTGTCGGACACGAAGTCCTGCATGTCTGACTTTGTTTCCGATGAAAAAAAAGGATTCGCAGCGCAGAGGGTGTAAGCACACACCCGCGCATTGCTTTAAAAACCCATTCTAATGGGTTTTTAACCAATGCGTCACTAACCTGTCGGTATCCGATGCCGATCCCTTTCCCCGAGATTTTCACTTGGATTGGCAGCGGATGGACTCAAACGCAGGTGTGAACCCACCCTAATACAGTAATAAGGTATCATGTTGCAACATTTTAACCAATTTCAGACATTCAGGGTTAAATCTGCTACATCTGTATGGCACATTTAGAATTGTATATAAAGTACCTTTAGGACATTTTCACTCCCATATGTGGGTGACAAACTACCTCACGCTTACTGATCGCTAAACAATTTTGGCATCCTAAACAGGGAATTGTATAAGTTGGTAAAAAATATTTGTTTTGTTTTCTTATCCCATTTACCAATTCTTATCTTCTAACAAGAGAGAAAAGGAAGAGATGTAAGAGCAGTTATGAGAGACTTATGTTAAAGGTATTATTAAGAAATATCGGAGTTTGCTTCAACGTGACACCAAAATTTGACCCCTGTATATGGAATTACCTAGAAGGGCACATATATTGGCAATAAGTTGATAAGAGTGGATATATGCAAGAAAAATCTCTCAAACTCATCAACAGGATATGTTTCCCTGTTTAGGATGGCAAAAATTGTTTGGTAATCATTAAGGATGGAGCAAATATATTGAGCTGTCATCATTAGTTGGAAACTACCAAATAACTGTGCTTACCCAGTATCACCATAGCACTTTATTTACTTACTTATTTATGTGCAGATTTGTCATTATAACGAAAAATATACATATGTAGCAGAGTTTATTCAAATTTCTGCTGCAGGATGATGCCACAGCAAGACATCTTATCACAGAAGTCAACAAAAACCAAAGAAAATTCATTGAAAAGAATTTGATCATATGATGGAGCGTGGTGCACATGCTTGACAAAGGGGGGGGGGGTACAAAAAAAAGAGGGGGGAAAAAAAAAAAGTCCTTCCCTCATGGCATCTCTGTTGCTGTGTGTATCATCTTAAATGGCATTTGTTCCACATTGGATTGGACTTATGGGAATTTTATGGAAAATGAAGATGTGTAATGTGCACTTTTAGATTGCTGGAATTTGGTCAAGCGTTGTACCTCATTTTGTACATTAAATCATTAAAAATGGGAACTACATGTGCAGGTGAATGGACTACCTTGAAAAAAAAAAAAAGCGAATTAGGGGGAGTTTGTTTAAAAATTTCCCAATAATGTCTCTGCTTGGTACTTTAAATTCACAGTCTGGCTATGCATGTATATATTTGGGATCCACAGGATTCATGTTTACAGGTTCACCTCTGCGTTGAAGTCTCCATAGAGACTCCGCCACAGAATTGCTAAAAACAGCAAAGAGAAAATCTACACCGAGGTAAAAACAGCATTATAGTCTAGGGAGGGGTGTCCATGGGTAACCCCTGTTTTGGCAGATGGACTCTCCGTCGTTTGGGTCCCTCGGTGGACCCGAACAACAGAGAGCCCAGCCCAAGTGTGAATCTATCCTTAATCAGAAAAACTTAACTGGGGTTCATGCAATAATGAGCCTTCTTGAATCTGATATCATGTTTTAATCAGGCCAATCACAGGTACAGTTCACTGAGGACAACACATCATTGCTACTATGCAAAGAGCTACATGGATACTTAAGTTATAAATGAAATGATAATAAGGTTTTCTTAACATACACATCAGCAATTATTAATCTCCACTTTATAAAATGCAATACAAAACAACAGCTATCACTGCTTTGTACTATGACAAATACTTTGTATGTTAATTTTATTAAGAGACAATACAACTCTTCACTCACATAACTATGCATTCATATTTGATTGCTTCCATAAAGAGATGGAAAATAAAAACTGTAAATCAAATAAGATCATTTTAATTGGCCATTAAATTAAATTTCACATTTCTGTTTGATGTATTTTGCTGTCAGTTTTAGCTCTGGAAAATGTGGTATGAATTTCTACTCAATGAATTAATGTATCTCAGTCTTATGCAAAGTAACATTTTTACAAGGTTAATTACACTCAGGATGAAAAGTATAAAATGTGTAAGTGTGGTTTCTCACCTTCTGAAATCTGGTAATTTGTTAGCTTGACGTGTTTTTTTTTTAATATTGCATGATTTATGGTTTTTATGGGACTTAAAAAATAAAGTGATGTCATCATATGACACTATAAAATCATATCCATAATAAATACACACATCCTATCATAAACTCTTTGAATGACAGGTTTTAAGAAAATAGACCTAATATAATATTTGTAAAACTTAAGGTTACTCTCCTACATTCTCCATCCTTGTATAAGGATCATTGCCTCAGTGTATATGGAACAATTACCTGATGTTGTTCTTCTCAACCATGGTTTAATAATTTGACAGTTGTGCCTCTGAGATATGTGACAGGCTGTATGAGTGCTTGTTTTTTAGCATGACAAGTTCCATATGTTGCATATAATGCATTAAGATATTTAAAAAGAAAATATTTGTAGAAAGGGAAAATTGCAATTCCGCCACTGAATTACAGGTTTTTACAGACTCACTCTGCAGTATAAATGACATACAGTATTACCTTTATTCTCTAGTTCAGTATAACTATGGACAAAGCAATTTATAAAAAAATCAGATTTTACTACTTTTACACAATAAAAAAACTTAAAAAAAACCTTTGTATCACCAAATTCTTTTTTATTTTCTACTTTTTTTAATTTTTAATTAAACCCCCGGGGGACTAGAACACCCTTTGTATCGCAGTGAATTATGTTTGTGATGTTATCCTACTAAGCCCTCCAGAGACAGGGCTTCATAGGAACATTACTATAACAGGCTTTTAAGCAAGTAGACCCATGGCTACTATGACCAAGGGCTGATCATGAAGCAGAGCGAGCTCCCTAGCTCTGAATAACCACTCACATGTCCTGGTCACTATTGACCATGACATCTGAGAGGCAGGACCTCCAAGATAGTAACCTGGAAGCTGCTGGCCGGTGTCAAAGCTACTCTGGTTATTAGTAGAGTCTAAGAGATTTCAGTTATATACATCCTTTAAGCCCTATATATGGATCCAGACTTCACTTCTGCATGCCCCAGGATGTATCTGCAGAGATACAACCTGGGGATATACAATCTGCAGAGATACAACCTGGAGATATACAATCTGCAGAGATACAACCTAGGGATATACAATCTGCAGAGATACTGCCAACTCGTGGAGCACACAAGAGACATGGAGACAAAGTTTGGGTCGGCAAATCACTAAAGATAAAGCTAAAACATAACTTTTTTTCTCTAAGATTATATATGTGAGTAGTAAACCACACTTAAGCAAATTTAAAACAGCAGATCAACAACTACTTATGAGTGCATAGGCATCACAGAAAGAATTTAAATTTATGGCATTTATGTTATTTATTACATTGTCCCTAAAGCTCAGTTATAAAAGTTTCATTGTTTTACTTATTTATACATTTCTCTAGATCCATGAGTAGTAAAATATTTTGGAGGCTTGACTGCCAATTTTTGTTTAGTTTATGGCTCAACTTCAGTTTGTTAAAGGGATTTTCGCATGCAGAGGATTCACCTGCTCTCTTCTTAACTCCACTTCCAAGTTTCAATGACAACTTGGTCAGCAGGTTTAGTTGTGTGTAGACTCATGCCAGCAACGTGCTCCTGAGACATGTTCTCAACTCCTCAGTTATTTCTTACATGAATGTGGTACTGATCAAGCCCACTATTCCATTAGCTGTCTACACTAAAGTGTAAAGTGAAGAGAATAGTGGTGTCTGGGAAAAATGACTGACATCGTCAGACACTGCTACTAGATAGAAGAGGTAGTCAGAAACCTAGGCAATGAGATGTAAACACTGAAGACACAATCAACAGTATATGAGAAATTGAGCAAGACAGATCAAGCAATTAATGTATTGGGTAAAACACTTCAGTGAGTTTAAAGGAAGACTGTCAACAGTAAATTCATTATAAACCTGATCACAGTACCATGTAAAGGTGATTCTACAGTTTCAAAAAACATCTCTCATTATTTATATAAAAATAAAGTGAAAAAAGTGCTTTGGGGTGTGCCTTGGCTTTGTTCTCAGCTCTTGATTCCCAGGCAAAGCACTTTCTCTCATTTGCATATGAGTAAAATTTACTGGAAAGTGGGGCTCCAAAGCTGATAACAGAGACATATTTGGAAACTGTACAAACACCTATACAATGTACTGTGATTAGTTGGCTACATTAGCATGTGTAACCACAGCATGCTGTTTTCTTACAATGTAGGAATGGTGGCAGTCATCAACCATCTACACTTTTATAAATCTTTGTGGGTAATGAGCCAGTGCTGGGGGTGTTTCTTTAATGTCTATGTATCAGAGGTATAACAAAGATGATAATAATAATAATAATAATAATAATAGTCCTTTAATAGTCCCACAATGGGGAAATTCAGTGTGTTACAGCAGCAAAGATAAGATAAGATAAGCAGATACAAATACAAATACAACATGTACAGGAATGTTCCAAGGTGAGAGGCATTACATTAATAGCAGACAGACAGATAGGACGTAGCAGAGGGGGGGGGGGGATTTAACAGGCAGAGAGATATTTCAGTTCTCTGTATGTAATGATCTCCGCTTAGGTCGGTGTTGGTTGTACAGCCTAACCGCGGTGGGGAGGAAAGACTTCCGATAGCGCTCCTTCTCATACCTAGGGTGGAGCAGTCAGTCACTGACAGTACTGCCCAGCGCGATCACAGTCTCATGCATGGGATGGGAGTTATTCTCCCGCATGGAGCTCACCACGGACAGTATCCTTCTGTCACCCACCGCCTGCACTGGGTCCAGTGGGCTCCCCAGGACAGAGCTGGCCTTTCTAATCAGCTTGTCAAGTTTATTTCTGTCCCTGGTTGATATACTGCTCCCCCAGCAGGCCACTCCAAAGAAGATGGCTGATGCCACTACAGAGTTGAAGAAAGTCCTAAGAAGTGCCCCCCGGATTCCAAAGGCTCTCAGCTTCCTAAGCAGGTAGAGCCTGCTGTGGCCCTTCCTGTACAGGGCCTCCATATGATCTGCCCAGTCCAGCTTATTATTAAGGAGCAAACCCAGGTACTTATAGGTGTTCACAATCTCGATGCCCGTCCCCAGGATGTCCACTGGTTTTGGAGGGCATCTGCCTTTACGGAAGTCCACCACCATCTCCTTGGTCTTCCCCGCGTTAATCTTCAGGTGGTTCTGGTGGCACCAGTCCACAAAAAAATGGTTCAGTTCTCTGTACTCCCTGTCATCATCGTCTGTGATGAGGCCTACTATTGCAGAGTCGTCAGAATACTTCTGTAGGTAGCAGCTGGATGAGTTGCACCTAAAATCAGTAGTGTACAGTGTGAAGAGGAAAGGGGTGAGAACCGTACCCTGAGGTGCCCCCCGTATTACAGATAACGGTACCTGACACACAGTCTTGGGCTCTCACGTATTGAGGTCGATTTGTGAGGTAGTCTAGGATCCAGTTGGAGAGGTGGTGGTCCACTCCAGCAAGGCCCAGCTTGTCTCTCAGTAACCTGGGCTGTATGGTGTTAAAAGCACTGGAGAAATCAAAGAACATTATTCTCACTGTGTCAGAGCAGGTGGGTCTATTGAGATATATTGTTGTCCAAAAATGGTGACCAGCAGATTATCCAAAAGCCTAACTTTAATAGGATAGTGTATGTCACATGATGCTATGACACCATGATGCACTGAGCCAGAATCATGCCAGGCCTGATATACCTAATGTACTGACATCATGGCAGACATCATGGCCAGTCAATCCCATCATCTAGCACTGCCGTTTGTAGATAAAAACACGACATGACAAATGAATAATGATGACCATGTAAATGGCAGCCTACCAGTGACGTATCACAACTAGAACATTTGCCTTACCATTTGATAACAAAAATCAAACTAAAATAAAATAATGTAATAGACATGTATAAAATAGATATGTATGGAATAGATTCATAAATTATTGCTTCTATCTAAAGGAGTTTTAGTGAAATCCTTAATGGGAGTAAATTTAATTTTAGATAACCTGTAAAACTATGCAATTTGTGGGTGTTTGGGACTCTTTTTAGTTGACCAATTTACTAGTGAGTACCTCTTTCAAGATAGTACTTAGAAAGAACTGCATTTGATCTAATATCCTATAACATAATCCTGCAACATACTAGGGTACAGTCTACAATATTCCTAAGAGTAATAATCACTATATTACTCTCTTTGTCAGAGGGCATTATGACAATTGAATCATTCCTTTCTAAATTAGTAATGGCCTGGGGCTACCAATTTTAGTTTCTCAGTAACAATTTGAAGAACAATGTCAGTACTTGTGGTATCAGGTAAAGGAAGAATTTTAATGCTATTTAATTTAAGGTCTGTAAAGGTCCTTTCCACCACTTCAACTAATTCATGCAGGTTTCATATCACCAATAAGGTTCACCTCAACCAGATTTGATTCCTGGTAATGCTTACAATTGTTAATTTCAAGGAAGGTATTCTATTTTAATTTGCTGGAAAATAAATGCTGGTCCAACCAAAACAATCAAATTTGGTAAGAAGCACAAAAGATAATCCATCGGAAAGCACAGAGATCTTTGGAAAGAGTCTAAATCAGGCAGTCAAGGTCAAACACAAGATTCCATCCAAGGGTAATCCAGAAAAGCTGTCAAAGTTTAGCAAGCCAAGTCAAACACAAGAGGCAAACCAAGAGTAACTGTGGAAAAGAAGTTGAGGTTCAGGCAAGAGTCAAATAATCCAGAGGAACAAAACAATCCCAAAGATACATGACCAGAGAATAGACAAAATCTCTGGCAAAATGTATTCAAAGAAACCTATGACAATAATTAACTAACTAACCAACCTAATCATCAACTTCTGCATAGATTATAGATCAGGAGGAGAATTTTCATCCAACATCAGACAATACAGCCATATGTGCCTGCCACCTCTTCAGTTAGATTCATTACAATCCAATTGGTGATTATAGAGTTAATATTGACTTTCCCACTACAATAACAAACCAAGAATTCTAAGCCCCACTTCCATTTTTTAAGTATTTCTCAGCCACAAATCAAAGTCATAAGTAGGAAATTAAAGAGGAGCTTTCATGTACTCTAAGATGGGACTTTCAGGGAATTCAGGTCACTTTCACTTTTGTCTGTAGGTTCAGCAGTTCCAGAGATATCCAGAGTGCCGTGAGTTTCACCTACCGAGATCACTGTACTGTCAGGGGGCTCTCCTTATAGCTCAGCGTCATCGTTGGGCGGTGGGGAACAACTCCTAATAAAAAATTTGCATCGTCTTGTACTGTGAAGGGGGCAGTGACAGAACACTTATGTAATCTTGTACTGTAAAGGGGGTTTCCCCCACCAGCGTCATCAGCTGTAAGGTTGGACCCCCTGACACTACAGTGATATTAGTGGCTGAAACTAATGGCACTGACAGATTTGGAACCATGGAACAGACAACGCTGAAAGTCTGTTGAAATTAGCACACTGACAGCTTTGTAATGGCATATAATATGCCCTGCCTTAGAGGACAGATCCTCTTTAAAACCTTTCTGCAAGATTTATACTAGATGGATTGTATTAGAAACGTGAAAAAAAAAATCCTTTAGACTGACCACAGGCAACATTTATTTTATCATTTACAGTGTTTCTAGACTTAGTGTTCCATTAATTGTATTATGACACTAAAACCAGCCACCTTAAGCCACAGTTATAGATTGTAATATGATCACATTTATAGGTCCCCAGTGTAATTTAATTGGGACCTGGAACAATAATCCCACGTATCAGATAATAGATTACAAGGGCAGTATGCTCGAAAGCTTGTGTTTTGTCAACCTAAAATACAGAAAAAGAATCTATTCTCTTCAAAATACCTCATTTAGGGCTCATCTTTGATTTCCACAATAATTCTTCCATTTACATTTTATTGTTAGCCTGTACTGTTGTTGAGCTATTGGACATCTAGTTCAGCATACCAATTAGCTGGAGTTGAAAAGACTTACCCATGCATATTTGCATACATGCTTTTCAGCACAGTTTTAATTAGTTTTATTTTGACAGCCACTGAACTAATTGGTTGCCAGAAATCATAAAATGTATACATTTATCATATGCTCTAAAATAGTTTTCACACTTCTGCCTACATCTAGCTTTACCAACCACACATATTTAGAAGGGTTTTACTTTTGACTGTAGAAAAGAAATGCTCCTAGAATAGAACATTTGCTAAATGCTTTTCAGATATGATGACATGTTATGCATATTTAACTGAAATAAAGACTTGTAATTGTTGTGGTGGATTGTGGTGAATATATTATCATAGTAAGACAATGGATGGAGAAAGGAGTTATGCTAGTTATGCAATGTCAATGTTTTTCTAACTGAGAATTTGCACTTAAATTTTACTGATATTATCCGCTTTGCACAAAAGTGATACATAGATGTGTCCACACGTAGTGTAGCTCAAATTTGGTTAAGGATTCCAATTTCTCCTGAAAATAGGCTGCGACCCACAACACAGTAATACACATAGGATATCGCTTTTCAGCATAAAACAATGTTGTCTTAAAAAGAAAAACGGAGAAATCCTGTCCCATGTAAAGTCCCTTCATAAGACAAGGTTACATTCTGTTTGTTTGGAGAAAAAAAAGTTTAATCTCCAGTGACGAGTTTACTGTAAGGACTGTGAATCTGTAAAATCCCCAGGAGCTGGTCACAGCAGTAATAGCCGACAGTTTCAAGACTGGTTTAGATGTTGTTTAACAGAAAAATCGCATTGATGCTAATGGAAATGTATAGATTGCTTATTACCTTCACTCCCCCCTTCAATCATGCCCTTTCCCATCCCACGGTTGAACTTGGTGGACATAAGTTCACCAGGAAATAATTAGCATTTCAAGACAATACTGTTTGGTGATATTTTATCACAAAGTGATATCCTATATGTTTTTATATGATGCTACTCATTGTTTTGTTAGTTACACCTTTAAGGATTTTGTTAGCATGTCATGCTTGTATTGATTGATTTCACGAGAAATTGGACTCCTTAACCAAATTCAAGCTATGTTAAAGGTGGACACATTTATAAAAGCTTTATAGGGTTCTCATTCATCTTGCATGTTTCTAGGGCTAATGGCTAACATTGTGGCCTGTGTAAACTTACTGTATGTGTATTGCTGAGTTTTCTTTTTCTGCATCACCTAACTCAAGTCATAGTCATAAATAACTGCTCAAAGTATAAATACAGTTCTGGAACCAAGGAGCTATGCTTTTCAGCTCCTAGCATCTCCATCCTTGCCTCCCTCCATGATATGTATACTGCCTGTCCCTGTCAATCACAAAACGCAGTTCTTTGGTGTAATGAGAGTTACAGTGATGTCCTCATTGCACCAAACAGCTCATTAGTATGTCAGGGAAAGAAACTAATACCTCACCAATGGAGGCATGATTGAGAAGTAGAAACAAGCATTTTATTCACATGAACCCCGGCAATCTGTCTGTACTTATAGTTCAATAGTGACAGACCCCCTTTGACAGACTCTTTTTCAGAGTGGGTTTCTATAGCCACAAGTGTGAGTTAATTAAAAAAAATTCCAATTATCAAATATATGCAAAATAATGTTACACACAATGTGAGCAATGTGATCTAGTTAGTTAACACTATCTGGGCATGTATAAATATGCTACTGTTGTATATCTCTCTCCAAAAACAACCCATTATCAACTCCATACCACAAAAAAGTCAAAATGATGTCCAAGAAGCAGCTTTAGAGGATATTTGATCAGGTAACTATTATAGAAAATTAAGTTGAAATGTAACGTTCACCACATTTATTGTTGGACTTGGAACCAGAGGATTATTGGATCTGTTGCAGAGAGTATTTGAATGCCTTGTTTCATTGGATAAAGAGAAGACTTTGACCAGGTCCACTGCATGTACATTCAAGCAGTTCTTACAAAATTCAGCTTTAAAGAGGAAGTGGTGAAAGCAATAATGATCTATATCTATACGAAGCCATTGCCACTGGTCTTCACATCAGGTATAATATTTGTATTGTCACTATACTATTTGGCCAAACAAATCCGCAATTCCCCTATGATAACAGGAATTCAAATAGCTAAGAAAGATCATAAAGGAGACCTATTTACTGTTGATACCATTTTAATTTTCACAGATTCCAAGAAATCAATTCTTGGAGGTATGGAAAATATAAAGAAATACAGCAAAATCTCCAATTATAAGTTTAATATATCTATATTTCATATATTAAACATGAAATAAATTATATTATTATTAATAAAATTAGCAAATAATTCCAATTCCAAAGTAATAACTCCTAAATAACTTATTTAGGCATTAAACTAACTAATCCTATACTAGCAGCTAATGCACTAATAGTTAACTACAAAGCACTTCTTAATAAAATTACTCGAAATATCTTGGTCCGGCACAGAGGCAACTATTAAAATGATGACAACATTACGTACTGTATATTATACCTATTTAGAAATTTGCTAATCCCATTGACTATTAAACATCTAAAAGCATTCCAAGATATGGAAATACATATGGAATAATAAAAAATCAAGAGTTAAAAACTGATGGCCTATTTCAATCATTGACAAAAGGAGGTTTAGCATGTCTATCAATAGTTCCATGCTACAAAGCATGTGTACTAGACCAATTTAGGTCTTTGTTGAAAATTATATTTCCCAACAATGTGCTAATAAACAACAATATATATCTAAAAACTCAAGTGTTTTATAAGTGTATATTAGTGGAAATACCTCTAGAATCATTAGAAATAGGAATGCCAAATCTATCTCTTTCAAATTAGATTGCCTTAGAAATTAGGAAAATTGGATACCTATTTGACACGCAGGGGTTACCTATATTTCAGAGCTGCTTCAAGTTTATAACAGACCAACTAAATAGTTAAGTATATTCGAAATCAGGCACGTTTGTTGCAAATGTCATATTCTAACCAATCAAAAATAAAAGTACTTCATCAATTGCTAATAAGTGTATACCAAAATTTACCCATTTACCCAAAAATGTGAAAAAGATTTAGAACTGACATTTACCTGAGAACAGTGGGAAGAGTCATACTCATTAATTCCTAAGGTTTCTAGATATATCAAACACCTGGAATGTGCAATAAAACTGTTATCTTACACCACATAAAATTACACACATTTATCAAGATTCTTCCAACATATGTTGGCGATGTCAAAAAGTAGTCGACACATTAATATATATTTGGTGGGGTGCCAAGAGGTTAAACTCTTATCGAAAATTATACAAGATCTACTTAAGAAGGTATGCAGGGTCAATATTAACCTCACACAAGAACAAGCATTATTGTCCATCAATCTGAAAGGGCTACCTGCCAAATTAAACTGTAATAACCCATACATTAATTGTTACAAGACAAAAGATAGCTAAATATTAGAAAAACACGTAACTTCCACATAAATCATCAGCTACGTCAACAAGAATTGTCTTTATGAAGCCCGTTAAGTCAATATAAGCAAATTCAAAAATAACTGGAAGGTATGGCTGAATTCTCTATATAATAAAATAGACATATATTTATATCAGCAGCAATACACTAAAGCCTTATAACAACAGCAAGCTCAGATCACCATAGGGTGTTAAAGGGGTATTCCCATGAACATGACCATTTTTAAATTTGTAGATAATTAAAACTTAAACATTTTTACAAGAATAAGTAATTAAACATTTTGCAGAGTTTTAAAGATTTTCTCTAAATATCTTGTTGTCACATTCTTGTTGTCTTTATCGGTTGCCAATGGATACGACCATGAATGCAGAATCTTTCTAAGTTCAGAAAATCAGCAATGGTTTCCTTATCGTGGCCGGGATATCTTCTGATGCCTGTAGTGTCCCTGCCTGATAACCCAGCTACAATAAGAAAATCATAGCTGGGTTTTTGACAAGTCCCAGACCATAGAAAGTTTGTGCATTTGTGGTCGTATCCATTGGCAACCGATCAATACAACAGACTGTCGACACTAATATAGTTAGAGGAAATTTTTAAAACTCTGCAGAATTTTTACCTACTTATATTTGCAAAAATGTTTAAATTTTAATTATCTACAAATATAGATATGATTATGTTCATGGGAATACCCCTTTAACTACAGTTTTTTTTTTATCTTATCTGAATCTATGTATTTGTGATTATTTGTGATTATTTATCTGGTGAAATGTGATGCCTTTGTTACATTACATGACTTCATATAATGTCATACTATTTGTGATCTAGAATGTACAATGGCATGGAAATCCCTGTTAGTCAAAAATGAACAAAAAGTAAATGTTAAAAAATCTCAATCAATAAAGCTTAAGCAAGAAACTTTCACACATTCTCTGGTGTGTCTTCTGTGACCGTTCTAGCATCCATCACTGTTTGGAGAGGCGGCATTTTTTACTGTCTATTTAATGTAAACCAGCCCAGGACAGGCTGCTTAAAAAAAACAAACAAAGCTGCGTGGGACCTGTACTGGGCTGGCTTACGAGACCTCTGCATTTCAGCGCAGGTGGCGATACAATGACTTCATCGCGCCTCCTGTGCTGAGACGCAGACATCCTATGCATGGACAAGAAGATGAGGTGGCGGCTCCATCAAGGGATCACTAGTAGGTGAGGATAACTTTTTTTTAATATATACAGTACAGACCAAAAGTTTGGACACATCTTCTCATTCCAAGAGTTTTCTGTATTTTCATGACTATAAAATTTGTAGATTCACACTGAAGGCATCAAAACTATGAATTAACACATGTGGAATTATATACTTAACAAAAAAGTGTGAAACAACTGAAAGTATGTCTTATATTCTAGGTTCTTCAAAGTAGCCACCTTTTGCTTTGATTACTGCTTTGCACACTCTTGGCATTCTCTTGATGAGCTTCAAGAGGTAGTCACCTGAAATGGTCTTCCAACAGTCTTGAAGGAGTTCCCAGAGATGCTTAGCACTTGTTGGCCCTTTTGCCTTCACTCTGCGGTCCAGCTCACCCCAAACCATCTCGATTGGGTTCAGGTCTAGTGACTGTGGAGGCCAAGTCATCTGGCGTAGCACCCCATCACTTTCCTTCTTGGTCAAATAGCCCTTACACAGTCTGGAGGTGTGTTTGGGGTCATTGTCCTGTTGAAAAATGAATGATGGTCCAACTAAACGCAAACCGGATGGAATAGAATGACGCTGCAAGATGCTGTGGTAACCATGCTGGTTCAGTATTCCTTCAATTTTGAATAAATCCCCAACAGTGTCACCAGCAAAGCACCCCCACTACATCACACCTCCTCCTCCATACTTCATGGTGGGAACCAGGCATGTCCATTTGTTCAACTTTTCTGCTTCGCACAAAGACACGGTGGTTGGAAGCAAAGATCTCAAATTTGAACTCATCAGACCAAAGCACAGATTTCCACATGTCTAATGTCCATTCCTTGTGTTCTTTAGCCCAAACAAGTCTCTTCTGCTTGTTGAATGTCCTTAGCAGTGGTTTCCTAGCAGCTATTTTACCATGAAGGCCTGCTGCACACAGTCTCCTCTTAACAGTTGTTGTAGAGATGTGTCTGCTGCTAGAACTCTGTGTGGCATTGACCTGGTCTCTAATCGGAGCTGCTGGTAACCTGCGATTTCTGAGGCTGGTGACTCGGATGAACTTATCCTCCGCAGCAGAGGTGACTCTTGGTCTTCCTTTCCTGGGGCGGTCCTCATGTGAGCCAGTTTCTTTGTAGCGCTTGATGGTTTTGGCCACTGCACTTGGGGACACTTTCAAAGTTTTCCCAATTTTTCGGACTGACTGACCTTCATTTCTTCAAGGAATGATGGCCACTCGTTTTTCTTTACTTAGCTGCTTTTTTTCTTGCCATAATACAAATTCTAACACTGCATTCAGTAGGACTATCAGCTGTGTATCCACCTGACTTCTGAACAACACAACTGATGGTCCCAACCCCATTTATAAGGCAAGAAATCCCGCTTATTAAACCTGACAGGGCACACTTGTGAAGTGAAAACCATTTCAGGTGACTACCTCTTGAAGCTCATCAAGAGAATGCCAAGAGTGTGCAAAGCAGTAATCAAAGCAAAAGGCTATTTTGAAGAACCTAGAATATAAGACACATTTTCAGTTGTTTAACACTTTTTTGTTAAGTATATAATTCCACGTGTGTTAATTCATAGTTTTGATGCCTTCAGTGTGAATCTACAATTTTTATAGTCATGAAAATACAGAAAACTCTTGGAATGAGAAGGTGTGTCCAAACTTTTGGTCTGTACTGTATATATATATATATATATATATATATATATATATATATAGGCCGTTACCTACCTTTATAGACCCCGGAGTATAATAATCGGAGACCCAAGGGAGGTGATAAACATAAAAACCAATGTTAATCACCTCTCCAGTGATCTGCTGTTACTCCCAGCAGGCTTTGCCTTCTTTGGTGATGTCCTAGGCGTCACGTGAGCCAGGCCGACGTCACGTGTCGCGACGCCGGCCTTGGTCCATGTGACGTGTGTACGACATTGAAGAGAGCCGAAAGCAGGGAGTGCATCAGAGCCCAGGTAAGTAACAGTGGTTTTTATGCTTGTCACCACCTGAAAAGACCCCAGAGTATAATAATAGTTCATTGGTGGGCCACTATGGGGCATAAAACCATGTGCAGCGGCTATTATGGAGCATAATACCGTGTGCAGGGGCCACTATCGGACATAATACCGTGTGCAGGGGCCACTATGGGGCATAATACCATGTGCAGGGGCCACTAAGGAGCATAATACCATCGGTAGGGGCCGCTGCGGCACATAATACAGTGTGCAGGGGCTGCTGTGGGGCATAACACTTTATGCAGGGGCCTCTGCGGGGCATAATACCATGTGCAGGGGCCACTGCGGAGCATAATACTGTGTGCAGGGGGTGTTGCAGGCCATAATTCCGTGTAATACTGTTTGCAGGGGCCGCTGTAGGCTGTAATTCCGTGTAATACTGTATTAAAAAAAAAAAAAAAAACACCTACTCACCTGTCCCTTGTGCTCCGATGTTTCCTACCACGATCTGGTTCTGCTGCTCTGGAGTTTTCTTCTGGCGGAAGTCACCACCGCACATGACTGCTGAGGTTGCTGACACGGGACGTCACAGTGCTGTGGGGAAGAAAACACTGGAGCAGCAGGACTGAAACGCACTGGAAGACACCGGAGCACCTTCCCCAGCCTCATATTAAAAAAGTGGTTATCCTGGACAACCCCTTTAAGGTGGCACTTGGGCTTTATTAAAGGGGCTTTCCAGCTCATTTTTATTGATGATCTAAACTTAGGACAGATTATCAATAAGAGATCAGTGGATCCCCCTACTGATCAGCTGTATAAAGGGGCTATGGCGCCTGTTTATATCATACGCTGTCTGTTTATAGTGACCATGTAATATAATTACAGCCTTGTCACATAGACGTGTATAGGACGAGGCTATAGTTACATTACATGGCCGCTATGAGATGAATGAAACTATGTAAACAGAGAAGCGGTCATGGCACTTACACAGGTACCACAGTTCATTCAAGCAGCTGATCAGTGGGGGTCTTGGGTTTTTGAGCCCCACTGATTATTTTATTAATGACCTGGAAAACGTTTTAATTAGGAAACCTATGGGGCATTGATAAGGGGCACTATTTATACAGGGTACACACGGACATTATTAATATATAGATACACTTGGGGGTATTATTCATTATGGGGGGTTATATCATATATTTTATAATTGGGGTAGCAGCAGGATGGGTGTGCAGGTGAGGACAATGTGGGTTGGATGCCTGGAAAAGTGAGGAGCCAAAGATATCTGTGTTGTAAACTTTACAGAGACAAGTCACAGCTGGAAGAAGTGGTCATGGCGGTCCAAAGGGAAAAAAAGGGAAATGTTAAGGATTAGTCAGAGATGTCACCTGTAAGTCACAAAATGTTACTGCACTGTATTCACCTAAATGATAGAGGATAAATACCTGAGTGATGGGGTCTGTCTGCTGAGACTCCCACTGAGCCTGAAAATTGTTTTTTTTACCCCCCACTGCGAATTCAGCCTGACCGCTGCCAGGCTGAATATAAGCGTGACCCACGTGGCTCTCATTCACTTTGATGGGAGTGCCGAAGATACCCGACATGCTCCTCCATCCACCAATCAGAAGATGTGTGAAGTTATTGTCATTGTTAATGCCGTGTTGTTGATTTCTGATACTGAAGTAATACAGGAAGAAGAATTCTTAAAAACTGTTTCATAAGTTTGTGTATTGTGCGACGATAACAGCGTGTGAAACTAACAGCATATAAACTCAATTTTATATATTTTTTTTTTTTGGGGGGGGGCGCCTTTCTGTAGTCCGCCTCAGGCAGCAAAGAGGCTAGGTTCACCGCTGCACACTTGATACAACTTCTTGTAAGAAAGCAGTCGTCCTGTGTACTAGTGTGCATGCTTAGATATGTGCAGTCCTATTGCTGGTTTCTCAGTGCATAACTGGTTTGTAGCATGCATAGTTCAGGTATGACAAGAATGGCATAGATCATAAGTGCTATACTAGATCCATCTCTCATACCTGGTAAGCCTTATTTTTACTCTTAAAGGGGATATCCTATTACAGACACAAGATAGGGGATAAGTGTCACACTGCAATCTCTGGCAGTCCCATAAAAGTGAATGGAGCACAGTGCAGACAGGCACACTGGCACCTCATTCACAGGGAAGATGCAGGGGTACTTTCAGTCCGCAGTTCTCCATTCTCCTGATCACCGGAGGACACAGTAGATAGAGCCCCAGTGATGTGACACTTTTCTCTGATCCTGTGGATAAGGGATAAATATAAGTAATGGGACAATCCCTTTCATAATCACACATGTAGAATCTATTATTTAATTTGAAAACACTTAACAAACTTTTGCACTTTTTATCGCATCATAAATATTGGGATATATGTATGGGTTTTCACTTTATCACTTATGTATTACTTGTCCTTTTTTATTATCTATTTTTCATAGACATAGTGTTGTCATTTTAATTATGTACTTTACTTATGAAATTCTTTTGTATCTATTTGTATGAGATAGATAGATAGATAGATAGATAGATAGATAGATAGATAGATAGATAGATAGATTTTCCTGGCTTAACAAGTCATTGCAAGATTAAGATTTATTTTTACATATGGTATTCTTATTATAGTTAACAAAAGCATGATTTGCCATAATGGCTAGATGAACAAAAGCCTTTGGAATATTTCCTTTCTGGCAATATACAACCAAAATCTCTAGTAGTAAAAACAAATTGAGGAAAAGCTTTTACCGCAGTGCCATAAATGTTTATCATTGTTTTCAAAATTACTGTATCAAGTTAATAACAGAGATGACTTTTTAAAAAGTTCAAGCTGAGGATTTAACACACTCATGACAATTTTCTTCAAAATTACACGATTATAGATATTTTAAAGATTTCAAAGATTAAAGGATTTAATATTACACTGCATAAAATGTACCAGGTTTTTTTTGTTCTGTTCAAGCACATAAATTGGTCAGTTTTCCTTCCCATCTGTGTTCTATTCTTAGTAGAGATTTATTATTCCAAAATAGGAAATGCTAATTGCAAAAAATTTTGTCGATTAATACATTGTATTGCTATCCTTATATACAACTTGATTGATTTGATATGACAAGACTGTGGAAAGTTATATTTTTCATTAAAATTTAGACTTTGTTAGAGTTTAATAATACTTTATTTTTTTGTACATGTTTGTACAGTTCCTTCACACTTTCCCTGTGAAATTTATTTTAATGCCCACAAAATGTCACCTCAAAATTTCAAGTGATTTTCTGGGCAAACATTTTAATGACCTATTCCAAGGATAGGTCATCAAAATCAGATTGGTGGGTATCCCCATCGATCAACTGGTCTCAACAGTTATTACACAGGGAATGCAACAGGGCATTCCATTTTCTGTATAGTGGCTGACCTGAGTCACTGCAGATTAACCCTTTAAAGTGAATGAGAGCAGCTTGTTCTTGCACAGGTAAGTAGTGATATAGCACATTTTCCACTGCACTGTATTACAGGAAGTTTAGCAGTGTAGTGCATATGCTTATTGTTTATTGCATATGATTAGTTGGGTCTTTTTGCCCATTGCATGTTCTATATATTGGCACTGTCCATTGTATAATGCTTTGAATGTGGTTTCCAGTTAAATTGGTCTGAAAATGCAGTTTTAAATTCAAATAGAAGACCATTGTAAGCTTATGGATTACTGTTTTTGTTTCTTAACATGTGCATATTAGTTATAAAGCCAATGCAGTTTCTAGTGACTTTTGGCATAGTACAGTAAGATATCGATCTGAATTTATCTGGGTTTAACAATCCATGTGTGCATTGGGTGACAACTGTAAATCTTCATAATCCTGCCAGTGAGAGATCCTCTATCAGCTTTCTGTAACAGTAGACAATAGATTGATTTTGTCATCTATCTCCCTTAGAGCTACAGCGCCTTGGAAAAGTATTCATACCCCTTGAACTTTTTCACATTTTGTCACCTTGAAACCACAAGCTTAAATAATAATACATTTTAATAATACATTTTATTTATATAGCGCCAAAATATTCCGCAGCACTGTACAATTTGTAGGGTTCAAGTACAGACAAAAAAGATACATTACAAAGAAATAGTCAATTCTCACACTGGGACTGAGGGCCCTGCTCACAAGAGTTTATAATTTATGAGGTAGAGGGGCTGACACAAGAGGTAGCAGGGGCAGCATCGGAGGTAGCATTGCTTATACAGTGGTCTGGCCGTTTCTATGACAGAGGTGACTTTCATTACACATGTATAAAGCTTGTATGAGTCATGTCCTTTAATGTGCAGATGATGCCTGGACATATAAAGTTAGTCTGAAATGGCATCATATCCTGTGGGGTAATGCGGGAGTGTGATCACAGGAGGGTTCGTTTTAGGGATTCTCACCGCTGAAGGGTTTACATTAGGAATATGAATAAGCCTGTCTGAAAAAATCTGTCTTTAGTTTGCGCTTGAAGCTGTAGAAATTGGGAGTTAATCTGGTTGGCCGGGGTAGAGCATTCCAGAGAAGTGGCGCAACTCAGAGAAGTCTTGTATACGAGCGTGGGAGGTTCTGATAATAGACCAGAGGCATCGCTGTAGCGGCTAGACTGATAGATGAGCCTGGCCGCTGCATTCAGAATAGATTGTAGAGGGGAGAGTTTAGTAAGGGGAAGACCGATTAGTAAAGAGCTACAGTAGTCAAGGCGAGAGTGAATCAGGGCAACAATAAGTGTCTTTAATGTATCTGTGGTAAGGAAAGGGAGGATTCTGGAGATGTTTTGGAGGTGGAGATGACATGAGCGTGCAAGTGATTGGATATGGGGGGGGGGAAGGAAAGGTCGGAGTCAAACATTACCCCAAGGCAGTGGACATGCTCCCAAGTTATAGTAAGGCCGGAGACTGCAATGGAGATATCAGGGACAGATCTATTAGATGGTGGAAACAGCAGTAGTTCAATCTTTGAGAGATTCAGTTTCAGATAGAGCGAAGACATGATATTTGAGACAGCAGAGAGACAGTCACTGGTGTTCTGTATTAGTGCATGGGTGATGTCACGGGATGATGTGTATAATTGGGTGTCATCAGCATAAAGATGGTACCGGAAGCCAAAGCTAGTGATGGTTTGTCCAATGGGGGCTGTGTAGAGGGAGAAGAGCAGGGGCCTAGGTCCGAGCCCTGAGGAACTCCAACGGCAAGGGGAAGAGGGGAAGAAACAGAGCCTGCAAATGATACAATGAAAGTGCTGTCTGAGAGATAAGAGGAGAACCAGGAGAGCGCGGTGTCCATGAGGCTGACTGAGCAGAGCATAGTGAGGAGGAGTTGATGGTCAACAGTGTCAAATGCTGCCAAGAGATCCAGAAGAATAAGAGGAGAGAAGTCACCATTGGATTTAGCCGTCAGGAGATCGTTGGAGACTTTTGTGAAGGCCGTTTCAGTAGATTGCAGAGTGCAGAAGCCAGATTGTAAGGGGTCAAGAAAAGAGTTAGCAGAAAGATAGCGGATTAAACGACAATAGACCAAGCGTTCCAAGATTTTGGAGATGAAGGGGAGGTTAGAGACGGGTCGATAGTTAGCCACACAGGATGGGTCAAGGGAGGATTTCTTCAATATTGGGGTTATGACAGCATGTTTGAAAGAGGATGGGAAAATTCCAGAAGAGAGATAGAGGTTAAATATGTTAGTAAGGTAAATCGTGACAGCAGGCAACACAGACTGGAGAAGGTGTGAGGAGAAAGAGTCACTACTGCAGGTCGTAGGGTGAGAAGAAGAAAGGAGCTGAGAGATTTCCTCTTCTGTAACTGGTTCAAAACATGAAGTGCGGTAGATGAGGGGATCAATGCCACCTGGGGATTGGGCAGTTATTCCCTGACTGATAAATACTTAAATGTATTTTATTGAGATTTTAAGTGATAGACCAACACAAAGTAGCAGATAATTGTGAAGTGGAAGGAAAATTATGGTTTTCAAAATTTTAATCAAATAAAAATCTGAATAGTGTGACCTGCAAAGTATTCAGCCCCCCTCTTTGTAGAGCCACCTTTCACTTCAAATACAGCTGCAAGTCTTTTGGGGTATGTCTCTACCAGTTTTGCACATCTAGAGACTGAGATTTTTGCCCATTCTTCTTTGCAAAATAGCTCAAACTCAGCCAGATTGGATGGAGAGGGTCTGTGAACAGCAATTTTCATATCTTGCCAGAGAGGCGCAACGGGAATTAGGTCTGGACTTTGACTGGGCCATTCTAACACATGAATATTCTTTGATCTAAACCATTTCACTGTTGCTCTGGCTGTATGTTTAGGGTCACTGTCTTGCTGAAAGGTGAATCTACTTCCCAGTCTTTTGCAGCATCCAACAGGTTTTCTTCCAGGATTGTCCTGTATTTAGCTCCATCCATCTTCCCATCAACTCTGACCAGCTTCCCTTTCCTGGCTGAAGAAAAGCCTCCCCAGAGCATGATGCTGCCACCAACATGTTTCACAGTAGGGATGATGTGTTTAGGGTTATGAGCAGTGTTACTTTTCCACCACACATAGCGCTTTGCATTTAGGCCAAAAATTTCAACTTTGGTCTCATCTGACCAGAGCACCTTCTACATGTTTGCTGTGTCTCCTATATGGCTTGCGGTAAACTGCAAATGGCACTTCTTATGTCTTTCTTTCAACAATGATTTTCTTCTTGCCACTCTTACATAAAGGCCAGATTTGTGGAGTGTACAACTTATAGTTGTCCTGTGGACAGATTCTCCCACCTGAGCTGCGGATTTCTGCAGTTCCTCCAGAGTGACTATGGGTCTCTTGGCTGCTTCTCTGGCCAGTGCTCTCCTTGCTCGATCTGTCAGTTTAGGTGGATGGCCATGTCTTGGTAGGTTTGCAGTTGTAGAATACTTTTTCCATTTTTGGATGATGGATTGAACAGTGCTACTTAAGATGCTCAAAGCTCGGGATATGCTTTTATAACCTAACCCTGCTTAAAACTTCACGACTTTATCTCTGACCTGTCTGGTGAGTTCCTTCGTCTTCATGATGATGTTTGTTCACTAGTGTTCTCTAATAAACCACTGAAGCCTTCACAGAACAGGTGTATTTATACTGAGACTAAGTTACACACAGATGGACGCTATTAACTAATTAAGTGACCTCTGAAGGCAATTGATTGCACTGGATTTTACTTAGGGGTATCAGAGTACAAGGGGCTGAATACTTTTGCACATAATACTTTTCAGATTTTTATTTGATTAAAATTGTAAAAACCATGTGTCATTTTTGTTCCACTCCATATTATGTGCTCCTTTATGTTGGCCTTTCACTTAAAATCTCAATAAAAGACATTTAAGTTTGTTGTTTGTGACAAAATGTGTAACGTCTCTGCTGTTTCGGGTCTCGGCGCCGCCCTCCTCTCGCACGCTGTGGCGAAGGAGGCGTCTTCAATTTGGTTCTTTGTGTAAGTCTCTTGATGCTCAGTCTGAACATGGTCCTAATCAGTGTAATGGATTTCTAACCACACCCATGTTCTAAGCATTTCTCTCTGGACGGTATAGAGTTAATCTCTTCCTGGCTTGTGTGATTGACAGCCTGTGTGCCTATCAGGTGTGGGGTTGGGCCCAGACTTTCTATATACAGGTTGTCACTTCTCTGCAAGTTGCCGGTTATTACACTTGTGTTTTGCCTGCTCTCTTCATTATTTCCCTTGCTACCTTGTTACCTGATTTTCTGACCACTGGCTTTGACTTTGACTATTCTCTTGGATCTCGATTCTGTGCTGCAATTGCTCGATTGTTTCTGACCCCTTGGCTAGCTGACCTCCCTTTGTTGTTGTGCGTCTTGTCTGCGTTCTATGTGATCACTTATTATAAGGAGGGACTGTCGACGTGGTTGCTGGCTGTCACCTAGGACAGATCGGGCAAGTTAGCCAGGGACAGTGGGGGGGATTCAGCTTAGGGTCCACTGTCTCGTTGTGCCCCTCCCCCTAGTTCTCCAGCAGCTTCTGGGGAATCGCTCCTCTAGTGATTCCCTTACAGAATAACCGGCCCATACATTCTGCCATTGCTTCCCATAGGGTCAGCATGGATCCTATTCAGGGCCTTGCAGCCAAGTTGGAAGGCTTGGCAGTCCTGGTAAATGAGCTTGCTAAACAGGTGCAGACCCTTACTGATGCCGCTGCAGCATCTCCAGTTGTTTCTGCCCCTTTTAAGGTGAAGATGTTACTCCCGGATCGTTTTTCAGGGGATCATGAAAAATTTGAGACTTTCCGGGAGTCCTGTCGCCTGTATTTTCGGATTAATCCACATGCATCCCAGGCCCAAATGGTTGGAGTAGTTATATCCCTCCTACAGGGGGATCCACAAGCTTGGGCCCTTAAAATCCCCTCCAGGGGCTGAGGAGTGGACTGACTTTGAAAATTTTTTTTTGTCTTTGGGGTCTATATATGCGGAGCCAGACCACATTGGTCTTGTGGAATCGCAACTCCTCACCATGCGGCAGGGCAAACGCTCTGCTGAGGAATATTGCGCAGAATTCCGCAAGTGCAGCGTGACTGCAGGTTGGTGTGAGTCAGCTCTAAAGGCCCACTTTAAACAAGGCCTGTGTGACCGTGTTAAGGAGCTCTGGGTTGGTCACCCAGATCCTCCCACTCTTGAGCAGGCCATGACTTTGGCTGTCCGTATTGACCGTAGGATCCGGGAAAATGTTAAAGAGAGAATAGGGTCTGCTTCTTCCAAGTTTTCTGTCTCTCCCTCACCCTCTCCTGAAAACCCTGTTATTTCTCCCATGACTCCTGGTGAGGAACCTATGCAACTGGGAGTTATGGATGCCAAGATGCGACGAGAGCATCGTCTCAGGAACAACCTCTGCCTGTACTGTGGTACTTCCGGTCATTTCATCCGTGACTGCTCCATCAGACCCCGCACACCAGGGGAAAAACTTCAGTGCCTGAGTGGTAGTCGGAAGAACCACTCAGGCAACCAGGTATTTGCCAGTAGTAACAATAAGATGTTGTTATCTGTGTCTCTGTCCTCTGGGGACAGATCTGTTTCTGGCCAGGCCTTAGTTGACTCTGGGTCTGCGGCAAACTTTGTTACATTTTCGTTTGTCTCAGCTTTAGACATTGAGCTTTTGCCACTTGACACTCCTCTGGCGGTTACTGGAGCGGATTTTGCCCCACTGGCCAGGGGTAAGGTCCGATTCAAGACCCCCTTAATAACGTTGCAAGTGGGTTCAGCTCATTCAGAGGTCATGAACTTTTTTGTTATGGAGCATCTGTTTTGCGATATTATTTTGGGGCTCCCCTGGTTGAACCTCCATAACCCTATTTTTGATTGGGGTAAAAGGGAGTTGGTAAAATGGGGAGATCAGTGCTCATCCCACTGTATTGTTTTGCACACCTTAAATTGTGTTACTGAGGAGACTGTCTCGGCTGCAAAAGGTGGGAAACACCAGGTGAATAAAAAATGTTTGCCTGGCCCACCAGTGTCTGTTGTTGTGCAAAAAGACCCTGAATTGAAGGCAGAGAAAATACTGGGTCCTACTAAAACTGGTTTATCTGGTGAGGGTCCGGTGGCCCCTCATAAAGGGGGGGGGGTACTGTAACGTCTCTGCTGTTTCGGGTCTCGGCGCCGCCCTCCGCTCGCACGCTGTGGCGAAGGAGGCGTCTTCAATTTGGTTCTTTGTGTAAGTCTCTTGATGCTCAGTCTGAACATGGTCCTAATCAGTGTAATGGATTTCTAACCACACCCATGTTCTAAGCATTTCTCTCTGGACGGTATAGAGTTAATCTCTTCCTGGCTTGTGTGATTGACAGCCTGTGTGCCTATCAGGTGTGGGGTTGGGCCCAGACTTTCTATATACAGGTTGTCACTTCTCTGCAAGTTGCCGGTTATTACACTTGTGTTTTGCCTGCTCTCTTCATTATTTCCCTTGCTACCTTGTTACCTGATTTTCTGACCACTGGCTTTGACTTTGACTATTCTCTTGGATCTCGATTCTGTGCTGCAATTGCTCGATTGTTTCTGACCCCTTGGCTAGCTGACCTCCCTTTGTTGTTGTGCGTCTTGTCTGCGTTCTATGTGATCACTTATTATAAGGAGGGACTGTCGACGTGGTTGCTGGCTGTCACCTAGGACAGATTGGGCAAGTTAGCCAGGGACAGTGGGGGGATTCAGCTTAGGGTCCACTGTTTCGTTGTGCTCCTCCCCCCTAGTTCTCTAGCAGCTTCTGGGGAATCGCTCCTCTAGTGATTCCCTTACAAAATGTGAAAAAGTTCAAGGGGTATGAATACGTTTGCAAGCCACTGTACTCCAAGGCTCAAATAAGCTGCCTGACCACAGTGTGATTTGTGCAGCCAGAAGGTGGGTTAGATTATTCAGTTAATAATTTTACATTTACCGTGGGAAGACATAAATGGGGGCTAAGTTAAAGGACAGAAGTATAATATAACTGCATCAGCATAGATTATTTTAGGTCTAATCAATTTAAGATCAAATTGACCCGATTGCACTATATGAGTACCAGGGAGAAGACTACAAGAACTGGTTCATTATATGAATCTAGTCTCCAGCACTAGAATAAAGAATTCTATGATTTAGTTACTGTAATGATTTTAACATTTGAGGCCAAAATACTCTTCAGGGAATCAAAGAACTAGGTAAGATCTAGAAATGTTAAATGTGACATAGAGATGTTTTGTTACTGTAGGTACAAATAAAATTGAGTAAGAGTGATTTAGACTTTGGAGAAAACAATGCAAGTTTTAAAGTGGACTTTTCACAACCTCCATCAACTCCATCTCTTTACATCCTTCATTAAATGCCACGTCACTGATTTTGCGGCATAGCTGGATTTTTTTTTATCTATCTCCCACCATTCCTGAGCAATGGGTGCTATTAGCTTTAGCCCCCAATATGCTAACTAAAATTTCTACTGTCAGATGGGCAGTGGCAGACTAGGGCAGATAAACTTGGACAGTCCACATGACGATAGAGAGCATAATTGTGCTAAAGTTAACAGAAGTGATTGTTCAGGAACGCTGAAGGCTACACAAGAAATTCCAACTGTGCCAGAATCAGTGAAGCCACATATATTGAATGATGCAAATGATTGTAGTAATCTAAGAAAAGAATGCATGGTATATAAGTAAACATGCATATAGCTTTTAGTCCACAGTTTTCTATGCTTGTCTACTGTATATATACTGTATGATCTCAGTAGCAGAAATGTTTTCTGAAATGTTTTGTTCTGATATAACATCTGCGTAAATATTTCATCATTTTTACAAATATAATCTCCAGTATTTGGCTATCTCCCTAAGTAAATACTTTACTAAACAATCCTGTACACCTTTTATAAAAGAGCTGCTTAATCTCAAAAAATAACAAAAATAATAACAGAAAAAAAAAAAATGACAATTACTGAGCATGGTGAAAAAAATAAAATCACAAACGTTTTTAGAGTCTGTCCTGTACTTGAGCCATTCTGGAGAGAGGCATGGAGAATTACTGCCTCATTTACTGCCTTTACTCTCCCTTATTCCCATGCTCTCTTTCTTCATCTAAGTGGGATGCCCTTGAAATCTTACCGGCTATCCATCATGCGCCACCAACGTAGCTAGAGCATGTATATCAGCAATATGGCAGCACATGGAAACTCCTACCCTTAGAGAGTGGATCCAGAGAGGTGGCGAAATCAGATTGATGGAGGAATTAACAACACAGTTACTGGATAACCTTTGCTAACATGTGTCTAAATGTTTCAACCCCTCGTCGAGTTTTTAGGTCCCGGATACCCCCTTTAATAAAAGTACTCAATATATTATATGCACCCCAAAATGGTGCAATTAAAAACTACAAAATACAGTAACAAACCCTCATATTGGTAAGCAACAGAAAATGAAATCTTATATTGTAGTTCTCAGAATGTGGCAATGAAAGAACAAAAAATAACTGCATCCTCAAAGAGGTATTCTGGCTTTAATTTTTTTTATAGTCACACCTTTTTCTAATATACCAGTATTTAAAATTCTGCTCACATACATTTATTATGTAAGTGCTGACCCCTTTCTGCAAAGTAGAATGGTATAGCCCATGATTCAAGCCTTTGTAATGGGTCTATAGGCTAACAAAATAGGACTATAAATGGCATTTAGAAAACTGCATAATTTACTATTATACAAGCAGAAATTTTTATAAGGTTATAAAGCATGCAACCACTTTACAAGTGTTAAATTATAATTTTTTTGTAATGCAACAAGATAATTAATTGTGTAATATTACAACAACTGTACAATCTATAATGCCAGTTTATCTACATGTAATTGATAGCATGCAATTTTGATTTATTTGATCTTTTTATTGTTTCATTCTTGCTATTTTTTAAGCCGCAGAGAATACTTGACAGCTAAGCTATGATGATGTGCTAGTTTATCCTTTAATTGGCTTATAGAGTCTGGTCTTGTAAGCTAACCAATGTCCTGTGCCTTGTAATGTTGATCAATTTTTCTGATGGATGAGTCAACTTCAAAGGCTTGATAAAATTCTGCGGGCATGCACATAGGATTAAGTAAGAGATCACTCCTGTTCACTGAGGTCAGGCTGTGCTTAGAATTTAAAACAATGCAATATTAATGTCTATATAATTGCAGTATTTGTCAGTGTAGCATTGCCAGTAAACACCATGACATTTGGACACATTGGTTTATGTGCTAATGATTAGCTTAGGTAAAATAAATATCACTGTTTGATAGAACTAATGTAAGTATATCAGTTTCCTTGGTAATTTAATTTTAGACAGTGAAACAAGAAAAGATATTGCATTAGTCTATTTGGACCAGTTTTGATGGCATCTGCATAGTCCAAGTAAGGTGTTGTTTGTCTATTGTGGGCACATTATAGCATCTGTGTTATGGCTGCAACGACTATTCTATTGTGCTGAACCTTGATCATGATTGGATCAAATTTTGGCTCAGTAGAAGGTACAGGTATTTAATACAGGCATTAAAATCCCATTTATTATAGAGGCCTTTAGCTTGATGTATATTTTTGAAAACAGAGATTTTTATTTTACAACAGATTATAATCAGTAAAGCTCTACCTATGGAACATTTACATATGAATACTAAATAGTCTATTTATATATGTAAATTATGTTCTATATGTTAATTAGGGACATACAGAATAGTAATAATGTGTTACGGAAAGGAAAAACACCCAAGAAGGGACAAGGCGAAGGCTGCAGACAGTGTTTGATATTATGAGATGGTGCACCACAATGTCCTGCCTTAACATGACACATGATCACAGGGCGCCCTCCAAAGTAGCAGAGCTACTGGGTCTTAGCCAGCTCTGAAAGTGACTATTGTCACTAATGGGGACTTTTTCACATGTAATTGTTGCCCCTATGGATGCCCCAGTTGCAGTGGAAAATTACAACATAAAAAATAATAAAGTATGAATATCGCCCAGGGGTCTTTTCTGACCTCATGCAGAACATATTATTTAATAGAAGCACATTCACATGTGCAGATGTGGCAAAGTTTAATGTCACACTTAACATTGCCAACTATATGGCACAGAGTGTTAACTCGGCTCTGTCAATGGGTTTCAATGGGGTTTTTTTTGTCTTCTTTGACAGGATATCACAGCATAAGAAGTTATCACACTGAAAGTCAAGTTAAACACTGCTATATCTGTACATTAAAAACATATTAAAAAAAAAAGCCCAAAGCCATTGCCATAACTGCCACGCTCATCTATACATAAAAAGGGTGTTCATGGACAGCTATACAGTTTGCAAAAAAAAAAAAAAAAAAACAACACAAAAAGTACTTTGGTAGCCCAACAACAAAAAAGATAAGGTTGTTAAAACAACATTTGTGCAAAAGCACTAAAATGTGTTTGGTCATGAAGGCCTTTTCAGGTCTGGTCATTAAAGGGGTTAATTTTATTAAGCAGAAAAAGTGATACATTTCTTGACTTAAGGTGTGGACTACATGATAGTCAGTCAAAGATGGCAAAAAATGTATGCCTAAAGCCATGTAATACTAGGTTCACACCTGCGCCTGGATTTCCGTTCTTCAGGTCCACTTGGGGACCCGAAGAACGGAAACCTGACTCACTTCAAAAGTGGTTACCCGCCGGTCCGCCTGGTTTCTGCCTGAAAAATGTGGAGAGAAAAGTCCCGCAAGCAGGACTGATGGATGAAATGTCCGAATGGGCAACAAGCACAGGTGTGAATCCAGCCTAAATCTGTTAGAATTGACATGTGAATCTGATCATAATAGATATAAACTTAACCTACACATGAATGTTCTATGTAGACACTCTACAGAATGGGATTCTCCTTCTAGTAATTCACATTTCCTAATAGGTTATTTCAATTTTTTTCTTAAGCAGACAAGTTCTTTAACCACTACATGTATAAAAGATTAAAGGGGTTGGTCACTTTCAGTCCAATATTGAGAGACAAATGTTATTGTTTGTATAATAAAAAGATATACAGTTTTCCGATACACTTTCTGTATCAATTCCTCACAGTTTTCTAGATCTCTGCTTGCTGTCATTCATTCTGCTGTCTTCTGGTGGATGAAATTCTGACCATGGTCATGTGATATACAGTCCATGACCATGTGATGGACACACAGGTGCACAGCCTGTTATAGTCACAGCACAGTAATCAGACATCTGCTCGGTAACGAGCTGTGCACCTATGTACATCACATGACCATGGACTGTATATCACATGACCATGGTCAGACTTTGATGCACTAGAAGTAACAGAATGACTGACAACAAGCAGAGATCTAGAAAACCATAAGGAATTGATACATAAAGTATATTGGAAAATTATATGTCTTTTTATTATACAAACAATAACATTTGTCTCTCAATATTGGTTGAAAAGTGGCCAACCCCTTTAAGGCTTTTGGATATGGTTGTTTCCAGTTTCTCAAGTGTAACTTTAATATACATCATAGAAGTTTTGCTCTTGTTTATTCTTCTGTAATTTTGTTCACTTATTTTATACTTTCCATTATCAGGGTATTGCGCTTTCAAATGAGTGTTTTACACTTCTTTATTATAATTCCACACAGTTAAACACCTGAAGGTCAGGTATATTGTATTTCTTCAATCTGTCTCACCAAGAAAGAATTACAGACACACTTCTCATCTGCAAACTAATTACCTGGTGGATAACAGCCAGTGATTGCTAGGACATGTCATTTAGCAGCCTTCAGGGAGTTTGAACCATTTTCTATCACCCTGCCTCTTCTTAACATGAAGGCAGATTTTGTTTGAAAAAGGTCACAGTCTATCATTAGAAATGGAAATGGGAAAGGATAAAAGATATTCCAGACAATGTACTACTATTTTATTTTAAAACGTATACATGAATTATATGTCACCTGTGGCCAGTGAATCCCAGCTGGAGCTTTAGAATTGAAAACAATATATTTAATACCATTGTTATAGTGTTATTGATAAATATCCTAATGATAAGTCTTATGGAGAATATAAATAGCTAATCTTCCTTAATAATGGACAGAAGGCAAATAGCATACCCATAAGGTTACATACATTGAAAGAAATGTCTTACTGCAGAATTCTTAAATTTGTTTATGGATATGTTTAGAGATATATCCAAATATGAATCATTCTCTAAAAATCAAAACAAGCCATTTTCAATTAGATTTTGTCACTTTTCTGCAATGATGAGAGGATGGATGAGACTGGACTTCCTTGTGTTACAATTACCACATTCCTCTCTCCCCATTTCCACTTAGAGGAAACTTTAGATCAATTAAGAAGCTTTCTACAGCTTGATACCAGATTTACATTAGAACTTAATTTTAGAAGTCATCTTCTCTGAGTAGTAAATATTGTGTAATTTGATGTATAATAATCATTAGAGATGAGCAAATCGATTCTGCAGAAGTGGAATTCGATCCGAATTTCAAGAAATCTTCGATTCTCCACGATTCCGGATTTCCTGATGCTTCATGGTAACGAATATTTAGTAAGGACCTTTGTGACATCAGATGGTCACATGATGTTCTCTAGTGATGTGATTGGGTAGGCATGTCTTTGCTTGTTAGCAGATCCTTCCACATGAATAAAAGTTGTCTGTGCTGGAGAGAGAGAGAGAGAGAGAGAAATATGACCGCGGCATCTAAGGGCTTCCGCCATTTTGCCGCCCACCCCAGCTCTCTGCAGCCCAGAAATAGCTGTTTATTTGCCACGAAGTATTTCGGATCGAAGCAAATTTTTTTGAAACTTCGAATCGAACTGCTGAATCGAACTTTTGAGAAATTCACTCATCTCTAATCATCATGCTTTACATGTTTCATATTCAGCCACTGTGATAAATCTGGCTCATTTTCAGGCTACCTAGGTTTACACTGTCTAACTATTAGTAAATCTGGAACCATGACTGTTCAAAATAAGCATCTGAGATTGTGTTCTACCAGTCTGATGTATTCTTTAGCCTTAGTGTTTGACATTATTGTGTGAAGTTCTTTAATATATTAAGTGTTTCAATTACCATAGTAGAAAATAGGAAGGATTTTTTTCTTTGATTTCATTAACTTCCTCTATATGAACATAGTAGAAAATAATTCAGTGGTAGTTTGCTGTTAGATGCAGATTATAGTCTGCTGTTAGATGCAGAGGTCGCTGCCTTTGAAAAGTCCACAACACGCGGTAAGGTTTTGTGGTCTTTCTATGAATAAAATGTGCTGGAGGTATTTTGATTGGCCTTGAGAAATAAAATTATTTTATGTATGGAACAAGGGAGTGAGATTATAACTGACTGCTATAGACCTGTGTTCTGCCAGCGATTTTTTTTATTTATTTATTTTTTTTAAATCCTGTCTTTTTTTTTTTTATACCAGTACTATAAGTGTGCAATACAAACATAAATCTTATCACAATACCAAATGTGTGAAAATGGTCCTTATTTTATTTCAAAACAATAAACCAGTAAGTATAATGTCAAAAAGGTTTAGTTTTTAGGGTTTTTTTTATTAAATAGTTCTCACATTCATGTAGTTTTCATATTAACTAAACATAAAGGTTACATACACATTACAATATCACACATTTCAGTTATCTTGTACGGTATTGGTACATTTTGTTTTCCATACACCATATTTCAGACAAAAATAGCTTTTTGGCTCCAAAATTACAAACCATATAGAAGTTTGAGATTCTTGGGCCTTTCTTGACACATCTTGAAACTTGAGTAATGTGCATTAAAAGGTAAATGCTTTTAAGGCTCTGACAACCTCTTCTTGTCATCTTTGCCAAGGAAATGAGTTGCTATCCTTAGCCAAAAAGTTGGATATTTTTTAGAATTTCATACATGTATAACTGTTTTCTTGGATTTTATATTTTTGAACACACCAGTCCATCTTAGCCTTGTTGTAGACAAAGCTGTGTCTTAAAGTTCCACACTCTGAACCACGGCAAGATGCAAAGCACAGTCTTGGTTGGCTATGCAGAACATTATGGTTATGTTCTAGTGCCAAGAGCTGAGTTTGAGCTACCATCCCATCTATTGGATTTGGCTGGTTATATTTAGAATCTCACAATATTTTATGTCCAACACTGCTTTTCAGTCAGGCAGGTGACGAAGAAGAGATGGTAGTAGAAGCAGAGATGAGAAGACAATCTACTGTCCTGACTGTCCCTACAAATTTCTATGTATGCTGCGTGAAACTGCACCCCTTGTCTATTCCACTAGATACAGTAAGTATTGTTCAGCTGTCTAGAACATTGACTTTCTTTCATTCCCTATGCCTATGCTTTTCTGTATTATAAGTAGTGTAGAGCTTCCTCATGGGATATAGTGGTGTGATTTTCAATTATACATATTTTAGCAGGCACCAAATTAAGTTTCTGCCATAGACAGCAAACAGTCCATGGCACTGGCATACAGTCTGCTTTAGGATCAATGCATGACCTAGAATAATGTGAGATTTTAAATACTGTATAACCATTAAAGAATAAGAATTTTAAAGGGAATGCATCATGAGAAAATTACCTATACCTTAAATCACATTTTTATGTTAAACATATATTTAAAGACTTTTTTAAATAAACTTTTATATACAAAAAAAAATCTAAAAACTATGGAGTTCCGACTGTGGTCACAAACTCTAAACAGTATGTCACTTCCTGTTTCCTGGAGATGGAACATGGGCCATATACACAATAATCTGGAACACACCCTATTGACGTTTATGGAGATATTTTTAAGCATGCTCTGTGACCTAGACAGAGGTCATTGTGTAGAGAGTGGAGTAAATAAGCTGTAAAATCCTCCTTACACATCTGCATATGCATGACAGTGATGATCAGTGTGCTGGTAAGTTTGGTGGCTGCTGCAAAAAGAATCACCTACAAATAAGACAGAATAAGCACATACAGTCATATGAAAAAGTTTGGGCACCCCTATTAATCTTAATCATTTTTAGTTCTAAATATTTGGGTGTTTGCAACAGCCATTTCAATTTGATATATCTAATAACTGATGGACACAGTAATATTTCAGGATTGAAATGAGGTTTATTGTACTAACAGAAAATGTGCAATATGCATTAAACCAAAATTTGACCGGTGCAAAAATCTGGGTACCCTTATCATTTTATTGATTTTGAATACTCCTAACTACTTTTTACTGACTTACTGAAGCACAAAATTGGTTTTGTAACCTCACTGAGCTTTGAACTTCATAGCCAGGTGTATCCAATCATGAGAAAAGGTATTTAAGGTGGCCAATTGCAAGTTGTTCTCCTATTTGAATCTCCTCTGAAGAGTGGCATCATGGGCTCCTCAAAACAACTCTCAAATGATCTGAAAACAAAGATTGTTCAACATAGTTGTTCAGGGGAAGGATACAAAAAGTTGTCTCAGAGATTTAACCTGTCAGTCTCCACTGTGAGGAACATAGTAAGGAAATGGAAGACCACAGGGACAGTTCTTGTTAAGCCCAGAAGTGGCAAGCCAAGAAAAATATCAGAAAGGCAGAGAAGAAGAATGGTGAGAACAGTCAAGGACAATCCACAGACCACCTCCAAAGAGCTGCAGCATCATCTTGCTGCAGATGGTGTCACTGTGCATCGGTCAACAATACAGCACACTTTGCACAAGGAGAAGCTGTATGGGAGAGTGATGCGAAAGAAGCCGTTTCTGAAAGCACGCCACAAACAGAGTCGCCAGAGGTATGCAAAAGCACATTTGGACAAGCCAGCTTCATTTTGGAAGAAGGTCCTGTGGACTGATGAAACAAAGTTTGAGTTGTTTGGTCATACAAAAAGGCGTTATGCATGGCGTCAAAAAAACACAGCATTCCAAGAAAAACACTTGCTACCCACTGTAAAATTTGGTGGAGGTTCCATCATGCTTTGGGGCTGTGTGGCCAATGCCGGCACCGGGAATCTTGTTAAAGTTGAGGGTCGCATGGATTCAACTCAGTATCAGCAGATTCTTGAGAATAATGTACAAGAATCAGTGACGAATTTGAAGTTACGCCGGGGATGGATATTTCAGCAAGACAATGATCCAAAACACAGCTCCAAATCTACTCAGGCATTCATGCAGAGGAACAATTACAATGTTGTGGAATGACTATCCCAGTCCCCAGACCTGAATATCATCGAACATCTGTGGGATAATTTGAAGCGGGCTGTCCATGCTCGGCGACCATCAAACTTAACTGAACTGGAATTGTTTTGTAAAGAGGAATGGTCAAAAATACCTTCATCCAGGATCTGATTAAAAGCTACAGGAAGCGACTAGAGGCTGTTATTTTTGCAAAAGGAGGATCTACTAAATATTAATGTCACTTTTCTGTTGAGGTGCCCATACTTTTGCACCTGTCAAATTTTGGTTTAATGCATATTGCACATTTTCTGTTAGTACAATAAACCTCATTTCAATCCTGAAATATTACTGTGTCCATCAGTTATTAGATATATCAAATTGAAATGGCTGTTGCAAACACCCAAATATTTAGAACTAAAAATGATTAAGATTAATAGGGGTGCCCAAACTTTTTCATATGACTGTAGTTTGGTTTGCAGAAATTGTAGGCTGTTGATCTTTTTGTCAACCATTTTCTGACTTTTTTCTGTATGTTAGTAGTTTTATTTTTACATTTTAATACATTGTGCTACTGTACCATAACTGGGCAATACATTTTTCACCTTCTTAACTATGGAATTCTCATCTCACAGGACAAGAACTGGATTTCTATTACATGTTTCAGCAAACAATCAAGTGTAGTCTTTGGACAGAGTAACCCGTCTTGCCAGAAATTGAGTTGATTTTTTTTTTCCGTGATTCATAATTGTGACACTATAGATTTTGTGCAATGTCATATATTGAATTTATGTTTCCTTATTGGATATTACTCACAAATGACCTTTTAAATGCTTTTATGTATGTCATTGCAAATTATCTGAACATTTAGATAACTGAAATTATCCTGGCTAAAGATTTTATAAAATACTTTTTTGTAAGGCCACAGAGAAGACATTAGATGAAATGTGTTCAGCTTGAAAATCAATCATCGTTTTTGTATGACATTTCTTGAATGTGTAAGTGCAATATCTTGCACAAAATGCAGAGGAGATGCAATGACCATCCTCTGCTATGGGGTTTCCTCTCCATTCTTCAAGGATGCTGATTCATTCAAGATTCTATTGATGATGTTATTTAGAGTTGGAAGTATTAATTCCTTTTGGTTTTTGTAGTATTTGCTATTCCAAATTCCATCAAGACCCATATATTGAAGAAACTTGCGTCTTTAATATAGTGAAGTCACTGCACAAAATACACCAAACCTTTTATTATCACTTTTGCTAATGCAATGAGTATACTTTGTGCCAACATTTTTCTTTTAATAAACAATGTCACATCAGATAAAATGTTAACATTCAAATAATTTACTTTTAGGAATAAAGGAATTGTTAAATCCATGTTCAACTGTGTCTGATTTTAATGGATATTTATGTAGAATTGTCCATGCTATCATAAACAAAATATGAAGGAAAATAGAACTGCAAAGTATTGTCCCTCTGTGGCATAATTTTTTTTTCTGACTTAAACTACTGTAGAATACTCAAATATGTTGGGTATTTTCTTTAGGTTTTTTTTAGCACTAGTTTGATAAATGTGTACAGTAAACGTATCACTAGAAAAATATTTGCACACAGGATTTGTAAAGGATTTGTGGCATGTTTAATTGTTTGCCACTAATCCGAGTTTTGGCCTTTATGACAATGCCCGTTTTTCATATCTGACCTGAGATACTTTATGTGGTAATAACTTTGGAACAATTTTACTTATCCAAGTGATTTTACTTTATAGTCAGATATTGTACTTTATGCCACATTGTATGTTCATTTATTTACATATCGTACTTTATGTCACATTGTATGTTTATTAATTTGCATAAAAATGGAGAAAAAATATCAATTTGCAAAATATGAATTTCTCTACTCTTACAACAGATAATCATATGCCACACAAAAAAAAGTAAATAATTAACATATTAACATATAATTTAACATATGTCTACTTTTTCATTTCCGCAAGGGGTGATAGAGGAAAAAAAAATCAACCCCTACTTTGTTACAAATTTTGTCCTGAATACGGCAATATCCCAAATGTGATCATGAACTGCTCTACAAAGCAGGGTCCAGAAGGGAAATAATACCATATGAAGTTTGAAGAACAGATTTTGTTGGAATAGTTTTCAGGCTGCAAATTTGCCATGTCACATTTGCAGAGCCCTAAAGTACCAATACAGTGGAAACCCCTGAAAATTTACCCCATTTTTCCTGCTCCAACCCATCAGTGAATTTATCTAGGGTGTAGTGATCATTTTGACCCTCAGGTGTTTCATAGAATTTATTACCACTTCGCCTTGAAAATAAAACATTCGATTTTTTCAATAAAGCATTGTTTTAGCCCCAAATATTTTCCACAAGGGATAATAGTATAAAAAATTCAAAAAACATTTTTCACAGTATTTTTACAGATTTTGCTTGAATGGTTTTCAGGTGCCACATTGGATTTGCAGAGCCCCTCGCCTTGCCTATTTATTGGATATAGATCTAATATTGGAAGATATGTAATTGGGGTTTTATCCAAGCTACAATTGCTTAGGCCTTGTGTAACTACATGTGTTTTCATTTATTAAGAGTTATTTATGACAAAGTCCAAGATGTATTGAATGTGTAGATGAAGCAGTAAGGGTAAGGGTCTTTTCTTTGATGGTGGAACACTATTGTTTGTTTAGAGTGGATTTATTGCTTATTGTAAGGTTACTGTCTGCATGGGAGAAATTGGAGAACATATGAGTGTCCTGACAGGTGACCATCCCTTCACATTTCTATGGATACAACTCTCACCATTAAAGCAATCCTAGTTAATTAATCAACCAATCAGCAGGCAAGTTTAGTTTTAAATGTTGTATCTCCTCCACATGTTAGGGTGGGTTCACACTTGTGCTTGAGTCCGTCCGCTGCCAATCCGAGTGAAAATCTCGGGAAACTGGATAGGCACCGGATAGAGACAGGTTAGCGACGCATTGCTTAAAAACCCATTCATTTGAATAGGTTTTTAAAGCAATGCGTGGGTGTGCGCTTACACCCTCTGCGCCGCGAATCCAGTTTTTTCGTCGGAAACAAAGTCGGACATGCAGGACTTTGTGTCCGACGAAAAAAAACGGCTTCGCAGCACTAAGGGTGTAAGCGCACACCCGCGAATTGCTTTAAAAACCCATTCAAATGAATGGGTTTTTAAGCAATGCGTCGCTAACCTGTCGCTATCCGGTGCCTATTCAGTTTCCCGAGATTTTCACTCGGATTGGTAGCAGACGGACTCAAGCGCAAGTGTGAACCCACCCTTAGTCAATGTGAAAACAATGTATAAGGGTGGGTTCACACTACCGTTAGTTAATGTCCGTAGCTCTCAGACAGGTGCAGATGGAGCCTTGCCTGTCGAGTGCCAGTCTGCATTCACCCCCATCTACAAAATACAATAGAAGCTTTCTTTCATCATGTTTTTCATGCAGGACTTTTTCTTCCATTACAAAAGTAAACAACATGATGGAAGAAAGTGTCTGCCATGTTTTTTAAATTATAGTCAATGGGAATGGGTGCAGATGTAGGGGACACATCTGTGTTAATTTCTCTACTTCCGTTAATGCCTTGCCGTGCTGAAGTCCCAGGTTCAAATTTGACCAAAAGACAACATCTGCAGGGAGTTTGTATGCTCTTCCTGTGTTTGCGTGGGTTTCCTCCGGGTACTCCGGTTTCCTCCCACACTCCAAACACATACTAATAGGGAAAGTGGATTGTGAGCCCTATATGGGACAGTGACTGACAACGTCTGTAAAGCGCTGCGGAATATGATGGCGCTATATAAGTAAGCAAAATAACTACATAAGGGAATGACTATTAAGATATATATCTTAGTATCATCATACATATACATTATGAAAGAGTAGATACATGGATGAATAGAGGAATAATCACTCTGGGTATTAACGTACATTCATCTATATTTACTGTGCACAAGAGCTATTATGTTTGCTCACTGTAGGCCTGGGAATCTAAATAAAGGCTTCATCTCTGAAAAAGAACCAAAGTTGTCCTTCCTGAACATATACGTAGAGGTGGCAATGGTAGGTATGGTCTATAGTTCCTGTAGCCCAAATACATATTTTCCTACACCAATATGTGGTTATAAACAGTTATTTGGAGACATAGCAGGGCTTAGAATAAAAGAAGCAGGATTTGGCTTTACAAGCTCAGATTTCTGGAATTCTGGAATTGTTTTTGGGTGTTACTCTTGCAAATCCCTCGAGACACCGGTACAATGTAAACCCATTAGAATTGACCACATTTTGGAAACTACACTTAGGGTATTCGCCTAGAGGTATAATGGGTAATAATTTTGTTTGGGGTTTTTACCATTGTTTCAATTCAGAATTTGACTCCATATGTAAGAACTGCAGAGCACATCAGGCAATAATACTTTTCAAGGGTTTAAATAGGTTGTTCAAATTTAATTTTTGCAGCAATTACTTTGTCATATAAACAACATATTAACTTTCATGCTGATGATTCTGGCAATAACAAACTAATGAAGGTTTTTTTGTAATGTTTTACAATTTTGGTAAATCATTTTTGTGTCCCCATATTGTGAGAGGATACAAGATATGAGAAGGCCTGTTTTGTGGGGGATGAGTTGATATTTTATTGTTTCTATTGGGGTGTACATTCTACTTTTTGATAATTTTTTTTGGAAGCAAGGTAAACTTTCGCATTGTTTTTTAAGTTTTGGCTTCTTTGGCATTCAACATGTGGTATAAGTGACTTGTTAGTTTTATTCTGCCTGTCAATACAATACCTAATTTATATAGTTGTATTTATGTTTTACCACTTTTACACAATAAACTGGCCCAGATGTAGCTATAGTTAGTATAAAATTAGACAGGAAATCTGAAAATGCACCAGATTATCCCAGTGACTGATGATGGCTGAATGAAGATGTCTAGTCTTATCTTAGTAGTATAATGTTGTACCGTGTTAGCCATTGAAAGTAGTGGAAGAGTGAAGAAATCAGGTTATACCTTTTAGAGGCTAACTGAGTATATTTATAAGTAAGCATTTTCATTGTACCTTTCTGGGCTTCATAACACTTTTTGATCACTTTTTAGTTGCTTTTTAAGAGCAAGGTAACCAGGGTAACCAAGGTAACCAAAATTCAATGCAATGTTTGCATTGTTTTTTGGATTTAATATTTACATCTTTAGCTGTATTAGATATTCAGTAAGTATTTTTTTATGTTTTACTTCTTTTACACAATAAAATCACTATTCCTGAAAATCATGTCATAACTTTTTGGTTTTCCTCATTAGAGCTATGTGAAGCATTATTTTTTGCAGGGTGAGATGTAATTGGTACTATTTTGGGGTACATACAATTTTTGTTTGCTTTTTATTCATCTTTTTGGGCGGCAAGGTAACTAAAAATAAGCGATACTAAGATTTTTTTTTATGCCATTCCCATGATGTGTTAGTGAAATATGTTTACTTTATTCATCTGGTCAGAATAATTACATTGCTACCCAATGTATTAGATTTACATTTTACAGCTTTCACACAATAGCAACAATGTTTTTCCATCAACAAAGCTGTGTGAAGACTTGTTGTTTGTGGGGAATATTGTAGTTCTCATTGATATCATTTTGAGGTACAGTAAATATGACTTTTTTATTCATTTTATTCCATTTTGTTGTTGTTGAGATGAAGTCTGAAATATTGGCTCTTTTAGTGTTTTTAAGGTGTTTACTATGCAGTAGCAATGACTTGGTAACTTTACTTTGAGGGTCTGTAATACTTTAAAAATATAGTGTTAATTCATTTTTGTATTGCCATGTCCACAGTTCCATAGCATTTTTATTTTTCTGTTGACAGAGTAGTTTAGTTTTATTGGTGCCATATTAGGGTGCATTAGACTTTTTATTCCATTTTGGGAGTTGGGATGAAAAATAAACAGCAATTTTGTTATTGTTTTTTATTTATTTATTTATTTTACTGCACTCACGCTTATGAGTTAAATAATGTGTTAGCTTTATCATTCGGACACAGGAATATTATATTTGTTTTCTTTTGTTTATTTATTTTTTAACATATTATGTTAAGAAGGTATGTTTTTAATCTTTTAGTGTTTTACTTATTTTTTTATTTTGAAATAATGATTCATTATAGTATCTTTGTGAAAATTAACCTCAATAACATTGGCTGTTTATATATATAGTGAAATACTACTTTTCTGAATAATACATGTATTACACTGACAGTTTTCCTATTAGACTCTACCAAGACAGAACCTAATAGACTTCTGTAGTCATGGCCAGCCTTAGCAGTCACACAGGGTGACTGTATGCAGGGGTAAACCTATTTTTCCCTATTGGGTATCCTAGAATAAAGTAGTTAATGCAAAGGCTTGAGAAAGGTCCTGTAGCCTTAGGATAGAAACGTTGCATTGGAATAAATCTTCACCCATTTAATTTAGAATTCTGGAGTGCTGTCCATTTTTTGCATTACTTACTTGAGATCATATGCCGGATCTTTAGGATTTGCACCCACCAGTCGAGTCAGGTTATTTTTTTGGTGCTGCTCTGTATTTGGAATTTGGAATTTCTAGAATAAAGTAGGATATTCAACCATCTACAAAAACACAAACAAAAATCACAAATAACCTACAATCCAATATTTATGAATGCAAAATACAATTATCATCAATTCATTTATTGCATATTAGACCAAAACATGATAAAAACAAATAAAACAACAGAGCACTATAGAACAAAAATTGGGGTAGAGGTCGCACAGATATCAGGGTAGATAAATAAACCAATATAAAGTACAATCACACTATAAATTAGTCCAATTCATATAAAGAGAAGTCAAATTACACATATCCATATATCACAATACAATCAATATGGAACATATACAGATCAAATGTAACGTTGTAACATGATCATTGCAAGATTCAAGGTCAAGTACAATTCATATTGCAAATCAAATGACATCATGAAGGTAATATGACTCAATTATTATTGCACATATATAGATGTGAATATAAATTATAGTGGTCCCATAATGGCACTCGTTGCACTTCAGATATTTTCTTTAATCAAGCACAGTATGAACATTTTTCAATCAGAGTCACAGTGCAACCTAAATTGGGGTACAGTATGCTTTTATTTCAGAGGCACACTATGTGGAGCTATTATATTCAGGGGGTACAGTGTGTAGAGCATAATTTTTCAGGCGCATAATATGGAGATAAGCAGGAAAAGTCAGTAACCAAAGACATTTGGCAATTTTACTATGTTACCCGAATAATAAAGTAGACTTATTATTATATTGCACAGTAAATGGCTTACAAAACACCATAAAAACAAAAGCAGTACCCTTTTTATACCCCTTTCTTACCCCCCAAAAATATACAAATTATCAATAATGTGTACCCAAAAATGGTAAAAACTACAACTCATCTCACAAAAAAATATGTCTTCATATGGCTAGGTCAATAGAAAAAAAAAAGTTATAATTCTTGGAATTAAATGATGCAAAAAAATGTGTACACCTTAAGATGAAGTATGTGCTGCAGAAATATAAACAAGTACATTAGCGGTCTCAGGGGGTTGATACTCTTTAATCTGCATTGACCTTCCTTTTCAATAGCTTAAAGGGAACCTGTAATGTTGAAAATGCTGTCTGAAGGCAGCATTTTAATGCACAAGATGCTGATCATATGTATAGTTTTATGAGAAAAGATTCAGGGCAACTAGTAATTCATTCATTTAAACCTCTACTCATTCTAGACTTTGGAGTCCAGTGGGCTCCACCCAATGATTGACAGCTTTGCTTTATGAGTTTGTATACAGGGATAGCTGTCACCTACCGAGTAAGACCATCCAAGATTGAGTTTAAATTAATATATTACTTGTTCTCCTGAACCTTTATCAACAAAAATGCAAGTCAATCTATTTCAGTTCCTCCTGCTCTATAACAAGCTGTCTGCAGACTGGACTGCATTTCCAATATGACAGATTCCCTTTAACTTTAATTTTCCAAACTGAATAAAATTAGTTATGTTCAATGAAACAAAATAACAAACCAAAAACACAACATTGCCTTTTTATATAATATATGCCTCTATTGTCCAGTACTTGCAATACAGAATGGGAATGTATAGAAGGCACAGCTATAAATGTGCTCTACTGTATATGTGTATCACTTTGTAAAGTGAAAGAATGGTTTGAAAATAAAATTGACTGCTTTTGTGAACACAGTCATTCTATAAAAAATATTTACAGTGTATTTGAAAGATCTGTACCGTCTGTATTAACCATTATATGTTGTGTCACAGACTAATATAAAAATGGCCAGATGGTGCTACAACACGTCTAAGCAACACTTTTGATCTGTAAAGAAAAAAAAATCATTGCTAAAAGCATTTCATTTCCCAAACTGACAGTTAAAGATGATTCTGAAATGATGAAATAACATAGAAGTTATATAATGTTACTATTGCAGCTTGAAATGTGGTCCAATAAAAAGTAAAAGTGTAGTGTATGTAGAGAAATGTAACACTGTACAGTATATGCCCACAGTTTAAGACACAGTTTTACAGGCTATATCCAGTTAATTGTCTATATTTACTTAAATATATTGCAATTTACAGAAAAAGTGAAGAAACATAATAAACTTTTCATATAAATTATATCTAATGTATATTAATTTTTTTCATATGCATTAAACATTACATAGTATATGTCATAGTAAAAAGTTATAAGTAGAAAAAGTTCTCATGTACGTCAAACTAGATATACTGTTGTAATTTTAATAACTACATGTAAATCACTATCTTTAGGTATGGCTTTTTAGCTAAGTATTAATTCACTTTTGGTCTATTTACTGCTTTTTAGCTCCATTCTATTATGCTAGAGCTATGACCAGATGCTAAAGTCTAGCTTTATTTTCTAATGAAATTCTGCCTTAGTCTGAAACTGCCTCTTGTTTCATTAGAAGCTTGGGCTGAACCTCTTCCTTTTTAGATTGTTTGCATAGAATCAACAATCTGAAGCTTTGCCCTCTCTTTCTTTCTTATTTGTTGGAACAAGAGGCACATGAATTTCATAAAGTGCATGAATCCTAATGTATTGATAAAGAGGCCACAATGGGGCAAGATTTCATCTAATCCTTCTAATTTTGACAATTCAAACAAATACTGGACAGTCTTAAAATATGCCATATTTATCAGAGCGGCTGATTCTGAATATCTTGCATCTTTAGGCTGTCTATTTTGCTGTAAATTTATATTTTTGCACAATGTTAGTGTATACTGGCACATCAGATGCCATGACCCTTTCCGGAGAGCCACTTCCCCTTTTACTAGTAAGCCACACGTACACTTTTGCTGACTAAGTCACATATTTAGTCAGAAACCTGGAGAACTTAGCTTACTAAATTTCCCACAATATGTCCAATACATGTTTAGAAAAATGTATTAGGACTATACTTGAAGTTGTTTGGTGCTACTAATATACTTTTTAGGATAAAAATAGATAAACTTGTAAACAAGGATAATTGCTTTAGTTTTATTTATAGTCTATATCATTTAGCCATTTTAATAGTCTCATGCTATGTCATTATTACAGCAATTAAATGTAATATTATTATGGTAAAATCAGCATCACATATTTATCACCAAAGGGAAATCAATATTAATGCTCATAAACATCTATTATATTAGTAATCTTCATTTGAATTGTTAAGAAGTTTGGTTACATAATATCCAGCAAAAAGAGTTTCAAAATAATTCACAATTAAAGCACCTCTCCAAATATAAGATTTACTTGTACCTGTGAAGTTTTCGCTCTTCTCTTCCCACTATATACATTACTTTTTCTGTGAGCAGTAGTATTTATTCCAAAGCTCTTCTCCCTACTGCAATTAACTATTTGCATGATGATCAACTGATCATTTACCTGTGTGCAGCTTACTTTTATAGTCACATCACTGTTCATTGCTTATATAGATTTGTATACAAAAGGAGACACATGATTTGCCTATTTCTTCATGTATTTCAAAGGAGGGAGCATTCAAGTATAAAATTACTATAAACAGATAAGAGTTGCATTTTTAACCCATTAGCTGCTGGTGAAACCCGTCCCCTGTCCCTGCCTACATTCCTCATTACCCTAGGCGGTAGAGGACAACTGGGTGACAGTCCCTTCTTATGATAAGTGATACACAGAACAGGACAAGACAAACAACACAGAAGAGGAGTCAGCAAGCCAAGGGTCAAAACCAGAGACAAAACAGTACCAAATCGCAATCCAAAAGAGTAGTCAAAAGCCAAAGAGCAGAGGTCAGAAAATACAATATAAGAGTAAGGAGAAATGCTTAGCAAGGTCAGAAACACAATAGCCAGCAACCATGTGAGGATTGATGGCCAGTTTAAGGAAGTCCAGGACCTGCCCCAGGCTTGATTGGCAGATAGGCTGTCAATCACAAGCACACAAAAGTTAACTCCATAGTAATCAGAGGACCTGAGCTGAGCAAAACAACTGTGTTATTTTCCCTATATGGTGAGTGTTGTTAAAAAAAAAATCTAACAAAAATTCCAGAATATTTTTTTTTTTATATATTTGGCCACTGATAAAAGTTTTTAAAAATTAAAAAAATAAAACAACAACTCATATTTGGTATCAATGTAATCATATTGATTCAGTGAATAGATTTATGGGTTTTTTTTAAGACTCACGGTAAATGGCACCCAATTTATAGCTTAAAAAAGCAATGGCAAAATAGCTGGGTTTTTTTCAATTTCTTTCCCAGAAATAGCTAATAAAAGCTAATCAATGAGATATATCTAACAAAAAAAAAACTATAATTAAGCACTACAACTTGTCCCACAAAAAATCAAGCCCTCATACAGTTACATTGATGGAAAAAAAAAGTTTCCAGTTCTTGGTATGTGAGGACAGAAGAACTCAAAAAGGGTTTGATCATTAAAGCCTAAAACAGGCCAGCCACTAAAGGGTAAACTAAAGCAAAATAATTTATAAACCCTCTCTACCCTCTAGACCAGGGGTCGGCAACCCCTGGCACGCATGCCACATTTGGCACGCGTGGCATATTTTGCTGGCACGGAACCTGCAAGCATTAAATGAAGAGGGAGCTTCCCTTCAGTGCCCTGCTAGAGCTGAGGTATAGGACGCTCCGCCTTCTCTTGTTACCCTCCCTGCCGACCAATGAGAGGAGTGAGGAAAGCCCAGAAGGCAGAGCCATGTGCATCCCTACAAAGAAGAGAAGGAGAGGAGAGGAGAGCTCCATTCCGCAAAGTGAAAGTAAAAAAACACGGCAGGTACATGCTGCAGTTACTATTCCGATTAATGTCAGGCATTTGGGGTTATTAATTTAGTTTTAGTAACTCCATGTGCCTAACATTAATAGCAATTAACCCCATTATGTCCCTTACAGTAACCCCTATGTGCTTTACATAAGGACCTCAATAATGAAGATACTTAATTAGTACCTCCATGTCTCTCACATATCAGTAATTCTTATATGAAGCACACAAGGGTTAATGTGAGGGACATGATGGGGTTAATTGCTCTTAAAGAGGCCCTTTCATGTCCTCTTCAAAGTGCGGTTTTATATACCGCTAGAAAGCCAACAGTGCGCTGAATTCAGCATACTGTTGGTTTTCCTGGTATATGCCCCGGGGCTGGAGAGAAATTAACAGCACCGATATCTCCCCACTGTCAGAAGGGCGTTCCTTACCTGGGTAATGAATGCCCCCTGTGACAGTACAATGCTATGTTAGAGTACAGTCGGGGGGGGGGCGTTGCTTACAGTTCAGTGATGACTCTGGTCGGTAAGGAATGCCTTTCTAGCGGTATATAAAACTGCATATTCATGAGCACATGAAAGGTCCTCTTTAAAGGGAGTCTATCATTAGATTTAGGCATTTGCAGCAGCACTTCTCACTACAGCGCATGTGCGGAATCTGCATGCGCTGTAGTGAGAAGTGCTGCTGCCAATGCCTAAATAAGAAGAACAGGATATCTTCATATGAAGGGGCGTGCAGCAGCAAGAGGAGGTGGAATATTGGATATGACGGTGCTGTGCTCTGAGCACAGGCGGAACGCCCCCTGTGCTCCGTGCACAGAATTAGCATATAAGAATAAAGTATTTGTTTCAAAAACGGTGAAGGAGAAAAGATAAAGTAAGGTAGGGATAGAATAGCCTTTCTAAAGGTTATTCCAACATGTCGTTAGGGAAATTTGCCTAAATCTAATGATAGACTCCCTTTAATATGAGGCACATGGAGTTACTAAATTGTAATGCACATGACTATATACTTTTTATCCGCATTTGTGGATAGAAATACGGAGTCATACATTTCAATGGGCCCATACACATAGACGTCGTTTTTGCGGCTGTGTGTCTGGGCCAATTTGAGGAGCTGCAAAATATAGAGCAGGTCCTATACCCAGGGCCGGTTTTAGACAAAGTGGGGCCCTGGGCAAAATTAAAAGTGGGGCCCCAAATGCTGATATGCAAACAACACCATCATCTTCCAGTGGCAACCCCTATAATAACGCCTCCTTTCTGCCAACAAAAAAGTAATAACAAGCCCCATTTTACCACACACAATTCAAATGAGCACCTTTGTACCACCTAATAGATTTTTGCACCCAGTCATCAGTTACTATAGCGCCTCCTTTTAAATAATAGTCTCTGCTTATAAATAATATTACAACTTTATCAGCAATAGCGCCCTTATAAATTATAAATAGTGCCCTGTATCAGTAATATTCCCCCTTATCAGTAACAGACACCCTGTAAAAATAATACTGCTCCCTTATAAATAATAGCCCCCTCATAAATAATAGTTACCCTTATAAATAATAGTCCCCATTATCACTAATAGCCCCCTTTATAAATAAGCCCACTTAACAATTATACCCCCCTTATAAAAAGTTCCCCACTTATAATTAATAGCTCCCCCTTATAATGGATGCCTTATATATAATAGTTCTCCCCTTATAAATAATAGCCCATCTTATAAATAATAGCTCCCCCTTATAATAGCCCCCTCATACTTAAGTTTCCCAATTATATATAGTAACTCATCCTTATATATAATAGTTCTCTGTTATACAGTGTCGGACTGAAGGGACTTAGGCCCACCAGAGGATCTTGTTCTGGGGCCCCACCCAACAGCTTCCTGCTAATAGTCTACACCACGGCTCCTTCACTGAAGTCTTACATATGTGCTGACTATCTGGCGTTACTGAGTATGTTCCCAGTATAGTCAGCCCCTATAATACTGTGCAGGCCCCAATAACTCCATGGCCAATTCATGCACAGTACTGTATGGGGAATGACATGGCCATGGAGCACTACATGTATGTGCGAGAATATAGTGAGGGAGCTGTGATGCAGACATAGCACACAGGGCTACCAGCAGGAATTGTGAGCCCCCACCACACAGTATAATGCTCCACATGGTATATAATGCTCCACTGTATAAAATGCTCTCCTGAGCCCTCCAGTTTCCCCACATGGTATATAATGCTCCACGGTGACCCCACACAGTATAAAATGCTCCCCTGAGCCCCCCATAGTGGTCCCACATGGTATGTAAGGCTCCACACAGTATAATACTCCACAGTGGCCCACACAGTATACTACCCCTTAGTAGCCCCAGACAGTGCTATATGTTCCCCAGCAGCCCCACACAATATAATATGCTCCATACAGTATAATGCTCTACATTGGCCCCACAGAGTATCATATGCTCCCGAAAAGCCCCACACAATATAATACACTCCACAGTGGCCCCACACAGTATAACAGGCTCCCCACACTGTCCCTTCCCCCAGTATAAAGCTCCACAGTGGTCCATAGTATAATATGCTCCCCAGAGGGCCCCCGCTAGTATAATGCTCCACAGTGCCCCCTCCAGTATTTTGCTCCACAGTGGCCCCACGCAATTTATTATGCTCCCCAGAGCGTCCCCCCAGTATAATGCTCCACATGGTATATAATGCTCCACAGTATAAAATGCTCTCCTGAGCCCTCCAGTTTCCCCACATGGTGTATAATGCTCCACGGTGACCCCACACAGTATAAAATGCTCCCCTGAGCCCCCCATAGTGGCCCCACATGGTATGTAAGGCTCCACACAGTATAATACTCCACAGTGGCCCACACAGTATACTACCCCTTAGTAGCCCCAGACAGTGCTATATGTTCCCCAGCAGCCCCACACAATATAATATGCTCCATACAGTATATTATGCACCCCACAATGCCCCCCAGTATAATGCTCTACAATGGCCCCACAGAGTATCATATGCTCCCGAAAAGCCCCACACAATATAATACACTCCACAGTGGCCCCACTGTATAACAGGCTCCCCACACTGTCCCTTCCCCCAGTATAAAGCTCCACAGTGGCCCATAGTATAATATGCTCCCCAGAGGGCCCCCACTAGTATAATGCTCCACAGTGCCCCCTCCAGTATTTTGCTCCACAGTGGCCCCATGCAATTTATTATGCTCCCCAGAGCATCCCCCCAGTATAATGTTCCACAGTAGGCACGACGCAGTATAATATGCTCCCCAGAGGGCCCCCTAGTATAATGCTCATTAGTCCCCACAGTGGCGCCACGCAATATAATATGCTCTGCTGATGGCCCCCCCAGAATAATGCTCCACAGTGACCCCACTCAGTATAACATGCTCCAGAAATGGCCTCCACACAGTATAATATACTGCCCAGAGAGTTTTCCCCAGTATAATACTAAACCGTGGCCCAAAACAGTATAATATGCTCTCCATAGCCCCCCCCAGTATAATGCTCCACAGTGGCCCCGCAAAGTATAATATACTGGGGGGCCCCTCTAGAGAGCATATTATACTGTGGGGAAACCGTGGAGCATTATACTGGGGGGGGCTCTGGAGAGCATATTATACTGTGTGGGGCCACTGTGGAGCATTATACTGGGGAGGGGGCCCTCTGGAGAACATGTTATATTCTGTGGGGCCTCTATGGAGTATTATAAAGTGGGGGGGGCTCTGGAGAGCATGTTATATTCTGTGGGGCCACTTTGGAGCATTATACTGGGGGGCCCTTCTGGAGAGCATATTATACTGTGTGGGGCCACTGTGGAGCATTATACTGGGGGTCTCTTTGGAGAGCATATTATACTGTGTGGGGCCACTGTGGAGCATTATACTGGGGGGCCCCTCTGGAGAGCATAATGCTCCAAAGTGGTCCCACATAATATAACATTATCTCCAGAGCCGCCCCCCCCACATTATAATTTTCCACAGAGGCCCCACAGAATTTAACATTCTATCCAGAGGGCCCCTTCCCCAGTATAATACTCCACAGTGGCCCCACACAGTATTATATGCTATCCAGAGGGGGACCCCAGTATAATGCTCCACAGGGGCCCTACAGTGCTATTATTATATTATATTCTGGGGTCTCTTCAGACCCCAGAGTATAATAATCGAAGGCCTGGGGAGGTAAGGTAAAATAACAAACAGTTATACTCACCTTGTCTTACCTCTCCTGGGCCTCCTCGCGCTGTTCCGCTATCCCCGCCGGCGCTGCCTTCTTCTTCTCTGCGGCTGACGTCACGCGTTGTGGACGTCACCGCTGAGGCGTGTGATTGGGCCTCAGCGATTACGTGAGGCACGCTGTCAGCACGCCCCACGTGATCTCTAAGGCTGAGGCCTGGCCTCAGCGGTGATGTCCGGGACGCCAGAAGATGACGTCGGACGCCAGGTCAGGTGAGTAAAAATGTTTGTTGTTTTTACTCACCTCAGGTTCCGTATCCCAGGGGCCCCTTTGGGGACGGGGCCCTGGGCAATTGCCCAGTTTGCCCCCCCCCTAACGCCGGACCTGCCTATACCTGTCCTATACATACCCTATATCTATCTGCATTTGCAGCCCTGTCAATTCATTTTTAATGTGTAGGTCAGTGAAAACCAAATCCATGCCGTTTGTGTGCAGGAGGCCTAAGGTTGCCTCTTTTCAGGTGGTGACACACTCTGTAGCCAAATTCAGTTCCTGGGCACCAGCGCTTTCACTTTGGGGTAAGTGTGACACCCATTAGTTACTGGCTGTGGTTTTGCTGTTACCACACAGCCAGTAATTAAATGTGTCTGAAATTAATCCACGTTTCACTTACAGAAAAGTGAAAGTACCGGCAGCGTGGACTGGATGCATCATCCAGGTACATAGTGTGTCACCCTCATACAGATGTTACCTCACTCTGCTCCCAGTCGTATACATTTACCATTAGTTGTGGGTTACACATGTACTTATGTTGCTTCTAATGGAAAAGTACAGGTGTATCAAGGCAAATATTAGTAAACGCATGTGTCTGGGAGCACAGTATGATAGCACCCCTATGTTACGGTTTGTGGTATATGACTTTAATGTAGGGGTCGTCATCCTTATAATTATTGCTCGGCACTCCGAGGACCTCATCTTTGATTTTTCTTATTTAAATTGGCACACTGAACAAAAAAGGTTGCCTACCCCTGCTCTAGACTGTACTAGAAGCCATTACTACCCAGCATACATGTATATGTTGTGATCACATAAGCATGTGATCACCCTTTGAATCCTTGTTAATTCTTGATCAGTAGCGATTTTGACATCACACGGGAGGTAGGCTCCTTTTGCCCCCAATGAGCCCTATCGATAGAGATTGCCTTGATTATTAGAAGTTGTCGCCAAAGCATACAATTACGCTATCAAACAAACTTGATGATCCAACAATCAATTGTCACAAGCACAGGATCCAAGAAGTCATAAAACTTAACCTTTAATGTAAATTATAATAAATAATTAAGACGGTCAGAGAATATCACCTATTAATGTGCACAAAACAAACCGTGCTCTAGATAAAAAAGGGAACAGTCTTACCCGGATCTACTGAGAGACGTTGGGGACTCAACGGGACTTACAGATGAAGGGCTATTATTATTAGAAGTTGTATAACATATATAAAATATGCCATTTAGATTTAGGCAACCTTATTTTTAAAAAATGACAGAATTGAACTTTCAGTGCATTCCACTAATATACTGTAATACATATTAAATGCTATTTTTTGTACCAAAAATTGACACAATAATGCAGCACACATTGCTAACAAACAGACCTCACTTAGGAATAGCAGTGGGAAAAAAAAAGTTATTGCTCTCAGAATCCACAGGCAAAAGATGAAACATGCTATATTTTGAAGGCCGAAATTGACTGGACCTTTAATGGGTTAATATTACACACTGAGGAAAAGATTTACAGGAACTTTTCAACAAACAACTGGAAATCAGCTTAAAAATATTTCCAAATTCTGATAGTCTACTACTTTAGATATAAAAAGCTTCCTGAAATCTTCATAAAAAGTTATAGATGCCTATGTGCCTGGAAAGGGATTTAAAAGATTGCCAAATAATTGAATATCATTTATTCTACTCTGCGAGAAAACATCAGGCCAGGCTAACCCAGCAGGTTCAGCCTGAGAGCAGAATGCAAGATGCTGATAGAAGTCCCTAAGAAGCTCAGAATTTCACCACAGGGCCTACAGACTTACCATTATGTATGTCAAAGTGCATAAGTGTACCAGTAAAAAGAACCTTGTATTAAAACTAAATGGGAGATGTGCCTGGAGGTAACCTTGTCTAAGACTAGACCTATATCCCATCATGAATCTAGTCTGTGCAAGAAATCTCTTAACTATCAAATAACTAAACAAATCATGCAAGAAGAGGAGAACAGAATTACCCAGAGATGGACTGGGAGACAGGTATAAAAAATGCCTGCAGGAGGTTCATTCTGCCAAAAATGTTAGTGTTACTTTGCTGAATTGCATCACCTCAGTTCTCTCTCTCCTCTATATACATATTTATGTATTATACATAGTACATACATATATGTCATATATAATTTACATGTCCACATGTTTGTTTTTTTTAAACTTTACATGAATTGTCCCTATTATTTTTAAACTTTATATGAATGGCCCAGTTATTCACATGACAGGTTTGATACAATGACCTAAAATACAGCACGACAACATTTCCCAGAGCTTTCCTGCAGCTCCATTTATAGACTTCAGACTCAAATGCTATAGCGTCTTCTGATAGACGGTCATATCCCAAAAATATCCCAGTTATCCTCACTGTACAAATCTACTAGCTATAGCCTATAGATTCATCCAGAAATGGGGAGAATTGTATAAATGGAATACTCTAAGAGAATATATTATAATCTAATGTGAATCATAACTCAAACCGTGGTGACAGATTCACTTACAATACATTATTTATTCTAAAAGTGAATGGACCTATTTAACAATATATGGATGCACGTGGTACCAATGACATAAGAAAATGCAGGGGATTTCTATAATGAACTATTATCACCTGTCAGTCAAAGAAGTCATAAAAGTCCAATTGCTGAGGGTTCAGGAGCTAAGTTCCTATTAATGGTATGAGCCTGTAGATCCTGGTCCTTAGTTTCAGAGTAATCTGGCTATGCTTACACAGTTCATATTCATTTCAATAAGGAGTCTTTATACATAATACTGCTGCTTTACCCCTTTTGAATACTTGACTTCATTACATGTTAAAGTGCTATATATTGATTGTAACACTTTTGCATCTTTTTATCTTTTCTTGTGTCTTATTTCTCTGTTTTCATCTTTACACTGGGATGGAGTAGCATTTTTATTTAAAGTAAGTTTACTCTCAATAATGACTTCTACTACGGTAACTTCATAAACTTTCATTTATTACATCTGTAGCATAACTGATTTATACTGCCTGTTCCAAAATGGATTCTGAAAGAAGTAGGAAGGTAGCATGATGACTATGAGCTGATGTTCCACTGACTTCACCAAACATCCCCAGCTGAACATTCCTCCTTTGTGCCTTTTTTTCAGAATATTAAATGCATTATGCTACTAGAGAGTTCACACTGTGGAGGGGTTTGTAGAAACTGTACTTCACTGAAGATAGAGTTAATGTAATCTGGAAAGTGTTCAACCATCAGTTCTCTAAGAAACTCAGCTCCTGGTTATATCTGCTATTGTAGCTAAAGAAGAGCATATTGATTTTGGAATTCATAAAAGTTTCTTAGGTCTGAAAATTCAGGTCATATTGTAAAACACAGAAGAGGCACACAGCAGAGCAGTATTCACTTTCTAACAAAGTTATAAAAGAAGACAAACAACTATTATATGTTTTATTCTTTATTTTTGATTGGTCAATACAAGGAAATTCATATGGTAAATATACAATTCATCAACACATAGAGACAATTATACTATATTGTAAAACACAAATAGAGAAATATCAGTTACAGTAGCTTTTCTGACATGTTCATCTTAGTAAAAATTTGTAACCTTGTGAAATGGCATTTTCTTATAGATTGTGTTGTTCCTCAATTATTCCCGCTGAAAATGTATTAATAACTTAGCAAGTGGGTGCAACTAGGCATGTTGATTACAAATTTAATAGTGAAGGGGAGGTGTATTTCTCCTAGAGTCCTCTCCTATGTGAAGTAGCAGGCATAGGCCCTCACCTGCTAATCAATTAATTAGTTAATTTAGAGAGGGTGTGTATTTAAGAAAGACTAGGAGAGCAGGTCTGCCTGGGGACACAGAAAGCCAGTCTGTGGGAGAGATACGTGTAAGCATGAGGTTGCTGGATGTTGTGTTGTTTGTGAGCTGGCAGGGAAAAGCACTCCAGCTGCTAGCTAAGGTTGTTGAATGTTTAGTAAGTGCCAGACAGGCTAGGATTTTCTTTTGTTACTGTTTTATTTTCTGTATATCTGCAACCCTATCAATTAAACAGCTTACGCCTATCTGTTGCTGTTTGGCTCGGCTCTCATGAAACAGACACATGTGTTTTGGCCCAAAAGGCGATCCCAAGTATGATCTCACTAATTAACTAACTAACTAACTAAATATATATGTGCTTGTTTATTGAGAGATAGATAGATAGATAGATGTGTGTGTTCATTTTGTTTTTTTGCTTCTCAATATAAAAAACAGATCTTTCTCTACTGAGTAGAGCACATTTATACATACCTGACTAAATTATATGTAATTATTATAGTTATGTATTGGAGTCATCTGGATGGATGCAGGCATCCCTCAGTCTGTGAAAATTAGTATTCTCACACTTTTGGTAGGTAGGGTGACTCTAATTTCTGTCCTAGTTAACAAGGGAGTTAGACTTTGTCCATGTGACCTGTATAAAAATGATAAAGAGAGGGGAGTAATGTTAGAGTAATCCTATAGCTAATCTTATATATCCTACATTGTAACTTCATATAGCCATACATATACTCATGCATCATGAACCAATGTTTCAAGACTTTATATTTCATATCAGCCATGATGACCTCTCCCTGTTTTTACCATTTTTGTACATATTCTCATTTTTATACACAGTAAACAATTTGTACTGCCAACTTTTTGTGTAGACAGTCTGACCAGATATGGTCACAGATATGGTTGAAGGATGCGAGGGAGTGAAGATTACTTCATCCATTATTGTTAGGTAACACAAGAACTATTGTATAACATGGGTTAAATATAATTTGAGATGAATTCCCAGAAATTGTGTAAAATCCCATATTTGTATGCCAATAACCCATCCCCAATTTACGTAATATGATTGATTGCTACTCTTGGTTTATACTCTATAAAATAAACGACCAGTGCTCCTCCCACAGGAGATCTCTGGCAGTTACTGACAAATCTGTGTCGTCTCTGTCTTATTACCGGTACCGGGTTGGATTGTTGGGTTACACCTGACTTATTTACCTAATCTACCTGGGTTTATTTTTAACTCTGACATGATGGAGGCCCCAGCGAGATCACCTGACCGCGCCTCTTTTGGACTGAACGGGGTAGAGGTGCCTTTTTGGTTGAAGGAACGCAAATCCTAGGTAAGTGGGCCATTGTCCCACTCTGCTTTCCTTAAGCTAAAGGGGAAATCTTTGTCAGTCCATTTGAGGAGTTAGGTAATCTGAGGTAGATTAATATATTGTATTGTATTTTCTTTCCTTTTTGTTGTATTTTATATTATATAGCTTTGTATTGGTATTGTAAGGGAAGGGAAGAAGTTAACTGTATAAGCAGGATTACTGACAGACTGACTAAGAACTTCGAGTGTGCATCTGGACTGCTTCCAATAGTTAATAGAAGCCATCTGGAGTCCAGCGCAGCTCTCCAGATCAGTGTAAGGTAGAGTGTAAAATAGATTGAGAACTGTGTTATTTTCTTGTATTTTATATTTCTATGTTATTTTGTATTTCTTGTATTTCTCTTGCAAAAGTTTAATTGTTTTAAACTAACTTCACTGCATTTGTTTCCAAGTTAATACTGAATGTGTTACTGTTGCTTTATATGTGCATATCGTCTTTAGACGTTTTGTATGAATTTGACTCTGTGAGTGACTGAGATGCTGAATTCAATCAATAGATTTAGTTCTCATTTCCATGATGGCATGCAATCTGGCTTGATCGGTCCATGATTCAGAGTGGAAAGAGTTAATTGAATCCATCTTGGAGGAGGCAAAGTGAAGTGACAGTGAAAACTGCCCAGAATAACTGTTAGGGGCCCTGCAGTTCCTGGTGGGTACCTGTCAAGGCGCCTCAGGTCAGGGAGTGTTTCCGAAGATTGTGTTTGAATCTTGTTATACACATGAGGCTCCTCGAATCCTTGAATGTTTTTGAATGTATTGAGTGAAATAAGGGATCCCAGTTAGGTGTGGTCTGGAGTCAATTTGGACTACAGACAACTCAGGACAAGAAAAAAAAAGTGGAAACATCTAGGCACGTTATTCCTGTCATATCTCTTTCTTTGTGCATTTATCACTTTGTGATTTCTGATGTTTTATATGTTTTTCTATAACTTTGTGGATTGAAAGAATGAATCAGTAAAGGTATTCAAAGAATAACACATTAACTTGTACCACTAATCTTAAGTGGATATAGATATTTTTGTACAGAAGGTTTTGCTCTGACTATTGTTGGATTGTTATTATTCAGTATTTGTATGGCTGTGTGTTTAACTAGAAATGTTAGGCGTGAATTTACATCTATTTGGCTGATATAAATGTCCTGTCCACAGTGTAAATTGGGATTAATATTAGCAATTTCCTCAGTTGGGTGGAGAGTTGTTAACCCCTTAACGACATTGGACATACTATTACGTCCTGTGCGCTTGGTACTTAGCACAACAGGGCGTACTAATACGTCCGAGGCCAGCCGCCCGCTCACTATCTGAGCGGGCGGCATCGGAACCGGGTGTTAGCTGTAACTGACAGCTAACACCCTACTCCATAACCCCCGGTCGGAACTGAGTTCCAATCGGAGGTTTTAACCCCTTGGATGCCGAGGTCAAACATGACCGCGGCATCCAAGGGGTTCCGCCATCTTGCCGCCCCCCGGGCACCCCCCGCTCCGAGATATGTATAATATGCAGCCCGGAGTCTGCCAAGTGACCCCAGGCTGCCTGGAGACCCCACTACCTGGTTGATCCTGCCGAGACCTGCGGAAGTCAGCGCTGTGTTTCCATAGCGCTGACTTCCTGTATAGACTGCAAGACACTTGCATGCTCATGTCATGCAGTCTATAGTACTGAGCCAGAGATCAAAGCATCTCTGGCTCAGGTGTCCTAATGGGACACATGAAAAAGTAAAAAAAAAGTGAAAAAATAAATAAATAAAGTATGTGAAAAAAAATTAATAAAAGAATAAAGCCCCAAAAATTCCCTTTTCCTATATAAAATGAATTATATAAAAAATAAACCTAAAAATTAATAAAAACAATACATATTTTGTATCGCCACGTCCGTAACAACCTGTACAATAAAACTGAAACCATATTTAATGTACACGGTGAACGTTGGGGAAAAAAAAACGGAAAAAACCCACCAAAAGTAATGATTTTTTGCCATCTCACCTTACAAAATATGCCATAAAAAGTGATCAAAAAGTCATATGTACCCCAAAACAGTACCAATAAAAAGCACAGGTTGTCCCACAAAAAATAAGCCCTAAAACAACTCTCTAAACTGAAAAATAAAAATGCTACGCATCTTAGAAGATGTCGATGCAAAAAAAAATTGATTTATGTCCCCAAATGGGTTTTTGTTCTGCAAAATTGGTATCGCATAAAAAAACAGAATAAATGAGGGATCGTCGTAATCGTACCAACCCGTAGAATAAAGGTAACATGTTACTTATGCTCTATGCTGCATGGTGCAAAATTTAAAAGGTAAAACGCAGTGCCAGAATTGATGGGGTTGTTTTTTAATCCACCAAGAAAGAGTTAATAAAATTTATTTAATACGTTGTAGGCACCTAAAAAAAATGTAATTAAAAAATACATCTCATACTGCAAACAACAAGCCCTCATATGGCTACATCACCAGAGAAATAAAGAAAATATAGCTCGTACAATGTGAAGACAAAAACTCCAAAAATCGCCAAATCATTAGAACATAACTGGCTGCGGCAGGAAGGGAATGTATAAGCTGTGTGAGCGTATATTAGGGTGCAAACCAGATTTAGAGCTTACGAGGGATAATAAACCAGAACTGACCCCCAGAATGACCTCCCCAATAATAGGAACTACTGGGGATATAGTAGGGAATTTAATATATCCAATGTACTACACACAGCTTACATATTCATTCACTTATCCCCATTCGCTGTGCAGTCACGTCTGGGATACTAATGCTTGCTACACCCCTTGATAAATTCTTTGAGGGGTGCATTTTTCAAAATGGGGTAATTCCCTAGGGGATTCCACTTTACTGGTACTTTAGAGGCTCTGCAAACATGACATGGCATCCAGATCCCAAACATCTGAATCTGCGCTCCAAAAGCCACATAGCGCTCCTTCCCTTCTGCGCCCTACTGTGTGCCCAAACTGCAGTTTATACCCACATGTATTACACTTGTCGTTCCCAGAATAACGTACTTAATGTCATATGTGGGTATAAACTGCTGTTTGGGCACAGCCGAGCACAGAAGGGAAGGAGCGCTATTTGGTTTTTGGAGCACAGACTTGGTCGGTTTGGTTTTTGGACGCCATTGCACTTTTGCAGAGCTGAAATGCCAGTACAGTGGAATCCCCTGACATGTGACCCCATTTTGGAAACTACACCCCTGAAGGAATTTATCCTGGGGTACAGTGAGCATTTTTAACCCCCAGGTGTTTTTATCCATAAATGAATATGCAGATGACGGTGAAAGGTGAAAATGACAATTTTTCCAGGAATATGCCATTTCAGTGCGTAATATGTTGTGCCCGGCTTGTATCAGAGATGAACGCTCCAAAAGCTGTTGTGCCCGGGATCCCTGCTCACCAGTTTTTGGAGTGTGTGTCTGTGCAGACATAAACTGGGCACAACATATTGGGCACTGAAATGGTGTATCTATGGAAAAATTTCATTTTTAACTTTTCATTATCAGCTGTGCATTCATTTCTGGAAATTAAAAGAATGCAACACTTAAGGGTTAATAATGCTCTCTACACCACTTGATTAAATCCCTTGAAGGGTATAGTTTCCAAAATGGGGTGACATGTCTGCAGATTCCACTTTACTGGCAATTCATGGGCTCTGCAAAAGTGGCATGGTGTCCAAAAAGCAAACTGTGCTCTAGAAACCAAAATAGCGCTCCTTCCCTTCTGTGCCCAAACAGCAGTTTATACCCACATATGGCATTGTTAAGTACGTTATCCTGGGTACACCAGTGTCAACATGTGGGCATAAACTGTCATTTGGGCACACAGCAGGGCGCAAATGTGAAGGAGTGCTATGTGCTTTTGGAGCGCATATTTAGATTGTTGTTTTTTTGCACGCCATGTCACATTTGCAGAGATCCTAAAATTGCCCCTACAAAATGGGGGTCACTTCTTGGGGAATTCCAATTTACTGGCACCTCCAGGGCTCTGCAAAAATAACATGGCGACCAGAAAGTACTCCAAAAGCTAAAAAAACACAGTGCTCCTCCTTCTGAGCCCTGCTGTGTGCCCAAGCAGCAGTTTATACCCATATATTTAATTTTTTTGTACCCGGGATAGCCCACTTAATAGTTTTAGGAGTGGGGAGTGCCACAAAGTGGCCGCATCATATTAGGCACTGAAATTGGATATTTCTTTAAAAACTTTAATTTTCACTTTGTACATTAATTTTTGGGAAGCATTTTTAGGCTCAAAATGATAATACCCCTTGATACATTCCTTGAGGGGTGTAGTTTCTAAAATAGGGTCACTTTTGAGAGGTTTCCATTTTATTGGTACTTTAGGGGCTCTGCAAATGTGACATGGCACTCAAAAACTATTCCAGCCACATCTGCCCTCCAAAAGCCAAATAGCGCTCTTTCCATTCTGAGCCCCACCATGTACCCCTACAGCAGTTTATGACCACATATGGGGCATTTCTGTGTTCAGAAGAAATTGTGTAACAAACTGTGGGGTGTTTTTTCTTCTTTAACCACTGGCAAAAATTAAAAATATGTCGCTAAATGGACAGTTTATTGGAAAAAAGTAATTTTTCATTTTTACGTCCCTAAGTCAATAAAATCTGTGAAACAGCTGTGAGGTCAAAATGCTCACTATACCCCTAGATAAATTCTATGAGGGGTGTAGTTTTCAAAATGGGGTCACTCTTTGGGGGTTTGTATTGTATTGGTACTTTAGGGGCTCTGCAAATGCGACATGGCACCTGAAAACTATTCCAGCAAAATCTGCCCTCCAAAAGCTAAATAGCGCTCTTTCCATTTTGAGCCCTGCCATGTACCCATGCAGCAGATTACAACCACATATGTGGCATTTCTGTGTTCAGGAGAAATTGTGTAATGAACTTTGGGGAGCTTTTTCTCCTTTGTACTGTTGTGAAAATGAAAAATTTGGGGCTAAATTGACGGTTTATTGGAAAAAAAGTAATTTTTCATTTTAATGTCCCAATGTAAATAAAATCTGTGAAACAGCTGTAGGGTCAAAATGCTCACTATACCCCTTGATATGTTCTGTGAGGGGTGTAGTTTTCAAAATGGGGTCACTTTTAGGGGGCTTCCACTGTATTGGTACATTGGGGGCTCTGCAAATGCGACATGGTACCTGAAAACTATTCCACCAAAATCTGCCTTCCAAAAGCCAAATAGCGCTCTTTCCATTCTGAGCCCACCATGTACCCATACAGCAGGTTACGACCACATATGGGATATTGCTGTGTTCAGGAGAAATTGTTTAACAAACTATGGGGTCCTTTTTCTCCTTTAACCCCTTGTGAAAATGAAAACTTTGGGGATAAAGTGACATTTTAGTAATGTTTCATTTATACATCCCAGTGTTAGCAAAATTTGTGAAATGGCTGTAATGTCAAAATGCTCACTATACCCCTTGATGAATTCTGTGAGGGGTGTAGTTTCCAATATGGGGTCACTTTTTGTGGTTTTCCTTTGTATTGGTACTCTAGTGGCTTTGCAAATGAGACATGGCACCTGAAAACTATTCCAGCAAAATCTGCTTTTCAGAAGCCCAGTGTCACTCCTTCCCTTCCGTGCGCTGCCATTCGCCCAAACATCAGTTTACACCCACTTGTGGGGTATTTCCATGCTCGAGAGAAATTGCATAACAAACTGTGAGATGCATTTTCTCCTTTAACCCTTTGTGAATGTGTTAATTTTAGGGCTAAATTAAGGAATTAGTGGGAAAAAATTAAATGTCTAAATTTCACCTCCATATTGTTTTAATTCCAGTGAAATGCTTAAAGGGTTAACAAACTTCCCAAATGTTATTTTGAATTATTTGAGGGGTGCAGTTTTGAAAATGGGGTGATTTATTGGGGTTTCTAATATATAGGCCATTATAATCCTCTTCAGAACTGAAGTGGTCCCTAAAAAAATTAGTTTGGGAAATTTTCTTGTAAATCTGCAAAATCGCTGTTACACTTGTAAGCCTTCTAACATCCAAAATAAATTACAGGACAATTAAAAGATGATGCCGATATATATCAGAGATATGGTAGATAATATGTATTAATGTATTTGGGTGGTATGACTATATGTCTGAAAAGCAGAGCATTTCACATTTTGAAAATTGTGATTTTTTTCCAAATTTCCATCAAATTTCCTATTTTTTTATAAATAAATACAAAAATTTTCATTAGTGTTTACCACTAACATGAAGTACGTGTCACAAAAAAACAATCTCAAAATCACTTGCGTAAGTTAAGACGTCTCAAAGTTATTGCCATATAAAGTGACACATGTCAGTTTTGAAAAACAAGGCCTGGTCCTTAACGCACTTTTGGGCTGGGTCCTTAAGGTGTTAAAGTGATCCCAGGTGGATATAGTAAAATTAATACAGGATTAGGTCCTGTGAAAGCGGATGCTGATCTGGCTAATTTTCTGGTGTTCAGATTAAACGTCCACTGTAATTTGACTGTGGAAAACCCAATAGGGCAATTATTCAGTGATATTGAGGAGAATAAAGTGTATCTTCCAGTGGCTGGAGTTTTCAGATGTCCTCAGAATCTTCAGCAACCAGAAAATTCTACAGAATCAGAGAAATACTGGGTTGCTAGTCTTGGATATACTGACTGGTGAATTATATTTAAATTATATTTACTGGATATATTGTGGTGGTCATTGGTTTGCTGTTGTGGATGATTCTATATACCTACAGTCATATGAAAAAGTTTGGGCACCCCTATTAATCTTAATCATTTTAGTTCTAAATATTTGGGTGTTTGCAACAGCCATTTCAATTTGATATATCTAATAACTGATGGACACAGTAATATTTCAGGATTGAAATGAGGTTTATTGTACTAACAGAAAATGTGCAATATGCATTAAACCAAAATTTGACCGGTGCAAAAGTATGGGCACCTCAACAGAAAAGTGACATTAATATTTAGTAGATCCTCCTTTGCAAAAATAACAGCCTCTAGTCGCTTCCTGTAGCTTTTAATCAGTTCCTGGATCCTGGATGAAGGTATTTTTGACCATTCCTCTTTACAAAACAATTCCAGTTCAGTTAAGTTTGATGGTCGCCGAGCATGGACAGCCCGCTTCAAATTATCCCACAGATGTTCAATGATATTCAGGTCTGGGGAATGGGATGGCCATTCCAGAACATTGTAATTGTTCCTCTGCATGAATGCCTGAGTAGATTTGGAGCTGTGTTTTGGATCATTGTCTTGCTGAAATATCCATCCCCGCCGTAACCAAATTCGCACTGATCTTGTACATTATTCTCAAGAATCTGCTTGATACTGAGTTGAATCCATGCGACCCTCAAATTTAACAAGATTCCCGATGCCGGCAAATTTTACAGTGGGTAGCAAGTGTTTTTCTTGGAATGCTGTGTTTTTGACGCCATGCATAACGCCTTTTTGTATGACAAAACAACTCAATCTTTGTTTCATCAGTCCACAGGACCTCTTCCAAAATGAAGCTGGCTTGTCCAAATGTGCTTTTGCATACCTCAGGCGACTCTGTTTGTGGCGTGCTTTCAGAAACGGCTTCTTCTCATCACCTCCCATACAGCTTCTCCTTGTGCAAAGTGTGCTGTTTTGTTGACCGATGCACAGTGACACCATCTGCAGCAAGATGATGCTGCAGCTCTTTGGAGGTGGTCTGTGGATTGTCCTTGACTGTTCTCACCATTCTTCTCTCTGCCTTTCTGATATTTTTCTTGGCCTGCCACTCTGCGCTTAACAAGAACTGTCCCTGTGGTCTTCCATTCCTTACTATGTTCCTCACAGTGGAAACTGACAGGTTAAACTCGGAGACAACTTTTGTATCCTTCCCCTGAACAACTATGTTGAACAATCTTTGTTTTCAGATCATTTGAGAGTTGTTTTGAGGAGCCCATGTGCCACTCTTCAGAGGAGATTCAAATAGGAGAACAACTTGCAATTGGCCACCTTAAATACCTTTCTCATGATTGGATACACCTGGCTATGAAGTTCAAAGCTCAGTGAGGTTACAAAACCAATTTTGTGCTTCAGTAAGTCAGTAAAAGTAGTTAGGAGTATTCAAATCAATAAAATGATAAGGGTACCCAAATTTTTGCACCGGTCAAATTTTGTTTTAATGCATATTGCACATTTTCTGTTAGTACAATAAACCTCATTTCAATCCTGAAATATTACTGTGTCCATCAGTTATTAGTATATCAAATTGAAATGGCTGTTGCAAACACCCAAATATTTAGAACTAAAAATGATTAAGATTAATAGGGGTGCCCAAACTTTTTCATATGACTGTATATACCTATCTTTGGTGGAGAATTTGCTATCAGGCAGTTGAATCCATTCCAACAAATACAGACATCCAGCTTATTGCTTACAGTACAGTGGCAGGTATCTAGGATAACCCTTCTTGCCGCAGGATTACACATAGCGGATGAATCAGTGACAGGGATCGTAACCCTAGATTGATTGCTATGGGAACTGTCTTTGCTAAACCGGAAAGGGAGGACGAGCTATAGTTAGATTAGCTCCCAAGGTAAAAATGCAGGATTTAGTAAGGGCAGAAAATGGCAAGAAAGCGGTAAAGGATGCTGCCAAGATTCTTAAAAAAAAGCAGGAATGCTTTTGGAGTATTTGGATGCTGGGAAGTGGAGGAAATTTCAAAGGGAAGAAAAAGAGTGGATAGCAGAACATAGGTATGAGAAGCAGGTGCAGGCATGGTTGAGAACTTTAGCCAATCATAATCCCTTTCATAATCACCATAATGATTCTGAAGAAGAATATAGTACAGCACCAAGATTTCATACAGCCCCTCCGAGGAGAGTACAGTTAAGGGGGAATGAAGATATCAGTTTAGGGAACCTACAGGATCCACCACAGATCTTTCAATGGAATTGTTTTCTTCAGTTTCTCCAGCCAGCACAAGTACTGAATATAGAGAACTGACTAGAATAGAGGAACAGATATATAGTTCTAAACCACCTCCACCTTATGTAAGCTCAATACAGTGCAGACCAGGCGCTGCTTCCCCTGTTACACCCTCTAGTAACTCTTCCAGAGAGGGGTGAGTGTAGGGATGGCAGTGCCAACAATACGGTACATGTAATGTTGACAGGCTACGTAAACCACTGCACTGTCGCACATCTAAAGTTTAGATCATAGATTTGGATCTGTGACTGTGGTAATACATACAGACATAATAAGAAGTGTTTTACTTGTCAGAAGACTACACCCAGAATGGGAATGTATCCAGTAGTGTCGCAATTGTCCACCGCCCCTGGCGGGGGGAGAGATGCTGCGAGAGTAGAAATGCAGACTGTCATCTGGTACAAGCACTGGAGTCCTAGTGAGCAACTTACTATGGTTGATGCGTTACCTGATCCGTATAAAAATCCCTCTGGGTTTTAGAAAGCTTTAGGGAGAATACAGATGACTTATGACACAGCTTGGCTTGATTTAGATTGTAGCAGTAGGTGCGGCTTTTGTTGATAAGATTAAGAAGGTTTTGATTGATAATGATACTGGAATAGAACAAGTTCCAGAGGGGGAGGATCTGAAGTTGAAGAAGAGTAGGGAATTTATTAAGAGATTGCAAGTTGTTACTAAAGAGTTAAACAATCAACTAGCATCTGGATTACCTGATGCTTTCCAGGGTGCAGAGGAGACAGTAGACAAATACTATGATCGGTTAGTCAGCATTTTCACTGATCAAGATTTTGATGTTACTACTTCTAACAGTAGGGACTCTCTAATTCTTCGTTAAGGGAAGAATTAAAAACAAAACTGATCAAGATTCGTCCTGAGTGTATGCATACTCCCCTTGAACAGTCATTGACAGTCATTGATTGTTTTCAGGAGTCTTGAAGATCAAAATAATAAAAGGAAAATTAAGAAAGCTCAATCATTGATTCCAATACTATATGTGTTAGACAGTAGCCAACCCACAACCCCAGTCTGTGCTGTCTTAAAAGAAAAAGGTGTAGATATGGTGTTAGATCATGCTTTAACCATTTATGTCCCACATGCAGTTCAGGAATTGTTGTCACAAGCTACTATCAGGCATTTGTCCATGGCCCGATTGACTAAGTACGAAGTTGCACTTCTTACACCACCTAATATTATGATAAAAAGGTGTACTGTACTTAATCCAGCTACATTACTTCCTGAAATTGAACAAGATGGTGAGACTACACCAGATCATGATCATGACTGTCTTGAACTAATTAAAATTGAAACTAAAGAATTTGGAAATGTTACTGAAGTGCCAATACCTAAAATACCTAATGCTGATTTTGAATATTTTGTAGATGGATCAAGATACTACGTAGATGGAAAACCATACACAGGATATGCTGTAACCACCCTTGAGGAAGTGGTAAAGCAAGGATCTCTCCCACCTGGATGTTCCACCCAGGAGGCAGAGTTGAAAGCACTCACTGAGGCGTGCATAATGGCTGAAGGTCAGACAGTAAATATTTACACAGATTCCCGGTATGCATTTGGCATAGCACATGATTGTGGTCCCATTTGGCGCAGTAGAGATTTTATTGGATCCTTGGGTAAGCCCATTAAAAATGCAGAATCAGTGGCTCAGCTATTTAGAGCACTCATGCTGCCTAAGAAGGAAGCAGAAGGAAACCGAAGGGCAGACGTAGCTGCAAAAGCCGCTCCTCGACTTCCTCTCTCTATGGCGCCTTATACTGTGGAAGCAAAGGCTCCGTATACTGGGGAGATGGGTTTAAACCTTTTAAACCTTCTTCCGAAACTTCAAGAAAAAACTACACATCAAGAGAAAGAAGCCTGGAAGAAGAAAATGGCAGAGAAAAATGAGGAAGATCTGTATGCTGTGAATGCAAAATTATGCCTTCCCAGGGTAATATATCCCGATGTGTGCCCTATCACATGGCCCTACTCATCAATCCAAAGAGGCTATGGTAAGTCTGGTAGAACAGGCATGGGTTGCTCCTGGATTCAATCACACTGCTGCCAAATTTGTTCAGGGATGCATTGTCTGTGCTTGCCATAACGCCGGAAGGACAGTCAAAGTGCCCACAAGGTGCACTCCAAGGCCATTGTACCCATTTCAGTGAATACAGATTGATTTTATACAATTACCAAGGATGGGTACATATGAGTATGTCCTGGTATGTATTGACCTCTTTTCAGGATGGTCAGAAGCCTGGCCTACAGCAAAAGCAAATGCTAAGACAGTAGCAAAGAAACTACTAGCTGAAGTAGTTTGTAGATTTGGAGTCCCTGAAGTCATAGAAAGTGACAGAGGAACCCATTTCACTTCAGAAATTTTGGAAGAAATTCTTCAGGCCAGGGGCGTAACTACCAGGGTAGCAGTGGTAGCGGCTGCCACAGGGCCCGACACGTGAGGGGCCCGTACGGGCCCCTGCACTAGTAAATATGCAAAAAAAAAATATTTTTTTTTACTTTTTCAGACGTGGGCACGGGTTCCGGGGTTCCAGGCCCCCGTGGGTGGAGGGGGGGCAGGCACCAGGCACGTAGACAGTGGCCGGCGGTGACCTATTTTTAGCCTTAGCGGGGTGTTCTCCTTTCACCCCGTGTAGGCTGAAGATGTAGAGGACCTTCCTGAATATGTCTCCTCCCTCAGCGTGCGTCCTGACGCTAGGGGGCGGAGACTTACTGTGCAGCAAGAAGGGAGCGCTCGCGGGGGATCCATTTTGTGGAGCAGGCAGCGCAGCAAGAGTGGAGAGAGCAGTTGTGGAGAGCGGAGACTGGTGAGATGTTGAATGTGGATTACCCATGCCGTGCAGGGCAGGCTGTACAGCACACTGTACTGTGCTGGCAGCTGCTGCTCTTTCATCTGGGAGGTTTTTCAGTGAGTTCAGAATTATAATAAGTTTGCTGCCTGGGGAAGGGGGACAAGTGCCACCTTCAATGTCTGTGAAGAGTGTTTTAAGTGAGAACTGTGAGAACACTCTTCACTGACACTGAATGTGGCACTTGTCCCCTTCTTTCCCAGGTAGTGAACTTATTACAGTTCTTAAAGGGGTGTGCCTATAAAGGGGTTGTTCAGGGGACCAGATCATGTGCAGTTTTATATACCACTAGAAAGCCAACAGTGCTCTGGATTTAGCGCTATATATCGATTTTATCGGTATATAACGCCGCACATTCTTGAGGACATGAAGGGTTCTCTTTAAGCAGTTTATTGCCTATCCTCATGATAGGCTATAAATACCTGATTAATGGGGGGCTGAGAGGCAGCCCTGGCCTGGACCATTCAGCTGTATAGGCGGTCAGACGCCATCACTGCAGCTTAGCAGTTCCATACAGCTGGTGGGGGGGCTGGTTGTCTGCCCCCTACCGATCAGGTATTTATGGTCTATCCTGAGGCTAAGCCATACCTTACTTAATGGGGTTGTCCAGGCAAAAATGGACAACCCCATTATAGTTTAAATAAGCTGGGGCCAGTGAAAAAAAATTAAAAAAAAAAAGTATACTCACCTGTCCCTGTTGCTCTCCTGTCCTCCCGAGCCTCCCCTGTCATCAGCTACGGCTGCGTCTCTCGGCGTTATGCTGAAGCCGCTGATTGGCTTCAGCGATCACATGAATCAGCAAAGGACCTGCAATGTCACTACCTGTGACATCATGGGTTCTCTTGCTGAGGCCGCTAATTGGGAGAGCAAACAAACCAGGAGGCGCAGGACGACAACGGAGCAACTGGGGCAGGTGAGTATGCGCCTGACCATTTGGGACCCCCAGCGATCATCAGAAAGGGGCCTTCACGTCCCCCTGGATGCTCCATCCATGTGAAAGAAGCACCAGTGCACATGCATGAAATCATCTCTCACCCGCTGTCCCCAAGTCCTGACAATTACCATTCCCTGCTGCCGCTTAGTGTAAGAGACCAGGGCTTGGGGACAGCGCACAGGAGATCAATGTTCCTCCTGGTCGCTGTTAATATTAATTATGTGTGTGGGCATAATGGCCACAATTATATGGGTCTTTAGGTTGCTTTGTTTTTATATAGGTCTTTAGGTTGCTTTGTTTTTGAATGTTAAAAGTTGGCATATATTACACAAGAGATGAAAACAAGTTGGTTCTGCTACTTTTAGTTCCAAGTAAGTTTTGTTGCATTGTATATATGTTTTTAAATGGGCTAAATTAATTTTATGCTGCTATGTTAAAAATACATTATGATATCTTTTCTGTTTTTTTGTGGTTTAGGTTGCACTTTTACATGTGAAAAGTTAGCAGGATTGAAGTTAGCATTGAAAACAAATCCTTCCTGTTCTGGCTTTGAGTTTCAGGTAAGCGTTTTCTTAAATTAACGAATATAAATATTATATAGCATAATTAAATGATAAAGATGTTTGTTGCCTTATTCTAGTAATTTAGTGGTCCTTCGATGATGGGTTTCACCGGGTCGTCGCCGTGGGGGGTGTGGGATGCGTTTTGCACGGGGGGGAATGTATGCGGCTTGCGCCGGGGGGGGGGGGGCATGTCAATTGTTCGCCTTGGGGCCCAGCCATTCCTAGTTCCTAGTTACGCCACTGCTTCAGGCCTTAGGCATAGAACAAGCTTTCGATACACCATACCATCCACAGAGCAGTGGGAAGGTGGAGAGATTGAATGGAACACTTAAACTAAAGATACAAAAAGCCATGGCAGATACAGGAAAACCATGGACTGAATGTTTACCAATAGCTTTACATACAGTCCGTATGACACCTCACAAGAAAAAGTTAAGTCCTTATGAGATACTTTTTGATACTGCACCAAGGACTGGTTTGTATTTCGCACAACAGCTACAATTCAGACACTCTGATCTGACTGAGTATGTAGGGCATATACAAAAAAAAAACAAAAAAAAAAACCCTATAACAGATTCATAACTGTGTTTTCAGTTTCATTCCAGATCGTGATTCATTGTATTCTCTACAACCGGGAGATTGGGTTCCAGTGAAACAACACGTAAGGAAAGCTTTGGATCCACGATATGATGGTCCATTCCAAGTCCAGTTAACTACTCCTACGTCAGTGAAACTGGAAGGAAAAGCTTCATGTATTCACAGTTCTAAGTGCAAACGATTTGTCAAGACATGAGTATTTAATCTATTACTTCATTCTATGTTCATTTGTTGATACATATGATAGCATAGATGGAGGATGGGAAAACAAGTTTCTGAGAAAAATTTGTCCAATTGTTGGATATGAAGCCATTCTCCTTTGTCTGCACAATCCATGCCATACATAGCTAATCCCTTATCAGAGGAAGAATTGCTAAGAGAATGATATTTGTTGGGATCTACATCCTTTAAATTTAGAATCCCCCAGTAAAGAAACTTCTGTAGCTTTGCATATTACTGGTACCTGGTTTTCTCTCGAAAGACATGAGGAACAATGGAGTCGCATTCAGTTGCATTAATAGATATGGGAATGATTCCTGTTAATAAATTAAAAATAAGCTTCTCAGTGTCAGTGAATGAAACATAATCCACAAGGTATGCTCAGAATAGCCCAGGATTTAGAGGAAGTAGTGAAACTAAAAGAAAAATTCAGGAGAATTCACTCGGGAGAAGATTTCAGTTGGCCTGAGTGGATATCCTGGTTGAACCCCTTTATTTGTTTTTAGGGATTGGGAGGCTGGATTTCTGGTATTTTCCATGTCATTTTCTAAGGATGTTTTCTCATTCTGATAATATATATCTTGGTGAAGCTTCTTTTACTAATATGTAAAAGGATACTAAAATGTAAATGTTTTTCAGGGAAATTTAAATCGGAATCTGTATCTAAAGATGAAAATGCCATGGTGATACTGACTTCTTAATTAGAAATACATGTGCAACTCATGTGGAAAAGAAGCATTGGAGAACCTTGCCAATTGCATCTATTGTGGAAGTCCCTTCGTTTGAGGAACTTCATCAGCAAGTTGATGCAGAATCATGCTAAGGAAACCTTATTATAATGGACTCATATAAACTAATATTTGTAATTTTTATAACCAATATATAATCTTTTCATAAGTATAGGAAAGCTAATTGCTCCCTAACATTCTTTATAATCCTTTTTGTATAGGTAACATGGATGAAATATTGATAGGTAGAAGGATAGTTATGCATTGGAGTCATCTGGACGGATGCAGGCATCCCTCAGTCTGTGAAAATTAGTATTCTCACACTTTGGGTAGGTAGGGTGACTCTAATTACTATCCTAGTTAACAAGGGAGTTAGACTTTGTCCATGAGACCTGTATAAAAATGATAAAGAGAGGGGAGTAATGTTAGAGTAATCCTATAGCTAATCTTATATATCCTACATTGTAACCTCATATAGCCATACATATACTCATGCATCATGAACCAATGTTTCAAGACTTTGTATTTCATATCAGCCATGATGACCTCTCCCTGTTTTTACCATGTTTGTACATATTCTCATTTTTATACACAGTAAACAATTTGTACTGCCAACTTTTTGTGTAGACAGTCTGACCAGATATGGTCACAGATATGGTTGAAGGATGCGAGGGAGTCAAGATTACTTCATCCATTATTGTTAGGTAACACAAGAACTATTCCCAGAAATTGTGTAAAATCCCATATTTGTATGCCAATAACCCATCCCCAATTTACGTAATATGATTGATTGCTACTCTTGGTTTATACTCTATAAAATTATCGACCAGTGCTCCTCCCACAGGAGATCTCTGGCAGTTACTGACAAATCTGTGTCGTCTCTGTCTTATTACCGGTACCGGGTTGGGTTGTTGGGTTACACCTAACTTATTTACCTAATCTACCTGGGTTTATTTTTAACTCTGACAATGTTGTTAAGCGCTATGAGATTGTACCTTTTTGAATGCATGAACAGTGGTGATATGGTGCGGGATGTGTCTGAAGCACACATATGTATCGTTGGTGCGCGTTCTTGGATTTTACCGCTTAATGCGCATGCGCGAGTTTAACGAAGAGGAAATACCGCGATATTTGGTCAGTCACCATTAAGAATGGCATTATTATGTGGTCTACGCACATCTCGCAATATTTGATCGCGGAAGTGCGGCTTAGATGGCTTAATGGTGCCATTGATGACATTATTGTTTTCAGGTAGGGACATGCTATATAATGGGAGCGCCCGACCTCCACTTTGTAGGCCACTGACGAAGCGGGGTGCAAAACATACGTTGGGGCTCAGAGTGGAAGTCGCAGTGTTTTTTCCGTTTACCGTTATACAAGTGGGGAACAGGTATTTGTACTGCTTGCATTTTGTGCATCTATGTGTTTATTTGCAATCATATATATGTATTGCTTTTGGTCATTGTGACTATTGTATCAGCACCATACTTGTGCATATATTGTATACTAATGGCATAGGCCCAAATTATCTGTTGATTCAGCATTATGATCAGATTGTTATATATATTTTTATGTGCATACAACATGCATTTTTGTAAACGTGCATGATTTACATTACTATATCCAGGTGCATGTATGCACATTTATATTTGTCTTGTTTTGGGGTTCAAATACTGCGACCTCCACTGCTACAATATATTTATATATTTTTAGATGTTTTTAATTGTCTTTTCCTTTTTTTGTGTCATTAATAATAAAATTTTTTTGTATATTTATAATTTAAGTGTAGTATACTATTTATTTATGCGAATCATGGATACTAGATAGGAATTCTGTTCTTTTGCAGTGGTTTTTCCACGTAGATCTATTTCTAGAGTAGAAAAATTTGTAGGATTACTAAATTATTTTTAGTATGGTTTTATACGTTCGTGTATTTTCCAGGCCCATGGTAACAAGATATCACATATACTTTTTTTTTCTCACTGGTAACTCTGAAATGAGTCTGGTTAAATTTTAATTTTCTTTTCAGATTTTTCCTGATCTGCCACCTTTCCATCTGAAACTATTTTCTGAGATACTGAAAGGTTCTTCAGAGAACTATTTCCCTCTACTTATTAACTGTTACAGTATGTTAGGGAGTTTACAATGGAAACATTATGGAAGACAAGACAGTATTGCATCTATCTATCTATCTGTCTGTCTGTCTGTCTGTCTGTCTATCTATCTATCTATCTATCTATCTATCTATCTATCTATGTCTCTACTTATCTATCTATATTAATTAACTATGTTACTTATATTGTGACAGTTCATTTTGATAGGGATGTCTGTAAATGAGGGATAGCTGCAGTGCTGAACAGACCTGCATTATACTTTTTCTGTTTTTTTTTTTTTTGTTGTTTTTTTTTTGTTGTTTTTTAAAGGTTTCAGCAAATGTTTTTCTGCAAAGAATACACATTCAGTTATGGATTAATTATTGGAGTCAGAAGTCAATGGTTTTTATTGGCCTGTCTTTACATACTATTGTCTGGTACCTGAGTTGCGCAGACTGGGACTTCTGCTCTTATTAGAAAGTTTAAGAAAAGGAGAGCATTAGGGGACATCATAAGCATGGTATTCATATTATGTATTAACACCTAAAAAACATATTTATCCTCCTCGTCTAGTCTAGCTGTACAGTATATGTATATACTCTATATGTATACTATATGTACCATTCCTTAATACGACTTGTAATGTGTTACTGGCTCGATATTTCTTGCCAGCTAAATGCCTTAATAGGAGCTGCCCATCAATTCAAATGAGATGACAGAGAAGAGCAACTGGTCAGTATTGATTTCAGTAGCAGCAACAGCTCTTCTGCGATTGGTTCATTTGGATTTAGCACCAAAGTAGATATTTTGACACTAAATTAAAACCAATCAGTGCCAAATTATAGAGGAGCCGATGCAGGCAAAAATGGCAGCAGCTCAACTGTGACTTTTTTGTATCTTTAAAACCACTGCCACCAATGTTTTTTTTCTATGCCTGGACTGTGACATCATAGCATAGCATAGCAGCAGCAACTGTTCTGTGATTGGTCCATTTAAACTTAGTGCCAAAACATCTGCTTTGGGACAAAATTCAAATGGCCAAAGGGCCAATTCATAGCAGGGCTGCTGCTGGCAATAGCCCCGCTATTACTTTTTTGTGTTTTTTTAACCACTGCCAACAATAGTTTTTACTATTCCTGTACTGTAATATCGTAGTATTACAGTACAAGGATAGATTATAGTGGGACCATGGTCACTATTACTGGCAGTGGTCCCAATATCACAAAAGAGCAGATCGCCGCGATTGTATTCAATAAGTTCAGGAGCTCCACTGTGATTGGTTCATTTGAATTTAACGTTAAAAGACCTGTTTTGATGCTAAATTCAAATGGCCAAAGGACCAATTCATAGCAGGTACATTTACTGCAATAATGGCAGCATCTTGCTTTAATTTTTATTTCTGTTTTTTAACCACTGCCACCAATGTCTTATGTATACCTGTACTGTGACATCATAGTGTCACAGTAAAGGGATAAACCATAGTGGGTTCACAGTGGCTAATAGCACTCGAGGCTCTGCTATGATTTTATACACTTTCACTCCCTGCCAGCAATGAGTTTTCATGTTGGACCATAGGGAATTGGGTGGAAGAGGGGTGGGAGGGAAAGTAAAAGGAAAGCACTGCCTGGCAATTCATGTGAATTGATGGGCAGGCCCTGCAATGTAAATTCAGGCAGGGACCACTCCACAAAACAAATTAATTTGCTGGAATTGGAGTTAACATCACAAGCAGTTTGCACTAATGCAATTTACCTATAATGTTAACAAATGCTACATCTGTATATGTGTGCATGTTTGTATCTATATATGGTTAATGTATATCAATTAAAATAAATTTAACACAAATACACAATGGTTTTATTTAGTATTTGAAAGTATAATATATCATCAGGGAGGAGCACACTATGGCTCCTTTTAAAGGGAGAGTTATTTTAACTGGTACACTATAAACGACCGTTGATTCCTAAAGCGATTAAAACCGGTCTGTCTTTGACAAGTCTTCTGAATGATAGATGAAGCCATTCACTTCCAGTGTTTGTCACTTTTTAATCAACATTCCCCTTCTCATGTCTTGGTGTATTATTATTTGTTCTCTTGCGTTTTTCTTCTTCCATTCTTGGTATAGATTCTATTGTTGACATAAAATGAACGTTCATCCACAATCAAGTGTTATTTATTTTAACCTCAGTGAGAATAAACCATCTATTATGTTATATTTACAACCATATTTAATAATTCATTGTTCTATTTACAATATACTTTAAATAAAATGTTTGAGGTTTGCATTACACACATATACACAGATTTCAGACCAATCAGAAATATATTAAAGCGGTTTTCTGATCTTTAAAAACTGTCCATGAATAATTTAAATGCAGTATATTTTCTATTTCTATTTACTATTGATGTACTATGTATACTGACTGCCACTGTAAGGTTTTGTTCACATGTCTGCTAGTAATTTCCACTGCTCTCCTCCATGAGAACAAAGTAGGCACCAACAACACCTGATAGACCCCACGGGCTAAGGGAAGGGGGGCTTAAGGTTTTCTCCATGCACCCCACCATTGGACACTCATTGGACAACATAGCACAGCATTATCAAAAATTGCAACTAGCTGAGCCACCAATGCAAATATGAACATAAACCAATTTTGCATGCTGCCAAATAGTCCTGCCCCGGCTACCTTCAATCTATACCTCCTTGAAGTACAGGTTATTACACATCCTGTCTTTTTCTCTACCTACTACTTACACTCCTGTCTGGCTGTCATCAGTCCCTCAATAATTCTAAAGGGAAGTATGTTTCATTTATCTGGCAGCAAACAGCATGGATTAGCCATCTGTCCTGTTACACACCGATCCAGACAGTATGAAGAGCATGAGGTCAACAGTGAAAATATTTTTTTACTGACAATATTAATCTCTCTTTTTTTCTGTGTGTGTAAACAAGTTAGTACTGTACTCTCCTCATATGGAATGTAGGCTTTACTTCACTTGTCAATGTATCATCTAGTATGGCAGGCGGCTTTTTTCTGTAGTTATCCCCCTTTACTCTGACCTCTCTTTGTGTGCTGCAGAAAACGGGGAGGGATGTGCTGTGCCATAAAAGAGATGGCTACTGGCAAACAAAAGCCGGATTCCCATCCCCAATAACTGTAAATGGTCGTGAGAAACAATAAATAATTCCCATAGCTACATGTGAAAGAACCCCACACAACATCTTTTTTTTTTAACTTTGGCTGGTATTTTGGGTTGAAAACGGTACAAAATAAAACATTCTTATTAAACATAAGCCTCATTTAATGCCATTGGCAGGCAAACAGGTGAATGGGTGGTGGTTAATGTCATACTGGTAACAGTAGTTTATGTTTACTATGTGTTTGCCAGGAAATGATGAAAATAAGTGTAAAGGTATGTTCCGAACAATACAAAGGGTTTAATTGGCAGGAAATATGATAAAAGAGTATCCTTTTAGTGAAGTTGTTTGCTTTTCTATGCAGAGAAATCTATATTTGTAGATTCTATCCACAATACATGCAACTGTAAGCTATACATATGTCAGGACTATGTTTAAATGGGTTATCCAGCTTCCAAAAATTATCTGCAAATACATTCATAAAATTCCACCCTATTCAGAATTTTTTTCCAGCTTACCAGCACATTGCACAGAAAAATAAATTGTAACATTATGAAGAACAAATTGTCCCGCAAACAGTAAGCACTCATATGGCTCTGTGAATGGAAAAATAACAAAGTTATAGGGTTTAGAAGGCGGGGAGTCAAAAATGAAAATCGTTAACTTCTTCCAGCGGGAAAAAGTTAAGACCTCTCAGGGGGCTAAAAAAAAGATCAGTTGAAAAAGTTTTATAAAATATGAATAAATAAAAAAATATTTAAAAATTAAAACCACACTCCATTTCACTAGATCACATATAAAATAGATAAACAAAAATAAATATAAACACATCAAGCAACCACACATCTGAAAACGCCTCAACATGTCTCCCAAAAAATTGTAATAAAATTGATCAAAATATCACACACGCCCCAAAATAGTATCTATTAAAATTACACATAAAAAGACACCTTACAAAACTCAGCATACAGAAGTATAAAAACATTACAGGTATCAGAATATGGCAATGCAAAAGTTTTTAATTTTTTTTAGGTATTAAACATAAAAACAAATCTAAATTTGGTATCACCGTGTTGTCCCACAATATTAAAGTAACGTTATTTTTACCACATAGTGGATGCCATAAAAACAAAAGCCATAAGAAAATAGCACCACAGCATTTGTTTTCAATTCTACTGCATTTTGATTTTCTTCCAATTTCCCACTATACCATATGAAATATTAAATGGTACAATTTTGAAGTACAGTTTCTCTCATAGGAAACAAGCCATAGAATGGCTCTGTGATGCGCAAAAAAAGATTGTGGCTTCTGGAAGGCAGAGAGTGAAAAACGAACAGAAAACAGAAAAATTAAAATGACTGTGTCTTGTAGAAGTTAAAGGGAGTCTGTCAGTAGGAAAATCAGTATCAGAATAATAAAAGTACCTTGTAGGGCTGTGTCTACACTTCTCAAACATGCCTTTCTTATTCTGCATTCCAGCTCCATTTTCATGAAAATAAAATTTTATTCTTATGCAAATTAGCTGAAAAGTGCTTTAGGGGTATTTCTTGCCCAGCAAAGGCTTTACTCTCGGCTCTAAATAACTGTCCTTAACCGCTGCCCAGCTCTGTCCCCAATGCTTGAGTGACATCTGCCCCTGCACTCATCATCTGGATCAGATTGAAATCTTATGCTTTGAACCATGTGAACAGTGAGCTGACATGCAGTTTTATCACTAATTGGCAACTTAGAAAACTGTTATGATTTGTGGTAAAACAGCATGTTGGCTCAGCTTGCCAACACTATATTTGTCTGTACCATTACATAGATACAGTGGGTAAAATTAGTATTGAACACGTCACCAATTTTCTAAGTAAGTATATTTCTAAAGGTTCTATTGACATGAAATTCTCACCATATGTCGGTAACAATCCATCAAATCCACACAGGCAAAGAAATCACAGCATAGATGTCCATAAATTATGTGTAATAATGAGAAATGATACATGGAAAAACTATTAAATGCGCTTACTGAAAATTATTTAATACTTTGTACAAAAGCCTTTGTTAGTGATGACCTCTTCAAGACGCCTCCTGTATGGAGAAACTAGTGGCATGCATTGCTCAGGTGTGATTTGGCCCATTCTTCCACACAAACAATTTTCAAATCCTGAAGGTTCGGTGAGCTTCTTCTATGAACTCTGATCTTTGGTTCCATAGATTTTCTATTGGATTCAGGTAAGGTGATTGGCTGGGCCATTCTAGCAGCTTTATTTTCTTTCTCTGAAACCAATTGAGAGTTTTGCTGGCTGTGCCGTATGCTGAAAAACAGCCCCACACCATAATGTTCAAACCGACCAAGAACAGGTGCTCACAGAGGAGTAAAAAGAATTATCAGAAGAGTTGTCCAGGAGCCAAGGACCACATCTTACATCTTATAGTATATACAACATATTTGTACATATATATGCACATATTATCTATATGCAGATACAGGTATACTTTATACAAATAGTACACACACATATACTTACTTTTTATGTGCAGTAACTTGGTTGGCGGTGATCTAAAACTTGTATGATGGTATTGAATCTGACAGAGAGCTTGCTTCTCATGCTTGCAGTCCTGTACTGTAGATATTCTTCCCCAGCCTCTCATTCCCTATCATGTGTCTGACCAAGCAGTATCTTATCTATTTTAATGCATACACAGTTTGAGCATTTTATTTTCATACAGAGCAGTGAAAGAGGTTATGGACTATTAAGGAAGTTTAGAGATTTAAGGTACCTGAAGCAAATAAGTTGGAGAGACATCACAGGCTGCTCAACTGGCCTATTTCTAGCTGTAATAGTCTGGTATTTTCTGTACAACTACAATATTCAACAGAGTTGACTTTGATAATCTTCTTAGTGAAAACTCTGAGATAATTCTGGACTCTAGGTCAAAGTAAGAGTGGGAGGAGAAAAGAATCTAAAAGTCTTTGAAGGACTCAAACTAAACCCTCCAATATGTTGTAAATCACATTAACTGTATATTTTGGGTTAGATGAGGACCAATGTATGGCAGACAGCATAACTCTTTCTGGTGAATATTCGAGATGAGCGAATTTTGCAAAAATTCGATTCGACCAATTCTCCGACGTTTCCAAAACAATTCGATTCGATCCAAATTAATTTGCAGCGAATCGTGTTAACCCCTTCCCGACATCCGCCATAATGATAAAGCGGTGCCGGGAAGGACTTCCCACAAACCACGGCGGAAGCATGGTGTGCACACAGAACCCAACTTTGCGGGTATCAGCCGTATGTAACGGCTGACACTGTCCTCTAACACCCGCAGTTGGAGCTGAGCTCCAATCACGGGTGTTAACCCCTGAGATGCTGCAGTCAAACATGACAGGGGTCTTATTATTATATTGGGGTCCCGATCAGCCCCCCCGCGATGTTTTCGGGGGGGTGCTGCTGCTCTTATTCACCAGCCCGGGGTCTGACCAGAGGCCCCAGGTCTGCCACATCGCTGTCTCTCCACATGCCAGGTTGATCCTGCCTTGAATGTAGACTGTCAGCCTATGCGTCTGCACGGGCTGACAGCCTCCTATACACTGCAACACACATGTATTGCAGTGTATACCTATTGAAGCAGCGATCAGATATTGCTGCTTCAATGGGGGAGGGGATTGAAGCAGCGATCAGATATCGCTGCTTCAATCCATCCCCCCCATTGAAGCAGCGATCAGATATCACTGCTTCAATCCATCCCCTCCCTATTGAAGCAGCGATCAGATATCCCTGCTTCAATCCCCCCCTCCCTAGAGCTGGTGCTATTATTATACTCTGGGGTCTCCTTGAACCCCATAGTATAATTATCAGAGTCCCAGGGGAAGTGATTAAAAACAACAAACACTTATACTCACCTTAACCTCACCTCTCCTGGGAACCCGGCTGTCAGACCGTCCTCCTTGCTCCTCTTCTTCCTTTCGAATGAAGTCCTGCTCCCCAGACGTCACTGCTGGAGCCTGTGATTGGGCCTCAGTGGTCACATGGGGGCGTGATGACGTCATTACGTCGGCACATTACGACAGCGCCAATGTCATTATGCCCAATCACAGGCCCCAGCAGTAAGGACTGGGGAGGAAGAGTTCCGGAGTTACTGTGGAGCTTAGGACAGGTGAGTATCAGCATTTTTATATTTTTAATCACCACGGGGGGGTGCCGAGAGGGACAGGTAGCATGGCGGAACGACTTGGATGCCGCAGTCATGTTTGACCGCGGCATGCAAGGGGTTAAAACCCCCAATCGAAAATGTGCGATTCGATACATCGAAGCGTGAGGAAATCCGTAATCGATGCGAATCAAAGATGTCCTGAAATTCGTATCAAATTCCACTTCGTCAGCTTCAATTCGCTCATCTCTAGTGAATATATTCACACCCATTTTATTCTCTTTTTTATGGGATTATCTGCACTATGAAGGCTGCTGCTTACTGGAGAAACACTTACTGTTTTGTGAACTAACCACCACTTCACAATAAAATATCATTAGATTTTTTAAAAGTCAGGTTATGGAATACAGGTTTGTCCCGCCTAAAGTATATATTGTTTTCATAATGGATGATGGTATAGTTACTGCCATCAAATGTCATGTTCAGGAAATATAGCTGTATAGTTAGTGGTTACTATTGGTGCCTCCTCCCAGGCAGAGCTGTAGTTTTTCATCTATTACAGAAATTAAGTTCAGAGTGGCAGGAGAATATAGTACTGGGATTTCTATCATTAAAATGGTAAGAGTGAGATGCAGTAAATAAAAGGTAATGTGAAATGTAGAGAACAGTGAACGACAGAAAAGTGACATTTGTCATGTTCTGTACTGTAAAATGTGCAAAATGTGTTGAGAATAAAAGCATGTAAAAAGAAATATAGCTATGGTCTACTCCAATATGCTTTATGCTTATGGATCTATTAATAAAATGAACATTTCATTAAATATTCTTAATTTCAAATGTTTAACATTCCACAATTCCCTTTTCCTATAGTGAAAACTGACATGCATTTTTATAAGGAAATAACTGCTAATTTCAATCAGAAAACTAAATGTCTAACATAATATGAGGAAATATCATCTTAGAAAGTGTAAGAATTTCTTCACTTTACGTCTTAAAGAGTTCCATCACAGAATTCTGATTTCATTAATCAGGGTAAACATATATGGCAATAACATGGTGGACTATAGTAGTACAGGCGACCGATCAATCTCGATATTAAATTATTGTTTTCAGTAGACGTAGTGATATAAATAGTTTTATCCTTTATTGGATGGTGCTCGGAATTAAATTAACCTTCTTCTAATATGTCTTTGTCTCTGACAACAACTTCATGCTGCTCTTCATGTCAAATGTTGAGAGGTGCCATTCCCTAGCAACCGGAAAATGCTAATTCACGACTTTGATTAAATTGTCTAGTACAAGCAAGGCCACTGAGCAGCCTTTATATGCGCTGGATTTATTTCTAATTTACAATGCAAAGCAAATGATATAAGCAAAGATCTCATAAAGAACATACCTTCACTTGGGCAGGCAGAGTTTAATGATTGTGTGCACTAGCACTTCACTAAAGCTTCAGTAACAATAAGACTGATGGTGAACCTTCAGGCCTTACTTACATTAACTTGCTTACACAACATATCAATATATTTCTTAGTAATATAAAAGGTTTCGACTGTTCATTTCTTCTTAGGATTTGTTCTCGGGTAGTTTGGGACACTTCAGTGCTGGCTAGCCATATTTAAGAGGAAATTCTGACTTTTATATGGGAATTGGTGGCTGGCCAAGTTAATGGAACTGTTTACAGGCAATTTCTGGGTGGGGATTATGCTACACTTGTCACATCTTCTTTCATATTGATAGACTGCCCTTTGCTCATATACCAAACAGAAACACTGTTTACATTACAGGAAGTAAAAGGGAAAGTAATGTTAATTTGGAACATGAAATATATATTTTCCATTTACTTTAATGAAGAACCAATAGTTAGTTAGCAAATAATATATATTTATACCTTATATTTACTAAAATATAAAAAAAATACCATAAATAAAGTAAACTCTGACTGACTGCCTTTTTTTATAATGCCTCACAATATTTAAGTTTGCTACCATGAAGAAACTGAAGTCCATCCAGGCATGGATCCCACAGGACTTGGCTGTGCCAGCACCTGAGTGAGTGGTTAAAGTGTTGGCTACCTCCTCCTCCGCCTCTTCCACTTACACCACCACATCCACCTCCCACTTCTCCCCCTGGACCTCTACCACTTGTTTCAAAATTATTATTTTATTTGTTTTTATTTTTCTATTTATTTTATTTTATTATTTTATATTATTATTTTAAATACTTTCCCTACCCCATTTTTTGCATGGCACTTACCCTGTTATTACCTCCATTTTGCAGCCCTTTGCACCTTACTTTGACCCCATTTAACAGCCATTTTTGGGTCATCAATGTGGTTCGGGTTCGGGTCAAGTTCAGGTACCCGAACGAACTTTTGGGCAAAGTTTGGCTGGACTCGTTGAACCCGAACTTCAACGAGTTTGCTCAACACTAATTATAACATTTTCTGCTGAATGAATGCACGCTCAATATTTGGTTCTTACAAACTACAGATGTAATATTCTCCAATATCTATATTAACTATGCAGCACATTGTTCATTTACACTTACAAACGTTCACTCCCTTACCTGTTCTTTGTGCCGGACATATCCAGATATGCACTAACATTTTGGAAAAAAAAATAAAAACAGATATATGCCGCAAATCCCAATAGTATACATTGATCAAAGCTTCTGAGCAGAATCTACAAAAATGACATGAGGATCTTACTATATATTTTGATCAAGGTTTATAAGTCCAGTAGCTACTTCATGGCGACCTCTGTATAGTGGGTATTAGGTGCAGCACTACATGGTGACCACCACTGCAACTTTGTGCACACAGTAGGAGCAACCCAGCAGTCCAAGAGAACCCCAAGCTAAGCCCCCAGGCTTTGGGCCACATCACCCCACAGGCCCACGGCTATGCACTTGCCATGCAGAACCACACCATGTGAACAGATCTCAAAAAGTTCACCTTTGGTTATTAAAAGTTATCATAAAGTGATATTCTAACAATCATATTTGTGTCTATGCATGGCCTCCCATTGCAGGTACGTAACTGTAGCTTTTCAAAGGTTATATTAACATGTCATGATATTTTGTTGAATTGGTTTCAATTTGTTTTGGTTTCAAGACAAATTGGAACCCTAGACCAAATTTCAGTTTGGACACATCTTTAGATATGGACACAATATAGAAAAAGTGTAGTGGCGTGCTCTATTAGCATGGTTTGCCATCGGTGACATTGGCAAATGGAACATCTCACATTTCCTCAAGGTTTAACTTTGAGGGGTTGCAGAAGTAACAGTCACATCCAACTATAGAATCTAGGGGCTCAATTGCTCTCTGTAACATAGGAAGACAACAGTTTTGTAAATGACTGATGGTACCCCTATGACATGAGCTTCAAATTGTTGTTAAAAATTTAAATTTTAGAGACAGATAATTATATAAAAGTATCCACCCTTACAGGAGTTTTATTGGGGTTTGGGGCCACAAATGGATTTTTCATGATGACATATCCACAGGAAGGGTCATCAGTATGTGATCTCTGGGGACACCCAGACCCATCAGCTGTTCCATCTGCCTCCAGGAGCTGGAAGCTGGTGCAGTGGATGGGGAGAGCATGCAGACTGCTCCTATTCAAGTAATGCAGCAGAATAGAAGCAACCTGCACATTTTCCCTGTCCACTGCACCAGCTTCTGGCACCTGGGGGCTGATGGAAGAGCTAATATGTGCAGAATCTGGGTTTCAGACCCCCAAAGATCACATACTATAGATATGTCATCAGTATGAAAAATCCATTTGTGACTGGGGTCCAAAAGAGACTAGAGGCCCAGGGAATTAGCGACAAAATAATAAGCACTCATACTAACCTTTTCTCACCTCTCCTGGGGTCCCTCATTGCATCCAGTGATCTTTCCTGGGTGACTTATGTCCTCTTTGGTCTGAAATGAAACTTGCAAATATTTGTGAAACAAATCTTGTGAGGTTTGTTCATCTCTTATTAAAACAGGACAGGACAAAACCAAGAAAAAGTTTAGAGTATACATACATGAAATAGAGATAAAGTAAAATATCTGGATGCTAAGCATTTTTATCAGCCTTTCTAACCATAAAATCTACAGTTGTGTCAACTGAGCTTGTATATTTTTTTTTTTCTATTCTACTTTACTTTTAATTACAAATCTTAAATATAATTCTGAAATATATTTACAGCAATTAAAGTAAGGTAGTTTGGCCCGTAACAACATTTCCTTATTTCACTAAATGTTACCTTTATATTAAGGTTAGATTAAATATATTTTTTTCTGTTTCATGATCAACAGGAAGCTAATTACCACTTTTCTGTAATTTCTCTACATGGAATTCTAACTTCTTTTTGTTAATCTTAAAAGCAATTATTCATATGTTAAATATTGGTAAAAAAATATTTTGTGCACACTATGAAACTTAATCCAACCGTGTTCTTTCTAGCAATCCACTATACACCACTATCTAATGAGGACTTCACGTCGAGCTTCATCTGTCATGTGTGATTACAACCTATTGTGTGATGGAATGTTATTGTTTAATACTAAACTAAATGCAATGTTTTCATAAACAGGAAACCACAATAAATCTATAACATTACTTTCCCTTTCTTAGTATTGTACTAGAACATAAACAAAATTAGCCACGTAATAGTTTTCAGAAAAAAGGAAAATACTGTATAAATGTATTTAAACACAAATATTTTCACAAATATTTTAGATATGGTATTTCCTATAATATTACATTTTGAAGTTATTTATCCACAGCTCATCTATTTTCCTATTACACAAGGTCTTCAGTATTTGGTCTGTGGAGACCCCACACAACTCAGACTTTTCAGCAGTCTCCAGGTGCTGGAAGCTACAGTAGACAGGGAGTGGATGCTGTCTGCTCCTATTCAAGTAATAGGAGCCGAGTTGGGGGGTTCCCTGGTGCCACCACTATACAGTAAATGGACATGCAGACCTGCTTCTATTACTTGAATAGGAAAAGACTGCATCTGCTCCCTGTCCACTGCAACAGTTTCCAGGGCCTAGAGGCTGCCGTAACAGTTGAACTGTATGGGGTCTTGGTGTCCGATCCCCACAGATCAGATACTGATGACCTACCTTGTGGATGAAATCAATATGAAACATACATTTGGGGCCAGAAAACCCTCTTAATTATCTCACTTAGTCACATTACACTATTTGATGGAATACCGTGAGCCAATCATATTCATTTACAGAAAATGAAATATTAATACCTTACATCTACTGTAAGTGTATAATAGCAGGATCACCACAAAGCAAACTAATTGTTCTAGCTTGTACGCAGCATAAATATAATAAAATGCTTAAAATTAATAACTTGATTTACCATCATTCTAGTGTGATAGGCAAATAACACCCCTTGCTCAAAGTTGTTGATCAAACAACATTTCTTTTTTCTCAATAGTATTATTTGCTCTGAATGTGAAAAACATATTTTAGATAAAGACATGACAAGCAATGAAACTGAAATTGTAATGTTTGCAACGTGGGCAACAATGGCAAAACCTAGCAGGAGACTGAAATAATGAGAAACATAAATGAATAATTAATTATGTGGGTACTTTGCTTTTCCTTGAATAATGTACTGTTTTATAATGCAACCACAATAATTCCACGTTAAAACAAAGCTCCTATTTTTCAGTTATATATAAAAATGTATATAAATAATTCAAAATAAAACCACAGATTTAATGATGCTACAATATTTTTGTTGGTAGATTACTGGTGTCATTGTAGATTTTACAATGACATTCTTTTGTTTGGAATAAAGAGATTATGAATTAAATATGCAATCCTAGTGCCTGCCTATAAAAACTTTGCATTTTATTAATAGAGTTATTCTCTTCTTACCTTTGTAACAGTTAAGTAAATATTTGACTAGTGCAAGTTCTAAATGAATCACCTGAGGGTAGGACAGATATATGTGGTTAATGAGGAAGACAATGTTTCCGTGGTTCTACATAGAACATTTCAATATATAAAGCAAAATCAAAACTTTTGTTTTATTAAAAAAAAAAAAAGGCATATACAATGAATACAGAATCAGCTCACCACTTACGGAGCACAGAGTGGTAGATCTCAGTTAAAGATGGTGCATGAAAAAATACTGAGCAGATAACCAAGTGCTAAATTCAATATCATATATCCCGAAATGCTTTCCAGTATACAAACTGAAGCTAAGAGAGCTTTTTATTTGGATGTGCACACCCTCGCTTCAATGTTTATTTCTCTGGTTCAGCACTAGATACACAAAGTGCTACTAAAAAACTTTTTAAAATAGTTTACCCTCTCCGTTACGGTAATTTTTTATTTTGAATTGTGTTGTCAGGGGTGGGGCTAGGATCTGTGATGTGGGAGTGGTATTGGCATATTATTTATTTATTTTTTAATTATTTTACTTTAATTTTATTGTTTACTTTTCTGTTTATTTTATTTATTTATTTTACATTGTGTCTCCATAAGGTCACGATAGACCTTTGGGGGCATCTGAACACTATTTTTTTGGTGGGGGGGGCTGATCTCCCCTTTAACTGTGGCTGATACCTTAATCATGGTGGCTGCCATAGCTGTGTATACAGCTATATCTGAAAGTGGTTAAAAATGGTAGTCATCAATGTTCTCTTTACCACTTACAGGATTATTGTTGTTTTGTTTTTTTAAGTGTACCTCCAATTACAAAACACGTTTCATAAAATAATAATACATGTCAATATAAGAAAAAATGCTTCCTTCCCCACTTATTAGATTGCTCTCCTCTTCCTTATCTTCACTGGTTTATCTTCAACTGGTTTATTGCCTTTTTCTGTGCAGTCGGAGAGTCATATCTTGAAATAGAATAGAGCTCCCTTTCTCACAGTGTAGAAGAGCTTATCTGCTGCAGCTACGTTCCTATGTAAAAAGTAGCAAACTTGTCATCTATTGAAATCTCTGTTCTTTCTATGTTTGAAGTTAAGTAGGAGGTCCTATAAGTATCAACAGCCTCCCCTCTATAAAGTGTGCACACAGAGATAGCTATCAGTCACTGATAGGACCGCCTCCTTGACTTGTTAGAAATAGGAGAGATTTCATTGGAAAATGACAGGTTATACAAAATCTTTCCCCACAAAATTTGATATCAATCTGCTTACTTCCTCCTGCTCTACAACAAGCTGCCTCCACATTAAATAGCAATTTCACTGACAGGTTCCCTTTGCGGGTGTGGGATGTGTTGATGGTGTGTTTTATAAACCATAAGAAGGAGCTTAAGTATAACATACAATCCTGTCTAACAACTAGCACGTCACATTGTGTGCAGCTGCTTGCAGATATAATATTTGTTTAGATTAGGAAATATAAAAGGCCTGCCTGAAAAGATGTGTCTTTAGGATATGCCTGAAGTTGTAGAAATTGGGAGTTAATCTGATTGTCTGGGGTAGAGCATTCCAGAGAAGTGGTGCAACTAGGGAGAAATCTTAGAGGCGGGAGTGGGAGGTTCTGATAATAGAGGATGTTAGTCTTAGGTCATTGGCCAAATGAAGAGAATGGGTAGGAAGGTGATTAACACAACATCACAATATCATTATTGTGCAATGATTGTGTTGGCACAGAGGCTATGCCTCCATGCCTGTACCATCAATTGTGAGAGCCAGCTGTATTATATCCTGAATATTTAAATAGGTTCTTTCATTTCAACAAACTCTACACAAATGAATAATACAGGTGATTGTAAGAAAAAGACTCTTTTTCCTCTTATCAGGCTATTCCCTTCCTTTACCTCCCTCTACTAAAATTAATTTCACTGTATAAATAATCTGGAGACAGACTGTAGGTTGCATGACTCAGGTGACTCATCTTTATAGACGTCCATGGAGAGGGGAGAAGTGAGCAGGCAATGCAGGAGATCAGTGAAGAAATACAGACTTGGTTTGATGTGGAAGCTGAATAGAAACTGTCTTATCACAACCAAAGCAATTTATTCTCTTCAGTACTCATCAGTACTAATATGTACATATCCTGCATTGCACATGGTTCAGTGGCTGTTTATGAGTAAGAGGCAGGTACAGAGTAGATTCTCCTCTCCTTACGGTGGGCAGTGTATGGCAGCTAGTCTGCACTCGCCAGTTCAGAGAGGAATGAAAACTACAGATGGAGCATGGAGACCATACATAGTGTTACTCCTCATGTACACACATGATAACTTATTCTGAAATGTCACCTGAAACAACAGGTACGCTTTAACTATCCTGGATGTTTAACCCCTTAGAAGTCACATTCAATGCTTGGGTTGGTAGAGTGTAATAGGTAACCTCTCAGATTTACAATAATACCATACACTGTGCTAGAGCAGTATTGAAGTATATTACAGTATAATAGTGTTCAAGGGATCATATGTTAAAGTCCCCACTTGAAATTAGTAAAACAATTTTAAAAGGGTCAAAATGTTTTTTTAAACAAAATAGCTTTTTTAACCACTCCAGAACCAGGCCTATTTCTGGTCCAGGACCAGACACATTTTTGGGTATTTTGTATGTGTGGTTTTGAGGGCTGTAATATTTTTATCATTTGGGTAATCCAACTAATTTCTGTGTCTTTTTTCGGTGACACATAGGGCTTTATTTTTATGTTGTTTTTATTTTTGCATGTTTTTTAATGTTTTTTTTTTATATCCAGGAAAATATAAACAAAAGAGGATGGAAAACGTGTCTGTTTTTCACTTTTAATTTTTTTTGTTTTATTTAATAGCACAAAGTGCTACTAAAAAACTTTTTAAAATAGTTTTTCCTCTACGTGACGTAATTTTTATTTTGTATGGTGTCATCGGGGTGGGGCTAGAACCTGTAATAAGGGCATGTTATTGACGTATTATTTTATCTATTTTTTAAATTATTTTATTTCATTTTTGTTTTACTTTTCTATTCATTTTTTTTTTTTTTTTTCCACATTGTGTCCTCATAAGGTCATAATAGACCTTTGGGGACATCTGATCACTGTTTCTGTTGTGGGGAAGGCTGATTTCCCCTGTAACTGGGGCTGGTACATTTAGCCCCAATTGGAATACAATACAGCCTCCTGCACGTTACTATAGAGCTGATCTGGGTCTTGTAGGACCCAGCAGCTCTAACATAGTCTGATCCCGGCGATTAACATGACCGCCGGGTCAGAGGGCAGCCACAACATGGCGGCGCCCATAGCTGTGTATACAACACTCATTGAATGCTGTGTACACAGCGATCGGGAAGGCAGGGACGGTAATAAACCTTGCAGAACAAGGAAGGCACTATCCAGACGTATATAGTCTATGGGCAGTCCGGAAGTGGTTAAAAGAAAATATTTATTTTACGTTTTCATAAAACATGTTCTTAAAAAAACTTTACATAACTGATAATGCAGTAAGGACCCATACTATAAAATAAATACTTTAGTTAGTTCATGCTGTGAACAGTGTAAAAAAAATATAGCCAAAATATTTTTTAATCATCCTATCGCTCAAAAAATGTCACTAAATCACTAGGAAACCATATTTGTTATAAGCTTATCCACGTGAACTTGTAGGGATTAACGCTTTCAGGACCAAGCGTCATTGATGCTCCAATGCTCAGGCCAAACTTAGAACTTTAGTATGCACAGCAATATCTTTTTAATGGCTTTGCATATCTCAACTATTTTTACCATGATTTTTTCACAACATATAAGGCTTGAAATAAGTAGCCTTATTTGTTAAATAAGTTGAATTTTTTTTTTTTTGCTAGAAGCAGAAGAAAAAAAATGTAAATGTAACTTTTTTTACCGAAAACAAAATAGTTTTTACACATTTATATAGTTTTTCAGCAAAAAATTAGGTTTTATATGGTTTTATATTTGGCATGTCTTATTTTCTGGACCCCTGGTCCATGTGTAAATTAACCAATATTTTAGTATAGTAGAGGGCTGTAACCTGCTTGTATTATCTAGCTAGGATCCCTGCTGACAAGGCAGACCTGGGGAAGAAGGTGAAAGGAGGGGTTGGCAGGAGAGCAATGTGAATGGAAAGGCTGTTTCCATTTACTGTGGTCACCATAAAGAGTTAAATTTTGTTGATAAAAGTGATGATAAAAGTCCTAAAAGCTTATGTAATCACAGTGTAACTCCTGGAAAATAACTTCAGCATGGAGATGCCGCTCTTATCACTTCTACAGGGACAGTTGTAAATCACAGGTGTGTGATTAATGTGATTAATGTGACTAAAGCACAGGGTATCAAATAGAGTGACGTAAATAGCCAGATTAGTGACATCTAGGGGTTAACACTATATTAGGCTAGGTTCACATCTGTGTCGGAGTCTCCGTAGAATCCGCCAAAAATCGGCACAAAGACTTTTCTCTCCACTGGTTTCAGTATAAAAACGGTGGAAAGCTGGCGGACCCCATTGTTGTCTATGGGGTCCACAGGTAACTGCTGTTTTTAGTAGACAAGCTCTCCGTCGTGTAGAGGATAGGCAACCGAAGTGGCCCATACAGGTGATTGGACTGGAGGGGAGGGCACCTGTTGGCTCCCCACCGATCAGGTATTTATGGCTTATCCTAAGGATAACAGTAAAGTTGGAGAAAAGAGAGAAGTAAGAGATTTTTCCCAGTTCCAGCTTCTGCACATAACTGTTCGCAGACACAGTCATATCCTTTTGTTCCCAGACCCTTCTGCAAAAAAAAAAAAATCTACTACAGATGTAATTGTACAGTATGTGTCATAGTGTATGTATATGTGTGTGAACGTATCTGTATGTGTATTTATCACAGCATGTATAAGCAGTAGTTGTGTGATTAAATGCATGTATACACTGTACGTATGTACAGTGGAGAAAAAAAAGTATTTAGTCAGCCACCAATTGTGCAAGTTCTCCCACATAAAAAGATGAGAGAGGCCTGTAATTGACATCATAGGTAGACCTCAACTATGAGAGACAAAATGAGAAAACATATCTAGAAAATCACATTGTCTGATTTTTTAAGAATTTATTTGCAAATTATGGTGGAAAATAAGTATTTGGTCACCTACAAACAAGCAAGATTTCTGGATCTCACAGATCTGTAACTTCTTCTTTAAGAGGCTCCTCTGTCCTCCACTCATTACCTGTAGTAATGGCACCTGTTTGACATTGTTTTCAATATAAAAGACACCTGTCCACAACCTCAAACAGTCACACTCCAAACTCCACTATGGTGAAGACCAAACAGCTGTAGAATGACACCAAAAACTAAATTGTAGACCTGCACCAGGCTGGGAAGACTGAATCTGCAATAGGCAAGCAGCTTGGTGTTAAGAAATCAACTGGGAGCAATAGTTAGAAAATGGAAGACATACAAGACCACTGATAATCTCCCTCGATCAGGGGCTCCATGCAAGATCTCACCCAGTGGGGTCAAAATGACGACAAGAACGGTGAGCAAAAATCTCAGAACCACACGGGGGGACCTAGTGAATGACCTGCAGAAAGCTGGGACTAACGTAACAAAGGCTACCGTCAGTAACACACTACGCCGCTAGGGACTCAGATCCTGCAGTGCCAGACGTGTCCCCCTGTTTATGCCAGTACATATCCGGGCCCGTCTGAAGTTTGCTAGAGAGCATTTGGATGTTCCAGAAGAGTATTGGGAGAATGTCATATGGTCAGATGAAACCAAAGTAGAACTGTTTGCAGTGGTGAACCTAGCCTCTTTGCTGCCTGAGGCGGATTATAGAATGACGCCCCCCCCCAAAAAAAAAATTCAGTTTCCATGCTACTAGCTTCACACACTGTTATCGTCGCACAACATACACAATATACAAAGTTCCGAAACAATTTTTAAGAATTCTTCTTACTGTATTACTTCAGTATCAGATCAACAACACGGCATTAACAATGAAAGTAACTTCACACATCTTCTGCTTAGTGGATGGACGAGCCCACATGGCCCCCATTCTCTATAATAGGAGCCCCGCAGATAGTTGAGTACTGGACTTCGGGTATCTTTGGCACTCCCATTGAAGTGAATGAGAGCCACGCGGGTTCGTCCATCCACCAAGTGACACACCTATATATGGCTGCAGCCAGGCTGAATTCCTACCCAGTGGGGGGAAAAAACCCAATTCTCTGGCTCAGTGGGGGTCTCAGCAGACAGACCCCCATCACTCAAGTATTTATCCTCTATCATTTAGGTGAGTACAGGGCAGTAACATTTTGTGACTTACAGGTGACGTCTCTGACTAATCCTTCACATTTCCCTTCTCTTCCCTTTGGATGGCCATGATCACTTCTTCCAGCTGTAACTTGTCTCTGTAAAGTTTGCAACACAGACATCTTTGGCTCCTCACTTTTCCAGGCACCCGACCCACATTGTCCTCAACTACATAAAGCCCCCATCCTGCTGCTACCCCCAATTATAAAATATATGATATAACCCCCCCATAATGAATAATACCCCCAAGTGCATCTTTATATTAATAATGTCCGTGTGTACCCTGTATAAATAGTGCTCCTTATTAATAATGCCCCAGATGTGAACTAATTAAAAGGTTTTCCAGGTCATTAATAAACTAATCAGTGGGGCTCAAAAACCCAGGACCCCCACTGATCAGCTGTTTGAATGAACTGTGGTACCTGTGTAAGCGCCGTGACCGCTTCTTTGTTTACATAGTGTCATTCATCTCATAGCGGCCATGTAATGTAACTACAGCCTCGTCCTACACACATCGCTATAAACAGACAGCGTATGATATAAACAGGCGCCATAGCCCCTGTTTATAGTGCCCCCTTTACACACCCTATAATGTTCCACAGCAGCCCCTGCACACAGTATTACAGCCTGCAGCAGCCCCTGCACACTGTATTATTCCCCGCAGCGACCCCTGCACACGGTATTATGCTCCATAGTGGCCCCTGCACACTGTATTATGCCTTGCAGCGGCCCCTGCACACGGTATTATGCTCCATAGTGGCCCCTGCACATGGTATTATGCTCCATAGTGGCCCCTGCACATGGTATTATGCCCCGCAGTGGCCACTGCACACGGTATTATGTTCCACAGCAACCCCTGCACACAGTATTATGCTCCCTAGTGGCCCCTGCACATGGTATTATGTCCCATATTGGCCCCTGCACACAGTATTATGCTCCATAGTGGCCCCTGCACATGGTATTATGCTCCATAGTGGCCCCTGCACTGGTATTATGTTCCATAGTGGCCCCTGCTTAGGGTATTATGCTCCACAGTGGCTCCTACACAGGGTATTATGCTCCATAGCGGCCCCAGCACATGGTATTATGCTCTATAGTGGCCCCTGCACTTGGTATTATGCTCCACAGTGGCCCCTGCACACGGTATTATGCCCCATAGTTGCCCACCCACGAACTATTATTATGCTCTGGGGTCTTTTCAGACCCCAGAGTATAATGATCGGAGACCCAGGGGAGGTGTCAAACATAAAAACCAGTGTTATTTACCTACCCTGGACACCGGTGCACTCCTGCAGCCTTCGGCCCTGTTTAATCGCGCACAGACGTCTCGTGATCAGGCCAGCGACAAGACCTGATGACATTACCAAAGGCCCAAGCCTGCTCGGAGTAACATCGGATCGCCGGAGGTGAGTAACAATGGTTTTTATGTTCCCTCACCTCCCCTGGGTCTCCGATTATTATACTTTGGGGTCTTAAAAGACCCCAGAGTATAATAATAGTAGTATTTGCAGCCCGCAGCCTCACTTACCGATGCCCGCGGCTGCTCACAGCGGCATCCACTTCCCCATCTGTGTCCCATAGCAGAAGGGGAAGCAGGGGCAGCCACGAGCAGGAGAGGGGATCGGTAAATAAATAGGCCGTAACCTGCTGCGGATACTCCAGCAGGTTACGGCCTATTTATATATAAAAAAAAAAAGTTATTGTATGACGCGGACGTCTCGTAAGCCATCCCAGGACAGGCCCCGCTCAGCGTTGTTTTTTTTTTTTGTTTTTTTAAAGCGGCCTGTCCTGGGCTGGTTTACATTGAATAGTAAAAATGCCGCCCCCAGACAGTGACGGACAGTGCCGCCTGAGTCGGCCGCCTCACTTCGCCTCATTAGCGGTGCGCCCCTGATTGTTTGGTAGAAACACAACTCGTCGTGTTTGGAGGAGAGGGAATGCTGAGTTGCATCCAAAGAACACCATACAGTATCTACTGTGAAGCATGGGGGTGGCAACATCATGCTTTGGGGATCTTTCTCTGCAAAGGGACCAGGACGACTGAAATTGTACATGAAAGAATGAATGGGGCCATGTATTGTGAGATTTTGAGTGCAAACCTCCTTCCATCAGCAAGAACATTGAAGATGAAACGTGGCTGGGTCTTTCAGCATGACAATGATCCCAAGCACACCACCAGGGCAACGAAGGAGTGGCTTCATAAGAAGCATTTCAAGGTCCTGGAGTGGCCTAGCCGATCTCCAGATCTCAACCCCATAGAAAACCGTTGGAGGGAGTTGAAAGTCCATGTTGCCCAGCGACAGCCCCAAAACATCACTGCTCTAGAGGAGATCTGCATGGAGGAATGGGCCAACATACCAGCAACAGTGTGTGCCAACTCTGTGAAGACTGTCATTGCCAACAAAGGATATATAACAAAGTATTGAGATGAACTTTTGTTATTGACCAAATACTTATTTTCCACCATAATTTGCAAAAAAATTCTTTAAAAATCAGACAATGTGATTTTCTGGATTTGTTTTCTCATTTTGTCTCTCATAGTTGAGGTCTACCTATGATGTCAATTATAGGCCGGCCTCATCTTTTTAAGTGGTAGAACTTACACAATTGGTGGCTGACTAAATACTTTTTTTTCCCCACTGTATATGGGTCAATGTGTGGGCATGCATGTGTATCACAATGTGTATCAGTAGTTAACGATCATCGTTGTAGTGCCATTAATATCTTCCTTGCTCCCCAATTCCTATTTAAGGAATCATTCAGTGTTTGAATGAAATACTCCAGTATCAGCCACAGTATACTAATTCTGTCGGCATTAAGACCCCTGTGTGCAAGCTGAAGCAAGGAAAATAATTGTGCAAATTAACCTAGGTATCTGGTGTGAGGTCTGAATTTAGGGATCTGTTTTGTAGTTAATTAACGGGTCTGGTCTGGGGTCTTAATATATTATAGGCCCTGGTATGGAGTCTGAAATAATTTAGGGGTCTATACAAAGCCTGAGTTTATTTGGAAGGTAATTTTCCCAACAACTTTTAAAGCAATGAGCTGCCTGGACTGATATTGATATATACATTGATCAGACATAATATTAAAACCAACTGCCTACTGTTGTGTACTATAGGTCTTCATCGTACCATGAAAACAGCATTGTTGAGGCATGGTCTCCTGAAGAACAATGAAATCATTGTCATGAAGGAGTGTGCTAGGTCTGCAACAATGTTAAGGAAGGTGGCGCATGTCGAAGTACCATCCACATGACTGCTGGTACCCCAGGTTTCCCCACAGCCCAGACTGGCTTGCCTTCTTCTCATAGTGCATCCTGGTGCCTTCTCTATTCCAGGAACTAGATAGACATGTACCCAGTTGTTCACATGGCCACTTTCTTCCATTGCTCCATTGTCCATTGTTGATGACATCAACATGAGTATCCAGACAGGCCTGCAGCAATCCAGCCTCATACGCAGCAAGCTGCAATGCATTGTGTGTTCTGGCACCTTTCTATCATGACCACCATTAACATTTTCAACAATGTGGCGCAACCTCCAGTGGAGATGACCCCTGACCTTAGTCTAAATGGGTATTCTGGTACTACAAGTTATTTAGTATCACAGCATGTGTGTAGCCGCTCCATTCAGTTTAGTATGGGACTGCTGGAGATAGAGCATGACTTCTTTTTGGCAGCTCCATAAAGATGAATAGAGCAGCATACACTAACAAGTGTAGCCCATTTGGGGGGGGTATGAGTATTATCCCTCCCGCAACAGACCTGGCGCTGACCTGTGTGTATAATGGGACCTGAAGCCTTCGCTGAAGGGAAGAGTGGGAACATATATGAAATATATCAGTGCCTCCACCCAGGATAGAGCCTCTGTATTACAGGGAGAATCTCTTCCTGGGACTTACCCATGAAGTACAGTTAGTAGCCTTAACAAGGATCACTGTACTAATCTCACAGTCTGAAGAATACATACAGATACCACATAAGGTTATAACAGTAGCTTTATAAGAATCAACAGGGTAATAATACATACATACAATATACTCAGAACACAGCAGTACTACAACAACCAGCAAGTCCTCAACCGCTTAGGTTATATACCCGGGATATATATAGATATATAGCAAGAGTCCAGTGCACAATACCCCAGGCAACAGAAGAGATGCAGGGGCCCCTGTGGATGACTGTGGATCCTCGGATTCTTCCAGGAGATGACAGACAGCCGATCAGGAGATGATGATGATGGTGAGATTCTTCACAGGCAGCAAACAGGGCGACGGTGACGGCAGTACATGCAGGCCTGACTACCCAACACTGAGTCCTTAACCTGCCAGCTAAACACTAGTGCCACCGGGCCCTAACTAGCTAGTTGGCCTCGGAAGCCTAACCTATCACTGCCCTGAACATATATATATATGGATCCCTAACTACAGTACAGCTAGGTCCTGTGAGTATATAGGGGGTAACACATACCTAACTATATACTGTGAAGTAAAGAGGAACCAGTGGCTCTTAGACTCCCCCAGACATAACATGTCTGTCTCAGCAGCTCTGCTCACATCTCTCCCCCCAGCAGCTCTGCCTCACATGTGCTGACTCACTGTATTTACAAAACAAAACTTGCACTAAATGCCTGGGGTCTCTGAAGCCAAACTGCAGGGGCAAAGAAGCCAGATACATTATATACTAGTAGAAATGGCAGTTCCCTACACAAGCTTAAAAAAAATAAACAACTAAATTAAAGTATAGATTCATATTAATAAAACACAACTTCTCGTGTGCAGGAAACTAATATAAATACATGTATTTTGCAGAAATTCATGTTCCAGAAATATAATGCTATTATATTCTGTATATGACTGTAAATGTCTTAGCTGCACAACAGCAGTAAGCTGAAAAGGTGAATTACTATTAAAGGGTCAGGCTAAGTGTTCACCTATTACCAGCTATTCAACTACTGCCTAGTTTTGAAAAGCTGCTACATTCTATGCCCTTTTGTAGCTGCCCCCCCCCCAAAAGTAATTTTCTTGTGAGTTGACCTGTTAATAATGAACCTTTTTCTTCAAGACCCCGCATATGCCAGACAGATGTAAAAATGTCTTTGTTAACAATATTGTTAAGGTATCTTTAGATTCTTCCTGTTCTTTTTATGTTTTACAAATGAAAAAAATCTAGATACAATAAAAAGGCAATTTATACATGTTAGACCTGACCATTGCTTAAAATGCACCACCATGTAAAATTTCCTGACATGTTTGACAATTGGAAATTACATAAAGGGAAAGGGTGTGGTTTCACTGGAAAAGAAGTATGGCTTTAATTGCCACCAGAGGCGTAGCTAGCGGTGGGGCAGAGGGGCGGCTGCCCCACACCCATTGACTTTTTGGGGGCCACCCCGGGGCCGCCATTACTACATCCTTTATTTCTAACTAGATTTGTGTCTGCAGACACCGATCTAGTTAAAACGTATCCTGCAACTTCACAGTATTGTAAACCACAAGCTACATGAGGCTTGCGGTTTACAAGTCCCCGAGACCACAGACCAATGTCTGCTTCTCACACAGACGTCGCGATGACGTCACAACATTGCGCCGCCCACGCTCAGACACAGACGTCCTGTGCGTGGACAGGGAGGAAGCGGCGGCGGCTCCATTCATCATCATCGCAGGTGAGTATGACTTTTCTTTTTCTTTTTTTAGCGCAGTTGTGGGTATATTAATAGTATAAGGGGTGGATAGGAGGGGGAATTATAACTATAAGGGAGGATTCATTAGTGGGCATTATGACGATGAGGGGGTCATTTATATAAGGGTTATTAGGGGGCATTATGAATACAAGGAGGAGGTTATTTATATAAGGGGCCATTAGGGGGCATCATTTATATTAAGAGGCATTATGAACATAAGGGGGTGGTCATTGATATAAGGGGTCATTAGAGGTGCAGTATTTATGTCAGGGGTAATCAGGGGCATAATATGAGGGGCAATTAATTTAATGAAAGTGGCACTTGGGCTTTATTAAGACTAAGGCCCCACGTAGCGGGCTGCAGCAAAAAAAAAGCGCTGCAGGAAAAACCACGGCGGTAATAGTGTGGTTTTTCCCGCAGTGCTTTTCACAGAAGGTCCGCAGAGGATACATTTTGTGCAAAGTGCTGCAGGAAGAACCGCGATGCGTCACCGCCGTGGTTTTTCCCACAGCTGTTTTTTGCTGTGGAACGCCACATGGGGCCTTAGCCTTAAGGCGTTTTCCAGCTCATTTTTATTGATGGTCTATCCTCAGAATAAATCATCAATAAGAGATAAGTGATTCCCCACTGATCAGCTGTAAGAAGGGGCCTGGCACCTGTTTATTTCATATGCTGACTGTTTCTAGTGACCGTGTGATGTCATTCCAGTCTTGTCACATAGATGTGTATAGGACGAGGCTGTAGTTACATTACATGGCCGCTATGAAAAGAATGACACTATGCAAACAGAGAAGGTGTCACGGCGCTTACACAGGTACCACGGTTCATTCAAACAGCTGATCCTTGGGGTCCAGGGTATTGGAACCCCAATAATTTTTTACCCTTTTTTTTTTCCTCTTTTTAATTAGGAAAAACCTGGGGGATTATTAATAAGGGAAACTATTTAAAGGGGTGCACAGGGAAGTTGTTAGTTTGAAGATGCACTTGGGGGTATATTATATATTTTATAATTGGGGGTAGCAGCAGGATGGGGGCTTTGTGTAGGTGAGGACAATGTGGGTCAGGTGCCTCGAAAAGTAAGGAGCCAAAGATGTCTGTGTTGCAAACTTTACAGAGACTGGAAGAAGTGGTCATGGCCGTCCAGATAAAAGAGACGAGGAATGTGAACGATTAGTCAGAGACGTCACCGGTAAGTCACTAAATGTTACTGCCCTGTATTCACCTAAATCGTCTGCCGAGCCCTGTGTAGAGCCGCTATATACCACTATATGCTCACCGTATACTCATAGTATCGGTATACGAACATGCCAAGTTGGGGGCCCACTTGGCCATGTTCGCCACCCCTGTGCTGAACCCCTAGCTACGCCTCTGATTGCCACAAATGTCACTATGATAAATCTAGCAATTTATCAATAAATATGGGCAAATGATATGCCTCCCCAAACTGATCGTTTCAGTTATTGAAGGTAAAAATAGCACCCAACATGAATAACACTATTGTGAAAAAATTGCTCAATAAACTTAATAAAGTGTCTTATTGTGCTACAATTGTAACGAATGCATCACAGACTAATGGAAATTCTACTTCAGTATTTTCTAGTGAAAAGCAGAATCCGTGGCATCATCAACAAGTTGCCCAGACTCTAAAACAGCAAAGAATTTCAACACCAACACACTACTACTACCATGTTTGACTATTACGCTTGAGGCCCCATATTGCAGAAACACAGCTTTTTTTGTTGCAGATTTTGCTGTGTTTTTTTTTTTTTCAGCCAAATCCAAGAATGGCTACAAAAGAAATGGGAAATACTTAGGAAGTTCTTATACTTCTCCATTCTGCTCTTAGCAAGCAAAATCTGCAACAACCTAAGTATGATGTTAATGTGAAATGTTAGGACAGATGTAACAGAACCAATGAAATACTTTGATTTTTGTTCAGTCCACAAAACATTACCACGAAAAGCCTAGGGATAATCAATGTGTTTTTATAAAATATAGACAAGTTTCATAATCTATTGATTCAACCATGGATACCATTTTTTATCATGGGCACTTACTTTATCACAGGTTTGCATATTCTTAGTATGCCAACCAGTTACATAAAAAGTGTTATTAGAAAAAACAGACACGTCTATCAATATCAGTCAAGAAACTATAATAATCAAACTGCAGGATTATCAAAACTAGAATTAGAAATAATATTTTCATGTCAATTCATGCTGATCCTGATCTTAACTTTGGTTATGTTGTTAAATGAAATGAGATGAGTATTTGGATTTTATTTTATTTGTTTGCAAACTTTCAGTATCAGTGTCAAAGGAGTAAAAAAACTGGAATTCTACATGTATAGAGCAATAAAATGTCTTCACTTTGTTTATCTAGTATGCTTTCCTGTACATGAAAAAAAAATCTTAAATGCTTGTATGGGTTTTCTAACTCTTAAAATAATATGTAAAGGGTTCATATGCAGCTAGTCGCTTACTAACATACTGTCTATAGCCGAGTCCCATTTTCTTGGTGTATATCCCGTGGTCATGTGACATGTCCTACACTGAACACATGGCCATTCCCCCATGTACAGATAGCTATAAATAGAGGCAATGTCTGTAAGGAGGGAGATGAACCATAGGAACTGCAGTATGTAACATGGTAATCCCACCAATGGCAAGCCCTAGCAGTGTCAAAACAAAGGTGCAGGAGATAGTTCAGAAGGATAATGAAAATGAAAAATAATTCTGATGCATTATATAGTACTCTACTTAGAAAACATGGGTATATTTTCTATATTTTTTTCTACTAGCCTAGAAAAACCCCTTCATGTATAAATCAGAAAAATGGAGCAGCTTTTTTTTTTTTTTTTTTTTTTTTTAAGCAAGCACATTCTGCTAGTTCTTACAGAAAACCAATGGAACTCTGCATGGGTATTTACAGATTTAATGGGAGCAAAAAAATAATAGCCAGACACATTTTTTTAATTTTTTTTTTTTTGGGGGGGTAATATAAAGGGAATGTTATGTATAACTCAGAATCTTAATTTGGTGCCATTTGTGCAGGATATAGTAAATTTTCTTGCAGATTAGCATGGTGAAAAAAATCCAGAACAAGGAGCAAACATGCTAATGCAAAAGGAAAGGTAGCAGCTAGCAAGAAAATGATATGGATGCGACACACTGATACGTATGTAACCATGTAACTGATACCATGTAACAATTTTCAAAAAAATATTTGTTCCCAGTTGTTAAGTGTGTTTTCCTGATTGTTTGTACCTTAAATGAATAGGAAAAAGTTATTATTCCCTGTAAACTTTGCTTTTGTGGTCAGCACAATGATATTTTGAAATTGATCTATTTTTAAGGATATTCACAATATTTCAAGATACTTAAGAAGCTTCTGGAATTGTGAGAACTATCAATAAGTTTCTAGAACTGCCCAGAATTATCTAGAACTTTCTGGGACTGTACAGAATTGTAGGTAGTTGTATAACTACAGTTATATAGGGCCACTATAGCCCTTCCTGAGAGACGGAGAGACGGGATCTAATTGATTGGGATTGCATAGTAAGTGGGCAATGGCCATCACAGACAAAGGGGAATTGACCTAGACAGACAGGTGTGAATTCAATATCTATTCAGATTCTGATTACGACAGTATTCACACTTCACCCCACACCCATTACAGGAGGAGCTTAGGAATGTAAATATATATATTGTGTACTACTCTGGTACTGGGTGATCAATCTTGCTCTGCTGAATCCTCAGTACACTCTTGAACTTTAATACTGCATGGAATAAAGACCATTCTTATCAAGTTTGGAGTGACATCCTTTTTCTTTACAGTTCACAGCAACTTAGTCAATTTAGATGGCATCAAGAGGTTGCATACATCCAGCAGACGCATTTTGCTACGTATGTGGCCAGTTTATAAAGACAAGAGCGAAAAAGTACTCTGTGGAAGCATCTGCTAAGATGTGTGAGGCCTACAAAGGTGGTTTTACTAAGTATCCTTACTTTATTTGCCTTTGGGACAGCCGGGATACTGAAGCGCACTACCACAGGCGGGACTGGCCTCAGCGGACAGAGTTCACTGTGGGGAAGAACAATGTAAAGTGGGAGCCATTGGTGGACCCACGCAAGGTGCTGATGCCACCACTACACATCAAGTTGGGGCTCATAAAAAATTTGTCAGGGCTCTAGATAAGGAGTCGAGAACTTTCAATTACCTCCAAGATCTTTTACCTAAGCAAAGATCAAAGCTGGTGTCTTCGTTGGACCACAAATCAAGAAGATCATAGAGTGCAGTGAATTTCCCAAGAAGCTGAATAGGAAGGAGAGAGCAGCTTGGAACAGTTTTGTCGCAGTGGTTCGCGGCTTCCTAGGCAATCAGAAAGATGAAAACTATGTACAACTGGTTCAGACTCTGACAAAGAACTATGCTGCAATGGGCTGCAGGATGTCACTCAAAATCCATATCCTTGATGCTCATCTTGATAAGTTCAAAGAGAACATGGGAGCTTATTCAGAGGAGCAAGGCGAGCACTTTCACGAGGACATTATGAACTTTGAACGCCATTACCAATGACAATATAACGAAAACATGATGGGCGACTATATTTGGGAATTGATTCGTGAAACTGATTTGCAGTATAGTCGTAAATCTCGGAAAACCGCACACTTCTGAACAGTTTTTGGTAATCTGTGTAAATTTGCAATGCATATAGTGTTCTTAGTCTGACTGTATAAATGAGAAGATGCAAAATCGTCTGTTTCTATAGTAAAAATATATAATTTTCGTTGTCGTGGTCACAAAAGCGAAGTTTATGATGAATGTAAGAAATTTTTAATTTGTTTTAGACATAAGCAATTGGAATATAACATTTAAAAGCTGGGAACAAAATTTGTGTTACATAGTGATACTCAATGGCTGAGCTGCTGAGTTTGGTTCAGATTCCTTTGCTTTTTAATAGTGCTGGGATACTGTTGCACTTGCTTACATACTATAGTGATGGTATGTCATGGGTCATATTATTCTAAACACTACTGTACTTCTTAAGCAAAACCCTCTCTCTGTGATTCATGAACCCATTAAACATTTTCCTCACCTCTAAATGTTTTCTTAAAAAAGTTCTAAGCATTAAAGACTGTGCCTAATTAACTCATATCTGAAGATATTTCTTATACTTTCTACCCTCCCATCCAAAAAGCACTTGAAAACATAAAAGCAGATTTATTTTCAGATATTTACCTTGGATTTAATAGATGATAAATATTTCCCGAATAACAAAACTAAATCTCAGTTGTGTTTTTTTCTTTTGCTTTCCATCATTTATATGGTCTATTTTTCTAATGAAAACTCTGTGTAAGGTCACAGGCAAAGGCTTAAGATAATAATAATGAAGCGCTAAAATGAGTAACAAACATGTATTTTTTCAGAAACAAGAGTAAATACTGTAATACTTGGGTTGACTTGAAATTGTGATTTTAGTAAAGTCAAAACATTGTGTGGAAGCAAAGGTTAATTGTCTATCTGCTACAAATGTACAAAATGTATTAGTCTGACTTAAAAAGCTGATATCTGATTAAATATTCAGCTTAATAAATTCCTTATAAATAGCCAAATAAATAAAAATGAAACTGCAGCCATAATGTCTACTGTGCCTTTAAAACTTACATGTTGGCCCTGAAAGTATGTCTTGTTTAAATCTAGCCTTAAGGATTCTAATTTCCCATAATCTGTCAGACTATGTCGATACACATCTGATTTAGCCTGAAGCCACATGTTGCAAAAATGGAGCGTTTTGGCCGCAGCAAAAAACACTGTGTTTTACAGTACCTGCAAAGCGGATGGCATTCTGGCTAAAAAAAAAATAAGCAGAGGAAAAGCAGCGTATTCAAAAACACCCGCGTTTTTGAAAATCGCAGTATGTCAATTATAACTGCGGAAACGCTGGCATTTTCCATATAGGTATAATAGAAACAAAAATTCAATGAAAAACGCTGTGAAAAAATCTGCAATGCGTTTCCACTGTGTTTTTATCCTTAACATTTTTTTGCTGAGTCTTGCTACATGGGGCCTTAGCCTTAAGAGAATTGGGGCAAAATTAGTCTAATCTGTCCAGATCTGTGCTAGCTTTCAAATGCCATTCACAGTATGTTAAAGTCCCACCCTTTTAGTGTAATATTTTTTCTCATAGTTTTTGTAAACTTATGCTATAAATTTTCTAGGAGTTTAACAAATAGAATTTTAGACGTTTCATCTAACAAAAAAGTTTAACTTGAGCACAGAGGAAGATGAGTGACATTGTTTTTTATGTTTGTCACCTCTCTTGGCCCTCCACTTATTATACTCTGGGGTCTGAAGAGACCCCACAGTATAATAATAGCTAGTGAAAATTGGAATATTATAAAAGTTAGAATATTATACCGTGTGCAGGGGCCACTATGGGATATAATACCTTGTGCAGGGGCCACTATGAGACATAATACCATGTGCAGGGGCCACTATGGAGCCTAATACCATGTGCAGGGGCCGCTATGGGACATAATACCATATTCAGGGGCTGCTATGGGACATAATACTGTGTACAGGGGCTGCTAAGACACATAATACCTTGTACAGGGGCCTCTATGGGACATAATATCATGTGCGGGGGCCACTATGGGATATAATACCGCGTGTAGGGGCTGCTATGAGACATAATACCGTGTGCAGAGGCCTCTATGGGATATACAGTGGGGAAAAAAAGTATTTAGTCAGCCACCAATTGTGCAAGTTCTCCCACATAAAAAGATGAGAGAGGCCTGTAATTGACATCATAGGTAGACCTCAACTATGGGAGACAAAATGAGAAAACAAATCCAGAAAATCACATTGTCTGATTTTTAAAGAATTTATTTGCAAATTATGGTGAAAAAAAAAGTATTTGGTCAATAACAAAAGTTCATCTCAATACTTTGTTATATATCCTTTGTTGGCAATGACAGAGGTCAAACGTTTTCTGTAAGTTTTCACAAGGTTGGCACACACTGTTGCTGGTATGTTGGCCCATTGCTCCATGCAGATCTCTTCTAGAGCAGTGATGTTTTGGGGCTGTCGCTGGGCAACACGGACTTTCAACTCCCTCCAAAGGTTTTTCTATGGGGTTGAGATTTGGAGACTGGCTAGGCCACTCCAGGACCTTGAAATGCTTCTTACGAAGTCACTCCTTCGTTGCCCTGGCAGTGTGCTTGGGATCATTGTCAAACTGAAAGACCCAGCCACGTTTCATCTTCAATGCCCTTGCTGATGGAAGGAGTTTGCACTCAAAATCTCACGATACATGGCCCCATTCATTCTTTCATGTACACAGATCAGTCGTCCTGGTCCCTTTGCAGAGAAACAGCCCCAAAGCATGATGTTGCCACCCCCATGCTTCACAGTAGGTATGGTGTTCTTTGGATGCAACTCAGCATTCACTCTCCTCCAAACACGACGAGTTGTGTTTCTACCAAACAGTTCTACTTTGATTTCATATGACCATATGACATGCTCCCAATACTCTTCTGGAACATTCAAATGCTCTCTAGCAAACTACAGATGGACCCGCATATGTACTGGCTTAAGCAGGGGAACACGTCTGGCACTGCAGGATCTGAGTTCCTGGTGGCGTAGTGTGTTACTGACGATAACCTTTGTTTCGTTAGTCCCAGCTTTCTGCAGGTCATTCACTAGGTCCCCTCGTGTGGTTCTGGCATTTTTGCTCACCGTTCTTATGTGACCGGTTGCTGGCTGTCGCCTAGGACAGATCGGGCAAGTTAACCAGGGACAGTGGGGGGGTTCAGCTTTAGGGCTCACTGTCTTGTTGTGCCCCTCCCCCCATGGTTCTGCAGCGGCACTGGGGAATTGCTCAACTGGCAATTCCCTTACAAAAGTATAATGAACTTTATGTTCTAAGGTTATGTACAGTATATATTGAAAGAATAATGGAATACTTCCCATTGTTTTACCATTTTGAGCAATACATTTTGCACAATATTTTAGGATTTTTCCAGTACCTTATCCTGATTTAAAATAGCTAAAGGGGTTGCCCAGTTTCAGCAAGTAAATGATATTTGTGTAAAGAAAAATTACACAATTTTCCAATATACTTTCTGTATTAGTTCCTCATAGTTTTCTAGATCTCTATTTGCTGTCATTCTTAGTTTACTTCCAGTGGATAGAAATCAGTCCGTGGTCATGTATTATACAGTCCAAGGTCATGTGATGGACATAGAGGTGCACAGCTCATTACAAGGCACATGTCTGCTTTACTTTCTGAAACTAGACAACCCCTTTAAGTGTTTGTGAATGATGTTACTTAATTCCTTAAAATTGCTACTGTTAGATACTATAAGAAGTTTTTCTTTTCTAATTAGCAAGTAATACTATGTCTAGCATTTTCTCTTTTGTATACTTAGCAGCCCTGTTTATCATCCATCTTTTGCATCCTCATTTCTTTAACATTTCATTGATGTTTTCATATTGTTACTGTTTTGGTATGTTTTGTCCTCAGAGCATGTATGTCTTGCTGTTATATATTCTCCTATAGCTCAAACACAGCAGTGATCCAGCACTTCATTAAAAACCCATCATTTTATTAGTAAGCCATTAAAATCATAAATTGAAGCCAAAAAGCACATCAATGCAGTGCACCCCTGGGGGAACGCTGGTTCACGCGTTTCAGACCTACAGTCTTTAGTCACAACTGTTATGACTAAAGACTGGTAGGTCTGAAACGCGTAAACCAATGCTCTCTAGGGGTGCATTCAATTGATGTTAGATGTTGTGCTGGTCTGCTTCTATATATAGATTTTAATGGTTTACTAATAAATTGATGAACTTTTAATGAAGTGCTGGATCACTGCTGTGTTTGGACTGTGTATCAGAGGCTGGATCAAGTGCACTCTTTCAAGTGAGCTAACCACTGCTTTGCTTCTATTCTCCTATAGCTACCAATCTAATTGTTTGAGGTAGATGACAGCCTGCGGCTTCCATATTGGTATTTCCAGTCTATTGTTTCTAAGGGTTAAATCATCTTATTGAGAAAGGTCTAGAGTTTACTGTATTCAGAAACAAATCATTCATGAACAGTGCCGTGGAGTCAGAATCAGGACCAATTTTGGCTGGACTTGGAGCTGAAGTCAGAAAAAGGTTACCAACTCTGACTCTGACTTTAACCCCTTAAGGACCCGGCCATTTTTCGTTTTTGCATTTTCGTTTTTCCCTCCCCACATTCCAAGAGCCATAACGTTTTCATTTTTCAGTTCACAGAGTCACATGATGGCTTATTGTTTGCGAAACAAATTGTACTTTGTAATGTCACTATTCAATATGCTGTGCAATTTACTGGGAAGCTGGAAAAAAATTCAGAATGAGGTGCAATTGGAGAAAAACTGCATTTGCGCCAAATTCATATGGGTTTAATTTTTACACCATTCTCTGTGTGGTAAAAATGACATGTTACCTGTATTCTGCGGGTCAGTACGAACATGGCGATACCAAATTTATATAGTATTTGTAATGTTTTGATACCTTTTAAAAAATTAAAAACTTTGCTAAATAGAAAAAAAATTTTGCGTCGCCATATTGTGTCACCTGTAACTTTTTCATATTTACATGTATGGAGCTGGGTAAGGCGTCTTTTTATGCGGGACAACATGAGGTTTTTATTGATACCACTTGGGGAAAGATCTGATGGTTTAATCACTTTTTATTCAATTTTTTATAGGAGACAAAGTGTTGAAAAAAAACGCTATTTGGCCATTTTGATTTTTTCCCCGCTACGCCGTTCACCGTATGGGATAAATATTTTAATATTTTAATAGTTCGGGCATTTTGGAGCACGGGGATACCTAAAGTGTTTATGCTTACTTTTGTTTATTTACTTTTATATCTGATCTAGGGAAAGGGGGGGTGATTTGAACTTTTGTGTTTTTTTTTTATTTTTACATACTTTTAAAAACTTTTTTTTTCTACTTTTACTTGTATGATCAGACTCCATAGGGACCTTGAAACCTAGGGAGTCTGATCGATCATACTATTCACTGCGATACTACTGTATCGCAGTGAATAGCAAAATGCTGTCACTGCTATTAGACGATGCCTCTGGCATTGTCTAATAGCTATACTGTAATGACAGGCCTGGGAGCCTTCAATAGGCTCCCGGCTGTCATGGCAACCAAGCGCCACCCTCTGATGACGTTCTGGAGGGCGGCGATGAGGTAAAAATGGCGGCGCCCATGGCGGCTCCGAAATTTAGACGCCACGGTCGCGTTTAACCGCGACATCTAAAGGGTTAACAGCTGCGATCGGTGCAGGCACCGATCGCTGCTGTTAGCTGCGGGTCCTGGCTGTATTATACAGCCGGCAGACGCGGTGTATGGAGAGCGCTCAGTACTATTACGCCCTGGGTCGTTAAGGGGTTAAAGTAAAATGATTAATTATATTATACAATTACACTGGACAACAAAGATTTTGCTTCCTGAACACTTTTGAGTGTTTCTTATGTAATTTGAGCTGCTGATTATGAAAATCACCTCGAAATTTTCCTGTCACGTGCCATTTTTCTGAAATCTTCTGTTTTAGCAATTTTTTTTTCATATTTTCAGGCTGTTCAAGTATCCACAATATATGTGCTGTGCTGTTATGTAATTTATAGGCAAGCAAAGGCATGAATTCCTTGCATTTCATTGAAGTTGCAAAACTTCAGTGGAATTGTTACAGACTAGGCACACCTAGACATGTCTAGACATGTCTGGTCGCTGCCTGCAGAGGCTGTAATATCTGCTTGCAAAGATTCGGCAAGTTATTTCAAATCTAAGCAGCTATAAACTACTTCGGTATGATCTGATATAGCTAAAATGTCTCGTCAGTGTCGGAACAGTCACAATACCTTCTATTGCATTTGTGGTGAGTACACGCTTAAGCCTTATAGATGCACAATGACAGCTCTTATCATGAAAGCCTATGAGTTGTACTTTGGATGCAAGATTGGTGATCAAGACAAATCCTGGGCTCCTCACATCTGTTGTGCAAGATGTGCTGTTGATCTTAGAGGCTGGCTGAGAGGATCTCGCAAGTCAATGCCGTTTGCTGTCCCAATGATATGGCAGGAACTGAAGGATCATGTGACCGACTGTTACTTCTGTCTAACCAATGTCTCTGGTTTCTCTGCTAAGAATAAAAAATGCATTGAATATCCCAATCTGCCTTCAGCTAGTAGACCAGTGCCACATGATGACACTCTTCCAGTACCAAAGCCACCAGAGACATGGAGCCTAGAGGAGGCTTGGAAATCTTTCAAGGATGTTTCAGAGAATTTCCTCGGCAACTATCGAACACCAAACTACATCGAATTGGTTGAGAACCTTCTTAAAGCTTACAAAGCGATGAAGTGCAACATGTCATAGAAAATTCATTTTCTGCATTCTCATTTGGATTTTTTTCCTTGCAAATCTTGGTGCAGTCAGTGACGAATATGGCGAATGATTTCACCAGGATAGTGTTATGATGGAAAAGAGTTATCAAGGCTACTGGAATCCATCAATGCTAGCTGACTATTGCTGGACACTAATACGAGATGCATCAGACACTGAGTACAAAAGAAAATCAGCAGCAAAACACTTTTTGTTCATTTGAACTAATGCTGCTGGTAACATTTACATGCTTCATAATCACTAACACTTAATCTCATGTTTCTTAAAATTTCTATGTGATACAGACTATCCTAAATTATATTTCTGCTTAGCTTGAATGGGTTTATCATAATCACCTGTAATTTTCAAGGAAGAAAAACTTTTGTAAAAATTTGTTGTCCGGTGTTATTAATATTGGATAATAAATTAGTTTGTTATATATTTATTTTCAGAGGAATTCAATCACTGGCTTTTTACTGAGTTAGAAGAGATCACCCAGCTCTGGCTGACCATGCCACCAGCAGAGAATTGTCAATAAATCTGCCATGAAAGGAAGCAGTTCAACCTCCCCACTAGTCACACAAATAGGGTAGTTAGCATATTGTTGCTTATCTTGTGATACACATAGCTAGACATGTGTGTCAAGAGGAGAATTAAGGGAGACATATCAGTGAACATATTTAAGAAGTGTAAAAATCCAACAGAAAAATCTTGGATTATATGTATGTGTCACCAAGGATTCTTTCTTCTTCTGTACTTCAACCAAGCTGTTAAGATAAAGCTGGTTTGTTTGGAGCACTTTGCCTGAAGTAAGGACTTTTATGTTGCCATTTATTGCTTGTTGACAAGTTGCTTAAGAACGCTGCTTCAAGTTGGACTTATTTTCTTTTTGATGTATTAAAGTTAGGCCTTTGACTTCTTAAGTGAACCAGTGCCTATATTCCTGCCAAACAGAGAATGTCTTCAGAATGTTGCTATTAGAGATGAGAGAATTTTTCAACCGATTCTCCAAAGTTTCCAAAACAATTCAATTCAATCCAAATTAATTTGCGGCGAATCGCGTTAACCCCTTTCCAACATCCACCCTAATAGTAAGGCGCTTCTGGGAAGGACTTCCTGCAAACCACAGCAGAAGCATGGTGCGCAAACAGAAACGGCTGACACTGTCCTCTAACACCCCTGGTCGGAGCAAGGGTTTTATTATATATTGGGGTCCCGATAGCCCCCCTCCCTCCCGTGACGTTTTCTCCTCAGACCCCAGAGTATAATTATTATTATAATGATTATAATCAGAGGCCCAGGGGAAGTGATTAAAAATAACAAAAGAGGTCGTGTTAGACCACGGCATCCAAGGGGTTAAAACCCCCGATCGGAGCTGTGAGATTTGTTACCATGAAGTGTGAGGAAATCTGGAATTGATGCGAATCGAAGATTTCCTGAAATTCGGCTTATTTTGCTAGTCATTACTGCATGACTAAAGTGAAGTTACATAGTAGGGACCAGCATTCCACTGAATGTCCTTATATTTCCTTCCATGCATGGAAAAAGTTGAAGCATCTTCCCAAAGGATAGAATCCACATCAAAAACAAGAATTCCAGCACAGTTCTTCTTTCACATAAAACTTTACCTTTATTCACATGGTTAAAATTCCACCAGAATGGAACGAAACAGTTTTGCTTACACGTTTCGGCAACACGCCTTAGTCATAGCATGCAATGACTAAAGTGAAGTTATATTGCAAGTTGCCCACCAATAAATTGATAACCATGTGAACTCATGAAAATATCTTTCATATAGCCTAGCACATTTTGAACCAGAGGTCATAAGAAGGTGTCTATCCAATCATTCTGCCTTGAAGTTAGAGAACCTAGTCCCACAATCATTGGTCTAAATGGCGGAGGAAAGATACTGGTGCATTCTGACATACTAATAGCAAGCTGCTGTCCTCCCAAGCAGGCTTTCCAACTACTGCCTTCCAGGCATGGGAATGGACCCTTAAATAGTGTGCCACTTCCTGTCCTGGATAGCCTGGGCAACCCTTAATGTCAGTGGGTTGCATTCTTAGACACAACACATTTCCACCTATCAAGAGCCATCACGTTATCAAGCTTCCAGAAATTTACAAAAGAGATGACCTTGGGAAGTGAGCTGAATCAGATGAGTGCTTCCATCCACCGTTGTCAACTGCAACTACTACTCTCATTCTCCAGTTCCCTTTAGAGAGTTATATGCGGCATTGGTGACGATGTGTCTGTGATGGCATAGAAAGCTCCAGTTCCTGACTATAGAAGCGTGGTAAGCTCTAGGCAATGTTGGAGATGTAACCAGGACATGAGAACATATATATGGTGGGACTGCCCCAAAATTCAAACATTCTGGTACAGGGTTGTTGCAATTATTAATACAATATGCTTTACTTCTCTCTGCTTTGCACCTTCCTCTCACAAGTATTCACACCTTCCTCACACTCTTTTGTGACACATCTCCTAACAGCTGCAAAACTATTATTTCCACTCAAATGAAAACATCCCAGCCCACCTTCTATTGAACTGTGGAGAAACAAAATTCAACAATTATGTAGGATGGAGGAACTTACTGGTTGGGAAACAAAAATAGAACATGATTCCTAAAAATATGGCAAACTTGGCTAAACTACATTACCAACACATGATCCCCGCCTTCATACTACCCTTCTGTTAATCCTTTATGTATTTGACACTACCCTATTAAGTCATATAAACACTCTCTCAATTATCTATAGTTTCACTTGGGATGCGAACTCTCCATGTCTGCTTTAACTGTATTGTCACAGTTCTTGTTGTTTGTTATGTTACTATGTCTTAATAGCTATGATTTTGCCTTGCTCATAAGATGGCTATATATTGTTCCTAAATCGCTGAGGCCCCGTGCCTCCCTGTTTAACTATCGCTTATTATGTCTCATGATTGTTCCCTTTGTAAACATAAAAAGTAACAATAAAAAAATAAACCATACAGATAGCATCTAAATCTGACAGGGAAAATGAGGTGACACACAGTTCACACTTTGTAAAGGGGAAAGTAGTATAGGAATGAAGCTATGCTGATTCAAGAGGACTAGTGAAGGCAGCCGCATTCTGGACATACAGATGTCCCATTCAGAATGGGAGTAATCCTACCACATGATAAGAGTCTGATAGTAGCAGGTTGTAAACTGCATATAAGGTGGAATGAAAATATTTGCATGAAAGGAGAATAGACGCCTTAAACATCTTATAAAGCACAAGGTAACCATTACACTACTATAAAATAATATACAGTCATGGACAAAAGTTTTGAGAATGACACAAATATTATATTTTCACATGATCTGCTGCCCTCTGGTTTTTATGTGTGTTTGTCAGATGTTTTTATCACATACAGAAATATAATTGCATTCATATTATGAGTAACAGATGCTTATATTGACAGTTAGAATGAGTTAATGCAGCAAGTCAATATTTGCAGTGTTGACCCTTCTTCTTCAGGACCTCTGCAATTCTCCCTGGCATGCTCTCAATCAACTTCTGGACCAAATCCTGACTGATAGCAGTCCATTCTTGCAGAATCAATGCTTTAATTTTGTCTGAATTTGTTGGTTTTTGTTTGTCCACCCGTCTCTTGATGATTGACCACAAGTTCTCAATGGGATTAAGATCTGGGGAGTTTCCAGGCCATGGACCCAAAATCTCTATGTTTTGTTCCCTGAGCCATTTAGTTATCACCTTTGCTTTATGGCAAGGTGCTCCATCATGCTGGAAAAGGCATTGTTGAGCGCCAAACTGCTCTTGGACGGTTGGGAGAAGTTGCTCTTGGAGGACATTCTGGTACCATTCTTTATTCATGGCTGTGTTTTTAGGCAAGACTGTGAGAGAGCCGATTCCCTTGGCTGAGAAGCAACCCCACACATGAATGGTTTCAGGATGCTTTACAGTTGGCATGAGACAAGACTGGTGGTAGCGCTCACCTCTTCTTCTCCGAATAAGCTGTTTTCCAGATGTTCCAAACAATCGAAAAGGGGATTCATCAGAGAAAATGACTTTACCCCAGTCCTCAGCAGTCCACTCCCTGTACCTTTTGCAGAATATCAGTCTGTCCCTGATGTTTTTTCTGGAGAGAAGTGGCTTCTTTGCTGCCCTCCTTGAGACCAGGCCTTGCTCCAAGAGTCTCCGCCTCACAGTGCGTGCAGATGCACTCACACCTGCCTGCTGCCATTCCTCAGCAAGCTCTGCACTGCTGGTAGCCCGATCCCGCAGCTGAAACACTTTTAAGAGATGGTCCTGCCGCTTGCTGGTCTTTCTTGGGCGCCCTGGAGCCTTTTTGGCACCAATGGAACCTCTCTCCTTGAAGTTCTTGATGATGCGATAGATTGTTGACTGAGGTGCAATCTTTCTAGCTGCAATACTCTTCCCAGTTAGGCCATTTTTGTGCAGTGCAATGATGACTGCACGTGTTTCTTTAGAGATAACCATGGTTAACAGAAGAGAAACAATGATGGCAAGCACCAGCCTCCTTTTAAAGTGTCCAGTGGTGTCATTCTTACTTAATCATGACAGATTGATTTCCAGCCCTGTCCTCATCAACACCCACACCTGTGTTAATGGAGCAATCACTGAAACGATGTTAGGTGGTCCTTTTAAGGCAGGGCTGCAATGATGTTGAAATGTGTTTTGGAGGATAAAGTTCATTTTCTAGGCAAATATTGACTTTGCAAGTAATTGCTGTTAAGCTGATCACTCTTTATAACATTCTGGAGTATATGCAAATTGCCATTAGAAAAACTGAAGCAATAGACTTTGTAAAAATTAATATTTGTATCATTCTCAAAACTTTTGGCCATGACTGTACTCCTCAACATTGAAATTGCAACACTGAGAAGGAAAAGTCTTGGAATTATGCATATCACAGAACAGACATGTTAATGGTATTCAAATGATAAGTATCCATTGAGAACAGCTGATCAGTGAGTGTACTAGGTGCCAGCCTCCACCAATCTGACAGTAATCCTCAGAATAGATCAATATTTTTAGCCCAGAAAACCCTTAAAATAATCCTTTATTATTTCATTTACTCTACCTGGATAGTTATGGCCACCTGTAAATATTGCATTCACAGCTTAATTGATATACAACAGATACATACAGTGACCATGCTTGTATGTGGAAATCCATACTGCTGCCAGTGATCTAGTCTTTTGGATGAAGCAGCCCTATGATTGAATGGGGGAAGCATTAAAGAGGACATTTTCTTACTTCTAACAAGTCCAGCTCTTTACATCATTTATCTGCTGCTCCACTGATTCAGGATTTTTTTTTCTCTAGCTTACACCATTCCTGAGCAATCAATGCTGTTAGTTTTGGTACCTGATATGCTATTTAGTCTCTGGCAGTGTCAAATATGAACAAGCAAGGGGTGTGATTCCGAGCTCTGACACTGGCTGACTCTGATTGGATCTCTGAATCATGATCACTGCCTGATGCTGTCCTTGTGAGATTACAGAGTTTAAATAGTGCATCAGTCCCAAAACTAACTGCGCTTGTTGTTCAGGAAAGGTGGGGACTTACAACAGAGAATTACAACTGCGCTGAAATCAGTGGAGTGGCGCCTATTAACAGATGCTAAGAAGTTGAATTGGTGTAGGTGATGAAAGGTTTTCTTTAAACATCTTACATGTGACATTTTTAATGAAAATAAAACATTAGAAATTTGTCATTTTATCCTGTTGTCCTGTGGCCACTTATTCCCATACACCTTCGCCAAAAAAATCAATTCAATTATAATTCTATAATTATAATTATAATATATTTTTCCAAAATAATATTAGGCAATATCCATAACATTGCAAGATCTGATCCAATAACAGCTTAAAAGGCTTAACACTTGGCTAAACACCTCTCTGTCTTCGTTTCCATGATTAGTTGAGAGTCTCAGCCCCCAGACCCCCACTGATATTTCTATAACATAATAAGCTTTTTACGAAAGGGCAATTGCCGTTGAAGTGCTTAAAAAAAGAAAACCGTTAGAAGATTTCATAAGTATTCATTTTTCTATAAATATAAAACTGGAAAACCTCTGAAAGTAAAATGGTGGACAGTTATATAAACTCGCCATTTAATGCTTGCTGTAAATCTTGAACGTGCAGTGGCTTCTAATAATAAAGATTGTTTTGGCGTTCCCAGTGGATGTTCCTCTTATTACTGGCATTATTAAATAAAAACTGTCAGTCAGATTTTCACATTTCTTATTTCTACAGGTTTGACAGCAAATTACCACCGATAGGATTAAAAGCAATTGAAATTTTGACCTTCTTTAATGTATATGACAAATAGTGCTAATTTGTCATAGAGAACCTTACTGAGTATCTGGATTTTATAATGGTGTATGTGTCAAATTAGGCTTCAGTAAGTGACTGTTATTTTGAATGCAACAGAGATACAGAAATATCTCTTAGGTTCAGGAAGTGGGAGAATTCTGGAAACTGCAAAGATTATTTATAGAAAACGTATGTCAATTTGTGAAACGATGGAGATATAATTTTATTGAAGCAATGCATTGCTTAAGGGAAAGATTTCCGATTTGCTTGCAAGTACAGATCCAAGTTAAAATATAGCAAACAGATGAAGAAGTGTATTTTGTCATAATGTCTTCAGTTAAGACTAAGTTGAAAAAGTAAAATCTTAAATTACCATATACTAAAACAATAACACTTATCTATGTATTCATAATATCTACCAGCAGGGCCGGCATCAGCAAACCCCAAGCTTCTGAGGGGGGCCCACTCGATTGCCGGGTGCTGACTGTGTCTGTGACATCATTGAAGAGGGCCGAAGACAGCAGGGAATCGCTCCGGAGCCCAAGAGAGGTAAGTAACAGTGGTTTTTACGTTTACTCACTTCCCCTGGACCTCCGATCAATATAGTCCAGGTTCTGAATAGACCACCAAGTATAATAATAGTTTGTGGGTGGTGAACCCCCAAAATTTTTGGTTCTGCTGAACCCAAATTTTTTGCACTATTTACAAGGAACACCATAGGGGGCCACTATGGGACATCATACTGTGTAGAGGGGCCACTATGGGAGATTATATTGTGTGGAGGGGCCAATGTGGGACATTATACTGTGTAGAGGGGCTGTTATGGGACATTATACAATGTGCAAGGGTTGCTATGGGATATTTTACTGTGTGTAGGTGCCGCTATGGGACATTATACTACAAGGACATTATACCATATGGGGGCAGTATGGGACATTATGCTATGTGGAGGGGCCACTGCGGGACATTATAGTGTGTGTAAATGGGGTGTGGGGGCCAGGAAAGGAGTTGCTATGCCGTATGGGGGTGGGGTGGGCCAACAATTGGAGGCTGGCAAAAAAAGCATCCTGCTCGATCTTTTTGTGCATTCTGCAGCTGATTCGGAGGACACGGCTTGAGACTCCCCACTGATTAGACTCATTCATTTGGGATTAATCTGCATTGGAAAGCCGCAACAGAATACTGATGCTCTGTATTCACCACCATAAGCCAGGGGGCAGAAAATAAAGCGGAATCTGTGATGTCCGCCTCAAATTCCTCTTTATTTTCTGACGTCTGAACAGATTTTGTCTACTTGAATGGAATGGACTGTATCACAGTCCACTCCAGTAGGCCTGCCTTAGCAAAAAGACTCAATTTTGGTTGTTTTTTGATGCGGTACGTATGAGTTGCTACAAAAGGGATCCACTGAGGCTCTGTCGCCCAAGGGCCCACACAAACCTGGAGATAGCCCTGTCTACCAGAGAAACTGAAACATTTCTTCAACTATTTCTTGCAATGAATTTACAATTGTAATCCTCATTACAGGTGGACAGAAATCAAAACTATGATATGGCTGGGGAATAGCTTTTTAAACAAGCTTGTCAAAATTGTCAGACTTAACACTGTGCACAGTGTGAAAAGGACATGTAATACAGTGTGCACTGCACCGTATGTAAATTACTCTAGAAGTGTCTGTGAGCTGGAGCATAAAGTGAGATGTCGGGTGTCATGTTTCCCCAAAATTGTATAAATATAAACTAGAACTTGCCCAGCAAAAAATTATACCTTACACAGTTCTCTAAATGAAAATATAAAAAAGTTATGGTGTTAGGAATCTCAGTATACTAGCTTCTGTCTGCAATCGCTGCCTTAAGGTTTCAATGACTACTAGACAAACATCATTGGCTGGGTCTGGCTGAGGCCCCATGTTGTGGGAACACAACTTTTTGGGTTGCAGATTTTGCTGCATTTTTTTGAGCCAAAGCCAAGAATGGCTACTGAAAGGAATAGGAAATATATATATAAAAAAGCTAACACTTCTACTGCAGCAATATCTGCTACAAAATTAGCTGTGTTTCCACAACGTGGGGCCTCAGCCTAAGGTACAGACCTAGTCATTGATGCCTGTGATTGACTTGTGCAAGTGAAGGTTTCTTACTCTGCTGTGAGAAAGCTTTTACATATCACAAGGCATTATGGGAAAGGAGCTGGGGAGCTCATGTGCCCTCTGTTGGATGTAACAGATCCTCAATTTGCTTTTGACTCACCAAGTCTTGAGACAGCAAACAGGATTTTACTTCACTTATCTGCATACAGCGCCGTTTCGGGATTTTTGTCCCTCATCAGTGCAGAGCAAAGTGAGTTGGCTGGCTTTGTGGGAAGCTTTTTCATACTGATCTGGTTCTGCCTGTGACATATATATATATTATATACTGCAACAGTTTAATGTCCGTTGCTGTCATTATATGACATTAATTGTAGTCTGAACCCAGCCTTAGTGACCAGCCTGTTTAAGAACTTGATGACCAAACCATTTTTGCATTCTTCCATCCTCACATACCAAAGTCTACACTATTTTATCAATGTAACTGCAGAGGGCTTGTGTTTTGTGGGACAAGTTGTTGTGTTTGATTGTAGTTTTTTTGGGGTGATATATATATATATACTGGAGATCAAAATTAGAGAACAACACACAATTTGGGCAGTCCTATGTGAATATATCCTAACATGAGTAAAATAGCAGTATTTTAAGCTTATTTCATAAATTGTATTTATTCTAAAGCACAGAATAAAAATGTAAATGAGATTATTGAAAAAGAACACTGATCAAAATTAGAGAACACTTTCAGACACCTGCAAGTTATTGGTGTTAATCTGGCACCTGGTGCTATTTTTCTTCATTATCTGATAAACCCTATTTACAGTGGGGGAAAAAAAAGTATTTAGTCAGCCAACAATTGTGGAGGTTCTCCCACTTAAAAAGATGAGAGACGCCTGTAATTGACATCATAGGTAGACCTCAACTATGAGAGACAAAATGAGAAAACATATCTAGAAAATCACATTGTCTGATTTTTTAAGAATTCATTTGCAAATTATGGTGGAAAATAAGTATTTGGTCACCTACAAACAAGCAAGATTTCTGGCTCTCACAGACCTGTAACTTCTTAAGAGGCTCCTCTGTCCTCCACTCATTACCTGTAGTAATGGCACTTGTTTGACTTTGTTATCAGTATAAAAGATGCCTGTCCACAACCTCAAACAGTCACACTCCAAACTCCACTATGGTGAAGACCAAAGAGCTGTGGAAGGACACCAGAAACAAAATTGTAGACCTGCACCAGGCTGGGAAGACTGAATCTGCAATAGGCAAGCAGCTTGGTGTGAAGAAATCAACTGTGGGAGCAATAATTAGAAAATGGAAGACATACAAGACCACTGATAATCTCCCTCGATCAGGGGCTCCACGCAAAATCTCAACCCGTGTGGTCAAAATGATCACAAGAACGGTGAGCAAAAATCCCAGAACCACACGGGGGGACCTAGTGAATGACCTGCAGAAGGCTGGCACTAACGTAACAAAGGCTACCGTCAGTAACACAATACGCCGCCAGGGACTTAGATCCTGCAGTGCCAGACGTGTCCCCCTGCATAAGCCAGTACATATCCGGGCCCATCTGAAGTTTGCTAGAGAACATTTGGATGTTCCAGAAGAGTATTGGGAGAATGTCATATGGTCAGATGAAACCAAAGTAGAACTGTTTGGTAGAAACACAACTCGTCGTGTTTGGAGGAGAGTGAATGCTGAGTTGCATCCAAAGAACACCATACCTACTGTGAAATATGAAGGTGGCAACATCATGCTTTGGGGATGTTTCTCTGCAAAGGGACCAGGACGACTGATCTGTGTACATGAATGAATGAATGGGTCCTTGTATCGTGAGATTTTGAGTGCAAACCTCCTTCCATCAGCAAGGGCATTGAAGATGAAACGAGGCTGGGTCTTTCAGCATGACAATGATCCCAAGCACACCGCCAGGGCAACAAAGGAGTGGCTTTGTAAGAAGAATTTCAAGGTCCTGGAGTGGCCTAGCCAGTCTCCAGATCTCAACTCCATAGAAAACCTTTGGAGGGAGTTGAAAGTCCGTGTTGCCCAGCAACATCACTGCTCTAGAGGAGATCTGCATGGAGGGCATGGGCCAGAGTGTGCCAAACTTGTGAAGACTTACAAAAAATGTTTGATCTCTGTCATTGCCAACAAAGGATATATAACAAAGTATTGAGATGAACTTTTGTTATTGACCAAATACTTATTTTCCACTATAATTTGCAAATAAAGTATTTAAAAATCAGACAATGTGATTTTCTGGATTTGTTTTCTCATTTTGTCTCTCATAGTTGAGGTCTACCTATGATGTCAATTACAGGCCTGTCTCATCTTTTTAAGTGGGAGAACTTGCACAATTGGTGGCTTACTAAATACTTTTTTCCCCACTGTAACTGTCAGCCTAACTTTCCAGTTTTCACTGACTTTGCAAAAATGTTGTACCGTTCCAAAGTGACTGAAACCCTCCGGCAGCAGGTTGTACAGATAAAGGCCAAAGGGGTGACCCTATCAGCCATAGTAAGAGAATTTGGTCATTGAAGTCTGTGATTTCTAGAATATTGCATCTTTACAACATCACAAACTCATTCAAGTCCCCCAAGAAACATTGCAGCCTGCAACAGAAGTGCCGGTATTTTGAAATTCATTAGCATTATAATGCATTGCATTAGTGATCAGACCCCAAGGTGTTCAAGACCTCTAGGGGGTCTAATAAATGCAAAAAAAAATTAAAAAAAAACAAAAAAACATTCAAAAGTTCAAATCACCCCCCTTTCACTAGAACACATATAAAAGTACTTAAATACTGTGGAACACATACACATTAGGTGTCCAAAAACACCCGGTCTACAAATCTATAAAGATATTTTTCCCGTACAGTAAACGCCGTAGTGGGAAAAAAAAATCAAAAGTGCCAAACCGCCGTTTTTTCACTGTTTTGCCTGTGATAAAAATGTTAACAAATAGTGACCAAAGTAATAGCAATTCCCTAAAATGGTATAACTAAAAAGTACACCTGGTCTCGCAAAAAAAGACACCCTATGTATCCCCGTACACACAAGTATAAAAAAGTTATGGGTTTCAGAGTATTACGACTTTTAGAAAAAAAAAATTATTTGCACAGTTTTACATTTTTGTTAAGGGGATAAAATGTAAATAAAACCATATAAATTCGATATCCCCGGAATCGTACCAAAACATAGAACACAGGTGACATGTCATTTTGACTGCAGAGTGAACGCCGTAAAAACGAAGCCCGTAAGAAAATCTCACAAATGAACTTTTTCTTCAAATGCACCCCATTCTGACTTCCAGCTTCCCAGTACATTGTACAGAATAATAAATGGTAGCATCACAAAGAAAAATTTGTTCCGCAAACATTAAGACCTCATATGGAGGAACAGGGAGAAGAAACACCTCCATCAACTAGCTTCAGGAAGTAATCCATTACCGGCTCTGTGAGACACTGGTTATGGAAACCCCTTGGCAATGAACACTGAAAGAACAAAGGGCTCTGAAAGAGAACCATGGAGGACCAAAAAGGAAGCAATAATGAGGGGATAAAGCACTAAAGATAAATTCTGCAAAAGTCAAAGTTAATCCACATTAGCATGCCTATTGATAAGGCTCAATTTCTGTATAATGGGAGGTACACTTTAAAGATGACCTTTTACATCCTCATGTATATGCTGTTTTACATACCGCTAGAAAGCAGACAGCATGCTGTCTGCTTTCCTGTTATGTGGCCCGGGGCTGGAGCTATCGGTGCCGGTAGTTCTGTGCCTCATCGTCAGAAGGGCGTTTCTGACAGTCTAGCTGCGCTGTCCCTGACAGTATTCCTCCATAGCCCTGTACTGAGGGGGTGTTCCTCACAGCTCAGCATCAGCACTGGGCAGTAAGGAGATCAAGTGTACTGTATGACTAACACTGTTAGTCTGACAGTGAAAAGCTGTGTGTCATAAATCTTGTATTTGAGTGAGACACATGAATAGCAGAGATCAGGGGTAAAAAATGTACAATTTACAAAGGAAATCAGAAAGGACATCAAAGATGTTTAATCATCTTCAGTGTGCTAAGGATGATCTGTGAGCCCCCCTGACTTCTGGGCCCCTGCAACCACTGTGACCCCTAGAGTTTCGCCACTGTATACATTTATCAACAACCATATTAAAACCACTGACAGATTAATCCTTTAGAGAGGACCTTTCACGTCCTCGTGTATATGCGGTTTTACATACCGCTAGAAAGCCAACAGCGAACTGAATTCACTGCACTGCCAGCTTTCCTGTTATGTGCCCCGGGACTGGAGATATCTTAATTTCATGGTTCACCGTCAGAAGGGCGTTCCTGACAGTCTAGCTGGTCTGTGAGGAACGCCCCCCTGACTGTACTCGTCCATAGACTTGTACTAGGGGGTAAGTAACGCCCCTTCTGTCAGTACAGCGCTATGGATGAGTACAGAGAGAGGCAGCGTTCCTTACCACCCAGTGATGACACTGAGCTGTGTCATCACCAGCTAGACTGTCAGGAACGCACTTCTGATGGCGAACCATGAAACTACGATCCCCGATATCTCCAGCCCCAGGGCATAAAACGGGAAAGCTGTCAGTGTGCTGAATTCAAGCTGCAGTGATCAGGGGATCAATGAGGGTGCTGAGTGTCAGGTCCCCACTAATCTGATATTGATGACCTATCCTTATATAGGTCATCAATATTTTTAGCCTGGAAAATGATTTAGTTTCAAATTTTGTGTTCTTCACCATATGGCATGAATGATATACTATTTTTATTCTGTGGGTAAGTATGATTATGGTAGTACCTAATTTATATAGGTTTTTTATATCTTACTAAATTTTGAAAAAAAAAATTGTACTTGCATTATTATTTTCTATAATCCATAACTTTTTCATTTATTCCCTGACAAAGCTTGTTGAAGGCTTGATTTTTTTCAAGACAAACTGTGCTTTTGGATCACTTTTTATTACATTTTTTGGAAGTGACATTAAAAAAAACTGGAGGGATTTTTTTAACCATGTTCACTGTATTGTATAAATAACCTGTTAGATTTATAGTACAGGTCATTGTGGACACGACAATACCTAATTTATATAGTTGTTTTATGCTTGAGTAGTTTTAGACAGTATAACCCCCATTTTTAAAAACAAAAAACACAACTTTAAAATATCTTCTTCTAAAAGTAGTACCTTTTTTATATGAACAAAGCTAGTTTTTGTGGAAAATGCTGTACTTTTTATTGTGACCCCTTGCCTTTTATTGCTTTGTTTTTTGCAAGGTGACCAAAAAACAAGATTTCTGGTGTAGCTTTTTAGCTTTTTATAGGATATTCACCAAACATGATAAATATATAAGACCCTGTCTTATTTTCAGAGAAACACGGTAGTACTCTCGAAAGCTTACCATCAAATATACTCGTAGCCTCTTCCACTACTTTCTATGGCTAACACGGTACAACATTATACTACTGAAAACCCTTATCAGCTCTTGTTATACTAGTTTGTGATTTCACTTGCGTTAAAGCATTTATTCAGCTTATGGTATTGACGGTCTATCCTATGCATTCTTAGGATAGATCATCAATATTAGATCCTCGATGGTCTGACACCCAGGACCCCAGCTGATTGGCTGTACTAGCACAATGTAGCTCCTGTAATGGTTAAATGCAGAAGCTACACTGCTCACTTGTCATACACACTATACCAGTGGGTTTTGGCTTTTCAGCTTTGCCCTATAGACTTCAATGGGTCAGCACTGCAATACTGAAACCTGCTGCTACAAATCGTATGGAGAGGGTGCAGCTCGGCTCCTAGTTTGTAAATATTACCAGGAGCTGCACTATCCTGAAGCAGCAGATCTGCGGGGGTTACAGGTGACCCTCAGAGGGAACCTCACAGATCTAATACAGGCCTGAGAATTAAAAGTCACATTTAAGATTTATTTTACATTTGAATTTATAATGTTATAATGAGCTAATGTCAAGTTTTCACAGGTGCCACCATTGTGAACTGTATGGCATGTTTTAATACACTATGCAGAGCTGCGTTTGGTCACAACATAAGTTGGAAAACATGAGCTTTTAGTTTAAAGGTCACGGGCACGGAGTTTGCGGGCCTCACTTAAATATTGATATTACTCACTTGAGAATATATCATTTAGCAAAGCTTCCAATTAGATTTGATGTTCTTTATTAGAAAGCATTTAGTTCAGCCTAAAAGACGGTTCCAAAATGACTGTAATTGTTTTCTCTGAAACCATTCCCGGACTAGTTTGGCTACTTGTTTGTTGTGGTATTTATTGCAAACATCGAAGAAAAGGGTTACTAGAGCAATGGAAAAGATTATGGTTTCAGTCAGTGGTTCTTTAATAACAGCCTTGTTACAATACCTTGCAGTAAGGAAATATGCATTTTAATCTGATGGAGTTTACTAGTATGATATTAGACTGGACATTGTTGGGCTTATTGGTTAATATTGAAATGATTGCTCATAGAATAGCATGATTGCAATATAGAACGTCCATTAGAGTATAATAAATATTGCATAGTCAAAATAGTCACTATATAGTCGTCTAAAAAATGCATAACATTCTCCATCAGATGCCCCTGTGGATGCCAGTTTTCATTATAGAATTCAATTGATACTGCAGAACTGAATTAGTGCATATACAGCCATGTTAATATATTTGTACCGGTGCTGTACTGACCTACTCTCCTAAACTGCTGGCAAGGATAATAAGATCAACATTTGGAGTTTAAACAGAAGTGCCCTAAATTGTAGTAGTAACGTAGCTACTATACACAGTGCACCATACTTACTATAGGTGTACTGTACACCTATTTGTAAGATTGTGTGCTTGAGGCCTAAAAGTTTTGTTTCTGTATTTATTCATTGGTATTTTCATTAACGTACACCATGAGAGTTAGCATTGTTATCTTTCACAACTAGGGTCCTGGGTAGAGATAAACAATGGTTCGAGCCAAATATTCCAAATTGTTCTTTTTTTTTTATGAGACCAGACAAATGGAGATTTTTGTATATGTAGAAGAGATGGAACCGCACTCCAATTGCAGTTATGCTTCAAACACTTTATTTTTATTAATGCAACATTTCGGGCCTCCATTCTATTCCTGTGACAAATCTGCACCAGCATCCTAGCCAACCCGGCGATAACAGCCATTTAAGCTCACCAGCCCTATCGCCTGGGAATCAGCAAACCTTGGACCCCATTGCATCATGTTGTCAACAGTAAATGATCCTTTGCACACTATTCATTTTTAAATGCCTGATGAAGGGCACTCGCCGGAAACGTTGCATTAATAAAAATAAATTATTTGAAGCATAACTGCAATTGGAGTGCGGTTCCATCTCTTCTACATATACAATTGTCCAGTAGGGAGGTGGCCAGCCCTACACGGAACAGGCACCCAAAAGCCTGTCTCAGGCAAACTAAAATGACCTCTGCATTATACTTTGAGGTCTCTTTCGACCATAGAATATAATAGGCCCTGGGGAGGTGTAAAAAAAAAAAAAAAAATTAATACTTATATTCCCTTATGTCTTTTGCACCTCCTCACTGCATGAGGCCTCTGCTTGGGCCACCAGCCTTCACATAGGCACGCCAAGCGTTATGACTTCATGATGCTCAGCATGCCCATGTCACCGTTGTACAGTTCAGCACTCTTAGATGAACTATTTAGACTATCAATCATCTAATCTCTATGTTGCAGTAAAGAGGTTTGCAAACAATGTTACAGCACTGCTGGCTGTTGATGCTTTAAGGTTGCCATGGCTTTCTGCAGCTATCAGGGCTGAACCAATCAGCAGTTGAGGAGGGATATTTAAAGTCACTTCTTAACCTCCCAGGTGCCTGCTCTAGGGGAATTGTATTAGTTAGGCTCCAGAGCTCTGCTCTTGCCTGTTTGTTTGCTGTTATACTGGCCTTGGCTTGTTTACCGGATATTCTCTTGTCTTCTGATTTTGGCGTTGACTGTGAACTTTTGGATTGACCTTGGCCTGGATATGTTTACTCTTTTGATTCCGCTCTCCTGGTTTGACCTGCATTACGAGTATTGCTGTGGATTCGGGGTTGATTTCAGATTATAGAAGCATCCATTTCTTACACTAAATTTCTGGGGTGATAATCTGGGCCTTAAATTCTGCAAAGACAATTTGCCAGTGCTGTATAGGATTTAGGTAGCTTGTTCTACTAGTTTCTGGTATCAGCCAGTTTCTGCATTTTTAAAAATTGCTTCTGTGGCAATTCCTTAACAAATAGTTTATAGTATTTTATTTTTCCTGCTACTTTAAGTCACAAGTATGTTTTTTTAAGGGTAACAATGCTGTAAAAAGTTTTAAAATGCATAGTCACCTCAAGTCCCCTGACAATTTTTACTTCTTGGTTCCACTCAACATACAGGAAATAAAGACTTCAATCACTGGCAATAACTGTGTACCCATCAATTGGATGTAATTTCCTGTGTCAAGAGGGGTAAGACTATGTTTTAATAGCATTCTAAAATAAATCTAAATCAAATCAATGTTTGATGTGATCAACCTTTGGAGGAGGAGTCCTGGAAGGAGCTCTGATCTCAAAGTCATCAAATCTGTCTGGGATTACATAAAGATATGGATTTGAGAAAGCCTACATCCACAGGTGATCTGTACTTAGTTCTTCAATATGTTTAGTGCAAATTCCCTGCCAAGTTCCTTCAAAAGGTGTGTTCAAGTGCACCTAGAAGAATTGATGTTATTTTCGATGCAAAGGGTGGTCAAACCAAATATTGACGTGATTTAGATTTCTCTTTTGTTCATTCACTTCATTATGTTAATTGAGAAAATAAACTGTTAACACATTTCTGGAAGTATTCTTACTTTGCAGCATTTTTCCACAGCTGCATAAAATTTTTGTAAAGTATTGTGTCTGTTTATGTCCCACAGTGGTTGTGTTGTGTATTTCAGTCTTTCAAGAGTTAACCAATTTTTAGCTGAAGTCATCTGTAGACACATCACATTATGCAGTACATCTTCATTCATTTACATCATTATCATTTGTGGGAAACATGTTACTCATCGTGCAATTTTTGGATATGTAATGTTACTGACCTATGTCTGTATTCTTTTACTTGTATTCTGTTTACTTTTTATTTTTAATCAATGTTTACTTGGATGCATTGACAATAATAATATTTAACATTTTCATTATGTTGGCATAATAGCACTCTGATTTTGCCCCCTACTACAGCAGATGGTGGTGGTAGATTCCCTTTAACCCCTTGCCGACATCCATCTGCTCAGCTCCATAGCCACCCGATCTCTTCTGTATTCTAAATCCCCCCTTTCTGAATTTTAGCAGCTTCCCAGTACATAGTACTGAATATTAAAGAGGACCTTTCACCGCCTTTAATAAGTCCAGTTCTTCACCTCATTTAGTAGATGCTGCTCAACTGATTATGGCACAGTTGAAATGTTTTATGTAGCCCCCACCATTCCCGAGCAATCAATGCTATTAGTTATGGTGACTAACATTGCTATTTAGACTCTGTACTGTAAGGTTGGCAGTGTCAAGCAGGAGCTCTTTAGGTTATGGCACCTTGCGGAAAAACAGCTTTTTTGTTGCAGATTTTGCTGCGTTTTTTTGAGCCAAAGCCAACAATGGCTTCAAAAGGAATGAGAAATATATAGGAAGTTCTTCTACCTGCTGCTAAATCCACTCCTGGATTTGACTCAAAATAATGCAGCAAAATCTGCAACAAAAAAGCTGTGTTTCCGCAATGTGGTGCCGTAACCTAAAGAGCTTAAATAGCACTTATCTAAACTAACTGCGTTTGTTGCTCAGGAATGATGGAGGCTAGAGAGAAAATGCCAACTGTGCCGAAATAGGTGCAGAGGCGCCTATTAATACATGCTAAGAACTTGAATTGGCGGATGAAAAGTCCTCTTTAAATGGTACCATTACGAAGTACAATCTGTCCGGAAAACAAAAAGACCTCATCAAGCTCTGTACTGAAAAATAAAAAAAAGTGTGGCTTTTGGAAGGCTGGGAGTTAAATAAAAAAAAAATAAAAAATTAAAAATGGCTGTTGAGGGAAGTGGTTAAAGGGGTTGGCCACTTTCAGACCAATATTGAGAGACAAATTTTATTGTTTATATACAATTTTCCAATATACTTTATGTATCAATTCCTCATAGTTTTCTAGATCTCTGCTTACTGTCATTCATTCTGCTTACTCCTAGTGGATAAAACTCTGACCATTGTCTTGTGATATACAGTCCGTGGTCATGTGATGGACACACAGGTGCACAGCTTGTTACTAGGCAGATGTCTGATTACTGTGTGGTGACTATAATGAGCTGTGCACTTGTGTGTTCATCACATGACCATGGACCATAAATCAAATGACCATGGTCAGAATTTTATCCACTTGAAATAAGCAGAATGAAGAGCAGTAAGCAGAGATCTAGAAAACTGTGAGGAGTTGATGCAGAAAGTATATTGGAAAATTGTACAACTTTTTATTATACAAACGATAACATTTGTATCTCAATATTGTCCTGAAAGTGGCCAACCCCCCTTAAGCATACGTCAGGGAGTTGCTTCCAGAAGTGGAAGTTTTGCCAACACCCTGTGCACTCGCTAAGCAGTAAATGAGGGGGAGACGCCTGTTTCACAAAATAATTTCCAGTGACTGCTTTGAACAACGTGGCTTGGATCCTGACTTTCTATGGGATCAATAATGTGAATGTTATTCTGATGTAGAGGATTTTTCCAGTATAGTTTGACATGTTGTTATAGCTGCCAGTAGAAGAGCAGTTACCTGCTTTAAAGTAGGCTCATTGTTCTCCTCAGAGGGACTGTAAGTAGCCAAATCTTATGTAGTTCCATCTGTACAAGGAGGAAGAAGAGAGGGACTCTAATCTTGCCCAAATCCACAAGTGAATTTCCATAGGTCTTTCCATTCTGCAGCTCCTTTTGCTCCTCATACTACTTCTTTTCATCCTGGACCTGAAGAGTGGAATTTTAAAGGCATGTTTTTGTTGGGGTGTTTTTCAGGTTGGTAAACACTTAGGGTCAGTACACAACTACTAGGTCATGCATCTGCTCCCACTACACACTGGGACGTGTCCTCAAGCTTATTTTAAGGTTGCTATCACTTTTAGTTATTGAGTGGTTTTCTCTAGATACAGAATAATAGTTTTATGAGGTTTACATCATAAGCTTCAGAATTATTATAGAATGCGTTAATGGCCTTAATAAAGCTTTGACGCCTTTTAAAATTGCTACTAAAATTTTTAGTCTTTGTCTTCACTTTTTATTAGGTTATTTACTGATGGTTTTTGTACAACAATATATCACCATAATCTCATGGAAATTAATCCTAGATGAATATAGACATGATATACTATTCTGTCTAGGGTTAGCTTGACAGTAAATACACTCTGTATATATTTCTGTTGTCTGTTCTTTATGCACTGCCAAACGACTGGACCAATCTGCACCAAATTTGGCACATAGATAAATCAGGCACTTCCAAAGATTTTACACCATGTTTCATAAAAGCAAGTATAGCACCACTGGCTTTCACATCAAGGCCCCTTCATATCACATCACAGGTCCTGTATACCAAAAAAAACTTGCAGATCCTTTACTCAAAATACACAATTTTACGCCAACAGCAACTTCACTCTTAATAGTCTCTCTCACATACACCAATATGATTGGATTTCAGAACTCACTCACTATTGTTCTCTGTTATCAGCCATTATCAGGAGACAGCACTCACGTGACCTGTATTAGCCAATAGAAGCTTGCAGGGACTTCATTCTTAAAAGGGGTTGTCCAGGAATTGTACAAATTACAAAGGAGGCCAGGGAAGGTGTAACGTTAAAAAAATTTATACTCATTTGTCCCTAGTGCTCTGGTGTCCACCACCCCTGTCCGTTCAGGTGTACATTGTGCTTTTGCCGCTGGAAGTCATGCACCATGTGTGACCATTGAGGCCAATCAGTGCTGTCAGTGGCTGCATCAAGGAACCTGCTAATGTATGTGAGTGACATTAAAGGTATTTTCCAGTCACTGCTAAGGCCACTGATTGACCTTAGCAGTCATGTGCAGTGCAGGACTTCCAGCGGAGAAGGCATGATGAGCACCTGAATGGACAGCAGCAGCAGACATTGGAGTGCTGGGGACAGGTATGATTTTTTTTTTTTTTTTGATTATTGTTACACCTTCCCAGGCCTCCTTTGTGATTTGTCTAATTCCTGACCCCATTAACCCCTTCCGGCTGGTGACAATTTTTTTTTTTTTTTGACTCCCACCCCTTCCAAACCCAATAACTTTTTTATTTTTCCATTCTCAGTGCCATATGAGGTCTTAATGTTTGCGGGACAAATTTTTTTTCATGATGCTACCATTTATTATTCTGTACAATGTACTGGGAAGCTGGAAAAAAATTCAGAATGGGGTGGATATGAAGAAAAAGTGCATTTGTGCGACTTTCTTACAGGCTTTGTTTTTACAGCGTTCGCTCTACAGCCAAAATGACATATAACCTGTATTCTATGTTTTGGTACGATTCCAGGGATACCAAATTTATATCAAATTTATATTTTAACCGCTTAACAAAAATCCAAAACTGTGCAAAAATATATTTTTTTTAAAAGTCACCATATTCTGACACCCGTAACTTTTTTATACTTCCGTGTACGGGGATGCATAGGGTGTCTTTTATTGCGGGACCAGGTGTAATTTTTAGTTATACCATTTTGGGGAATTAATGCTTTGATCACTTTTTATTCAAATTTTTATCAGAGGCAAAACAGTGAAAAAACGGTGGTTTGGCACTTTTGATTTATTTTCCTGATACAGGACTTACCATACAGGAAAAATATTTTTATAGATTTGTAGACCGGACATATTCAGAAACAGGGATACCTAATGTGTATGTGTTTCACAGTGTTTAACTACTTTTATACAGTGGGGAAAAAAAATATTTAGTCAGCCACCAATTGTGCAGTTCTCCCACTTAAAAGATGAGAGAGGCCTGTAATTGACATCATAGGTAGACCTCAACTATTAGAGACAAAATGAGAAAACATATCTAGAAAATCACACTGTCTGATTTTTTAAGAATTTATTTGCAAATTATGGTGGAAAATAAGTATTTGGTCAATAACAAAAGTTCATCTCAATACTTTGTTATATATCCTTTGTTGGCAAGGACAGAGGTCAAACATTTTCTATAAGTCTTCACAAGGTTGGCACACACTGTTGCTGGTATGTTGGCCCATTCCTCCATGCAGATCTCCTCTAGAGCAGTAATGTTTTGGGGATGTCGCTGAGCAACACGGACATTCAACTCCCTCCAAAGGTTTTCTATGGGGTTGAGATGTGGAGACTGGCTAGGATACTGCAGGACCTTGAAATGCTTCTTACGAAGCCACTTCTTTGTTGCCCTGGTGGTGTGCTTGGGATCATTGTCATGCTGAAAGACCCAGCCACGTTTCATCTTCAATGCCCTTGCTGATGGAAGGAGGTTTGCACTCAAAATCTCACGATACATGGCCTCATTAATTCTTTCATGTACACGGATCAGTTGTCCTGGTCCCTTTGCAGAGAAACATCCCCAAAGCATGATGTTGCCACCCCCATGCTTCACAGTACGTATGGTGTTCTTTGGATGCAACTCAGCACTCACTCTCTTCCAAACTCAACGAGCTGTGTTTCTACCAAACAGTTCTACTTTGGTTTCATCTGACCATATGACATTCTCCCAGTACTCTTCTGAAACATCCAAATGCTCTCTAGCAAACTTCAGACGGGCCCAGATATGTACTGGCTTAAGCAGGGGGACACGTCTGACACTGCAGGATCTGAGTCCCTGGCGGCGTAGTGTGTTACTGACGATAGCCTTTGTTACGTTAGTCTCAGCTTTCTGCAGGTCATTCACTAGGTCCCCCCGTGTGGTTCTGGGATTTTTGCTCACCGTTCTTGTGATCATTTTGACCCCATGGGTTGAGATCTTGCGTGGAGCCCCTGATCGAGGGAGATTATCAGTGGTCTTGTATGTCTTCCATTTTCTAATTATTGCTCCCACAGTTGATTTCTTCACACCAAGCTGCTTGCCTATTACAGATTCAGTCTTCCCAGCCCGGTGCAGGTCTTCAATTTTGTTACTGGTGTCCTTTCACAGCTCTTTGGTCTTCACCATAGTGGAGTTTGGAGTGTGACTGTTTGAGGTTGTGGACAGGTGTCTTTTATACTGATAACAATGTCAAACAGGAGCCATTACTACAGGTAATGAGTGGAGGACAGAGGAGCCTCTTAAAGAAGAAGTTACAGGTATGTGAGATCCAGAAATGTTGCTTGTTTGTAGGTGACCAAATACTTATTTTCCACCATAATTTGCAAATAAATTCTTAAAAAATCAGACAATGTGATTTTCTAGATATGTTTTCTCATATTGTCTCTCATAGTTGAGTTCTACCTATGATGACAATTACAGGCCTCTCTCATCTTTTTAAGTGGGAGAACTTTCACAATTGGTGGCTGACTAAATACTATTTTTTCCCCACTGAAATAATATACTACAAATAGCTATCCAATTTACTAGCACTACATTAGTGGAGGCCCAGGGGAGATGAGGAAACATAACAAACAGTGTTACCACTTCCTCTGGGCCTGGCATGGGTCTAATGTTCTCTTGTGCCTCTTTCAGCCTGTGTGGGCCTCAGTAGTCTCATGGGTCACGCAGCATAATGAGGATAATCACAGGCCCAGCAGTCCCTTACATCACTTGGAGGGATGATTTTTCTTATTTTTTCTTACATCCCCTGAGCCTCCTCTTATTATACTCTTTGGGTCTAAAGAGACCCCAGAGTATAATAATAATTTGTGGGTGGCGAACCTCTGAAAAAAAACATATGGGGGGGCGGCCTCACCAAGATAGCAGGGGCAATCCCTGACGTACGTGTACCTCAGGTTGGAAACCACTGCTATGGGGTCTCTTCAGACCCAAGAGTATAAGAAGTGGAGGCCTTCTCTTATATTCTGGTTATATTAGTGTTTTGTGGGTGGAAAACCCATATAATTAGGGTCGGCCAAACCCCAGAAAATATGGGTTGAGCCAAACCCAAAATGGTTAGAAAGTCCCATGTATGTGGGACTATGGGACATTATACTGTGTGGTGGGGTCGTTATGGGACATTATACTGTATAGAGGGGCTCCTATGTGAAATTATACTGTGTGGAGGGCTGTTATGGGACATAACTTGTTACAGGGATGTTTGGCATGAAGGTGAAGGGAGGCTACACTTTAAACAGTCCCATGGGACCGTTAATCTGTAATTTGGTAAGTAATGAATGTAGCTACCACTGATCCTTAAACCACTGAGCATGGGGGCCATTTTATTATATGAGGAGGTCATTACTTAAATGTGGAGGCCAATATAATACATGTGGGAACACTGTGGGAGCCATTATATTCCATGAGCAGTACTGAAGGGGATATTCACTGTGAGTGTGAGGGCCATTAGACACCATGTGGGGGCACTGTTAACAAAGGCTCTAAATGAAGCCTTATTTATTAACATTTATAAGTGATTACTACTTTGGGGTACGGTTGGGACATTTTCCCACCAGGTAGGTACTTTCGCTTGAAAATTTTGAGACCACTGGACTTAACCAACCAATCAGATTATTACTTAAATTTCCTTGGACGGATGACACCAGATCGGTGCTATGAGCAATTGCCTCATTGTAATTTTCCACCACTTTAGATAAATCATCCCCCATTACACCTATACTTTCAGCACATATTAAAGTTCAGTCATAACTCTGAAGAGGGACAGCAGCTACCACACGACTTTGGTAGAACCTATACAACTACACATGCTCTGTCAATGCTGATTACTCTCTAGTGTATACAGTGTGTACATATCTTATGTTTTGATATATATTTATATATATATACAGTGGGGAAAAAAGTATTAGTCAGCCACCAATGTGCAAGCTCCCACTTAAAAAGATGAGAGAGGCCTGTAATTGTCATCATAGGTAGACCTCAACTATGAGAGACAAAATGAGAAAACATATCTAGAAAATCACATTGTCTGATTTTTTAAGAATTATCTGCAAATATGGTGGAAAATAAGTATTGGTCACCTACAAACAAGCAACATTCTGGCTCTCACAAACCTGTAACCCAAGAGGCCCACTGTGCCCACCAACCTGAGTAATGGCACCTGTTGAAATTGTTACAGTATAAAAGACACCTGCACAACCCAAACAGTCACACCCAAACCCACTATGGTGAAGACCAAAGAGCTGTGGAAGGACACTAGAAACAAAATGTAGACCTGCATCAGGCTGGGAAGACTGAATCTGCAATAGGCAAGCAGCTTGGTGTGAAGAAATCAACTGTGGGAGCAATAATTAGAAAATGGAAGACATACAAGACCACTGATAATGTCCACAATCAGGGGCTCCACGCAAGATCTCAACCCGTGGGACAAAATGATGATAAGAACGGGAGCAAAAATCCCAGAACCACACGGGAGGACCTAGTGAATGACCTGCAGAAAGCTGGGACTAACGTAACAAAGGCTACGTCAGTAACACACACACCGCCAAGGACTCAGATCGCAGGCCAGAGTGCCCCCGCAAGCCAGACAACCGGGCCCGCTGAAGTTGCTAGAGAACATTTGGATGTTCCAGAAGAGTATTGGGAGAATGTCATATGGTCAGATGTAACCAAAGTAGAACTGGTTGGTAGAAACACAAATCGTTGTGTTTGGAGAAGAGTGAATGCTGGGTTGCATCCAAAGAACACCATACCTACTGTGAAGCATGGGGTGGCAACATCATGCTTTGGGAATGTTTCTCTGCAAAGGGACCAGGACAACTGATCCGTGTATATGAAAGAATGAATGGAGCCATGTATCGTGAGATTTTGAGTGCAAACCTCCTTCCATCAACAAGGTCATTGAAGAGGAAACGTGGCTAGGTCTTTCAGCATGACAATGATCCCAAGCACTCCACCAGGGCAACAAAGGAGTGGTTTCGTAAGAAGCATTTCAAGATCCTGGAGTGGCCTAGCCAATCACCAGATCTCAACCCCATAGAAAGTCTGTGTTGCCCAGCGACAGCCCCAAAACATCACTGCTCTAGAGGAGATCTGCATGGAGGATTGGGCCAACATATCAGCAACAGTGTGTGCCAACCTTGTGAAGACTTACAGAAAACGTTTGACCTCTGTCATTGCCAACAAAGGATATATAACAAAGTATTGAGATGAACTTTTCTTATTGACCAAATACTTATTTTCCACTATGATTTGCAAATAAATTCTTTAAAAATCAGACAATGTGATTTTCTGGATTTGTTTTCTCATTTTGTCTCTCATAGTTGAGGTCTACCTATGATGGCCTCTCATCTTTTTAACCCTGCTGTTCTGTTCGGTTCTACTATACACATATAATCTTCCGGTCATTTTTGACCGGGCCTATTAAAGTCTGGATTTTAACTAATTTAAGTGTTTTATTTGAATTTCTTTTGCATTATTATACTGTATGTGAACATGGTTGTTCATAAACAAATGAAAAATGAAATCAAAAACTTAATTTTTATTTTTTTTTTTGTGTCAAAAAATGTTACATGGCCTTATTGCATTATTCATGCATATTTCACATTTGCACACAAAAAAAAAAAAATCTTTATAAAACTGTAAACTATAACTAATAACATCAAACTGTACGTAAAAATACTTTTTTTCAAAAAAAAAAAACAAACAAAAAAATAAAAAGTCTAGTTTTTTTCTATATAAAATGTGAAATAAGGTTCAAGGTGCTAAATTTACTGTTTGCATTCGTCACAAGTATAATTTACATGTCTTTTGCATAAGTGCTTTGCACATTTGCAATATATCACATTTGATTTGTGATTACTTGATGTTGGACAGAAGGCGCATCGTTTCCGTTTTAGGCTGGTTGTACTGCTGGTGGAGGCCGCACGTATCGTCGCAGTGCTAGCGAAAGCCCTTGGTTCACTTTCTTCAGCATGCTGTTGGATCCTGTGGACAATGGCTGCAGCTCCATCATCTCTGGGTGTTACTTTTCTTTGTTCAATATATGGGCTAACCAGTGATTTTCCCAACTCTAAAAAAAAATTCTTCTTTTATATAGTTTATTTTTGTTCCAATTTGGGTCTATTTCACACCATAACACAAATGCATTGTACACCGACACATCAAGAATGTTGTAAAAAACAACCATTGGCCACCGATTAGTTTTGCGTTTACAGGTGTAAGTGCCTATGAGTTGATCTAGAGTATCAACTGCCCCTTTTGTGGCATTGTAATGTAAAATCATGTCTGGCTTTCTGTCATCTCGGTTACTGATTGCATTATCATGGTGCATTGTGCTCATCAGAATGACCTGTTTGTGTTTTTTGGGAACGTAAGAAACTACTGTTGTATCCTCAGTAAAATAAAACGTAGAACTATAAACGTCTCTCTTACTGAGGATACCTTGCGGCAGTTCTGGCTTATTTTTCTAACAGTACCCAGCATGGTCATTTTTCTTTTCAGCAACATCTGCCCCAGTTGGTGTGATGTGAAAAAATTGACAACTGAATTGAACCATTTCTATAGGAAAAGCACATAACTATACTGGAAAGGAATCCATCTACAGTATCATAATTTGAAAATGTATGTATGTATAACTCTGCATGGACCAAAAGGACCTAGATAAATTGATAAATAGTAGTAGATGAACTATATAGACCAAAATGAGATTATAACTCCTTTATTTTTTTTTAAAATGGCTGGGTTTAGTATAAAAGGCTATCGGTCATTTTTGACCGAACAGTACAAGTGTAAAAAAAGACGTGGAGCAAAAAGTAAACAAAAAATAAATAAATAAAAACTGCTATTAGTAAGAACCCCTCAAATGAGGAAAAGTCAATGAACCACAAGTTTCAGAACCGCATAATGAATATTTTAAAAAATATCAAATTTCAAATTCGGTCATTTTTGACAGAAAAGCAGGGTTAAGTGGGAGAACTTGCACTATTGGACTATTGGTAACTGACTAAATACTTTTTTTTCCCACTGTATATATATATATATATATATATATATATATATATATATGTATATACTGTATATATTTATATGTAGAGGTTTTCCAGGTAAATAAAATATACTGAAATTGTTCACATTTGGAATCCTAAAATAAAAATAAAAAAATACCCATCTTCATCCCCAGAAACACAAAAAATTATGGCTCAGCTGTTCACTAACCACAGCAGTGATCTGCCTGAGCTAGTTACTGTCTCTTGACATACACATGCATTTTCTGTGTGGATTGAGAGACCAGAAAGTAAAGCCCACAAGAACTTGCACACCTGACCATCATTTCGATTGGTACTTTTTATGTTATATTATCTCCCACATTGTGAGCAGTTTATATATATTTTAACATGTTATATAGCTGGAAAACACCTTTAAACAGATTGCCAAGATTAGAGAAAATGGTCTATATTTTTCCAGAAGCAGTCTACTCTTCTACATATCTGGTATTGCATTCATAAGAATGGAGATGAACTACAAGACACAGCCCAGTAATAAGGGTGACTTTACTTATGAAAGAAAAGTAAATCACTCTTTAAATTATGGACATCCTTTAAGACTTTGTTTACACATAGTCCTGTTTTCTTAGGTTTCCAGTACTTTTTTTAAAGAAACGGAAAGTGGGCTATAGCACTATTCTTTCCTGTAAAATGGAAGAAAAGTGGACAGCCATGTGTTAGCTGGGTAATTCTATAAATAGTCGAGGTTTGGCACCATTTATTGGACTGCCTGGTGTGCTGGGTTAGAATGATTTGCATGTGTGGGCCAGAACCTGGTAACATGTGAGTGACTGAAGGTTGAATAGTTGTGACAAGGGGGACGGTATGCATTTATGGAGGTGGTTTCCTGAAGAAGGTGGCAAAGTGCTTGAAAGAGAAGCAGTACAGATACTGCTGGGTCATGTGGTTGATAGTGAGGTGCTGTGTGGGAAGTGGCCCTACCAAAGTACCATATAGACCACATCCTACATGGTGGTGGCAAGAGATTAATGTGAGCATGCGTACGTAGAACTGGAGTATCCATTGGACTGTAGGAATAGTTAGCCCTTAATACCTAGTTTTAGGGTAAGGTGGTACGTACTCAATCCCAGTGGAAGCTGTAGTCTGGTGAGGGAAATCTTTTGAAAGGATCATAGTTAGTAGACCGTTGACATTGGTTGCCCTTGCAGACTTCAGATATGGCCTGGTGATATGTACTACCCTTGAATAGTTCTTACTATGGAGACTTGAAAGTAGAGGTAGTGGACAGTAGTCTCTGAGAAGCAGGGACCTGGTGTGATTGCTGCCTGGCTGTCTGAGAGTGCTTGAGTTATAACACGGAATAGCCTTGAAATGTGCTGTGGTTTATTCTGAGGTGTGAATGCTTACTGGTTGTCTGGTGGAAGAGTATATGGAGCACTGAGCCCTCAAGACACTGGGGACTGTGATAAGCTGCACAAAACACTTGAGAAAATGGGGGAACTGCGACCAGGATACAATGACTTTGGGAAGTAGGGTCTGACTTGGAGTGACTGATGACTACCACAAGGCAGTGTGGAGAGATCTGTGTGAATTGACATATTCTGGGTATGCTTTCTTTGAACTAAACTGAGGCACGATACAATTGAATCTACCATTGTTCAATGATTTATTTTGTTTGCAAGGACCATCTTATGTGTTAAATCACTAAGAATATTTGTACCTCTTAAATAAACAGTAACCATACAATTGGAAGCCACTGTATTCTCTTCCTTCTTAAAGGGAAAAATAAAGACAGGTTCACCAAAAGTATACAAAATAGTAGATTGTCATCTATTGCTAAGGTGCAGCTCATAGAGTTTTGAAAGATATTAAGGAAATTTCTGCACAATGCAAACTATACAATACATTCATGAACCCAGTATCAACATGTTAATACCATAAGTAGACTCGAGCATGCAGGCTGCAGTTGTTTCTTCCTTTTGATTGTTTCACACTGTTGATACACAATATACAGTGGGGAAAAAAAGTATTTAGTCAGCCATCAATTGTGCAAGTTCTCCCACTTAAAAAGGTGAGAGAGGCCTGTAATTGACATCATAGGTAGACCTCAACTATGAGAGACAAAATGAGAAAACAAATCCAGAAAATCACATTGTCTGATTTTTAAAGAATTTATTTGCAAATTATGGTGGAAAATAAGTATTTGGTCACCTACAAAAGTTCATCTCAATACTTTGTTATATATCCTTTGTTTTCTGTAAGTTTTCACAAGGTTGGCACACACTGTTGCTGGTATGTTGGCCCATTCCTCCATGCAGATCTCCTCTACAGCAGTGATGTTTTGGGGCTGTCGCTGGGCAACACGGACTTTCAACTTCCTCCAAAGGTTTTCTATGGGTTTGAGATCTGGAAACTGGCTAGGCCACTCCAGGACCTTGAAATGCTTCTTACGAAGCCACTCCTTCATTGCCCTGGTGGTGTGCTTGGGATCATTGTCATGCTGAAAGACCCAGCCACGTTTCATCTTCAATGCCCTTGATGATGTAAGGAGATTTGCACTCAAAATCTCACCATACATGGCCCCATTCATTCTTTCATGTACAAGGATCAGTTGTCCTGATCCTTTGCAGAGAAACAGCCCCAAAGCATGATGTTGCCACCTGCATGCTTCACAGTAGGTATGGTGTTCTTTGAATGAAACTCATCATTCACTCTTCTCCAAACACGACGAGATGTGTTTCTACCAAACAGTTCTACTTTGGTTTCATCTGACCATATGACATTCTCCCAATACTCTTCTGGAACATCCAAATGCTCTCTAACAAACTTCAGACGGGCCCGGATATGTACTGGCTTAAGCAGGGGGACACGTCTGGCACTGCAGGATCTGAGTCCCTGGCGGCGTAGTGTATTACTGACGGTAGCCTTTGTTACGTTAGTCCCAGCTTTCTGCAGGTCATTCACTAGGTCCCCCCATGTGGTTTTAGGATTTTTGCTCACTGTTCTTGTCATCATTTTCACCCCATGGGGTGAGATCTTGCGTGGAGCCCCTGATTGATGGACATTATCAGTGGTCTTATATGTCTTCCATTTTCTAATTATTGCTCCCACAGTTGATTTCTTCACACCAAGCTGCTTGCCTATTGAAGATTCAGTCTTCTCAGCCTGGTGCAGGTCTACAATTTTGTTTCTGGTGTCCTTCCACAGCTCTTTGGTCTTCGCCATATTGAAGTTTGGAGTGTGACTGTTTGAGGTTGTGAACAGGTGTCTTTTATACTGATAACAATTTCAAACAGGTGCCATTACTACAGGTAATGAGTGGAGGACAGAGGAGCCTCTTAAAGAAGAAGTTACAGGTCTGTGAGAGCCAGAAATGTTGCTTGTTTGTAGGTGACCAAATACTTATTTTCCACCATAATTTGCAAATAAATTCTTTAAAAATCAGACAATGTGATTTTCTGGATTTGTTTTCTCATTTTGTCTCTCATAGTTGAGGTCTACCTATGATGTCAATTACAGGCTTCTCTCATCTTTTTAAGTGTGAGAACTTGCACAATTGGTGGCTGACTAAATACTTTTTTTCCCCACTGTAAAGGTAGGGTGTTTGGAAAGCATTATTCAGATGTTTCATTCTCTAGTCTTAATCAATTCCTCTCCTGGTACAGTATCTCTTATACAGACTCTGGCCTCTTAATAATTCAGGCACAGTGCATGAAGCCTTGTGCACCAGAAATGAAATCTACGCCAATCAGGAACTGGCATAGATTTCTGGTATAACTGGTATAGTTCCCGAACATGACTTATAGTAAATTTGTCAGGTCTAAGCATTCCGCTTGCTTTGGCCTTGACCCCATTATTCCCACTTTCATAGAAAGTGACAAAAGGGATGCAGAAATAGGGAAGTGGGCCTCTATGGTGCAAATACTGGCCATACTCCAAAGATGAGCAACAACTACTTGCATCTACACCAGTTTTTTGGTGTATAGGGCATAGTAAATTCCCCCTTTTTGTCCATCTAAAATAATGGAAAGCCAACAGATAAGACATTCCATTTTTATTTAACATTGCAATCAATAAAGATGGAACAAACTGAAAGTTTTCTGTTTGCATCTATCAATGTGTCAAACTTTAAAGTTCAGTTTTTGATCTTCTGATAGATCAAAACAACAAATCCATGACAGTTCTGTGAAAGTAGCTTAAGAACTTGCCAACTGCTGAAGACTTTAAACATCCAACAGGTTAGCATTTAACTCTGGAATAACTTTGTAAAACGTCCTTGCAAACTCTGCAGCTACACAGAGATTAACTCATTTTTAATATCCTTTTTTATTTATGTGTCTATGTATTTATAGGATAATAAAATATAATTTATATGTAATTTACGCATTATATACACTGTGACTCTTCCTGTAGGTTATATATCTGATTTGTAGGTTCTGTGCATAATAAAAGATTAACCAGATTAATTTGATTAACCTGATTAACCTACACTGTGTGTAATAGACTTTGCTTGCTAATAACTGTTTGATAATATATCAGTTCAAGTTACAGGGAAATTAGCAAAAAAAAAAAATTGGAATTTTGGAATGCCCCAGCAACACAAAACTATGTGGCCCCCTATATAAAAACTGTATGGAGAGGAGAAACAACTTGAAAAAATATTCTAGTGGCACTAGATACCAAAAAAAAAAAGAAAAAGTAAAATTATATAAAAATATAGCCCTATAGATCAGTGAAAAAAAAAAGCACAAAATTTATTTCAATAACCCAAATGAAAAATAAAACATATAGCTTTCAAAACCACATGTATGAAAAGAAATAAAAAATGTGTCTGGTCATGAACTTGGGAAATTGGCCTCGTCTTGAATTGGTTACATTTTCTATACACCTCCTATATAAATTGGTGAAATAATTAAGAAATATTTTCCCTACAAGTATGCTACTGTAACTTAAACTGTTCCAACTAAAGTACCAGATTAATAGTGTAAAAATACAGTAGTATAGTTATGTACTATATAGAAGAACCCATGTTTTTTCACCATACAACAACATTGCGTTAGAAATAATACATTGAACAGTTTGTTTTGTTACTCAAGTTAGATTACATTGTATAAATGAAAAATAATAAAATTAGTCCATTTAAGGAGAGGCTATAGTTTTAAAGTCACTGTAGGGCTTTTAACGTAATTATTTGTTTTCTCTCTTGTTCTTTTCCTTGGAAAGCAATGTATTTTATTTATTCCCATAATTAAATTGAGAGCTGAAGGTTTGTAATATATGAATTCCACATATCAAACAAACTTCGGTGCAATACAAAATATAATAAAAATCTTGTAGCATCAATTGCAGAAGTAAAGTTTATTAAAGTTGAAGGCGTTGTTTACTGAAGTTATAAAAGCATTATCTGAGAACAGCCGGGCAGTGTAAATTCCCAGTTGTAATTATTTAAAATATCACATTCCAAGCACTCGGACAATAATTGATTTATAGAAATGTGAGATCAGGGATCAAAGAAAGATTTGTTAGTGAATGAAGTAAAATCAATCATTTTATTTTAATAAATATATTACTTTTAGAATTATTTACAGAGAAGTGTTTTGGCATTTTATTTTTAATAAATGAGAACTGTAGGGAATCTTAAAGTGTACAGTAAACGTCAATTCAGGCAACTTTTTAGATTAAGCTGTCATGTATACGTACAGTGGGTACGGAAAGTATTCAGACCCCTTTAAATTTTTCACTCTTTGTTTCATTGCAGCCATTTGCTTAAAGCAAAAAAGTTCATTTTATTTCTCATTAATGTACACTCAGCACCCCATCTTGACAAAAAAAACAGAAATGTAGATATTTTTGCAAATTTATTAAAAAAGAAAAACTAAAATATCACATGGTCATAAGTATTCAGACCCTTTGTTCAGTATTGAGTAGAAGCACCTTTTGAGCTAGTACAGCCATGAGTCTTCTTGGGAATGATGCAACAAGTTTTTCACATCTGGATTTGGGGATCCTCTGCCATTCTTCCTTGCAGATCCTCTCCAGTTCCGTCAGGTTGGATGGTGAACGTTGGTGGACAGCCATTTTCAGGTCTCTCCAGAGATGCTCAATTGGGTTAAGGTCAGGGTTCTGGCTGGGCCAGTCAAGAATGGTCACAGAGTTTTTTCCGAAGCCACTCCTTTGTTATTTTAGTTGTGTGCTTAGGGTCATTGTCTTGTTGGAAGGTGAACCTTCGGCCCAGTCTGTGGTCCAGAGCACTCTGGAAGATGTTTTCTTCCAGGATATCTCTGTACTTGGCCGCATTCATCTTTCCTTCATTTATCAGTCATCCTGACCCTGCAGCTGAAAAACACCCCCAGAGCATGATGCTGCCACCACCATGTTTCACTGTTGGGATTGTATTAGGCAGGTGATGAGCAGTGCCTGGTTTTCTCCACACATACCTCTTAGAATTAATGCCAAAAAGTTCAATCTTCGTCTCATCAGACCAGAGAATCTTATTTTTCATAGTCTGGGAGTCCTTCATGTGTTTTTTTGGCAAACTCTATGTGGGCTTTTATATGTCTTGCACTGAGGAGAGGCTTCCTTTGGGCCACTGTGCCATAAAGCCCCGACTGGTGTAGGGCTGCAGTGATAGTTGACTTTGTGGAACTTTCTCCCATCTCCCTACTGCATCTCTGGAGCTCAGCCACAATGATCTTTGGGTTCTTCTTTACCTCTCTCACCAAGGCTCTTCTCCCATGATTGCTCAGTTTGGCTGGACGACCAGGTCTAGGAAGAGTTCTGGTCATCCCAAACTTTTTCCATTTAAGGATTATGGAGGCCACTGTGCTCTTAGGAACTTTGAGTGCTGCAGAAATTCTTTTGTAACCTTGGCCAGATCTGTACCTTGCCACAATTCTGTCTCTAAGCAACTTGAGCAGTTCCTTTGACCTCATTATTTTCATTTGCTCTGACATGCACTGTGAGCTGTGAGGTCTTATATAGACAGGTGTGTGCCTTTTCTAATCAAGTCCAGTCAGTTTAATTAAACACAGTTGGACTCCAATGAAGGAGTAGAACCATCTCAAGGAGGATCAGAAGGAAATGGACAGCATGTGAGTTAAATATGAGTGTCACAGCAAAGGGTCTGAATACTTAAGACGGCCAGGTCTAGGAAGAGTTCTGGTCATCCCAAACTTCTTCCATTTAAGGTTTAATCAAGTTTTATTAAAGTTTTTCAAATATATAACAGCAAAAAGCAACAAACTATGGAACAAAATGCAAAACGAAATGCAAAACAGGAAGCAATGTAGCACCATATTGCAAGACTAGCCAGGGCCACTGGCCCAGAAAACAGAACAATCAGGAAGGTGCATTTCAGGCTCTTGCAATAACACGATAAACAAAAGAGAGAAAAGGCTGGAGCCTAGAAAGAGGGCTTCCCAGGAATTATTACTCTGGGAGCAGATATGAGTAGGACCAGGGAACAGGAAGACACAGATACGAGGGGGGCAACAGAGGAGAGAGCCAGAGGGAGAAAATGAGAGACAACAGACCTAAATGTAGTAGCAGAATTCTTCCATTTAAGGATTACGGAGACCACTGTGCTCTTAGGAACCTTGAGTGCTGCAGAAATTCTTTTGTAACCTTGGCCAGATCTGTGTCACAATTCTGTCTCTGAGCTCCTTGGGCAGTTCCTTTGACCTCATGATTCTCATTTGCTCTGACATGCACTGTAAGCTGTGAGGTCTTATATAGACAGGTGTGTGCCTTTCCTAATCAAGTCCAATCAGTTTAATTAAACACAGTTGGACTCCAATGAAAGAGTAGAACCATCTCAAGGAGGATCAGAAGGAAATGGACAGCAGGTGAGTTAAATATGAGTGTCGCAGCAAAGGGTCTGAATACTTATGACCATGTGATATTTCAGTTTTTCTTTTTTTAATAAATTTGCAAAAATATGTACATTTCTGTTTTTATTTCTGTCAAGATGGGGTGTTGAGTGTACATTAATGAGAAATAAAATGAACTTTTTTGCTTTTAGCAAATGGCTGCAATGAAACAAAGAGTGAACATTTTAAGGGTTCTGAATATTTTCCGTACCCACTGTAATAAAGAATTCTATATTGGATGATTATATGAGTTACAGTACATGTGATATTTTTTACCATATTGTCTCCTCTACATACTCTATATCTACGGTGCTGTGAAAAAGTATTTGCCCCCTTACAGATATCATTAGTTTTTGCGTTTTTGTCATATTTACATTTTTCAGATTAACAGACAAATTTCAGTACCAAAGATAACCTGAGTGAATACAAAATACAGTTTATCAATGATGATTTTATTTGTTAAAGGAAAAAACTATCCAAACCAGCCTGGGACTATGTGAAAACGCAACTGGTTCCTAAAACTAATAGCTGGTTGTGCCACTGCTGGCAGCAACAACTGCAGTCAAGCATTTACAATAACTGGCAATGAGTCTTTCACATCTCTATTGTGGAATTTTGGCCCACTCTTCTATGCAGAATTATTTTAATTTATCAATATTTGAGGAATCGGCTATTTATAGTCATGCCACAGCACCTCATTCAGACTTATGTCTGGACTTTGACTAGGCCACTCCAAAACCTTTGTTTTTTGTTTTTTCAGCCATTCAGAGGTAGAGTTGCTGATCTGCTTCAGATCATAGTCCTGCTGCAGGACCCAAGTACACTTGAGTTTAAGGTTAAGTGATGGCTGGACATTCTCCTTTATGATATTCTGGTAGAGAGCAGAATTCCTGGTTCCATCAATTACATTAAGTTTGGTTTGCTGGAGTCCCAAAGCCGTAGAAATGGCTTTGTAACTTTTTCCAGACTGATAGATGTTAATGACGTTTTTTGTCATTTGTTCTTGAATTTCTTCAACTTGGGACATAATGTTTTGCTTTTTGTGATCTTTTAGTCTCCTTCTTGTTGTCACACAAGTTCTACTTAAGTGATTTCTTGAATTTACAGGGCTGGCAGCGATCAGGCCTAGGTGTGACTAATGAAATTGAACTCACCTTTCCAAAAAAAAGTGGTTAATCATAGTTAATTCATGAAGGACAAGGAAATTATTTTTTCACAGAGACAAACTGTTTTTTGTATTTACTTAGGTTATCTTTGTCTGATATCCAAATTTGTTTGATAATCTACAATATTTAAAAGTGCAAAAAACAAAAGAAATCTGTAAGGGTCAAATACTTTTTCACAGCACTGTATTTGTCAGTTTTCCCTGAGCTAGCTGTTATAATGTTTCTCATACAGTGCACACACAGAAGAGGAAATTCTACTCCCTTATCTCTCTCTAGCACATCCTAATATTCAACGGCAGCATGGAGGACATCATACAAGATGCTGTGTAGCTGTGCGTCTCTATTACCCAATTCCAAACCCAAGGTTTTTAACAAACCCCTGTCGTCTGTTTTATTTCCCTGTCAGTTCCCTTCACCTGCTCCCTTCACCACCCTCAACTTTCCTCAAATCTCCCCTCCCCTCTTTGCCTTTTTTCCCCCTTGTTCTAATTGATGAAATTGTTAAAAAACAAAAACAAACTAGCACATTGTAAGACTATGTAATGTCAGTACACAAATATATTGGATAATTTCTTACAAAAATAAAAAAAAAATACCTAAATAGGGCTGAATTGCAATACTACACAAAAATTATAGACAGCTTTGGTACTGTTTTTGGAAGGAAACAGCTTTATTAACCCTGTTAAACCTCTATTGTGTATCAACCCTCTGGAATTACAAATTTTCATATTGAATTTTATAACTTCCATAATCAAAAATTCCCCTTCTCAAATGTGCATAGTAGAGATGAGCAAGCTATGTAGATAAATGATGTTAAGATATTGACTGAGGAGCAAATTCCAGAAAGTGCAGAAAACTGATATGAAAGAGCAATAGAACAAGCTAGCTACATCCTACACAGCACTGGGAGACAAAGTCTATAGTTTCTCAGATAACTTCACCAGAGCCCGCCGCAAAGCTGGTTGGTCTTTGCAGGATTTGAGGCCCAGGTGATCGTCCCAGAAGCTTAGTATAAGAAATAGATGCCTTACAATACAGGTGACAACAAAAGAGTGGAATTAACTGAGCAAATATATCAAGGCCAAGGTTAATTCGAGAGTTCACTACCAAAATCAGAACACGAGGGGATTTCTGGTAAACAAGGCAAAGTCAATATAACAGCAAACAAATGTATAAACAAAGCAAAAGATCCTCACTAGCAACTAATAGCAAGCACATAGGAAGTTGAGAACTGACTTTAAATATCCCTCCTCTGCTGCTGATTGGTTCAGTGTCGCAGAGTTTTAATTAGCTACAGAGTCAGAGAAAGCTTCATATTTCAGCATGGCAACCTTATCGCAACAATAGCAAGCAGTATTGTAGTAAGGAGAATACATACTGTATCTTAACAAATAAGTTCACATAACATACAGTAGCTTCAAATCACACATTTCAGACTCAGCAATATGTCACTTCAGCATACAGTACCTCACTGAACCAGGCCTAGACCAGAACTAATAAAACAGCCATGATACTTTATACAAGTCACCCCAAATCTCAGAAATAAAAAAGTCACCACTTAACTATTCTCCAATTTGGTTAAGATCTCTAATTTCTCATGAACAGTATATAACAATTTCTCATCAAAACATGCTAAGACTGTACAATTGTACAATTCACACCCTTTTATCTTTGCTTGGTAGCCACACACAGTTAGCATATATCTTTGTCAGAGGCATAACATGAAGCTCCTGTGCTCCAAAACAAAATCTGAAATGGAGCCTCTACATACATTGTGACATTTAGAATAGTGTCATATTTTTGCTGGCAGAGGGTCTTAAGGCTCTTTGTGATAACATATCAACATTTTGCTGTTAGAACAGCATTCTGTATAAATGTAACCAAAAAAATGTAAACTCTTGCTGAGAAAACCCTTAAGAAAAGATTTTTCACTAACAAGACTGACTTTGTCAGTTAAAACATTGTCAGACACTCTGTGGGCAGCCACAGACAGTCTCAGATAAACCGCTGTATCGCAAAATAGACTTAAGAAAATATTTTTCACTAACAGGACTGGCTTTGTTAGTTAAAATTAGGTTAAACACTCTGTGGACAGCCATAGATCAAAATGTTGTATTGCAAAACAGACTTAGACAAAATTAGATTATTGGCAATGAAAGGGCTAACTGTTCTTTGTCTATATTACTGCAGCAGTCTGACTCACAAAGCACAGATATTCTCTCTCACTCCTATGATTTCTAACACTTATCTGTCTGTAATTGATTAAATCTGACTAAACTATGTTTTAAGTCTCCTACTCCTAAGATTTTCTAGCTGTATTGCAACCTTTGCTACACATCCATCACCTACTTCCACCATCACTGAAATGCCTCATTTTCCAGCCCACAGCACCTTATATACTGTAAATGACTTTAGAAGTGTAAGGTGTCCACCTATCACTGACTATTGGCTGAGATAGCTGATGTCAGGTGACTGTTAGGAGTAGCACCGGAACCTCCGCAGTGGATATGCGGGGCTTGCCGGTCTTCTCCTAACACGGACCGGGACATCTCTTTCCAGTGAAGGGTTGATGTGGGTGTCTGTCAGATGCTATTTATTTCACACTTCTGCTCCCGCTCACCGCTGACTATTTGGTTTGCACTGGTAGTTAGCTCTCTTCACCTGTGCTCTGTGTGTATCTTACCTGACTCCTCGATTCCGTCCCCAACTTTGCTTTTGCCTCCTTACTTTATACCTCCGCTCTCTCCTGCTATGACCATGGCTTGCCTTCAGACTTCTGCTCCTTGAACCCAATTTGGTACCACTGTGCTCTCCTGTTACCGACTTGGCTTGTTTGACCTCTCTTGGATTACCCCTTTGCACTGCTCTGACCTCTCATTAACGATTAGGATTGAATGACTATTCTATTGCTGTACTGCTGCCATCTTCCGGTTACAGCCATCTGCTTCTTTTTGCTACTTTGGATCCTCATCTAACTTTGGAAGTTTCTGGTAAGTGATTTCAGTTTCTGGGTCTGCTGAGACTAGTGGTGCGCCGTGCATCCTGCACTCTCTGACCTGTAACTGCCCTGCCCAACAGTAGTCTCCAAGTCCATTGCCACCATCAGGGGCTCTGGTGAACAACTCTGGGGGTCAGGAGGGGTGTGGATAGGAGTGCGTTCAGTGCTGCTTTACCATTTGATCAGTTTGTCTGGTGCTTGGACTCACTATTTAGTCTGGTGCCGCATTTGATCGCTAACAGTGCCGCCTTGAATGTCAAAGCAAATCACATAATAGGGCAGAAGTGACGTGGAGGCACAAGACATTATGATGATGTCAGTGCGTGCTCAATGGCAAACCATCTTCAGTAAATACAGCCTTTTGGATGCGAGTAAACAGACCACATTAGCATGTATGCTCACTTCGGATTTGCTAGGGGAAGATGGACTTAAAGCAGCACTAGTACAATATACCATCGTGTATGTTGGGGGAGAAGGGGAAGAGAAGAAAGTAGAAAAACTTACAGACTCCAAAAGAACCATAATAACAAAAATATAATGACCAAAATATATAATCAAATAATATATATACAGTGCCTTGCAAAAGTATTCAGCCCCCTTGAACTTTTCAACCTTTTGCCACATTTCAGGCTTCAAACATAAAGATATAAAATTTAAATTTTTTTGGTAAAAAATCAACAACAAGTGGGACACAATTGTGAAGTAGAATGAAATGTATTGGTTATTTTAAACTTTTGTAAAAAATAAAAAACTGAAAAGTGGGGCGTGCAATATTATTTGGCCCCCTTAAGTTAATACTTTGTAGTGCCGCCTTTTGCTGCAATTACAGCTGCAAGTTGCTTGGGGTATGTCTCTATCAGTTTTGCACATCGAGAGACTGAAATTCTTTCCCATTCTTCCTTAGAAAACAGCTCGAGCTCAGTGAGATTGGATGGAGAGTGTTTGTGAACAGCAGTTTTCAGCTCTTTCCACAGATTCTCGATTGGACTCAGGTCTGGATTTTGACTTGGCCATTCTAACACCTGGATACGTTTATTTGTGAACCATTACATTGTAGATTTTGCTTTATGTTGTAAGATAAATCTCCGTCCCAGTCTCAGGTCTTTTGCAGACTCCAACAGGTTTTCTTCCAGAATGGTCCTGTATTTGGCTCCATCCATCTTCCCATCAATTTTATCCATCTTCCCTGTCCCTGCTGAAGAAAAGCAGGCCCAAACCATGATGCTGACACCAACATGTTTGACAGTGGGGATGGTGTGTTCAGGGTGATGAGCTGTGTTGCTTTTACGCCAGACATATCGTTTTGCATTGTGGCCAAAAAGTTCGATTTTGGTTTCATCTGACCAGAGCACCTTCTTCCACATGTTTGGTGTGTCTCCCAGGTGGCTTGTGGCAAACTTTAAACAAGACTTTTATGGCTATCTTTGAGAAATGGCTTTCTTCTTGCCACTCTTCCATAAAGGCCAGATTTGTGCAGTGTAAAACTGATTGTTGTCCTATGGACAGACTCTCCCACCTCAGCTGTAGATCTCTGCAGTTCATCCAGAGTGATCATGAGCCTCTTGGCTGCAGCTCTGATCAGTCTTCTCCTTGTTTGAGATGAAAGTTTAGAGGGACGGCCAGGTCTTGGTAGATTTGCAGTGGTCTGATACTCCTTCCATTTCAATATGATTGCTTGCACAGTGCTCCTTGGGATGTTTAAAGTTTGGGAAATCTTTTTGTATCCAAATCCAGCTTTAAACTTCTCCACAACAGTATCATGGACCTGCCTGGTGTGTTCCTTGGTCTTCATGATGCTCTCTGCACTTTAAACAGAAACCTGAGGCTATCACAGAGCAGATGCATTTATACGGAGACTTGATTACACACAGGTGGATTATATTTATCATCATCAGTCATTTAGGACAACATTGGATCATTCAGAGATCCTCACTGAACTTCTGGAGTGAGTTTGCTGCACTGAAAGTAAAGGGGCCGAATAATATTGCATGCCCCACTTTTCAGTTTTTTATTTTTTACAAAAGTTTAAAATAACCAATAAATTTCGTTCCACTTCACAATTGTGTCCCACTTGTTGTTGATTCTTCACCAAAAAATTTAAATTTTATATCTTTATGTTTGAAGCCTGAAATGTGGCAAAAGGTTGAAAAGTTCAAGGGGGCCGAATACTTTCGCAAGGCACTGCATTTATTAATGGTGACAATAGTGGTGAGCTCTTTTCAAAGGGGCTTCCACTAAAAAAAATAGCTTGACAAGGTATTCTTTATTTAGAATGAGGGTGGGATGGCATCTTTTTGAAGGGAGACTTTTGGGGAAGTTTCACCATTTCTCATGATTAAATTAAATTAACTCCCAGTGCACAGTATTTGACTATGTTTGATAATATTTCAAATCAAAATCCTTCCTAAACCATAGAGAAAGAGGTTTTCTCATAATTAGAGTATGCCTATTCATTTCAGATTTGTTCTGAAAATGAGATAATGAGATTTGTAAAAAAAATATATGCACAACAGTATATAACAAATGTGTGTGTTTATATATATATATATATATATATATATATATATTATATAATATATTTAAACCCTTTATTTCGATTTTTCAATCATAATCCATCATCCAAAAATGGAAAAAGTATTCTACAGGGTGGACTATAAGTATGGATACACCCGGGTGGGCCATGAGTATGGATACACCCAGATAAAATGGAAGTGGTTGCTGATATCACCTTACTGTTTGTGGCATATTAGTACATGGGAGGGGGGAAACATTTGAGGCCAGGTCATGTGACACATCAAACACATGGAGAATTGCACAAGAAAAACAATGGTATCTGGGTGTATCCATACTTATGGCCCACCCTGTATAACTGCAAACCTACCAAGACATGGCTGTCCACCTAAACTGAAAGACTGAGCAAGGAGAGCACTGGTCAGAGAAGCAGCCAAGAGGCCCATGGTCACTCTGAAGGAGCTGCAGAAATCCACAGCTCAGGTGGGAGAATCTGTCCACAGGACAACTATAAGTCGTGCACTCCACAAATCTGGCCTTTATGGAAGAGTGGCAAGAAGAAAACCATTGTTGAAAGAAAGTGCCATCTGCAGTTTGCCACAAGCCATATAGGGGACACAGCAAACATGTGGAAGAAGTTGCTCTGGTCAGATGAGACCAAAGTTTAACTTTTTGGCCTAAATGCAAAGCTTTATGTAACACTGCTCATCACTAGATCCAAATTTCAGAAAATATTTGATTTGCATCTAATCTGGATTTATTCACGCTTTTTGGTAACGAATCACATTTTTTCATAAAATGGCTGCTGCACATTAGGACATGGGGCAAGGAACTCTGGAAACGCGGGATCACCCACAATGTCATGCGTGCAGCCAATCAGCAGCCAGCTAGCCCTGTGATGTCACAGCCCTTTAACCCCTTTGCGACCACCCACAGCATTGGGAGCGGGTGTTAGCTGTAACTGACAGCTAACACCCTGCTCCATAACCCCTGGTCGGAGCACAGCTCCGATTGCGGGTTTTAATACATTGGATGCCGCGGTCAAACATGACTTTGGCATCCAAGGGTTTCCGCCATGCTACATGCATCTTCTGCAGCCCGGGGTACCTGGTTGATACTGCCCAGAAGTGAAGAAGCATAGGCTGACTTCCTCTATAGACAGCAATACACGTGTATTGCAGTCTATAGTGCTGAACCAGTGATCAGTGAATCTCTGGTTCAGGTCCCCTAGTGGGACATCACTAAAAACCACTGCAAGGCACAGTGTTATACACCATTATACTATACAGGCTCTCTGCAGCCAGGAAATAGCTATTTTTTTAACGTGATTTGCTGCAAATTAATTTGGATCGAATCGTATCGGAAAATTCGGCAAAGCTGCCGAATCAAATTTTTTAAAAATTTGCTCATCTCTACTCATCACCCTGAACACAACATCCCCATGGAAACATGGTGGTGGCAGCATCATGCTACGGATATGCTTTTCTTGATCAGGGACTTGGAAGCTGGTCAGAGTTGATGGGAAGATGGATGGAGATAAATACAGGGCAGTCCTGGAAGAAAACCTGTTGGAGACTGCAAAATTCTTGAGACTAAGAAGGAGATTCACCTTCCAGCAAGACAATGACCCTAAACATACAGCCAGAGCTACAGTGGAATGGTTTAGATCAAAGAATATTCATGTGTTGGAATGGCCCAGGCAAAGTCCAGACCTAAATCCCATTGAGCATCTGTGGCAAGACAAGAAAATTGCTGTTCACAGACGCTCTCCATCTAATCTGGCAGAGCTTGAGCTATTTTGCAAAGAAGAATGGACAAAAATCTCAGTCTCTACAGTAGATGTACAAGGTGGTAGAGACATACCCCAAAAGACTTGCAGCTGTAATTGCAGTGAAAGGTGGCTCTACAAAGTATTGATATAGGGGGGCTGAATACTTTTTCATGTCACACTTTTCCGATTTTTATTTGATTAAAATTTTGAAAACCATGTATCATTTTAATTCTACTTCACAATTATCTGCTACTTTGTGTTGGTCTATCACTTAAAATTTCAATACCTTTAAGTTTGTGGTTGTAAGGTGACAATGTGAAAAAATTCAAGGAGTATGAATACTTTTGCAAGGCACTGTATATTAATGTCCACCTTTACTGAAATTAGTTCCATCAATGATAGTTGGATCTTGCCATCTGACTACAAACCCTGCTGAGAAAGTGCCTTAGTGTAGTCAGATGTTTCAATACAAACTCTGAATTTCATGAAACAAATTTCGGCAATGGGTGAGCAAAGGAAAAAATAATGATAATAAAGATTACTGACCTACAAGGAAAGATAAATTCAAGCATACAGTATACTAAAGTAATTTTCTTCTTCACACATAAGTGCCTCGCTGTTGTCTGCTTCCATTTCTTTTTGCTTATTATCAAACAGAATTCAATATGTTTTCATTGTCATGACACTGTTTGGCACTATTTTACATGTTTTTCCACTATAAATGCATGTTTACATATTGTGGCTTATTATTTAGCCCTTGGCACATTTAAAATTCAGCAGAAACTAAGACTCCTAATTGCAGCTAATTTTGTGGTTCTTAATGGAAGTATTTAAACAATTCTCTTAAGATTTCAGGCTCCGGTGTTGTTGTTATTGTGCATTTTCTAGAATATAGCCTTATCAGCTTCATTGGGTACATTTCTAAACAGCGCAGTTTAGAATTCCTAATAAACTCATTAATGTGTATATCTGATTTCAGTTTTATTGGGCTTATGTTTAAATATACTTTAGACAAACCTAGGATAGAAGCTTCATGCCAGAAACTAATGTACACAAAATGTGCAATGTATTATTCATGTAATACCATAGGGGAAGCAAAGAGTACTGATGGGAATTTATGGCTTGGAAAATTCTGGTACTAAATTTACATTTATTTTAATAGTTTTGTAGGTAAAAGTTAACATCTGTATACTTATGCACTGCTTTCTCTGTCTGTAGACAATATAGAGACATATGTTCTAGCTGATGCACCTACTTTGAGATCAAATTTTTTCATCTCAAGCTTAAGAGGAACAAAGCATTATTACCTTAGACTTAATGCTTATTCACACAATGGATGTGTGACAGCATTCAATGTATCTATTCACATGTCCGTTTTTTTTGACGGTCCCTTTTTCATGACATTCACTATCTTTGTGCATCAAAAAAGACATATATAGTGCCATGTATTTATATCCATTAAAATTCATGGGTTCCAGCATATGAAGTTTGGGCCCCCTTTTATCTTTATTTTTTTTTTTTTATTTTTTTTTTTTTTTATTCCTATAGTGGCCATGTGGCAGCAGTTTCAAAAACGGGCTTCACATTGCCATTATTCACTGCCATGTCAATTTGTGCGTTCCGTGAACTTGCACGGACAGACGCAGACGTTTTCAAGGGACATAAGGTTCATGAAAAAAGGCACATTTTTCTTCACATTAATAATTTATACTTGCTTCCCAGTACATTGCATGGAATATTAGGAAGTACCGCCCTCATAAAGCTATGTGAATGGAAAAAAAAAAATGCAAGTAAGGAAGGAAAAAGTGAAAACACAAAAGCGGAAAATGGTTGTGTCAGGAAGACGTTAATTATTTCCATCTCCTAAAGCAGTTCCAGGGTAAAATAATGGCAATCAACTGAGGCAAAATGTATATTTTGTAAATTTTTTATTTGTATAGTTGTCTAAATTTTGCTTAGCGCAACTAGAGGCTCTAAACATAAAGATTTTGTTTACATTGGGGTCATGGCTGCTTCTTTTACAGGAACCAAGATGGGAATGAAAGATCCACTTGCAAATTTATCAATTTTAATGGAAAGAAGTGTGTGCATGGTGTGCCATCCTGGACTTCAAAGAGCAATGGAAACCTGATGGAATTGTAAGATGGATTTGATGAGTTACAACTGTTATATTTTTTATTTCTACTGCATAACAATAAAGCTGTATTATTCCATTCTTACTCCGTATCATTCCACTGTGTGATAGGGAACCTGAATTCATGTGTCTTGAGTACAGAACAGCAGGATTGCTTTTGTTCCACTCTGAAAAGTCTTCATGCAGCAGTCCGCTGGCTAAGCTTTTCATCCATCTCCTTTCTACTCTCATCTGTGTGCAAGTTTTCAAAAACACGGCACAGATTACAGCAAAGGGGAATGGAGAAAAATTTGACACGATAAGGAGAATTTGTTAAAAAAAAAATGTTACTTAGCAAACATTGGATTCTGTTATTCCTTGATTTGTTTCACAGCATTTACAGTAAAACAATGAGGAGCCATCAAATGGTTTGTGTAAAAAAAAAAAAAAAAAAAATGAAGTAATTTGTGCCTAATTTCATCCATAATAACCATTAGCCATATTCAACATCCTTTTACATAATTTTCTGACAGATTGGCGTCTCTGTACTGTAGTATTATATGCAATTTCTCGCAAAAAGTGGACATGGCTTGGTTTGCACATTAATCAAATTCAACAATTGCGCCTAATACAAGTTGCATTTCTAGGTGCAAAATCACTTCACCCTGACTCTGGTGTAAACTAAAATTGTGTTATACACTTATTGTGTCTAAAAAATATGTAATACCACAGGAGTTATGTCAAATAATAGTATGTTTTCACCTTCTTTTTTTTTAAAATTGCATCAAATTCATCCAAAATTTGCCACAATTCGATAAATTTGTCAAGTTTGGTAAATTTAGACTAAGGCCCCACATTGCAGAAATGCAGCATTTTTGTTGCAGATTTTACTGCAGTTTTTTGAGCCAAAGTCAGGAGTGTATTTAACATTCCTTTTCAAGCCACTGCTGACTTTGGCTCAAAAAACCGCAGTAAAATCTGCAACAAAAAAGATGCGTTTCCGCAACATGGGGAGCGGAGACATTTTTAGGTACATTTGATGAATCCCCCAATGCCTTTTTACATCTTTACATAAATTACCTGTTAGAACAAGCATTAAATATTGTCTACAATTTTGGGCACCTGTGTATATGACTGAATTTACATCTGCAGCTTTCATGTCAGTTTTCTGTTTAGTAATACGAATTGAAAAATGGAATGGACACAAAAGACAGATTTGTTAAATAACAGAAAAGGAGCCCAACAGATCTCATAACTAAAATGTGATTTGTTGTGTATACATTACACAGAATCTGCACGGGAAGCTCCTTATAGAAGCCAATCAAATGTGAATAAGAAGAAATATATACTTAAAGGGGTTGTCCAGACTAAATAAAATGTTTTAATTAGGCTGGGGAAGGTGAAAAAAAAAACCAAAAACCATACTGGTCTGGACCTGCAACTCTGTTGTTTCTTTCAGGCAGAAGTCCCCATCGCACCTGACTGCTGAGGCTAATTATCAGCCTCAGTGAATAACACAAGACGTCACTACCTTAGGCCACTGAGGCCACTAATTGGCCTCAGCGGTCACGTGACCACTGAGGGCAATCAGTTGCTTCAGCGGAAGGGTCCCGGGACATCACAGTTGGCGAGGAAGTCCACTGCAAGAAGACAGCTGAGCAGCAGGACTGGACTGCACTTGGCAGACACTGGAGTAGCAGGGACAGGTGAGTATTTTTTTTTTTTTTTCACCTCCCCCGGCCTAATAAAAAAAATAAAATTTAAGCCAGGATAACCTATTTAATCTGCAGGTAACAGAATGGTAACACAAATAAATCCAAGTATGTTACAATATCTACAGTAGGAAGATTGTCAAGCTTGCTTCAATAATGAGATGTGGCCTAGAGGCAACCGAGGTAAAATGTATCAAAGGTCCACACAGATTTATTTGTCCAATGAAAATAGGTCTAAATCAGGATAGGTAAATTATCCTCAACGCAAGCAAAAATTCAGTTTTGCACTATCCCTTCCAAAATCACAACATTGTTTGCTGGTCATCTACTATGTAAACGTAGGGAAAACATGTTGCAGGCTCAAGTGCTGAGCCCTCTTCATATACAACAGGTTAGGTTGTTGTGTTACACAGAAGACATTTGCCTGCAAATAAAGTAGTCAGAGGTAATTCCAATCCTGGCTGATTAATACTTTTATTAATTGGTTATACAGATGGATGGAGCTTCCTCTGTCCAGTGGTTAGACCCCAGCAGTACGCAACTGTAGGGTGCCAAGGACTTTTGATGGCAGACAAGGGTATAGTGCCATCTTTGCACTCTTATAACATCCTGTCACATGGTTAAAAAACAACAACCAAAAAAAACAATACAGATATGTTTTATTCCATTCCAATCAAAACAACAGAAAATTGAACATAATTGGTATTGCCACATCTAGAAATGTCTGACTAAAGTATCATGTTATTTATAGCACATGGTGAACTTCAGGGAAAAGCAATGAAACAATTGCTGTTTTTGGTCACTTTACTTCCCCAAAAAAGGAATAAAATAGAAACTATCCCGAAAAAACATAAGACATAACACAACTACATCCGCCAAAAAATAAAAAAGTTTTAGAATATGAAAACATGCCACTGAAGTTGTTTTTATTATTTAGTATAACAGAATAAAAACTATATACATTTTGTATTATCATCATTGCACTGACCCACATAACAGGGCTGTTTTAATACATTGATGGGCCCAGTGCAAAGGTTTCATAAATGGGCCCCACATCACCACCCCTTATAAATACCTGACCCGCACAAATATAGTATAATAGTAGTATAATGCCCCTACTGCCCCAACAGTATAATGCCTCCTTAGTAGTCCCAACAAATAATGCCCCCAGAGGCCCATCACACTATTAAAATGCCTCTGCAGAGGCATCAGACATTAACAGGTCCTCCCCAGGACCCCACATACATTAACCTGTCCCACAAAGGTGATCCCTCAGACATTATATTATAATACCCTATCCGGATTGCCCCCACAATATAATGTCCCCTTTCCAGGTTTCCCCACAGTATAATATCTCATTTCAAGGTTGCCCCCTCTCCCCACATATCATGTCCCCTTTCCAGGTTTCACCAACAGTATCATGTTACCTTTCCAGGTGCCCCCCATATTATGTCCCCTTTCCAGGTTATCCCCCTTTCCATGTCCCCTTTCCAGGTTGCCCCCCATAATATAATGTCCCCTTTCCAGGTTTCCCCGACAGTATCATGTCACCTTTCCAGGATGCCCCACCCCATAATATAATGTCCTCTTTCCAGGTTATCCCCCTGTACCATGTCCCCTTTCCAGGTTGCCCCCCCCCCCCCCAGAGTCATGTTCCCTTTCCAGTTTGCCCCCGCCCCAGTATCAATCAAATAAAGAAAAAAAAACACCTAATACTCACCTTTCCCCATTCCCTTGTTGTCTTCTGTCCCTGCTGGCAGCATCTTCAAGGAGCAACAGACGCTAAGTGAAGTCACTGCATTGTGCCTCCTGCTCCTGAGCAGTACACTGGGAGCAGAGACAGCAGGAGGGTCAATGATGATGCAGGGAGCCAACAGCCCCCTGCATCACCATTGTACTCCACTCATCTGCACCCGGAGGACGCAGATTAGTTGGAGCTGTGACATAGGCGGCCCAGAATAGCAGGACAGCACTGTAAATGCAGGACTGTCCCGCTGTCCCAAGGGGGCCTCCACTAACATAGGACATTGTGAAAGTGCACTGTTGAGCCTATGGTTAAAGTGGCCCTGCCACATAATACATTTTACAAAAGTAAACACAAAAGCAATGACTTTTTACGAGCCACCCCATGAATAATTATCTGATACAAGTAATGATGCTATTAAAAAATCTAATTTGTCCCACAAAAAATTGCCCTCAAACAACTATGCCAATGGAAAAATTTAACAAAATAGTCGTGGATTTTGGAAAGAAAAAAACTTGAAAATTATCTGTGTTCTTGTCTGGGATTAAATACATAAAAAGATATTGATACATTGCTTATAGGAGAGCCAGAAATGATTCTGTGTACAGTAAAGTTGGGTATAGCGCTGCGGTCAAAAAGTATGTGATCCATTGTATGGTCATGTTTTATACAAAACTGTGAAGTATTAGCATGATGTTACAAACGTCACTACAAAAAATAAGATTAGCTTGGCCTGTTTGAAAACAACAGAACATATATATAGAAATAAACAAGTTCATATAAATGCAGTATATCATGTAAATATATAATATAGGATCCTTCAGTAGCCTCTGTTGCAAATTCTGCCAAGAATAATGCATGCTGTGCTTTTTTGTCTCGTAAAGTGAGGGCTGTCAGACGCTGTTGGCATCCATCATGTCACAGATTTGGTCCTTCTGCTATTATATTTATTCTTCTCCTATAATAGAGCCAAACAATGGAAATAACCAATGCAGATGTAAACAGTACCTGACATTGTGGTGTAATTTTAACATTGTTTCACATGCCATATTTTGGCTTACTATGACAGACAGTGAGTGACATTGAAGAGGAATGAGACAGATGACAACATAAGCAGTGATCATAAACCAGGCAGAAGGTCATAGATCATGTTGCTACTTCTAATAGGACAGGCAAACTGAGAGGTGGACACATTAGGGTCAATTTATTAAGTCTTTTGCACCTTCGGTGCATTTTTTCCTCTTCTGTGTCTTTCTTTGGATTACGGCTTATTTATAATGTGGCATGCTCTATTTTTCTATTGACTTTTTCCTAATGTACTTTTTTGTAAAAATGAACTACTCACAGTAGACACCATGTAGGTAAAATACATCTTTCTTAAGTTAAAAAATGAGACATAGTAAAGGGTGGGGGGGAGAATAACTACTCATAAACACCACAGAAGAACAAGGTAACTTGTAGTCAAAGGAAGACCCACCCAGCGGTATATATTACAATAATCAAAAATTATTGCACATGAAAAACATATACACATCAATGAGTATAATGAATATACCAAAAGGGAGGCAAATACAAATAGACATAAAATCTATCATCACATATTATAAATCCTCATTCAGACCATAAACGATGGACGCGCTCTGCCACATGTTTCGCCAGAATGGCTTTGTCTGGGGGAATGCAAAATATGGTGTGCTATGCCAGTATATAACAAATATTGTGCCCAATTATAACACAATATGCACTTACTTGATCAAAATATGGAGATGGAGGCTCCACATGGCAAATGCCATAGAAGCCAGAATTGACATCGTCACCCGAACCGGAAATAACTCACACGGCTAATGTTATACCTACATATCATATAAAGGCTACCACGGAATAGCACTGGTAAAGGAGAAGCTAAAAAGGACCGGTAGCTGCATTAATGCATATGCGCATACATGCTACACATGGGCACACTTCAGGGCCACAAGGCAAACTGAATAGACAGAGAAATACCCCATGTGCGGAAATGACACGCATGCGTGATTGCATCTAAACCATAGACAACTCCCCAAAGGTCTAAGAAACTGTAGTGTGTAAATTATAGCACAGCCTCTACTGCATCTACAAAACATAAAACATAAAAAAGATGTGACCCATATATAAAATAGGTAAGTGTAATAAAGTAAATTTTAACATAAACAACAATAGCCAAAGACCAATGACAGAACTAATGTTTTAGTGGCAAAAGGACCAATCAACTCATATTATGTGATATAAGTGCAGTGCAAAGTAGTGTGCAATGCGTGCCGTGGTGAAAAAATAAATAAATAAGAAAAATGTGAAAAACAAGTGGAAAACCAGTGACACATAGAATATAGAATAAAGATTTTTTTATATTATATACATTTATATGTGTATGAAATATATCTATAACATACAGAATAAATAAATAGATAAGTGATACATAACATACAAGTACATAAAATCATGTCATAAGACAGTATCAAAATCAATTCAAGTATAAAACATCAAACGCATGACATAAATAAAGTGCAATAATAAGATAACCACATTCTTGACTACCTCTCGACAGAGCTGAGCATTCCCCGGACTAGTGGTTTCATTTACCGCCAAATTACGCACTTTGCGTCCACTATGTTTGGCTCCTTGATGTTTTTTTCCCCCATGACATTTGAGAGAATATGCAAGGCAGACACCTCCACAAAGGGCTTAATCACCACTATTTACCAACTTTTATCCTGTCCGGAGGGGACATCACCCCCAAAACATAGATATATGCATAGATGGGAGGAAGCGCTGGGTCATCTGATTTCTCCTGCCCAATGGCAAATTATTTGGTCACGTGCTGCAAAGTCCTTGACTTGTGTGACATTTAGGGAGACACAGTACATGTTCCTTATGTATTGGTACCATATTCCTACATTGCTGCACTCCCTGAATCCCACAATTCCACAGGTATGCTGGAGATGCTCCTCTGCTGTGGGCTCGCTCTACCATATCTTCTGGACTTGCCCCCTGATATGTGCCTTTTGGAGGGGTAACTGACAGATTGTTTATTTAGGGCATTCCTCTTGACCCGCTGACATATTTGCTCAATTTGCCTCCCAGACAGATGGGCAAGAAGTCTGCTTGATTATTTTTAAATCTTTGCAAAGCGGCTAAAACTCTGATTGCTTTGTGATGGAAATCCACCACTCATTGGACACTGTCTTTCTGGCCAGGGTTAAGGATGTCCGCAATCTGGAATACTTCATGGCCTCTTTAAACAATGTTGTACCTGCTTTTGATGCTATCTGGGCCCCTTGGGACACTTATTGTACATTGCAAATCTTTGACGTCTCTGTGACCGCTCTTACCCTACCTCATACTCCTGTCCTTTCTCTCTTTTCTTTGTATTTTCTTCTTGTGTGCATCCTCAGTCCTCATTCTCTTACTACCTCTATGTTATTACCTGCTGATTACCTGCAGAGTGCAGGTGCAGAGTCTTGCAAAGTCTAGAGATGATGGAATCAAGGTATGCCCCATGATGAATGTATGACCATCACTGCATTGAGCAACACACAGTAAGGAACCGCAAACTTATATACTGAAAAAGTGTGAAGACATAAAGTAAAAATAGACAAAATTAAGATCAATAAGGTTTCTTGACTTCCTATAAGTAATAGAAATTTGTGTCCCCACATACCGCAAGAGAGTTAGTTCACAAGTGGGCGAACCTGAACTGTACAGTTCGGGTCCGTGTCAAACATGACCGCGGCATCCAAGGGGTTCTGCCATGACAAATGTCCCCCTCGGCTCCCCCCGTGGCGAGATTGGGGGGTGCCCATATGTATCTTCTGCAGCCTGGGGTCTGGCCAGTGACCCCAGGCTGCTAGTAGCACAGTTTGTTATTGAATAGTGGGCACCACTGCTAAATTAAATTGTGGGGTGCATCAGGACCATGCTTTTTGTAAATGCACAGAACCAAATAAAAAAGATGCAGGTCTTCAAAAGACGCACAACCCAAATAATGAGAAAAATAAATAAATCTTTATTGAGCATGTATTGGAAAAATTTTTTAAAAACATTTATAACAAACAGAGGAGCCCATGTTAGGGTGGGGAAATAAATTTGGGTCTATAATAATATATATCTGAATGAGCACTGTTTGCTAGATAAAGTGTGAATATGGCTCTCCCTCAAGTGCTGTCCCTATAATATAATAGTGATTACAAATATGCCATCTGAAAAATATAAAAAGGAAAAAACAACAAGAAAAAAATATAATAATAAATACACATAAATAGTGCATGAAATAACCAGTATTGCTGAAGAGACAAATAAAATATATGAGTTGTGCAATAATGAAATACAAACAGTGAAAACTTATCTAGCAAGGTGCATGTTATATATGCACATTTAGAGTTACATAACGACAGAGCAAAAACAGAGCAATAAAAAGGACCCATTATAACACAAATGGTATTAGAATCTATCCATATGACACTCAATGATCAGTCACCCACCTGTATTGCCCATACAAGTGCTTCCTCAGGGAATAACAACCAAAGGCTGCTATCAGCCCCCAGTACCTGGTTAAATTAAATATCCAAATAAATAAACATATAGATGTAAAACTTGATATAATAATGAGGTTCACATAACTATTCTATAAAAATGACAGATAAGGTACAACAATCGCATGATAAAGTGCAACAGAATTATAATTGTAAGATCAACAATATAATTGGTCTAAAAATTACATTAGGCGATTAAATATTAAGAAACAAATATAAGCAATAATATGTACACATAACTAAAACAACTAAGTAGAATATAACCATGTATGCCTGGTACAAAAAATAAAATGGACTTTATTGTAGGTAACTAAAAGAGCCCCATATATACAAATGTTGATGAAATATGGGGTCATGATAAATTAGTATATATCCAATATCCAAGGGTCTATTATTTATTATTAAAAGACATTCTCAAGTGATTCATTAAGACCATGTGAGATCAGGGTATTTAATTTATAGATCCAAAACATCTCCTTTTTTGAAGGCCTTCGGATTTATTGTATTGATTCGGAGGTATCAAGTCTATTGGGACAACAGAAAAGCCTTCAAATTTACAAACATGGTAAAAAGAAGCATGGAAAGAAACGCTATGCTTCTAATAACCGTTTATTACATTAGACCTATGTTTATTTATACGTTCTCTGAGAGACATGGTTGTTCTGCCCACATATTGGAAGCCACACTGGCACTCCAAAATGTATATTACAAAATAATTCAGAAAATGTCGAATGATAAAACTTTCTCCTGTGGTTTGACATAAAAATTCATTACATTGGAGCCTAATTTCCTGGCTACATTTGTAGTTGGGATGGCCGCAACAAAATCACCCAAGGTTGTTGCAACCTGAGCTTGGGTGATTGAATACTGGGATTTTAATCTACTTGGAGCTAAAAGATTCTTTAAGGTCTTGGATCTTCTATATATAATGACTGGTCTTTTGGGTAAATTATTCTTTAGAAACGGATCGCTTTGTAAAATTGGTCAATGTTTGTGTAAAATAGTTCAAATTTTATTATGTGCAGAATTGTAGGTTGTTATAAAATTATGTTGAATGACTTTCCTTGCAGTTTTTTCTCTTGGAACAAGACAACCAGCATGATGCATGATGCACAGCATAGAGGAGCAGTATAAGAGTATGGCACTGTCTGCTATGCACATGTTCTGTACTTCAGTGCTCTGCTTACACTGGTCCCTACTAGGTGCTTCCTGACTGTATTCATTTCAGGGGGTAAATGATCCTGCTTCAGAAACTGTTTCCACTCTGTTCTATCTATCTATCTATCTATCTATCTATCTATCTATCTCTCATTTGTATCTAAAGAAAAAACAAAAAGATAGCAGCACTGCAATAGTGTATTAAGGATGCAAAAATCCTCCTGGAACGATGACTCAAAAGTCCCCCTGAAGAAAGTAGAAACTTCTGTGGGGTTGCTGGAGATTTCAGTGTTGGCAGCCCCATTCTCCTTATCACTGGGGGTCCCAGTTGTTGAACCCCCAGCAATGCAACATTTATTTACCTCTGTCCTGTGGATAAGGGATAAGTGTCTGTAGTAGCTCAACCCCTTTATGGTTTGGCTGGATTGTTCAATCCATTGGTCACTTGGCTATGTTACAGCTCTGTCCTATTCATTTGCAGAGATGTCACTTCCTGAGAAGAGAAAGTAGAGCTTTGTATTATAGTCCTGGATACCCCCTTTAATGTTTAGTGACCCTAACAGTGCCTCTGGAAGATCAGCTCTGCCAATTTTTGCATGCTGCTTTCTATATTTTTGGCACATCATTTAAGTATTTTGGACCCCATTTTTTATTTTGCCCAGGATAACACTTCGTCTAAAATTGAACCTGTTTTGACACCCTCCCCTTTTAAGAACCGCAACAAATTTATTAAATAGTATGAGACATTTTGATGAATTTGTCACAGTCAAAAAAATTGTAAAATAATAAGTCAAGATAAAAAGTGGAATAAAACAATATCCTCATGATAAATTGTGTCAACTCTTTCTGTTTATAAGTGTGCCAGGTAACAGCCACTTCAGATATCTGGTCACATTGTTGGCCCACTTATATCAGTAAAGTAGTCCTATGGTGGTCTAACTTCAGTTCAGTATGATTGCTTCTGATTTAGGTAATCTCTAGAGTCAAATAATGCCTTTTTAAATATAATATATATATATATATATATATATATATATATATATAAGGATTTTTATTAAAAAAAAAAAAATCATGTTGGGAATTTACGCAGAAAACTCTAGCCTGTTTTGATGTGCCCCACACGTTTATTAGGGTGATATTTACGATGTTCTCCCACCCCTACGCTAGATTAAAAGTGAATGGTACCTTTTCTCCTCCATTTGATATAACCAACAGTACGAGACAGTGGTGGAGACTTTATTGCAAAGTGTTAGGCAGGACATAGACATAGCTGGTCTGCGTGTGGGGGATGAGCGCCTCCAAGCCACTGCATTTACAGATGACCTGCTGTTCCTAGTTACAAATCCACAGATAGGTTTCCCAGCGCTTACTCGTAAATTGGAACTTTTTGGTTCTTTGTCCAACTTTAAAGTTAACTTTAGCAAGTCAGACATGTTAAACATCAATCTACCACAACCGTTGGTCGCAAAACTGAAACTCCTTACTCTCTTCTCTTGGTCTACAGGTCCTCTTCAGTATCTGGGCATAATGGTTCCCTCTAATCTCTCTGACCTCTATAGAGTTAACTACTCACCCATGCTCTTGAATATCAAGAAGCTCCTAGACAAATATGATATCCCACTCCTCTCTTGGATGGTTTGGATTAATCTGCTGAAGACATACATTATACTTAAGCTTCTCTACACAATGAACATGGTCCCTATATTGCTGCCTGCTAGTTTTTTCTCAGAAATCAGATCTCTTTTTTTCCTCCTATGTTTGGAAACATAAAAGGGCACTATTGGCACACTCCCTCTTGATTAGGGGTAAACGCATGGGGGGTATGGGGTTGCCTGATGTGCGCGCGTACTATGACGCCATCCAACTGACACGCAGATTAGAGCTCTTCAACCCTACTAGGAATCCAGCGGTCTCCCTCTTTTTGAAAGCATCGCAGAGCCCTACTTTCCTTAAGGACCTCTGGCTTGGAGGATGAACAGCTAGGTCTAGTAAACAGTCTAATCCTTTATTGGTGAGTCCATCTCGGACCTGGGCGCATCCTTAGCTCCCTTTCCATCTCGCGTAATGCCCATGTCCTTGGTCCCCGAGGTACTTTCTCTTTCGAGTCCCCATGACCTTTGGGCCACACTAGACAATACAACCCTCCTGTATCTCCCACAACAGGATCACGCATTGACTGACACACAGTTGAGAGACCTAACTGGTCTTCTGACACTTAATCTACTGCACTTGAAACACTTGTCTCACGCGCACTCACTGTTCCAGAAAAGTTATCGGTTGAGGTCTGAGTCTACGGACTTTTAGAAATTCATAATAGCTCCTCTTCCTAAGCTCCGGAAAGTTTCCCATGTTTATCACACTTACATTGTAAAGCAAGAGTTCACGAGGCCGGCTTTTATGCAGTCCTGGGAGAAGGAGCTGGGCATATCCCTTACGGATGACCAGGTCAAGGCAGTATTATCAACATCACATGGGTTTTCTAACTGAATTAGTATTCAGGAAAACCATTACAAATTATTAACTCGCTGGTATAGAACGCCTGAATGGTTGCATTCGTACCACTTAGCTGACAATGACCTCTGCTGGCACTGTAATCATGAGGTTGGCTCCCTTTCCCATTTGTGGTGGATGTGCCCTGTCTTAACTCCTTACTGGAAGTCGGTAGAATCCACATTGCAAACTCTGTTTAAATCTAACTTTCAAGTGTCCCTCTCTCAGATTGCGTTAGCCTTGCCTACAGCCAACTTCAAACCATCAAGGCACGATTTGCTTATGCACCGGCTTGCAGCTGCTAAATTTCTGATCCCCAAAAATGGTTGCAGACTACTGCGTCCACTTAGAGTGGGTCACCAAAGTTAATCAGATCTGTAGATTCAAGGAACTCTCTCATTGGGCCACGGGCACACGCAGTAGATTCTTCAAGATTTAGTCCCCTTGGCTCCATTACACTGGCCTTTTATGACTTCACCGTTGCTGATCTCTGAGCTGCGCTGCCGTGAACTCTCGCTCTCCTGAAATCGACCCCCCAACTGTAATTGACCCTAGATTTATGCTGAACGTTCTCAACTAATCATCTCTTATTTGCTCATTACGTACCCACTTTAGTGCCCTGAAGTGCCTTTAGTGCCCTGAAGTTGTTAACAGTGATATGCATTTTCCCACTCACCCTTCCTTTTCCCACCCCCTGTTTATCTCCTTTTTTAATTTTTCTTCAAGGCCCTCCCCTTCCCACCCTTTACCCCTAATAAATGTTAAAATGTTATATATATGTCGTCCACTGAATTTCGGTGCCGCCCCCACGCGTTACCGTTTGTACTATTTCTATTCTATATTTGCTTGTTTGTTGTATTTACGTCTGTTTGTTCTTAAATAAAGAATTGATTAAAAAAATTATATGTATTAAAGATCATAACAATTGCTTAAGTTTACTTTTTGTATACATGCCCTGTTTTAGCATAGCTATTTATTTTAAACAATTTTTGGCATAAGAATATAACTACATAATGTAATACTAAAGATAAATATTAAATGATTTGTATCACAGTTATACTAAGGTAAAAAAAAAATCAGCAGTTCATGTTCAACAGATTTATGTTTAAATATTTTTATATTAAGTATTAGTATGCTTATGGTGAAAATCCCCAGGGATCCTGTGAAGATGACAATAAATATGTCAATTAAATATTAATTTAGGTGATGTATATCACAGGATTTCATACAAATGAGCAAATATTGCTAAATTATAGATTCAACTGGTAAGTGTTAATGCCAATCAGGATCGTATTACAACATTGTATTGTCACTCTATGAATGATTTATCACCTGCTTGGAGGTAACAATTTTGTAATACTAGCATATAATCCCTGGATATATATATAAATATATATATATATATATATATGTATTATATGTAAAAAAAAAATACATTTTTTTTCTAAATTATCAACATTTGAACTCTTTTGATAGGTTACCATGGTAAAAACGGAGAATGCACACACAATGCCCTTTGAATTTATGTTGTATACAATAATAATATACAACTTTCTTACCATTTCTCTTGGCTGGGCATATGCATATACAGCATGTGTGTCACAAGATGATCAGTTTTTCCTAAGAACATTATTTTGTGATATTCTGTCACAAAGTGTCAGTGCTATATACCAGGGACACTCATCTACTTTTGGCAAAGGTCTACTAATCGGGGTCTGCCATCATGTGACAGTCCAAGTTGAATAATAGCTGAACATGTCCAGAATTTGCCATATTTTTCCTACAATAAGATGTATCTGACTATATAGTGCACCACAGGTTTAGACAAGAAAAATTAGGAAAAACTATGTGTGGGGGCACTAAGGGGCTTTGTACTGTGTAAAGGCACTAATGTGGCATTATACTGTGTGTCGGGGAATTAATATAGTATTATACTGTGTGGAGGACACTAACAAGCTGTATACTGTGTCTGAGGCTCTGCAAACTTTAACTCAACACTCAATGTCTTTTGTTGTGTGATATCAAGCTGTAGTGTAAAAACTGCTGCATATGTGAATACATATAATATTTATAGATATATGGATAGATAGATAGATAGATAGATAGATAGATAGATAGATAGATAGGAAAAAAAAAGTCAAAAGCAGCACAGTTTAAAGTGTAACCTGGGTGCAAATCCTAGGAGGGGAGCTTATGGATTAAAGAGACACTTTTTTTTACATTTTTTCACAAGTATTAGAGTCTGCCTGGGTTTTCTTTGAATTATCTATATAGGATCTTCACCCTGGTTCTTATCTGGCATGCACCCATAACTTAGTAAGGTTGAGTATATGTTGCTTTGGATTTTTTTTTGTCTTTAGATAATATGGCCCCCACACAGTGTCATACTGGAATGTCTAGGGCCCACCAGTGGAATTGATTCTAGGGGCCCACCATCAGGACCCTTGCAGATCAGCGGTACCGAGACAGGGCGGCTAAAGGTAATAACATGCCGGGAGCCATGCTGCTCACCCACTATACCATGTGCACCACTGCACTACCTAAACCTACTGCTACACCTTGTATGGCAAGTGAACAGCGTGGCTCCAAGAATTGTTGCCTTTACCTGTAGCCGCACTGTCTGGAAAAGTTGATCTGCAGAGGTCCTGGCTGTTGTATCATCGCAGATGTAATATTGATGGCCTATCCTAAGAACAGGCCATCAATATTAGAAAGATGGATAAATCCTTTAAAGAGGTTGTCCAGGAATTGGAGCAACCCATGTAGCTGGCGGGAGGTGTAAAGTAAAAAATAAGTAAATTAAAAAGCATACTCACCTGTCCCCGGCGCGCCGTTGTCCGCTGCCAGTGTCCATTCAGTCTCATGCCGGCGACTCCTTGCTGGGAGTCCTGCACCTCATGTGACTGTTAAGACCAATTAGGTACAGTATTTCCAGAAATGAGGCGCCACCATGAGACCGAACAGACACAGGCAGGGGACAACGGGGTGCTGGGGACAGGTGAGTATGCTTTTTTTTTTAAATTTTCTTATTTTTACACCTCCCTGGCGGCCGACACAGTGGTCGCTCCAGTTTATGGTCAACCTCTTTTAAGGGATTGTCTGGACCAAATTTTTCTATTGTCACTTCACTGATCCCTCCACATAGTGGCCTCTTCACTGGTCCCCCGAACTGTATGGGGAACAGTGATGGAGTCATTATATTGTGTGAGAGCAGTGATGGGGGTTAACATCCTGTGGGGGGGACATTAAACTGTGTGGGGAAAATTAAAGGGGTTGTCCAGGTATAATCTTTTTTATGGCCTATGCTCAGAATAGGCCATAAATACCTGATCGGTAGGGGGCTGACACATGGCCCCATCAGCTGTTCGGAGCCACTTCCAGAGCCCGTTCTGTACACAACACAGGGCCGGAAGCAGAAAGCTCCATCTGCTGTATAGCAGCCTGGCGCCTCCACTGCAGCTCAGCTCCTACTGACTTCAATAAGTGCTGAGATACAGTGAAGGTGCCCAGCCCCTATAGCTTTCTGCTTCTGGCCCTGTATTGTGTACATCAGAAGTGGCTCCGTACAGCTGATCGGTCTGGGGTCAGTCCCTTACAGATCAGGTATCTATGGCCTGTCCTGAGGATAAACCATAACAAATTATGCCTGGACAACCCCTTTAATATACCCCCCAGGGCCCACCTAATGCGCCACACTTTAAAGAGGTTGTCCAGTATAATTTTTTTCTTTTTTATAATTAGTCCGAGGGAGGTGAATCCCCCCTACCCCCCCCCCAAAAAAAAAAACATACTAAACATACTCACCTGTCTCCGGTGTCCTCCCAGCACGGTCCGGTCCTGCAGCTCTGCTGTCTTCTTTATGCCGGAATTCCTCACTGGCTGTTCCTTCCCTTAGGCCGCTGATTGGCCTCAGGCGTCACGTGACGTCACAGGTAGTCATGTGCAGGGGGAACTTCAGCTGGAAGAAAACAACAGAACTGCAGGACCGAACTTGCGCTGGGAGTCAGGAAAGAAAGTTTGGGGGGGGGTTTTTTGTTTTGTTTTTTTTTCACCTGACCCGACGTAATTAAAAAAAACCCGAAGGAGCCACTGTATGGAGTATAAGCTCCACAGTGGCCCCCACCTAGTATTATAAGCTCCACAGTGGCCCCCACCCAGTATTATAAGTTCCACAGTGGCCCCCACCCAGTAGTATGTGCTCCACAGTTGCCCCCACACAGTATTATAAGCTCCCAACAGCCCCCCTCTGCTTTGGTGCTATTACTATACTCTGGGGTCTCCTCAGACCCCAGAGTATAAAAATCGGAAGCCCAGGAGAAGTGATTAAAAATAACAAACTCTCATACTCACCTTGCCTTACCTTTCCTTGGCATCCTCGCTCCATCCTCTCGTCTTCAGCGTCTTCAGGCCCTTTCCCGACGTCACTGCTGAGGCCTGTGATTGGGCCTCAGCGGTCACGTGGGGGCGCACTGACGTCATTACGCGGCTGCTCCCCATGTGACCGCTGGGGCCTAATTACAGGCCTCAGTCACATGACGGAAAAGCGCCAGAAAGAACGCTGTGCCCCGGAGAGGTGAGAATATCTATTTATTGTTTTCAGTCACCTCCCCTGGGTGCCCTGCCATCTATTGGAAAGGGGCCTGCAATATGCCAGGGTCCCTTTCCAATAACAGTATGTATAGCGGTCGGGGAACCAGGCTTTCCCCGACCGCTATCATAGTGGTCCGGGGCCCGGCCATCTCCAGCTGGCCACAGGCACCATACCCCGCCGAGCCCGGTTACGCCACTGGTCAGAGGCCCGATTGGGATGGTGAGGATCCCGATCGGGCCCCCATGACATGAAGACTAATAGTCGTGGCTCGGGGCCCACCAGTGGATTCACCGGTTCCACGGTGGGCCAGTCCGGCCCTGCCCCACAAAACCTTCATCTCAACATCATTCAGTCTGACTGGTATTACATGAAGAGACAGAAGGATTTGAGCAAGCCTACATCCACAGAAGATCTTTGCTCAGTTCTCCAAGATGTTTGGAACAACCTCCCTGCCGAGTTCCTTAGAAACTGTTCAAGTGTACCTAGAAGAATTGATGTTGTTTTGAAGGCAAAGGGAGATCACACCAAATTTGGTTTCTCTTTTTGCATTCATTAATGGTGTTAACTGACAAAAATAAACTATTAACATTTCTATTTTTTGAAGGATTCTTACTTTGCAGCACTTTTTCCACACATGCCTAAAACTTCTGCACAGGGCTGTATGTAAACTGAGGTCTCTTATTGACTGTAGCGGTCACTTATTGACTGTAGCGGTCACATGTGCATGTACAGCATGTCACTGATGCAGGGCATTAAACAGAGATTGACTGAGACCACAGTGGTAACAATGGAGTGGCAAGGGACTGAACAGGCAAGTGTTTTTTTTTTTTTTATATGTCAGACATCCTCTTTAATACTCTGTTCACACTAGCACCATAGTTTCCATTAATAACAACTATGCCACATTTCAATACTGGCATCCTTTACATACAATGTTTTTTCCCTCTAAAATACAATAAACCCCAACAGTAACCATAATGGACCTCATTAACACAAATTATTTGGTATAACTTACATGGTTCCACTGCAGAGAGGTTGTCACAAATTGCATTTGTCACTGTCCCCAATAGGGCTTACAATATAATTTCCCTAACATAAACAGAGCCTAACAGATAACTCTTTATATTTTTCATATGCTTATTTGATAGATTCATAAATAGTTAATATACATATGAATCCCTGTTTTTGTAACATATGTCTATTATAAGGTGCAAACGTGGACTGAACATAGTCTAACTGAGCCAGTAATTATGTTCAGTCTTCACAGCATGACCTACAGAGGATACTTGAGTAGGGGATTGAGAAACTCTGCATTAGAAAGATGACTTTGAACTATTGAAAATTCTACAAACTGTGCATGAAAACACATTTCACCATCTTGCAGTTAATACAGTCGGATTACACATTTCTGTGGGCACATATTCAACAATCTTCCTAAGCAACCACATTACGCCAAAGTATAAATCCTCAGCAAATATGGAATATCCTTTTGATGTAACCGAAATTAAACTGCTGGAAGAAAGAAAGGGAAGACAGCTGCGTAAAATTAAACAAATATCTTCACAGATGATAAAACCCACATAACTTAATTAAGTGGGATGATAATTTGTTTAAAGCATATAGAAAGCATATTGCACTCTGCAATTTCTCTGGTTTACCAATTTTATATGGGAAACGTGTTAAAAATTAGTAAATGTAATCACACTAGTAAAATATTTATGGAAAGATAGATTTCACAGATAGATAAATGGATAGATGATAGATAGATAGATAGATAGATAGATAGATAGATAGATAGATAGATTTTTTAATACATACATAAAGTAAGTTCAATATACTATATGTAAAAGGAAGAATCCAGCAATACAGGAAAACACATTGAGCCAGACTAGTGCAAGTCCAATGTCTGTTCTTATGGAAAATGGTATTTATGCTTGTGTCCTCTACCTGCTAAGTTTACATCGCTGCCACTTTTTATGAATTTGACCATATGATGGATGCCAGTTGGAATAGTTGCCAGCTGCCCAGAATTTGCTGGGGCAGTCCCTAATTTTCAGAAACAGACCTGCATATTTGGGCATCCCGCAGCCCAGAAGGATGATGTGGCTTACGAAATTCCATCCCAAAATAGGCCTAGGGGTAGGAGAAAAGAATTTGCCAACAAAAGACATTTATATCCTGTGGATATGCCATAAATGTATTTTGTTGGCAAACCCCTTTAAATGTCCAACATAAAAGTAGGTAAGTTTTGAATGGCTACAAAGGGGTCCCTCAGGTTTCCAATATGACTGAGCCCTTGGTACAGATTATATCTCAGAGAAAATTTTGTCTGTGATAGAATCTGTATTGCAACTGTATTGCAGTCTATGGGAGATTCACTACATTACTATTGAGGCTGGTCATAGACAGTTGTGCTACTGTGGGGGGGAGTCACACTCAACAATGCTCGCGATCAGAGTGGACTTTGATCGCGGGCATTAGCTCCGGGTTTCTCTGCACATTACAGTGGAGACCTGGTACGGTAGCTATGGCGGCCGCTCTGCAGCAGGGGTTAAACCCAACTATAGCTAGGGCTTATTTTTGGAGTAGGGCTTATATTTCAAGCCTACTCCAAAAAACCTGTAAAATCTAGCTAGGGCTTATTTTTGTGGTAGGGCTTATTTTCGGAAAAACACGGTAAATGACTTGTTTATGACCAGAGAGTGAGGAAATGCACCTAATTCTCTTAGAGGTTTTAGCAGCATTTGACACAGTTGACCATGACATCCTAATACATACAATGAAGAGTTATTGTGGAACTGACGGCACAGTTCTTCAGTGAATTAGTTCCTCCCTGGCTGACAGACCACAAAGAATATCTCTTGTCTCATCTTCATCATCACCATGTCCCTTATAATATGGAGTACCACAGGTTTCAGATTTTTTTTTTATCCTAAATACTAATTGCAATTTACACATTCCATTAGGCAACTTAATCTAGATCCATGGCCGTGCATATCACAACTATGCAGATGATTCCAAACTGTATATACAATGACAAGCGAAAGGGTAACAATGTTTTGCACTTTTGACTTTCAGGCTACATATCTCACCATCCACTACAGCTTCGAACATGAGACTACCACCTTTTTATAGATAATCATCTCGGCTATCTCATACATAAATTTGACTTGCATCTATTAAGCATATGATTAGTAGATTCTTTTCATGTAACTGCATTGTTAGTGTTTTGCTCCTAAAAATCTAAGTTAAAATTTTTTGTTTTTTTTTTTTTTTTTTTTTCAACACTACCTGAATCCTTCTGGGCATGCGCTCAATCAGATTCAAGCATGTCTCGACCGAAATCCGATCCCAGGTTTCTTCTACATGATCCCAATGTTGGTGTATACTGTTTGACTCACTTGGATGCGAATACAGCTTTTTCTTCAACTCTTCCCACAAGTCGGGATTAGTGAAGAAATGGCTCAATGACAATGAAGTAGTTATGCTGGATTGGCCCCCAAACCTCAACCCAATCAAACGCTTCAGGTCGTTGTCCTGCTGGAACACTAAATCATCCTTTTCCTACCCATTGTACTTGAGTGTATGAAGTGACTTGTCTTGTAGGATACACACATATAGCTCTGTATTGAGACCACCATTGATCCTAGTCAAGTATCCAACGCCTTTGGCTGTGAAAGCTGTGAAACAACACCATATCATCAGGCTTCCTCCATAAAACTAAACAGCTCCTTCAATTTCTCGATCCGTTAGCCTCCTTTTCCATTATTTCTTCCAGATCCATTTGCACCCATTAGAACCCAGTCTATTGACTTTCGTTTCATTGCTCCAAATCACCTGTTTCCAATCTTCTACTGTCCACTTTTCGTACTTTTTTGCAAACTCGAGACAACACTTCTTATGACGATATTGAAGTCAAGACTTCTTAATGTTTTTTTGGGCCACCATCTGTGATCTCACTATTAAGAAGCGTATGAGCCACCTCCACTGATGTGTTTGTTGCGCCAGAACTGATAGAATTTCGGATGAGCTGACTTGTTGATTCCGACATTTTGCCTGGACACCCACCTCTTGGCTTTTGAATGGATGTATGGACTTCATTTTGTATTCTTGAAATGTCTTAGAACTCACATGATGCATTTTGGCAGATTTCTTGGCCAAGAGACCAAAATCGATGAGCTGGATGATGCTGTTTCTCTTTTCTTGGGCAATCATATGCTAAATATTTGCAAGTCAAATGTATATATGAGATAGCCAAGATGATTGTCTATAAAATGATGGTAGTCTCATGTTTGAAGCTGTAGTGGATGGTGAGATATGGAGCCTGAAAGTCAAAAGTTCAAATGTTAACCTTTTGCTCCGCAGTGTATCCTTTAAGCCCAGAGTCAAAGACTCATACATTCATTCTTAACTGACCTAAGAGAGTAGATGAAGGCTAGCTGGGTAAAGCTGAACCCAGACAAAATAGAAATTTTCATAGTTGGAGATCAGGCCTTAACTGCAAAATGGCAACTTGCACTTCTACCACAGCTCAGACCACACACAAAACTTGGTATAGTTATTGATGTGGAATCGTTTCTCAGGAATCAGGTTTCTGCCACTATTACATTTTCCAACTGAGGAACATTGCAAATATCAAACACTTTATTCTATCAGAAGATTCATCTATACTGGTACATGCCTTTATAGAGTCACATCTGGCCTACTGTAATGATCTATATGAAGGCCTTCCAGCCAAAGAAAAACATCCCCTTCCTCTATTCCAAAAAGCTGCAACTAGGTTAATATCCAAACAACCCCGACATTCCCCCATAACAACAATTCTCCACTCGCTGCCCTATCTGCCCCTGAAATAGAGCATAATTTAAGCTATACATAGGAAGAGAATATTATTTATTTATTATTATTATTATTATTATTATTATTATTTATTATTCTTACTTATATAGCACCATCATATTCCACAGCGCTTTACAGCTTTATTTCCATATTCTGTTTATGTAGTATAATAAATCATTCAAGGAGAGGGGGTCCTATTTAACCACAAAGCCATAATGCTATATACAAGTACAATACATTCAGCTATGTCAAGCCAAATCAAGGCAAAGAACATGTATAGGGAGAAGGAAAAAGCAGTCAGACAGCAGATAGCAGAGGAATACATAGAAACTGAAACAATCGTTCTGTATGACAGGACATTTCCAATGACAGCCTAGTATTTGCGATACCAAACATTAGATAAGATGGACAGAAGGACATAGAATGAGATGTTATAATGTTATAAATATCCTGTACATGGAATTCTTTAGCTACTGAATCTTGATCTTCATATTCAACACCAATCATTTCACATATCTGCTAGTTTAATAATAACATTAGCAAAACTCTAATACATGCATTCGGCCCTTACTACTTTAACACATTTGACATTGTTACTTCACCTTCTAGGTTGCTTTTCTTTACTGAAGTAAATGCGTACTGAAGATCATGGACTTTGCTGTTTAATGTCTTTGATGTCTGTGTCTTTACTCCTAAGTTTGGTTTATCGCTTTAAAAACTCTTAAAAATGGCCCTTAATGGTTTTCTTTCAAGCAGGATTTGTAAGCTAGGATGGCCGACCTGTCATCAAGGCTATCACCTTTGAACTGGCATTCTCATCTTGTATATCCCCAGTGACATCCACTCTGATGGTTATCAGGATTGGATAATGTGCTGACAAGAAAAGTAAAGTGCACTGGTGTCTTTATGTTTGATCAAAGAAATCAATGGTGACAATTGTATGGAGTCTTTAACGTGGACCATATCCTCAGAGGATTTCTATGAATCTGTTCCAGCACATATAAAGCAAAATAACATATTAATTGCAAACTACACTTAACTTTACCACCTTAATATTCTACCAAATAACTGAATAGCCAGTTAAGGCTGGGGTCCCATGTTGCAAAAAAATGCAGCGGCAAAAAACGCTGTATTTTACGGTACCTGCAAAGTGGATGGGATTCTGGCTAATCCCATCCATACATTAAAGAAAAAAAAATCTGCAGTAAAAAAAGCTGCTTTTTCAAAAACATCTGTGTGAAGGATCTCGTCCTACCGAAACCCACTTTCAGCACCCCTGAGATCGCTTCAATTACCTCACACCCACCTCCAGTGAGTGTTCTGGGCCGATAGGATAATACAAACCGAGCTTTCTAAATTTTATATATTTATTAATCCCAGAATGGGTTGATACTAGACACTTAGCACATACAGAGAATACATGTATCGGGTAGCAAGCAAATACAAGTGGAAAGCAACATGACATGGTGCACGAAATAACAAATTGGGATAAACAGAAAGAAAAGGAAATTTTACCAACACAAGTCTGTGATTGGTTCTCTGGACTCCGGATGTGAGCTCAGGGCACGTACTTAAAAGCAGTCCAAAAGCATGTGTCCGGGCATGCTATTCCAGTGGTGGCATCCCCTAGATCTGGGCAGTGCTATCCAGGTGGCTTTCAGCACAACAGAGGACAATTTCCAGAAAAAGTAGATAGTCCGTTTCTCTGAGCCCATGTGATAGGCTTCAGGTTTCTTTTTTAAGCAAGTTACAGAGCATGTGTTTCCTACATGCTGTTACATCTCTTCCAGGTCAACAAAGGGTCTCAGGCCTCAATGCTATGACGCATGGTAGGAGTCCACACCATGACCTGCCCCCACATCACCTCCAGGAACAAGACAAGACAGGAGACAAAGACAAGCCTCTACCTGGTCTGAGACCTTTTACCTAACCTGGACTCCTCCGTAAGTGAGGTCACCAGGAGGAGGAGTCCTGCCCCCCTTTCTACATCTCTCAGAATCATATTTCCTTATGATTCCTCGCCCGATGACTGTAGAGTTGGGCTGGCGGTATGATAGGGTTTGTGGCGAGATCCCTAACGTGTAGACCCCGAGGATGACACCCCAATCCCCTTTGGGTAAGGAGATCAGTGTCTGGATCTTTTCCAGGCTTTGAACTGTGACATGTGTGTATTCTGAATGTGTGCCTTGATCTGACGCATCTGGGGAATTTATCAGGGCAACTGTAGGAGGTTCCCCAGGGTAGATATTGTCATAAAACCATAATCATTTTGAAGTGTAGCTTGCTGCAGACCAGGAGTCTGGGATGAGTTTGCTTACAGCCTTCCAATAGTAATAATATATAAAAATTCTATAAAAATGAACAAATGAAAGTCAGACATTGCTTTTCAACCATGCTTCAAAAGAAGTTTTTAAAAAAAGAAAACTCATGAAACAGGCCTGGACAGAAATGATGGTACCCTTAACTTAATATTTTGTTGCACAACCTTTTGAGGCAATCACTGCAATCAAACAATTCCTGTAACTGTCAATGAGAGTTCTGCACCTCTCAACAGGTATTTTGGTCAACTCCTCATGAGTAAACTGCTCCAGTTGTCTCGGGTTTGAAGGGTGCCTTTTCCAGACAGCATGTTTCGGCTCCTTCCAAAGATGCTCAATAGGATTTAGGTCATGGCTCATAGAAGGCCACTTCAGAATAGTCCAATGTTTTCCTCTTAGCCATTCTTGGGTGTTTTTAGCTGTGTGTTTTGGGTCATTATCCTGTTGCAAGACCTATGACCTGCAACTGAGACCAAGCTTTCTGACACTGGGCAGCACATTTCTCTCTAGGATCCCTTTATAGTCTTGAGATTTCATTGTACCCTGCACAGATTCAAGACACCCTCTGCCAGATGCAGCAAAGCAGCCCCAGAACATAACAGAACCTCCTCCATGTTTCACAGTATGTACAGAGTTCTTTTCAAGATATGCTTCATTTTTCCGTCTGTGAACATAGAGCTGATGTGCCTTGCCAAAAATTTCGACATTTTCCCAGAAGCTTTGTGGCTTGTCAGATTCAAGTTATTTCTGTGACCATTGTGGGTTTTTCTTTCATTAAATGAGGGGTACCAACAATTTTGTCCATTTGTGTATATATATATATACAATACAGACCAAAAGTTTGGACACACCTTCTCATTCCAAGAGTTTTCTGTATTTTCATGACTATAAAAATTGTAAATTCACACTGAAGGCATCAAAACTATGAATTAACACATGTGGAATTATATACTTAACAAAAAAGTGTGAAACAACTAAAAATATGTCTTATATTCTAGGTTCTTCAAAGTAGCCACCTTTTGGTTTGATTACTGCTTTGCACACTCTTGGCATTCTCTTGATGAGATTCAAGAGGTAGTCACCTGAAATGGTTTTCACTTCACAGGTGTGCCCTGTCAGGTTTAATAAGTGGGATTTCTTGCCTTATAAATGAGGTTGGGACCATCAGTTGTGTTGTTCAGAAGTCAGGTGGATACACAGCTGATAGTCCTACTGAATGGAGTGTTAGAATTTGTATTATGGCAAGAAAAAAAGCAGCTAAGTAAAGAAAAACGAGTGGCCATCATTACTTTAAGAAATGAAGGTCAGTCAGTCCGAAAAAATTGGGAAAACTTTGAAAGTGTCCCCAAGTGCAGTGGCCAAAACCATCAAGCGCTGCAAAGAAACTAGCTCACATGAGGACCGCTCCAGGAAAGGAAGACCAAGAGTCACCTCTGCTGCGGAGGATAAGTTTATCCGAGTCACCAGCCTCAGAAATCGCAGGTTAACAGCAGCTCAGATTAGAGACCCGGTCAATGCCACACAGAGTTCTAGTAGCAGACACATCTCTACAACAACTGTTAAGAGGAGACTGTGTGCAGCAGGCCTTCATGGTAAAATAGCTGCTAGGAAACCACTGCTAAGGACAGGCAACAAGCAGAAGAGACTTGTTTGGGCTAAAGAACACAAGGAATGGACATTAGACCTGTGGAAATCTGTGCTTTGGTCTGATGAGTCCAAATTTGAGATCTTTGGTTCCAACCACCGTGTCTTTGTGCGACGCAGAAAAGGTGAACGAATGGACTCTACATGCCTGGTTCCCACCGTGAAGCATGGAGGAGGAGGTGTGATGGTGTGGGGGTGCTTTGCTGGTGACACTGTTGGGGAGTTATTCAAAATTGAAGGAATACTGAACCAGCATGGTTACCACAGCACCTTGCAGCGGCATCCTATTCCATCCGGTTTGCGTTTAGTTGGACCATCATTTATTTTTCAACAGGACAATAACCCCAAACACACCTCCAGACTGTGTAAGGGCTATTTGACCAAGAAGGAGAGTGATGGGGTGCTACGCCAGATGACCTGGCCTCCACAGTCACCAGACCTGAACCCAATCGAGATGGTTTGGGGTGAGCTGGACCGCAGAGTGAAGGCAAAAGGGCCAACAAGTGCTAAGAATCTCTGGGAACACCTTTAAGACTGTTGGAAGACCATTTCAGGTGACTACCTCTTGAAGCTCATCAAGAGAATGCCAAGAGTGTGCAAAGCAGTAATCAAAGCAAAAGGTGGCAATTTTGAAGAACCTAGAATATAAGACATATTTTCAGTTGTTTCACACTTTTTTGTTAAGTATATAATTCCACATGTGTTAATTCATAGTTTTGATGCCTTCAGTGTGAATCTACAATTTTTATAGTCATGAAAATACAGAAAACTTTTGGAATGAGAAGGTGTGTCCAAACTTTTGGTCTGTACTGTATATATATATATATATATACATACAGGGTGGGCCATAACTATGGATACACCCAGATAAAATGGAAGTGGCTTCAGATATCACCTTACCATTTGTGGCATATTAGTACATGGGAGAAGAAAAACATTTGAGGCCAGGAGACGCCCATGGCGGCCATCTGCAAAGCCGCCATTTTGGATTCAACTTTACTTTTTTCAATGGGAAGATGGTCATGTGACACATCAAACACATGGAGAATTGCACAAGAAAAACAATGGTGTGCTCATTTTTAACATAGCTTTATTCATTATCAAGTTATTGACATGTTTCTTATTGTCATGTCGCAGAGTTTGACCGACGAGGAGCGGACAGACATTGTGTTGATGTCTGGTGAACGCAGTACCCGGGTCATTGCAGCAGACTTCAATGCAAGAAACCCTATGAGACCACCCATCTCCCATGCCACAGTTAGAAAAGTGCTCGCCAAATTTTGTGCAACTGGTTTGGTGTTGGCTAAGCCCAAATCTGGACATATGAAAACTGTCACCAATGACAAAACATCAGTGGCTGATCTGGCAGCATTTACCAAGAGCCCGCAGCGTAGCACTCGACGTATGTCCCTGGAGTGTGGCATCAGTCAAACATCCATTCGACGGATACTGGCTACACACAGATGGCACCCTTACAAGATCCAGCTGCTACAACATCTCATCAAAACATTGTTTTCTGGTGTGGGAGTGAGATATTTCAGACATTTATTGTATACTGTAGTTCATGCATGTTTTTTAAAAACTGCCTTACTGCTTTGTACATTGTATTGTGTTGCTACATCTCTCCTCAGGTGAGAACAGGTGGGACTGTTGTGATGGCTGAGCATTGTACTACAGGCAGAACTATTATATCTTAAAAAAAAGATGGAAAACCCCTTTAAGTTTGAAAATGACCTTAGTACTTTAGATTTGTGTATAGATACAAACTAAGATGGGAACATATTATATTCTTAAATTCTCCTGATTTTCCAGTTTGTGGATTTGATATTTCTATCCTGATGATTTAATAGCTTCAACAATATATAGCTATAAAGAACAGTCTGCATGAATTACAGTAAAACTATATGATTTCTCGAAAATTGGGAAAAAACATGCACTGCCTTATAACAGTTATTAAAATGGATGAATATAAACCAAGCCAAGCCTACAACCTGGATTCATGCTCCTCATTACGCTTTCAGAATAATGCATTACAGCCAGGTGATTTCAAAAGGGCATTACTGTCACTGGAGCAAGAAGGTATCTATCATCCTGTGTACAAGTCTTCAGTCATTGTTTTCTGCCTTATCCCTTTGTATAAAGAACAAATTCTCAATATTTCAAAGAGAGACAATTCAGGATTAGTGTAAGACAATTTGAAGGGAACCTGTCACCATGAAAATGTTATCCAATCTACCAGCCTAATGTTAAAAAGCGGAATGAGCAGATTGATACATAGTTTTATGGGAAAAGATTCCTTGTAACTACTGATTGATATCACAGCCTTTTCCTTTCTTAGGAGTCCAGTGTGCAGCCAAGGATTGACCCCCTTCTCGGTATGAGCATATGTACATAGAGGTGGCATTAAAACACCAGTTACGGCCACCCACTTGACTTTTAAGCACAGAGAGAGCAGGGATTTCAATTAATAAGTTCCTCTTGTATATGGGTGGTGCAGTGATTTTTACAATTGCGCATACCATAATAACATGACCACAAAAAAAATTATAATAAAATATCATTTTATTAACATAAATAATGAAAGAAACATATATGGGGAGATAAATAATGAAGGTACACCATAATAACGATAGGGAGGGAAATGGGGGCCACAATAATAATAAATAGGGGGATATACACCGCTGGTACAAATAAATATGTGTAAGGATGGTTGATGAAGCCGTCTGGCGAAACGTTTGTTGGGGTGGAGTTTGAATAGGTGAGGTTACAATGTAACCAATTAAGGGAATTCTGGAAATAGCCAAGGAGACAGTTTTGGCTATTTTCAGAACTCCCAACACGTGAATGGACAGAAATAAGCTGCACGGCCAAAATTGAGCAGCTGAGCTGCTGTTGCAAAACACTTCCTGGGGATATAGCCATAAGTGATCAAATGGTGAGTACACCTTTAAATAAATTTAACATCAGTGGAATGAATGATGAGGTTATATTTGTAATTTTTATAATGAATTCGATTAACTATGAAAAAATAATTCTTGTAATGATGCATCTGGATAATTTTCTGGATGTTAATTCTGAATGTGCTAGAACAAGAAAACGACAATAATATAAATATAAATACCGTGTTTTCCCATGGTTTGACTTATAGCAATGATATTTCTGATTAGTTTAGTCTAATTGAAAAGGAGAATAAAACTGCATTTCAGGTAATAAGATTTATAGGTAACATTTTATTTTTATTAAATTACTATTATGACTAATCTGGAGAGTAAAATGTGGTTTCAATTGTATAAAAATGGCAATCTAATTCCATGATACATTTTGGCCTCATTGCATATATCATTTGTCATTAAGATTATATGACTCTTCCATTTGTGAACTGACAAATGACAAAATATCTAATATTGCGAATGCCTTTGGGCACTGAGTTAGCAAAGCCTATGCTCATGTGTTATATACTGTACGTGGAAATAATGTTTATATAGATCTGTGGCCATACACAGAGTGTACCATTGAATATATAGTAAAGAATACATTCCTTTAAATATATCTGCACTCTTATTGTACTTAGTAACATAATTATCATATTAACTTTATGCATGATGCAGGTATTATATTGCTAAAGGGTAGAAAGAAATATAACATTAATATGAGTTATTGTAACCATTGCCAGTATTTTGTAAGTAATTTTATGATGTACATTTCTACAGAATTTATGACATTATGTCACATTATGGCACCATTTGTATTAATAGAACCAAATTAGTTATTATATATTTTATTATTATTGTTTGAGCAAAGGATCGGGCATGCAAAATCAGTCATGATGATAATAAAAGATAGATGGATTGTCCCATTTCAGACACTTATCCCCTACCCAGAATTCTTCCTGTGAATGACGTTGCAGTGCACTTGTGTTATCAGCACTCCATTGACTGCTTTGGAGCTGTTGGCACTGCAATCTGCAGAAGCCCCATAGAAGCGAATGGTGCACCAGTCACACAAGTGCACTGGAGCTCCATTCACAGGGTGAATTCAGAGGGACTTTAAGTTTTCCAGATCACCGGGGGACCTAGCAGTAGGACCACCAGCAGTGTGACACTTATCCTCTATCCTGCGGATTGAAGATAAATGTCTGTAATGGGACAACCCTTTTAATTACTTAAGGTAATTACGTAGTACCACAGTTCATCACTGTTTTCTAGGAGCCATCATTTTTTTTTCTACTACTGATTTAGCTATATAAGGGCTTGTCTTTAGGGAGGGCCAATTTGTATTCTTTAATGAAACAGTCAGTGGGCAAGTATTAAAATAAATTCTTAATTTTTTTGGGGAGAGGGGAATAGAAAAAAATTGAAACTTAACCATTGCATTTGGTGTTTTTTTTTCCCTTACAATGTGTTGTAAAAATGACGTTAACATTTGTGTATCAGCTTACTCTGTGTGTTGCTATAATTATGATGATAACAAGTTAGTGTAGTTTATTTACCTTTAACAACTTTTTTACAATAAAAAAAAACTTTAAAATAATTTGTTTTTCTGTGGACATGTTTTATATAATTTTTGTATGTGGACTTATGGTTACATGTTTTTACATGTCTATTGGTCTAACTTTTATTTAATTATGAACGGTGGCAAACAAAAAATGCAATTCTATTCTAGTATATTCTGGGCCATTGCTTTTATTTGTTATTTATTTGTTATTTGTATTCAAGGTATAAATAATTAGCTAATTAGTTTTATAGAAGTGGTTGTTATGGCTGTAGCAATACCAATTATATGTAGCAGTTTAATATTTTTATTTTTTTCTAAACAATAGGAAATAGGAAAATGTTTTTTTTTCACTTTTTCTTTTTTGTAAACATTTTATTTAACTTTTCTCTTTTTTGTAATTATTTGCAACATTATTATACTGTCAGTGTAAAACTGACAGCCTATCACACTCTGCTGTGGCAACCCATTAACACCATGGAAGCTCTAATTGAGTAATGGAGGGAGATTATTCCCTCTGTCTCACTTCTTAGATGCTGCGTTTGCTATGGCCAAGATTGGACCATTTATAACATTGAACCTGTGTATAACATACAGCTGACAACCATCATGTTCCTGGGCATGCGCCTTCACCTTGACATACATTTACAGCACATGGCGCTAACTTTATATTGTTGTAAATATATAGCATTTTGCTCCAAGAGGTTAGAAGGCTGCAGCACTACTGTATTTGTAACATGGAAAACAGAATGAGAGGTCTGCAGCACATATAACTGGTTTAATATTTTTTACTGAAAATTTGGGGTTTGCGTTTAAATTAGTTTAGAACACATTCTTTGTTTTCTATGGGCCATAAGACAAAAAGGAACTATTAGTACATTCTGCATAAATTCAATTATAGCTTTAACTGAATAGCTAAAGTCTATTTTTTGTAGCATAACTTTATGCAAAAATAAAATATTAAACCAAACAGCTTTGAATAAATGTTCTTAGCTTTGAGAGTTTTGTATGATTCAGTCAAAAAAAAGCCTTGATGAAAGTTTTAAAACCTCTAACTTTTATTGATGAAAACATGGAAAACCGTATTTTAATCCCTGCAGCATAAAAAACTGAAGGGCATAAAAAAACCAAGGGCATTCACAAGTCGGTTGCTAAAATAAGATACATGCCTAAGAAAAAAAGATACATGCTGTCAAAAATCTATAAAATATCTAAATGCAATCAGATATGACATTTATTCAAAAAAAAAGTTTGCGCTTTGTAATGTAAGCATATTCAAAAATGCAATACAATATGGAAACATGCTAGCAAAATCATTGACAGGGAGAGATATAGAGCATGACCATTATAAAGCTGAAAATTGATACATATAATATAGACATATCATGAAAGACTGATGCAAAATTGTGTCTTTTTAAGGTTGAGGCAAATTGTTGCAGATTTTGTGGCATTTTTTGAGCCAAACCTAGTAGTGCCTACAGAAGGAATAGGAAATATCTAGGGAGCATTTATACTTTTCCATTCTGCTCAATCCACTCTTGGCTTCGGCTCCAAAAACTGCAGCAAAATCTGCAGCAAAAAAAAGCATCTTCTCTGCAATGCGGGGCCTCAGCCTAAAGTTGATTATCTTAGTGCACATATTTCTCATGCATATCTGTAACGTCTCTACCTGTTCGGGTCTCTGCACCACCCTCCGCTCACACACTGCGGCGAAGGAGGCGTGTTCAGTTTGATTCCTTGTATAGGTTTCTTGTTGCTCAGTTTGAACATGGTCCTAGTTCCCTTGCTGTGTAATGGATTTCCAGCCACACCCATGTTCTGAGCATTGTTTCTCTTTGGATTTCATAGAGTTAATCTTTTCCTTGCCTGTGTGATTGATAGCCTGTGTACCTATCAGGTCTGGGGCTGGGCCCAGACTTTCTATATACGGGATGTCACTTTCTCAGCAGGTCGCCGGTTATTGCTCTGACTTTGCCTGCTCTCTTTGTGCCCTTGATATTTACTGTGCTATTTCTCTGACCTTTGTCTTGCCTTGTGACTATTCTCTTGGATTGTGATTTTGTACTGCATTGCTCGTCTGTTACCGAACCCTTGGCTTTCTGACCTCCCTTTGTGTTGTTTGTTCTTTGTTCAGTGTTGTCACTTACTCAGTATAGGGCTCGTCTTCAGGTTGTCCTTTTACCGTTTAGGGTAACTAAGGCAATAAGAAGGGACAGTGGCTAGGGTGAGATTAGGGCTCACTTGTCTCTGTCCTTCCTCCCAGACCCCTGCAGTAGTGGCAAGACCCTAACAATATCTCAGAATATGTTGATCTAAGATTATATATCTTAGTACTGTTGTACATTATTTAGATATATATGTTTCTGAGCAGCTTGATGTATATAATGATGTTTAAATAAACTGACAGCAAGCAGAGATGCTTAAAATATCAAGGGATTGAAAGAAAATGCATATATAACTGTGGCATTTCATAATGTAAGACTCACAATCTCCCTGAAAAACAGATGGTCTCATTTATGCATGTTAATATGCAATATGTATAGTGGTTCCAATGGGAAATTATAGTAGGTTGCTTGTTTTGTATAAAACATGCATTGCTTCATCTTTTCTACATTTTAACAATAACTTTAATTTGTATTGGTCATATTCACAAATGATTGATTGGTATGGGATGTTTATCTTTTGTTTCTTATGCATCTGGAGACCTGCTTTTCTACAAAAAATCTATAAAAAAAAGAACATTTATTTTTCTTAAATGAATGTTCCAGGTGCAGATAGATTAATAGGATCAGAGGGAATGTATTGGAAACATTGATCTTGATGTGAACACACTGGAATGTTATGGCTGTTATAAACTAAGTAAATTTCATGTGTAGTAGCCGATAACATTAAAATAGCGAGATATAAGTGAATCAGTAGATGACTTTTCCAGGAATACATGGAAATGGCTTTCCCAGGGATACACATTGATAACCTATCCTCAAGGCAAGCAATGAATGAGTAATTAGTGGGGTGCTGGAACGCTGGAGCCCTACCAATCAGCAGCAAGAAAGGGTTGTAGTGCTGACTGCTTCCCTTTCAGTGTTTTTACAAGCACTTTGGTGCACAGCGTTGGACAGGCCCACCAAAGAATCATCGTATGTGCCCAGGTTTTGACCCAAAGGTCCTGCAGAAGACCCTTATTGTTAGCTTACCTTCAGCCATTCACTTGCTATTTATAAAAATTTCTTATGGACTTGATTCACAATAACTAGTTACAATGCACTGTATTATGTGACATGTACACAATAGCAACATATATTTGGGTGCAAATGGGGAAATAGCTGACAAGATCTCATTAATAGTGCACACAAAAATATTCTGTGCTAATGGTGGACTCTTCTGCTACTTTTGCTTAGTTTAACCAAGGTACCCAGTTTGCTGCTTCCAGCACATAACATCAGCATTAACATATTTATATAGTTGTGATTTATCACTCTCAATCACAATTCTAGGAAAATGTTCCTACAGATGTGACCAGACCTAACTGAACTCCAGTTTAGTTAATTAATGCAGTTATTTAGTATTTAGTCATTTAGTTAACATGTTAACAAAAACTTTGAAAGGCTGCAAAGCACATCTTTGCATTCACCTTTTTCACATGTTCACCTTTTCCCAGTAACAGCAAATTACCCACTGTCCAAAAGATAGGGGGTAATTTGCTGATAGGTAGTGGTATGACCACTGGAACCCCCACAATCATGAGAACTGTAATGCTTTGCAATGTTGAATGATGCAGATGGTTCAATAGCGTGCACTACTCCATTCCTTTCAATAAAATGACAGGAGATAGCTGAGTGGATTTTTTTTTAAGCTTTCTTTGATGGTCCCATTGAAATTAATGGTGCCCTGTGTACTGTATGACCAATGCACCCCAGTTTTTGTTATTGGTGGGGTCCCAGAGGTCAAAACTCCACCAACCAACAAGTTACTATCTGGCTGTGGCTGGAATACTCTTTTAATTTGTAGACAAATAAAATGTAAACATTTTTGAAAATAATTTTAAAATTTAAAATTTGATGTGGCATTCATCAGAAACCAGCCATAATTTCCATATTCCCTACAAAGAAACAGGCAGGGGCAGTTCAGTGATTGGGTTTCTGACAAATGCAAGACCATAGAAAGACCCTACATTCATGGTCATATCCATTGGCAACCTATCAAGGCACTACTAAGAACTGAAATCTGTACACTGCTTTCACTAGGTGGGAATCTTAGGCTATGCAGGGAATCTCAGGCTGGGGGGGTCAGGGAAGTACTTCAAATAAAAATCTCTAAGATCATAGTTCTACCTGTTCTATTTCCAGAGATATCTGTAAGGGTCTTGCCAACCGTAGCAACCCTGACACTACTGCAGGGTCTGGGAGGAAGCACAGAGACAAGTGAGCCCTAATCTCACCCCAGCCACTGTCCCTTACTATTGCCTCAGTTACCCTAAACGGTAAAAGGACAACTCGAAGACAAGCCCTATACTGGGTAAGTGACACAGAGAACAGGACAAGACAAAAACAACACAGAAGCAGAGTGAGCAAGCCAAGGGGTCAGTAACAAACGAGCAATGCAGTACAAAATCGAAATCCAAGAGAATAGTCAAAAAGGCAAGCCAAAGGGTCAGAGAAACAGGTAACAAAATAGCAAGGGATATAATAAGGAGAGCAGGCAAAGACAGAGCAATAACCGGCGACTATGTGAGGGCTGACAACCTGTTTATAGAAAGTCTGGGACCAGCCCCCAAACCTGATAGGTACACAGGCTGTCAATCACACAAGCCAGGAAGAGATTAACTCTATACCGTCCAGAGAGAAATGTTCAGAACACGGGTGGGGCCGGAAATCCATTACACTGACTAGGACCATGTTCAGACTGAGCAGCAAGAAACCTACGCAAGGAATTAAACTGAACACGCCTCCTTTGCCACAGCGTGCGAGCGGAGGGTGGCGCAGAGACCCGAACAGGCAGAGACGTTACAATATCACCAGTTAAAAATATAGTTGGGATTAGATAAAGCTGCTGCTACATATAAATGTGCCTATCCCAACAGTGTTTGCAACTGGTGCTTTCTAGGTTGCATAATGCCTGAGATATGTCTGTTGAAAGTGACCCATCCCCCATGCTTCAGCTTCCTTACATTATACAAGAGCCTGTACACCCATATGCCCAGTGAAAGCAGTGTACAGCTTTCAATACAGAAACAATGGAAAGAATAAAGAAGTGCAGAATTTTGTATGTAACAAAATTTATTAATAACATAAATGCTGTCATAAAATAATAAGTAGGATAGTAAGCATTTCACTATGTGATAAATTGACACAAGAACGTGTTGTTTTAACTATGTTGTTTAACTTGCGATACAGATATCTGGACATGTCCAGGCAAGTGAAAAGGTAGGTAAGGAGGTAAATGAGGACACATTTGTAGAGCTTCTTTTTGACCACAATAAAAAAATGCAGAATACATATGATTTTTGCAAAGGTATTTGCACAGTGGTAGTAGTGCAGCTTTCTGCCTTACCCTTAAGCTAGGGCTAAACAACATGTAGTCGAGTGACATAAGATCACAGTGTTGCACTTCTAAATTGCAGCTTATGATTTACATATGACCCCATTTACACACATTATAATGTCCCAAAGTGGCCTCCAGACAGTATAATATCCCATAGCGGCCCCTCCTTTCAGTATAATGTCCCATAACGTCCCCTCCACACAGTATAATGTCCCAAAGTGGCCCCTTCACACAGTATAATGTCCCAAAGTTGCCCCTCCACACAGTATGATGTCCCATAGCGGCCACTGCACACAGTATAATGCCCCATAGCAGCCCCTCCACACAGTATAATGTCCCATTGCAGCCCCTGCACACAGTATAATGTCATATAACGGCCCCTCCACACAGTATAATGTTCCATAGTGACTCCTCCACACAGTATTATGTCCAATAGTGGCCCCTGTACACAGTATTATGTCCCATCATGGCCCCTATGGAGTTCGTTGCAAATATTGCAAAAATTTTGGGTTCAGCAGCACCCAAAATTTTTGGGGTACACCATCCACAAACTATTATTATACTCTAGGGTCTTTTCAGATCCCAGAGTATAATGATCGGAGGCCCAAGGGAGGTGGCAAAGATAAAAAAAAAAAAACACTGTTACTAACCTCTCCTGGGCTCCAGCACAACTCCCTGTTGTTTTCGTCCCTCTTCAATGATGGGTTACACGTGAAGTCTGTGACGAGACTACAGAGGCCTGATGACAGCATGGAGTCACGACGAAGCCCATGAGAGGTGTGTAACACTGGTTTTTATGTTTTTCACCCAAGTATAATAATAGCAATATTTGTTGGGGATTACTCAACAAATACTGTTACTTACTACTACTTACTTGCCGATCCCTGCTCCTGCTCACGGCCACCTCCACTTCCCCTTCTGCCCTCCATTGGGCCCATGCATCCCATATCACATCGCTGGGATGCACAGAGCCTCCTGGAAGGCAGAAGGTGAAGCGGAGGTGGCCGTGAGCAGGAATGGAGATCGGTAAGTAAATAGGGACCATTACCTGCTGGGATTACTCCAGCAGGTAACGGCCTATTAAAAAAAAAAAAAAAAACAGCAGGGCCCACCGGGCCCCTAAGGTGGTACTTACACCACTGATCAACTTATAAGGATATCTTCAATGCAGCAGTGTTCAGAAAGAACAGGTCAATAAGAAAGTACATGAAACAGACTGGATGCATAAAAATGATGTTTCTGCTTGGATAGCAGATGCTATAGTTTCCTCTAACATACTAATGTCAACAAACATGGCATGTCATAGAGAAAGAGATATCAGACAGCAAAAACCCCTAGATCAAAAAGCTTACAAAACTGAACGGCTGAATCATTCCCTGAAACAAACTGCTGATATCCTTTCCTCCAGCTTTTTGTGTAACAAATTGTAGCCTTGAAGCACAAACTATGTTTATGTCTCTTGGTGTCTCTATAGGGTTACTTACTTTTCTCAGTATTTTCCCCTTATTAAACCTTGTAGATTTTTTTTTAATAGTTCATACATTTTGGGATGTGATGATGCCAATTACACCATTTATTTTTTGTTTATTTACTTTTATACAGTATGTAAAATGACAAAAGGGGATATTTTGGATTTTTTTTAAATCTTAATAACATTTTTAACTTTTTCTTGTCATAATGTGTATGCAATGTCGCACCAGAGACCTCTATGTGGGGGGAAACAGGGCAGAGACTTAGTCAGCGCATGAACTCACACAGATTCACCATTAATAACAGCAGAACCGATCTCCCAAGGGCCGCACATTTCTCCGGAGAAGACCACTCTGCTAAAGATTTGCAGATTGTGGTTTTAATGGGACATTTTAAGACACAGAGGTAGAGAAAGGAATGGGAATATAAGTTAATGAAAAAATTTGAAACTCTGCAATTTGGACTTAATATTCATGCAAGTTTCATGTTACACTATGTATGAACTGTGAGGGTCACAAATCACCACCTGATTGCAAACAGATAACGTCAAGAATTACTGATCCCTCTGTCACGCCCCACAAGTTTCCAGATTATTGACCTGTTGTAAATAACTTCTCTACTTATATTGCACTTTGTTATTTTTAAAGATTCTAAGATCCTTTGAAGGTCCATGTCTTTTGTGTATAAAAAGTCTGTGAATTTTAAGTTTCTTGTATAACACCATGTCTGAAGAAGAGAGCTAGTACTCTCAAAAGCTTACCATCAAATATACTCAGTTAGCCTCTAAAAGGTATCGCCTGATTTCTTCACTCTTCCACTACTTTCTATGGCTAACACGATACAACATTATACTACAAGGGCATGTGTAGGCAACCTTCGGCACTCCAGCTGTTGTAAAACTACAACTCCCAGCATGCATACATGCTCTGCTGTTCTTGGAACTCCCATCGAAGTGAAAAGAGCATGTTGGGAGTTGTAGTTTCACAGCAGCTGGTGTGCCGAAGGTTGTTGACCCCTGTCCTAGAGGGTTTAAACAAGTAAACTCCTGTCTAAATGCACAGCAATTCTTCTGTATTTTAATAATCCAGTGAGGTTTATAGACATTCCCATGGCCTTCATTGGAATAATGGAATATATTAATTCAGCTTCCCAATAAATATAGAACCTAGTATTAGCAGCAGGGCAAATTTCCCTTTATAAGTAAACACTATATTGATTCTATAATAACTATATTTCTTCTGGATTGTAGTTTATTATTACCTCTGTTCTGGAGACATCAAATAGTGAGTAAATGAGATGACCATGGCATCTAAGGACAGCTGATAGTAGGAGTTTTAGTGGCAGTTGTCAGCTGTGTAATACTCAGCTCCAGCTACAGTACATGTACAATGGATGTCGTCAAGGAATAAAGTAAAATTTGGTTTTAAAATTCAGCTTTTTTCCCAGTCTTATAAAGCAATGCTCCCCAAACTTTTACTTGGCTGAATATCGCCATCTCAGTAATTACGTACTGTTGTCTATTAGGACACAACTGAAGCTGTAGCTAGTACAGGTACATCTCAATACATTAGAATATCTTTGAAACGTTTATTTCTTTCAGTGATTTAATTAAAAAGTGACCTCCTATATTTTCTAGATTCACAGAGTGTTCTATTTCAAGTGTTTTATTTCTGTAAATGTTGATTATGGATTACAGGTAATGAAAACCCAAATCTAAGAAAATTAGAATATTGTAAAAAAGTTCAGTATTGTAAATTCAGTGTCACCTGCCAAGGTTTCCTAAGCCTTTAAATGGTCCCTCAGTCTGGTTCAGTAGGACACACAATTATGGAAGACGCTGATTATGAATTGAATTACTGAAACGAATGAACGTTTCAAAGATATTCTAATTTATTGAAATGCACCTGTACTACAATAGGCAAACTGCAATTGTTAAAAATTATAATATTTCCTATGCTGTTTATTAGAAGGCTCATACCGTGCTGCTGAATTGTCAGGATTTCATAGCCAGTACTAGCTTCAGTGCTAAGCCACAGCAGGAGATCTGTGGATGATGTCATTCAGCTACAGTGAGGTAAAGCTTTTTGTAAGAAGTGATGGTGCATACATAAATCCTAAAACTGGTATTACACTTTAGATAAATTTTATCTAAATGCTCATTAGGCCAAGAGATACATCTCCCAACCTCAGAACATACAGATCTGACCAGACCTAATTGATTTCCGGTCTACCTAACTAATATAATTTTTCATTATAACAATTCAATATCATGATCAAAAAAGTGCTTATGGCTGCAATTCACATCCCCCAGTAACTTAACCGCACATAGATATAAATACAGATGTAGTCATACTCAACCAAGCTCAGATTGGGTTAAAGATTCTCAATTGTTTTTTAACCAATTCAACACAATATCACGACATGCTAGCAAAAGCCTTCAAAAGCCGTGGGTCACCCTCTTTAACGTGGTGGTCACATATACACAAATAGAACAGTTAATTTAGCACTTTGTACTTCACCTCCTTGTCTATGAGAGTCAAGTTAGAAAATGTATACGTATCTTGGTACTTTTCCGATTATCCTGCTTATTCAGTGAGCTCCCTATTTGCTTTTCTGCAGAATAAAAGTCATAAGTTCAATAGCTCATCCCTTTATGTGGAACTTAAATGTAACTTATTCAGCAGATTTAAAATCAAAGTATAGACAAAAAGATATTTTTATATTGAAGCCTGCAACAGTTGAAATATCAAAATATCAGAGCATCAAACAAAGCAAGTCATGTCATTTACTAACCCAATATAGAAATACAGAATTTATTCAAATTTCTATAACACTTGTTACAAACTGGGTAGTGTTGAGAAAAGCAGCTTAACTCGTGACACAAATATCTGAACATGTCCAGTCAAGAGGACACATCTGTTGGATTATTAGAATTTCTCTTATCAGGAGATCGTGTTCTTTTTAGACATGGTGCTTAAATTGTGACACACATATCAGGACATGTCCAGCGAATACGACAGTTCTTACTTCTGCTGAGTGTACATGTATTATGGATAGGGAGAAGAGGATAACTCATTGCCACCACTAAAAAGTGTTACACAAAAATTAAATATCATATTTTTTGTAGCAGGGGCAGGCATACTGTACCAAATTTACAAACTGTACAAGCAAGGGGCTTCGATGATAAGCAATACAGACATGTCCACACTTAACTGATCTCCTGGAAGGTTAACATCTCCAATTTCTCATGAAACCAATTCAACACAATATCACAAGATGCTAAAAAAATCTTGAAAGGCGGCAATTTACCCTCCCTCACTGGGTGGTAATACATAGGATGATATCACTATGTGATAACTTATCATATAATAATGTAGCTTTTAGAAAGGCTGCTTAACTTGTTATACTCCTATTTCGATATGTCTAGCCAAGAGGACAGATAAGGAAGGGCAATATTTTCTGACGCTAGGTTTACACCTGTGTTTGGGTTTCCCCATGAACGGAAACCTAATCTGCTTAAAAAAGCAGTTACCCACGGAAACCCGTGAACCCCATAGACTATAATGGGGTCTGCTGGTTTTCCGCCCGAAAAAGCGTGAATTTTCTCTCCACATTTTTTAAGCGGATTCGTGGACGGAAACCCCGAGCAGAGACTGGGTGCAGGTGTGAATCTAGCCTGAGAGTGACTAATAAGGAGGTCAGATATTCTATGGGTAGAACCTTTGCTATTATCAATAAAAGAACCCAGTTACTGTTCTTAGATGTTCTCATGCAGAAATAATATGGAAATATGCAGTATATATATATTCTTCTTTACTCACCATCCAAGAGACAGGAAAAATAAACTTGTAGGTGTATAGCATGATTTCTATTCCTTTAAAACCTATAAGTTTTATATTTTTTGTCTTTATTGTTCTGAAAATCTAAATCTTTCTTTAGAGAATAAGCATGGCTTTGATGTGCTCGTATGCATGTGCTCAGATATAATTTCTTTTTTTGTACAGAAGCTGTAAGCCGCACACTGTTGAAGTTATTTTATAAAGGAAAGGTTCTTAATTTATTTCTGTAGGGATCTGTTGTGCACATTAAATATTTAAGCACTCCTCCATCATTAGCACCTGCTCCACAATTTGTAACCTCAGAGAATATTGAGTAATAACTGTAAATGTACCTCTACTTTGCAAAACAGATGTTCAGAGTTGTTTCCAGGTGGTGTTCTTGACTTCATAGCTTTTCTGCAAGCAGATATTTAAAAAAAAAGTTTATAGCAGCAAAGTGTTTAATTCCCTGGTGCTTTGTGTCTAAGCATTATAGTCAGAGTTACTTGAACTATAAGGACAAAAACGTTTAATAGGCACAAAAATAAACATGCTCTCCTTGGAAATTGCGTTCACAAAAATGGAACATCTATCGTCTAGGTTCTGTAACTGCAACCTGGAGAATTGTTCCAAAAAGCACCCAAACTCCCATGGGTTAAATGTTCTTAGTTAAATTTAGCTACATTTGCAAAACAGCATTTAGGTGTTGCTTTTGTTTTGTTGTGAGACATGTCCACTCCTGTGGTTATTCTAGATAGATCTTGACAGTGTGCACCTAAGTCCTATTTAAGGGAGTTTTTCTGGGACCATTTGAATAATAAATTGCCTAAATATCTCTCAAAATGAAGATTCATACCTAGCATGCCTTCAATCTACCTACTGTACACTTTTCCTACTTCTTGCAGCAGTGAGTCCTAAGAGTGGTGATTTCATTATACTCAATGCACGCAAGGTGAATTATACTTTGATGGGGGCATTATATTCATACTTTCCAGCTTTTTCATTTAGATACCTGGAGCCCTAGTGTAAAGTGTGTCATCAAAAATTTTCAGACAGCCATGTCCCCTTCTGGTAAAACTACCCCTTTTGGAGGCACAGTATACTCCTTTATGCTGTGTGCCATGCCCCCTTTTGTGACATAGGTCATGGCACTTAATTGGGATGTGACTGGCACATAAGATGCCTATATCACATATGATAGGACCAAAAACCCAGCGGATATGGCAGCATTCTGCTGAACACAGGAGATTTGCCCACTGTTTTGAAATGCCTTGAGGTCGCGACTTATTGTGGGAGCCTCATAGACATTTCAGTATAGTTTGCAAACATGATTATACTGTAATGGGAGAATAAAGGGACATTACAGTGTACGGGGAAATAAGAGAACATTATCCTGTAATGGGGGCATTATACTGCAGCATAAGGGAGGGAATGCATACAAATGGGAGGCAAAGACCTAGATTTAGGGGATAGGTATGTGATCTGCAACCAGGGTGTGGCCTACAAAAAAAAATTTCTTTTCTTCCCTTAAATCATTTTCCAAAAGGTGCCAAGTATGCATACAGAGGACCTGACTTTCATTGGTGAAAAAGAGCAGAGAGGAATAGTCTGGTGGTACTGATCAAGCACGTATGAGAAATCAGATTCTTGTCACATACATAGGAGTCATGATGCTGCGCTAGACATGCGCCTTACCAGTTTGTTTAACCAATAGCCCCCCATAGGATGACTCTTTTAGTAGTAGCACTATATTTTTTCTATGTGTAGTGAGTTCTCAGTGAATTTTATTACATGCTATGGGAATAGGACCTTGAGAAAGGGGTTTTAAAGTTTGATGATGATTTATTCTTAAGTTTAAGGATTGGCAGGGGTCTAGTACCTGGAACCCCCACTTACCTGCCATTTGTAGAGGGTGCAGTTTTTCAGTGATAGAACCCGTGATTGGGGGTTAGGCTAAATCAATTTAATGATTCTGAAAAATGCAGAGTCATGTTTAACAGAAATGTCAAATTAATCAAATTAATGTAATTTAATGTAATTAAGTGTCCAGCCCAGATGGAGAGATAGATAGATAGATAGATAGATAGATAGATAGATAGATAGATAGATAGATTAGATACTGTACAGGTTAGGGCCAATTTGACAGGAAGATAGTTACCTAGCAAAATGTTTATTCACTTGTATGAGAAATCCAGATTTTTTGGAAGAAATCACACAAAAGTGGGGAGAAGCCCATGCAGCTGTTGCCAATGTTCTTATAATTGGGTGACTACTAATCTGCACCGTTACAAAATATGTAAAAAGATATATATATGTATACAGTGCTGGCCAAAAGTATTGGCACCCCTGCAATTCTGTCAGATAATACTCAATTTCTTCCAGAAAATGATTGCAATCACAAATGCTTTGGTAATAATATCTTCATTTAATTTGTCATCAATGGAAAACCACAAAAAGAATTGTCAAAAAGCCAAATTGGATATAATTCCACACCAAACATAAAAAGGGGGTGGACAAAAGTATTGGCACCCTTTGAAAAATCATCTGATGCTTCTCTAATTTGTGTAATTAACAGCAACTGTTACTTACCTGTGGCACATAACAGGTGGTAGCAATAACTAAATCACACTTGCAGCCAGTTGAAATGGATTAAAGTTGACTCAACCTCTGTACTGTGTCCTTGTGTGTACCACATTGAGCATGGAGAAAAGAAAGAAGACCAAAGAACTGTCTGAGGACTTGAGAAGCAAAATTGTGAGGAAGCATGAGCAATCTCAAGGCTACAAGTCCATCTCCAAAGACCTGAATGTTCCTGTGTCTACCATGCGCAGTGTCATCAAGAAGTTTAAAGCCCAAGGCACTGTGGCTAACCTCCCTAGATGTGGACGGAAAAGAAAAATTGACGAGAGATTTCAACAAAAGATTGTGCGGATGGTGGCTAAAGAACCTCGACTAACATCCAAACAAGTTCTAGCTGCCCTGCAGTCCGAGGGTACAACAGTGTCAACCCGTACTATCCGTCGGCGTCTGAATGAAAAGGGACTCTATGGTAGGATACCCAGGAAGACCCCACTTCTGACCCAGAGACATAAAAAAGCCAGGCTGGAGTTTGCCAAAACTTACCTGAGAAAGCCAAAAACTTTTTGGAAGAATGTTCACTGGTCAGATGAGACAAAAGTAGAGCTTTTTGGGAAAAGGCATCAACATAGAGTTTACAGGAAAAAAAAAAAGAAGCCTTCAAAGAAAAGAACACGGTCCCTACAGTCAAACATGGCGGAGGTTCCCTGATGTTTTGGGGTTGCTTTGCTGCCTCTGGCACTGGACTGCTTGACCGTGTGCATGGCATTATGAAGTCTGAAGACTACCAACAAATTTTGCAGCATAATGTAGGGCCCAGTGTGAGAAAGCTGGGTCTCCCTCAGAGGTCATGGGTCTTCCAGCAGGACAATGACCCAAAACACACTTCAAAAAGCACTAGAAGATGGTTTGAGAGAAAGCACTGGAGACTTCTAAAGTGGCCAGCAATGAGTCCAGACCTGAATCCCATAGAACACTTGTGGAGAGATCTCAAAATGGCAGTTTGGAGAAGGCACCCTTCAAATCTCAGGGACCTGGAGAAATTTTCCAAAGAAGAATGGTCTAAAATTCCAGCAGAGCATTGTAAGAAACTCATTGATGGTTACCGGAAGCGGTTGTTCGCAGTTATTTTGTCTAAAGGTTGTGCTACCAAGTATTAGGTGAGGGTGCCAATACTTTTGTCCGGCCCATTTTTGGAGTTTTGTGTAAAATGATCAATGATTTCACTTTTTTTTCATTCTCTTTTGTGTTTTTTCATTGCAAGCAAAATAAATGAAGATATTATTACCAAAGCATTTGTGATTGCAATAATTTTCTGGAAGAAATTGAGTATTATCTGACAGAATTGCAGGGGTGCCAATACTTTTGGCCAGCACTGTATATATATATATATGTGTGTGTGTGTGTGTGTGTGTGTGTTGCGTTATTTCTGTAATCAAAGACAAAACAAAAAAATAAATCTAGATACACTATAGATAGATGTATACTGAATATGAACAAGTCCCCCTCTTTCACTGGATTTCAGCCCAGCCACAAAATGACCTGTTAATTCAATGCTCTTCTCTTTAGCTTAGGAGAAAGTGTTAGGCTAAGGCCCCACGAAGCGAGCTGCAGTCAAAAACTGAACTGGAAAAGAAAGCGGTGGAAAGGCATTGCGTTTTTTTTCACAGAAAGTCTGCAGAGTTTTCCTCTGTGGACTTTCTGTCTATATTATACTATACGGAAGATGCCAGTGTTTCCTTAGGTATACTTGACATGCTGCAATTTACAAAAACGCAACAGTTTTTGAAATTCCAGCAATTCTGCTGCAGATTTTTTTCTGCGATGTGTGGATTGGATTAGCCAGAATCCGATCCACTTTGCAGGTACTGTAATATGCAGCCAAAATGCTGTGCATTCGAAAGAGGATAAGGCAGCTGATTTATCATGATGATTGAATTATAAGAGCAGACTGGTTGGTTTAAAAGGTATATGGTTCTTGAAATCTTTGTCTTCTTCTAACCATGATTGCCTCCAAGGCAACACATGTGGTCACTATTACTTTTCATGAAAAGAGTTTTACATGCAAGGATGTTCCTGCTTGTAAGAAAACCCTAAATCAGCCATGTTCAGGGAGGCTTCATGGTACCCAAGAAATTACAGCAAATGCAAGGACCTTCTCTTTTCAGTTACGGGATCGGCTTAACAATAGTGCAGAGCTAGCTCGGGAATGGCAGCAGGTAGTGTATGTGCATCTGCAAACACAGTGAGACGAAGGTTTATAGAGGCTGACCTGGTATCACGAAGGTCAGCAAAGAAAATACTTCTCTCCAAGAAAAAAGGACTGGCTGACATTCTTCAGAAAATACAGGGATGTCCCTTCAGACTGGTTGGGACATCTGGAAGAATGAGTGCTGTGTCACGCCAACAGGAAAGCATCCTGACACCATTCATGTGTGGGATTACTTTTCATCCAAGGTTCTTAGGGGAGCACCAAAGATCACTGCATGAATGATCAGTAAGATGGAGTTATCCCTTGCTGTAATGCTCTACAGGATAATACTACACGTTGCTTACTACATTTTTATGTTTTTTTCTGACAGGTAAAATGTCAACAAAAAGAATGACTTGGTCTTAAAGTTTGAATAAGCATGACTTGGTTAAATGTGCTGTATAATATATGGTATATTGAAGATAGGAATATGTGAACAAGGGTATTGATTTATTTTTTATGTACAGAGATATGGATTTTTTTTTATTGCTGTCTCCAACGGTGACAGAAGTGTCTTGAGTTAAGGTGAGTGAGTGAGTGACATTGTCGTTCTGTTCATTTCTACTTATAAAGTTTAATTTATTTCCTGCAATATTGAGTTATTAATAAATATGCAGCAAATATCAGACTCAGCTACTGTCTAGAAACATTAATGTAGATTTATTACTTTGTGCTACAAATAGCAAACCAGAGAAAACTTAATGCCTATCATTTGGCTATGATATATTTTAACTCTTTTGCACAATATTATTTGCTGTACAAGTTCACAATGTAATATCTAGCGTCAAGGTGATATGCCATATATATATGCTATGGATATTGGACATGTACAGAATAGTACAGATTCCATTGTAATGGCCAGGATCAGGAAAACCTAATAGCAACTGCGACATGTGAGGTGTTGGACAAAGTAAGGGAATCATGGTGCTCAGACTCCACAGCCAGGACCTAACAAAAGCTCCAGATAAGCACCTGCCTATTAGGCCATATGTCACCATACACATTTTCGGTACTATGACACACTTGTAATGACCTATAGAAGGAAGGTAACTTGCTATTTTTACAATATGGTAAAAAAGAAACCCAGTGGAAAAAAAAACACAAAATGGTACCACTATAAAACTGCAACCTATCCCTCAAAAAGCAATGAGAAAATAAATAAGTTATGGTTTATTCTGACACATTTTTTCAAAGAAACATGTTTTTATTGTGCAAAACTAATAAAAAAATAATATGAAAAAACTATACATATTTGACTTCGCCATATCTAAATGTGCTGATAGAATCAATTGAAATTGTTGTTTTTACTGTTTGTTTAGCTTCATGTATCAGTGTCAGTCCATGCTGAAGCTGATAATAAATCTAATGACACTAATTTACAGATTTGCGAAACTACAACAGATTTTCCATTTGTCTAAGTTTTTTCAATCCTTTTGAGACAAAAGAAAGTGTTGAAGTAATTTTAATACCTCAGAGACTTGTTACATGCCCTAAAGTGTGGTATTATGATGTATGAAGCCTGGATGTAGGTTTGACTGCATGTTGCACACAATAACAGTTACATACTTGATAGGGTTAAACAAAGACACAAGTCTATCAAGTCCAGTTTTTTAATCTACAATGTCAATCCAGAGGAAGACCAAAAAAATGGTCAATTAATAGTTGGGAAAAAAAATACTTCCCAACTCAAAATATTAAAATCTGAATAAATTCTATCCCAGAATACAAGTTTCCATATTGTTTTTTTTTTTTCATGAAACTGGCCAAATGGAGATTTGTCTCGGGCAAATTAAAATGGCCACCACATTATACTCTGGGGTCTCTTAAGACCCCAGAGTATAATAGGAGGAGGCCCAGGAGAGGTGACAAAAAAAAAAAAAAAAAAAAAAACATTCATACTCACCTTGAGTTACCTTTTTTGGGTCTCCTCGCAGCGTCTGGTGCTCTTCTGGTAATGTCATTCACCCAGGGTCATTGCTGAGGCCTGTGATTGGGCCACCAGAAGTCACATGGGCACGCCGAGTGTCATGACATCATCAGGGAGGTGGAGAGAGAGCACCAGACACTGTGTGGAGGTCCAAAAGAAGTAATGGAAGGTTAGTATGAATGTTCTTTTTATTTTTGTCACCTCCTCTAGGTCTCCACCTATTACCTAGTACTCTTCTATAGACTTGTACTGTCGGGGGGAGCATTCCGCATAGCCCAGTAATGATGCAAAGCTGTAAGGCCCGCCTTCTGACAGTGAGGAGATATCAGTGCTGAAATTAACAGCACTGATATCTCCTACACCATGGTTCATACTGGGAAAGCCGACAATGTGCTAAATTCAGCATACTGTTGGTTTTCTAGTGGTATATAATACCACACATCGATGAGGACATGAAAGGTCCTCTTTAAGGTGTGGTTCATACTGAACTTGTTTGACCCAAATCTTGGACCTGAGCCACCCAAACCCAAAAGAAAAAGAATCCTTAGAGGTTTGCTCATTTCTACTCATGACATTTTTGCTTTGAAGAATGCATCCAGTGCCCTTGAAGTTGTACCAATTATCAACCATTACAACAACCTGAGGAACTGGGTTTTACAATCTTACAACTCACACTGTAAAGAAGCCCCAACTATTACTATGGTGGCTGTGACCCAATGAGACTATGTGCCATAATTTAATACATCTATCCTGTCCTCATCTTCCCCTATCATTACACTCAGATTAATTTGTAAGTGACCCCACATTTTCTGGTTTCTAGTACTTATTATGTAGTTGAATATTATTTTTAATTTCCTTGGCAATGATTGCTCTTTCCTGCATTTTTTAATCTCACACTATTACCTTCTATTTTAAGTACTATAAGCACTTTCTTTTAATATTTATTTTGCCACTAACCATTTTAGTTAGCCACAGTTTTTTTTACTGTTTCTCAAATGTTTATTCTTATAAGGTACACATTTTTCACTGGACCTATTTAGGATGTTCTTGAAAATGTCTCATTTAATTTGTGCACGTTTGTTTTAGAGTACATTGTCCCATTTATGCCTAGGGTCTTTTTTTAGTTGGTGAAATTTGATCTTCATGAAGTTTAGTTTTTGTAGCCCCCCACTACTAAAAATGTTATTAAAATAAAAGTGAAAAATTATTATGTTGCGGTCCCTATTACCTGGATGACCCTCAATTTCTACTTTTAGAAAATCTGCCAGGAAGGGGCGTAACTATCGGGGTAGCAGCGGTAGCAGCTGCCACAGGGCCCGGGACATCTTTTCAGACCCCGGAGTATAATAATCGGAGGCCCTGGGGAGGTGAGAGAACATAAAAAACAATGTACTTACCTCTCCTGCGCTTCTCCAGGCTTCGGGCCTATCTGGTGATGTCCCAGACGTCAGACGACGTCATTATGCGTCGCGGATCACGTGACGCCGGCCTGGTCCTACATTGAAGAAAGCCAAAGTAGCAGGAAGTGGACCGGAGAGAGAAATAGTTAAGCAACGTTGTTTTTTTATGTTTCTATCCTCCCCTGGGTCACCGATCATTATACTCTGGGGTCTGGAAAGACCCCAGAGTATAATAATTGTTCATAGGTGGTCCACAATGGGGCATAATACTGTGTACAGGGGCCACTGTTGGGCGTACTACTGTGGGCAGGGGCCACTATGGGGCATACTACTGTGTGCAGGGACTACTATGCGGTGTACTACTGTGTGCAGGGGCCACTATGGGGCGTACTACTGTGTGCAGGGGCCACTATGGGGCGTACTACTGTGCGCAGGGGCCACTATGGGGCGTACTACTGTGTGCAGGGGCCACTATGTGGCGTACTACTGTGTGCAGGGGCCACTATGGGGCGTAATAGTGTGCGCAGGAATGTGGTTTTTGGAGGGAGCGGTTCGGGGAGGGGCCCCCATGTCAAATGTTCGCCTTGGGGCCCAGCCATTCCTAGTTACGCCACTGCTGCCAGGTCTATTTATCCTGACAAAAAACTGTTGCCTGCAGATTTCTCAGATATCTGCCTCCCATTTTAAATCCAGACACCATAATAATTTCTCCATTAGGTTTCGCTGCCTCATCTGTTTATTAGTAGAGTTTCTGGTTCTTCCTTTATACTTGAGAATGTGTGAAAAGCACGAACAATATTTTATTAAGCTTTATCTCTCCCCTTATTTCCACCCATATAGACCCTTCATGTTCATTCTTCTCCTCATGCAGGACAGGTTTAAGGTAGAATTTTATGTACAAGCAAACCATTTCTTATTTATACACTCTTTTCTAAATAGACTATAATACTGTAAATTACCAGCCCAGTCTTTCCTATGGTCCAGTCATGTCATATTCTTCTTCTAGCATTAGCATTCTCATTACTCCATCTTATTAGTGAGGCTTCTGGCATTAGTATACATATACTTTATGTGTATTATCTTATCCTAGTCTTTTTCCCCTAACTGTTCTTTCCCCACCTTAATGTCACCATACCCTGATGTGAAACCTCCTATAACCCAGCACTCAGGAGGAAGCTGAACACATGAAGAAGTGTCCATAAAGGCCAACAAATGAACCTGCTGTCTTGAGCGTGAACGCTGTCTCTGGTCCTAATTACCCAGATAATACAAACCTGGGCAGTGATTTTTAATGTGTCTCACATACACAGCTGCTAAACTGTAAAAATGTGTATACAACATTAAAGTTATATTTTATAGAGTTTCATGATTTTATGTACTTTGTTTTATTCTATTTATATAAAACCTTTTTATTTTATTTTTAACAACATTTTCTTTTTTTTACTTCATAATCAGCATGGCAAGAATTTATGAATTCATTTTCATAATAAGAGCCTTGTGGGATTGAAATATATTTGAAATGAGAATGTTTGCAAAAATGTTTTGCTATCCACTGATTAGAGCTGTCAAACCATGCAGAACTTACTCAAGAGCAACCTGTTACTAAATTCCATTCCAGCTAGATAGACAAGGGGAAAAAAAAGTGAAAATTTAAATGTGAAGTAAGCAAGTGAATGTTGAGCATATTGCTAATGAACCTCTGCTTGTCTAACAAAAATACTGTTTCAGGGAACAAAAATAATATTACTTTTGATCAAATATCTGTTAGTATTCATTTCTAGACTTGTATAAAACAACAATATTATTATATAATATTTTACTTCTCTTGATGTCCCCATACTCTTAGTGAGCTCCAGACAGTTCAATCTTTGTTTTGTGACCCTTCTGCTCTATACATGTCCCTGGCACAAATAATTGTGCATCCAGAATTGTATCCGAATATTCAGAAAAATTAGAGGAATTTACTAACCCATCTACGTCAGTTTTGTGTCTTTCTTGTGCCAAAGATGCTCCACATTTTTCTTTCTGCACTCCGCTTGCCACATTTTATAAAAGAGGGTTGGAGACCGAGGTGGGCCAGGGCAAGGGCGCCTTGGCCTGACAAATTTACTATAACTCAAAGCTGAAATCTATGCCAGCTTCTGGAACATGGTTGTGCACCTGAATTATGTAGAGGCTGGACCTTTTATGAAAATTAATAAAAATTACAAAAAATATATAAAAATTTAATTAAAATTAAATTAAAATTATAAAAAGAAATCCATGTACATTCTAGACTTAGGAGTATAGTATGCAGTTCTAATAGGTGACATGAAGCCATCTAAGTATGAGCATGCAGGGAGAGATAGCCGCCAATCACTTGGTAGGGCCATCCACTGGACTCCAAAGCCCAACATGAGCAGAGGCTTAAATGAATACTTAGCAAGTTACACTGAATATTTCCCACAAAACTATATAACAACATGCTCAGCAACTTCTGCTCTGTAACCTAAACCCTGCAGATCACATTGCATGTTTAACTTTATAGATAAAATTCTCAACGCCAAACATTATTTGTTGATAAAACAATTGGCACAGGTTAAGCATATTTTGAAATATTATTACCTGACATGTCAAGAGAAAATCTATAAAAATTATATAAATTGCTTTCAATGATTTTTTAAAAAAAAATTTATTTACATCTTTTATTTCTGTAAGTATACCTTAGAAAAAGTGCTTGAATAGTAGAACAAATAAATTAACTAAAATATTCAATAATTAGGATGCTAAAAGTATCGATTAGTAAACTGCAATCACAGTGTGGCTCATATGTCGTCAGAACCTCATCAAGAATTAATAGATCCTGCATATTGATTAAGTTAATATATTTTGTACAAGCATTAGACCCTTGGTGTTTGCAGCTCTCTCCTGATAGCTTGATGTTCAATTACCATGTAACCAAAGTAAAAAGTGTATCCTTCTCAGTAATTAGAACGCTACTAGTCCTTGTCGTTTTTATCTTACAAATAATTAAAGCGATGCAGATCAGGGATTTATTACATCCATGCAAGTGGATGGCTATGCTTCATCCTGTTAAAGAGAAATTGGCATTCATATCCATAAGTCCTAAATACGGTTGTCACAGCTTCTGTAATGGTTACAGTGATGTTTTATGCTCTCTTTTAATTACAACTGATAAATCTCCATAATCGCAGTCTGATGAAAAGGAAAGCTTTCAGAGTGCCACAGTAAAAGTATAATTTATGTTCACATCTAAAATTAAATTAAAATTTAAGATATTATTTAACAAGTCTGTCATTACAGTTCCTAGGGTTGTTCCTTTGATTCTTGAAAAAGAAGCCTAAATGAAAGGAGTCATCATCCCAAGTAGGTATTATCAAGTAAAATAATTTATAAAGTTATTAATAAGTATTTAAAATGTCAACTTATTATATATATTAAAATACTAATGGATATATAAAGTTAATGGATTTTTTATATCCTAAATGGCATAGATTTAGTAAGCATTCAGAATGATTAGACTTAATTTTTCAAAGGGATTTGTATCACCATAGGACAATGAATCAATGTTAAAAGGTTTATGTGTAGGGCAAAGTAGCAAGATTATTATTTATCGTTAATTAGAAAATGTATGTGCTTTGCTGGCCAGTTGGAAATGCGTATTATGGGTTATTGTGCAATAAAATCTGAAAACATTAGCATTATTATGTTTTTGTAGTACACCTGGCCAAGACACAGTAGGCCTTGCCCTGCTCCATTTTGAACTGCTATTGTAAGTACTGAATTCTAAATAAGAGGGGGGCATTCCAGGTTTTTCTTAAAATGATCATCCCACGATTAAATATTACACTGGGACCCAACCATTTTTGGATATGCCATAAATATCTCAGGTAGGAATACCCCTTCAATGAGGCCATAAGCTGTGTAACATAGCTAATAAAGCTGTGACAGTTATTTTATTCATCATGTGGTTCCTGTGAATTGCGTACAGTACAGGAGCTGAACCAGTAGGCTCTAATAGTGGAGCAGTGACAACACTGATCACTGCCTATTAATCCTATCTCTTAGACGCTATAGTCAATACAGACAGACCTTAAAAGTTACAGTCAGTGGCAATAAAAAATTAAAATGCAGACAATTAAAAGTTAAAGGGAGTCTGTCAGCAGGAAAAGGGACATGAAACTAATAATAGTACCTTGTAGGGCTGCCTGCACCATTTCCAATTATGCCTTTCTTATTGTGGATCGCTGCTCCTTTCTGTAACTCCAGCTTTTCCCAGCACAGCAGATTACAGTACTATGCTTGCCAAAGACGATATAAGCAAACAGCAAGCGAGGGAGAGGTGTAAGTTAAACTGTTGGGGGAGGAGCTGGGGGGCAGTTGGGGGCTGTAACCTGCAGCGCTGAGAACGATCAGATATCATTGCTTCAATTCCCCCCCCCCACCCTTGAGCTGGTGCTATTATTATACCCAGAGTATAATAATCAGAGGCCCAGGGGAAATGATTAAAAATAACAAACACTTATACCCACCTTAACCTCACCTCTCCTGAGAATCCGGCTGTCTGAGCAGCCTCCTCACTCCTCTTTTTCTTTGCGAATGCAGTCCTGCTCCCCAGACGTCACCGCTGGGGCCTGTTATTGGGCCTCAGCAGCCACGTGGAAGCGTGATGACGTCCTTACACCGGCGCATTACACTGGCGCTGACGTCATTACGCCCAATCACAGGCCCCAGCAGTAAAGCCTGGGGAGGAAGAGCTACTAGGAGTTACTGCTGAGCCCAGGACAGGTGAGTATCAGATTTTTTTTTTATTTTTAATCACCGCGGGGGGGTGCCGAGGGGGACAGGTAGCATGACAGAACCCCCTGGATGCCACAGTCATGTTTGACTGCGGCATCCAAAGGGTTAAAACCCCAATTGGAAATATGTAATTCAATACATCAAAGCATGAGGAAATCCGGAATCGATGCGAATTCAAGATTTCCTGAAATTCGTATCGAATTCCACCTCATCAGCTTCGATTCACTCATCTCTAGATATAGACAAAGAATTACAAAAATAATGAAAAGTTCTTACAAAAAATTGTTTAATATAAAACATTGGCTAAAAAAATAAGTCATTTTGGTGACACATTCTCTTTAAGAACCAATCTCCAAATTTTAGAGCATCTTCTTATAACTATGCTTTATGCACTGTCCATGTCTCATCAATTCGGAACGTTAACACCAAGTTGTCATGGTTTAGAGAAGGAAAAACAAAGAAAAGGCAGTACAAATATTTTATAAAAAAAAAATATGCTCCAAAATGTCCTGATCTCTGCCTGCCTGGCCAGCGTACAATTCCTGCCTGCTGACCTGGTATCATCTGTCAGGCATGACTGTTGCTGATATAGACTACTCCTGTAGCCAAGCAATATGGGCATTCCCTGCAGAAAAGTTCATATCACTGTCCAATGTTAATAGGTGAATATCAGGATATCCCTTACATTGTGAACTACGCTCTGGTAACGTTTGTGACAGCTAAACTATAAAATAATGTTCACAACTGGACTTTAAACATATGAATTAAAATCTCCCATGTAAAAAAAACTGCATTCAAATGAAGACTTACTGAAGACTGACATTCAGCCGAACTTAGGTAAATGATTAGAAATTCTTTTTTGTAATAATCTCAGCACAACCAAGCTCATAAAAATGTATTGTGCGTTTCTTCCTTTAGAAGGACAGCAGTGTCAGGTTGCACCTCTCATTTGGAACACAGACTATTTTTAATATAAATATGCAATGGCATGTATTATTCTTTCCAATGCTTATTTCATGTGTCCTAAGAGAGAGAATATACAAGACAAGACTACACAAATGGATATCAGCAGCATTGTATTCATGGCATCTGACATAAAGTTTTATATGCAGGAACTTTTATAATATATTATTCTAATACAAATCTTAAATAAAATATTTTTTGACATCGCTACCATTGCCTATGTACAAATAGTATCCCAAATGTCAATGGTCTAATGAAGTAAAAGGTATGCAACTTAGATCTCCTTGCTGTAAAAAGAGAAAGTGTGTCTCTAGTGTCATCTATCTGAAGATTATGGACTGATGAAAAATTCTGGTTCTGAATTACATTTCAGAAGCTTCCGCTGATGAAAGATGGGCCATGTATTTCAGCTTGTAACACAGTGTGTAAATCTACATTCACACGACCGAGGTGTAAAACGGCAGTGAAAAGCATCTACTTTTCATGCCTGTCTTGCACCCGAGGGGCACCTGTTTTCACAAATCCCTCATACTTTTGAGTATATGGAGGGGTCTGTGAAAAAGGGAAAATAGAACATTACCTATATTTTGATGGTCCGTTACAACAGACCATCAAGATAATAGTCATGTGAATGTGACGTCCGTTAAGCTATGTCGTGTAAACAGCTTAACAGAACTGGTTTCTGCAACCTAAAGTGGGCCATTAAATTCAATATGAGTTTTCATCACAGACTGAGCGTTTCCTGTAGGCACTGGTGTACCTCACCTGTCACCTACTAAAGGCTGTCAAGTCAGTCACCTCACACAAATGGAAATCTACAGAACTTCTGAATTTGGAGAACTGGCCTGGAAAGATTGTCATGGCACGTTGGGTAGAAGAACTAATTGCTCAGATCCCATGGGACTTCACTCATTTTAGGACTAGTGGTACAACTGGTCCACTTCCTAGTGATCCTCCACTTACCTGACCCTTTGATTCCAACCAGTATCGCCCTGTATCAACCTGTACCTGTATCTATACCCCATGTTTGATCCTGGAGTACCTGTCTTTTTTACTTTACAAAGGCAAAGCAGCACAATGTGCCAATATTTGTTGTGGTGTGCAGGTAATCTAATCCCTTATTCATGGTCCAAAGATGTTTTATAGTCCAAAGGATTTGAAGCGCTCCCATATAGTATCAAAACAAGTGAAGTTTGTTCACCCTGCGTTTCTTCCACTATTATTGTATCTTGCTCAACAGTGGACTACAGACTCTTCAGTGGATCCAATTTTTGTTCCCTTCACTCCTTCACTCTTTTTTTTTTACCCCTTTTCCCTTTTGTCCCACAAAAATATGCCCTTAACTAGCTAGTTGAAAAACAAAAAAGTCATGGCTTTTACAACAATGTGATGGAAGAGCAAATGAAATGAGTTTTTATTGTGTAAATATATCGAAACATAAAAAACTATATATGTAAATTAGGTAAATTATATAATGCATATATTAACCCATGCAGTGAACACCATAAAAAAAGAGCTAGACATACGCTTTTTAGGTCATCTTGTCTCTATACAGTTAAATTAAAAGTGATTAAAATAATAAAAAGTCATATGTACCCTAGATCCGTACCAATGAAAGCACATATTGTATCACAAAACATAAGCCCTGAACTAGTTTAGTTAATGGAAAAATCTAGGCTTTTAAAATATACAGCATCAAAGTTAATACAAGTGATTTTTAAAAAAAAGTTTTTATGGTATAACAATAGTACAACATAAAAGATATATAAATTTGGTATCGCCATAACTGCACTGACTGGCTGAATAAAGGTAACATTGGCTAAAGATAACTAACTGGCTGAATAAAGATTTTTTTTTTTAGGCTGTATGGTGAATAGCGTTAAATTTAAAACTAAAAGTAATATAATAAATTGATGGGGTTTATTTTTAACTTCCCCAGAAAGAGTAAATAAAATTTAGTTAATACAGTGGGGAAAAAAAAGTATTTAGTCAGCCACCAATTGTGCAAGTTCTCCCACTTAAAAAGATGAGGCCAGCCTGTAATTGTCATCATAGGTAGACCTCAACTATGAGAGACAAAATGAGAAAACAAATCCAGAAAATCACATTGTCTGATTTTTTTAAGAATTTATTTGCAAATTACGGTGGAAAATAAGTATTTTGTCATCTACAAACAAGCAAGATTTCTGGCTCTCACAGACCTGTAACTTCTTCTTTAAGAGGCTTCTCTGTCCTCCACTCATTACCTGTAGTAATGGCACCTGTTTGACATTGTTATCAGTATAAAAGACACCTGTCCACAACCTCAAACAGTCACACTCCAAACTCCACTATGGTGAAGACCAAAGAGCTGTGGAAGGACACCAGAAACAAAATTGTAGACCTGCACCAGGCTGGGAAGACTGAATCTGTAATAGGCAAGCAGCTTGGTGTGAAGAAATCAACTGTGGGAGCAATAATTAGAAAATGGAAGACATACAAGACCACTGATAATCTTCCTCGATCAGGGGCTCCATGCAAGATCTCACTCCGTGGGGTCAAAATGATCACAAGAACGGTGAGCAAAAAGCCCAGAACCACAAAGAGGGACCTAGTGAATGACCTGCAGAAAGCTGAGACTAATGTAACAAAGGCTACCATCAGTAACACACTACACCGCCAGAGACTCAGATCCTGCAGTGCCAGACGTGTCCCCCTGCTTAAACCAGTACATATCCGGGCCCATCTGAACTTTGCTAGAGAGTATTTGGATGTTCCCGAAGAGTATTGGGAGAATGTCATAAGGTCAGATGAAACCAAAGAAGAACTGTTTGGTAGAAACACAACTCGTCATGTTTGGAGGAGAGTGAATGCTGAGTTGCATCCAAAGAACACCATACCTACTGTGAAGCATGGGGGTGGCAACATCATGCTTTGGGGCTGTTTCTCTGCAAAGGGAATAGGATGATTGATCCGTGTACATGAAAGAATGAATGGGGCCATATATCGTGAGATTTTGAGTGCAAACCTCCTTCCATCAGCAAGGGCATTGAAGATGAAATGTGACTGGGTTTTACAGCATGACAATGATCCCAAGCACACCGCCAGGGCAACGAAGGAGTGGCTTCGTAAGAAGCATTTCAAGGTCCTGGAGTGGCCTAGCCAGTCTCCAGATCTCAACCCCATAGAAAACCTTTGGAGGGAGTTGAAAGTCCGTGTTGTCCAGCGACAGCACCAAAACATCACTGCTCTAGAGGAGATCTGCATGGAGGAATGGGCCAACATACCAGCAACAGTGTGTGCCAACCTTGTGAAGACTTACAGAAAATGTTTGACCTCTGTCATTGCCAACAAAGGATATATAACAAAGTATTGAGATGAACTTTTCTTATTGACCAAATACTTATTTTCCACCATAATTTGCAAATAAATTCTTAAAAAATCAGATATGTTTTCTCATTTTGTCTCTCATAATTGAGGTCTACCTATGATGACAATTACAGGCCGGCCTCATCTTTTTAAGTGGGAGAACTTGCACAATTGGTGGCTGACTAAATACTTTTTTTTCCCCACTGTAAGTTACCCTAATAGCCACCCCAAAATTATACCACAGAAAAATACCCTACAAAAAGCTACATAAATAGATAAATAATAAAGTAAAGGTGCTCTTAAAAGGTTCCCTTCAAATATGCCAGAGATTCCATTAAAGGGGTATTCCCATGAACATAATCATATCTATATTTGTAGATAATTAAAAGTTAAACATTTTTGCAAATATAAGTAGTTAAAAATTCTGCAGAGTTTTAAAGATTTCCTCTAACTATCTTAGTGCTGACAGTCTGTTGTCTTGATCGTTTGCCAATGGATACGACCACAAATGCATAAACTTTCTATGGTCTGGGACTTGCCAAAAACCCAGCTATGATTTTCTTATTGTAGCTGGGTTATCAGGCAGGGACACTACATGTATCAGAAGATATCCCGGCCATGATAAGGAAACCATTGCTGATTTTCTGAACTTAGAAAGATCCTGCATTCATAGTCATATCCATTGGCAACCAATCAAGACAACAAGACTGTGACCACAAGATATTTAGAGAAAATCTTTAAAACTCTGCAAAATGTTTAATTACTTATACTTGCAAAAATGTTTAACTTTTAATTATCTACAAATTTAAAAATGGTCATGTTCATGGGAATACCCCTTTAAACTTGATGGAAAAAATAGTGCATCATACAGTGCAACTTTTCCCATCTTAGGCTAAGGCCCCACATAGCAAGCCACAGCCAAAAAACACTGCGGAAAAGACTGCAGTAGAAACACATTTTGTTTTTTTTTTCTTCAACGTTTTTCACAGAAAGTCAATAGAGTTTCTGGGGACTTTCTGCTTCTATTATTCCTATATGGGAAACCCCAGTATTTCCATAGGTATAATTGACATGCTGTGATTTGCGATTTGCAGGTAATGTAAAAAACAGCGTTTTTAGCCGTGGCGTTTCCACAACATGGGGCCCTGGCCTAGATGAAGAGCCCATTATATGCCAGTGGGGTTCATCATAGAATGGACCTGACACTGGAATGGACCTTTTCATATTGGATATACAGTATATGTATCAGGCTGTTCATAGACATTAGATATTTGGTAACTAAAGGGAAAGAGGATATCTCCCTGTACCACCAAATAAGCAGGTTCAATCATCATTAGGCCAAAGGCTAAGTTCCCAATGAGTCAGATTTATTAGGGAAAATGTGTCAGTAATCTGGAGCAACTTTCTACAAAAAATCTCAAGGTTGACCTTTTTGGTAGGATCAGGATTTCAAATGCAAAAAGTGTAAAAAAAAAAAATAATAATGTTGGTGTTTTTTTTTTTTGTTTTTTTTGGACACTAATCTAACAAATAGGTGGTGTAAAGTTAGACTGGACAGTCTAAACATGTGTCATACTTATCATCCAGCATCAGCCAGTGTGATAGATCTGGTGTATTTTTAGACTTTTAAGTCTAAGTCTAAGACTTTCATGTGTGTCACTACTAATTTTGGGATACACTTGGCCACTATAGTCTACAGGTGTATTACCATATACATTGGAAGATTTTTAGAACACCCTAGATGCACTATGAATTTAGCTTCATGCATATATAGTCCTCTCTGTGCAGTGATCACATTTCCTAAGGCAGCTCTGGATCATAATAGAGAAATGGACAAGATAGAACCGACGTATTGTATCTGTGGAGATAAGCAACCTTAGATATAAATGTGAAATCTAAATGTTGTTAGGCTGTCAAATTAGCAATAATACATAGTCCATTACTTAAAGAGTCACCAAGGAAAATATTGACTTCATAAATGTATTATTATTTGAAATGTCTTATACTGGCAAGTTCACACGAAGCTGTATTCTAGTTTTATACTGGCACAGAGGTTAATTAATTCTACAACATGACAGCTAAGACTGTAGACAGTGTGATTCCATGATCAAAGCTTCTAGCATTCCTGCAAGAGTTTAATTAGTGTTTAATGGTTGGAAGCATGATGTAAATGGCAATTCATTTAAATGAATGTTATTTTCTCATCTGCTTTTAGCATACTCCAAGCAAGGTCTGGACTGATATGTCAGCTCCCATAGACAGCTGTAGGGAACATGTTTGTTGACGATTCTGCCATGCACCATCACATTTTTATTACTTACAGATGCAATGGGTATGTAATTTCAATGCAAGTTATTGTATTTCGTATGAAAATTGAGCCGGATTAAGGGTTCAGCGGAAATAAGCAAACCCTTGGTCTCTTTGTTCCTCATAACAACTGGCGGCTTTGTGCATAATTAGTATTAGTTTAGAGCTATTCCTGCAGATGCTGCATATTATTTTATATCTAAAAGCTGTTAAATATCTTGCATGCTACACCAAGCAGAAATACATCTTCAGACATTTGGTAGACTAATGAATTAAATCAAATACATATAGTGGAAGGAAATATTAACAGCATTCTTTTTTAAGGAGTGTAAAAAGCTGACCATACATATTAGATTTTGAGCAGTCGTGATGCCATCAACAAATAAACTGACCAATGAGACAAACAAATGTCTCATGTGTATGGCCAGTGTAAGACTAGGGTTATGATATTCTTTAAAAAAAAATGGTCAAACTCTTTGCCTAGTGCTACATGACAATAAGGTACTGTATGTGGGAATCACAGTCAAATCACGATCACCAAGTCATGTTCTGACTATCACAGAAATTTCCAATTGTCTTAGTAACCACAAAGTCACTGAGTCAATAAAGGGACTATGTAAAAAAATGGCTGTTATTATTAAATAGTTAAGGCAATATTTTTGTTAACCCCTTTAAAACGTAGCCTAGTTTCAGCCTTCAAGATCAAATCCTATTTTTCAAATATGCTACTTTAGGTGTGAAATATTTTATAATGCATGTGCTTATTCAAGTAAGGTGTCATGCACATGACTGAGTGTGCAGGTCAAGGCTCTTATGATGAAGGGTATCCAATGCTTTGTTCCGTTCCGATGATTATAGAACAGGTACTATCCTGCTCTGTGACATCACTCCGCTATGAAATTATTCCCCTCTTGGCTCACATACTCGGTCATGTGCATGTAGTCTCATTCTTACTTGAATGCCAGTCTTAAAGGGAGCCTGCTACCTCCCTCAAGCATATTCAACTGTCACCACCATGTTACAGAGCACAGTACATGGATAAACAGCATACCTTTGTTATGTATGTCACTTTTTTAGATTTGGAGAAAAACAACTTTGAAGTCAAATGAGGCAGTTGGTGCATTGGGGCAGGTCTTCATTTTGCCACTCAGACCCCTTCCACCTCCTGTCTGCACCACTTCATGCAGTGAGGATTGATTCTTCCACTGCTATGACATCACCCAGTGCTCCCAGGACTGAAAGCCTAACCCCCTGCATGAACCAGAACCAGAATTATTAAGAAGCTCCATCCCCTTAATAATTCTGGAGCACTCGTGAGGTTCCAGGCCAAAGAAATTAAATCTATGCCAGAGGTTTGGTGTTTTTTTGTCCCAAATTTAGGTGACAGGTACCATTTATGAGCAGCTAAAATGTTACCTTTATTTTATCAATACGATCATAGCAATATCAATATGTATAGTTTTTTTTTTTTATTTTACTGGTTTTGTGCAATAAAAACATCTGTTGTCATTTTCTGAAAGTCAAAATCATTTTTTTTTTCAATCAATGGAGTTTGATATTTTTATTTATCTTTTTATAGTCCCACAATGGCACTTTATATACTATACTGTAATACACTGCAATATGACAACATCGCAATGTAAACTTCTGTATTGCAGTGTTCCAGAAGGGTCAAACAGGAGATCAGAACAAGCTTAGCTAATGTGTAACAGGATCTATTCACATTATTGCTGCATGCAAAGATTCTGTACTACTCATGGGCCCTCTTTATGGCACCATATGATTCCCTGGACATGATGCCTGTAAGGGAGAATACTGTACTTGTATGATATGGCATAAGCAATAAGCATTGAGCATTAGATTTTTTCCTAATGGATTCAACTTCTGTACGCTTCTGCACAGTATGTCCCCGTGAATACATTATAAGGTAATATTGATTCTAAACTTTTTTAGGCATGCTCCATATCAGTTCTGAAACTTAAATATTTCTACAACCCAAGACAGGTTAGTCCCTTAGCTGCAAGTTTTGCTTTTGAATTTCAAATAAGTCACATCTTTTTCAATAGTTTTAATATCATTTTGCATTCTACTTCTGAATAAGTATTTCTCATAAGTCTCATTGCACCTGGGCATACAGTGATACAGCTTTGCATTGTAATAACCTTTTCCTTTCTTTGTAAGTGTGATGGTGTACAAGTGTACATATTCAGCTATCAGCAAGCAACAATTAGCAGATCAGTTTCCTAGTCAGCCTTGTGATCCAGAGCTCTGACCATTCTGAATTATGAAGAACACTATGTTTAAAATACTTTTCTGTTTTCTCATTATACACACATTCCTAGCTCAGAAGACCAATACGTTTTATACAATAAACCATTTTCACCACAGCTTGCTCCTTTCATTTAAAAATATTGTACAGTACCTCATACTACTGGGTCCTATTATTCCAGCTTAAGTACAATTCAAAAGTATTCATGCACCATACACCCCAGCTATACAGATACATTATGAATAATTTGTTGGAATATTAGTATCTGTCATCATATGCAACATTAATGTGTCATTGCTCTATTGTCGTCACCTCTTCCATATCCACAAGGAACCCTGGCACTGTGTATATAACCGATATAGGTGTTGCTTCCATGTACAGCATTTATCCATTCTTGTGATAATGTCTTGTAATGGAGGTGCTCCAGCATCTAACATACCAAAGATTACCAAAACACAAGCAGGAACACTCCACTGCTTGTGTATGGGGAGTCTATGGGGACAAAAGGGGTCTTTCTTCACTGGGGATCGCTGACAAAGAAAGTCACCTCTTCCTCTACCTTGCAGATACAGAGGACGTGATAGCGATTATGGAATAATTTATTTACAGAAATCTACTGAAAGATTAGACATGGGACCAAATATATGCCTTTTTACAGCAACAGTCCTAAAATCGTTTCTTAAAACTTTCTGTTCGCTGTCAAAATTACACCACATCTCTTGTCAGACTTATTTTTTCCTGTGGTTTTCTTTGACCAGTGGTGGTATATTACTACTTTACCATGATTCATAGAACAGATGTTAAATTACTGAAGGTAAATACCATATTTTTTTTACTTAATTGTGAGTGATTCCTTGGTCCCTTAAAGTAAAAGCTAAAATTTAAGATATTAAACTGAACGGAGTATAATGCACATCAAAGTGGACCAACTATGAAATGTTACAGGGATGTCCAACAAATTTGTATTGATGATCTATCCTCGGGATAGGTCATCAATCATACAGTAGATCAGTGGGGGCCATGCAATGTAATTACAGCCTTGTTGCATTCACTTTTATCACAGGGCCACTATAAAACAGACAGCATGCAATGTGAACAGAGAAGAGGTCATGGCACTCATATGAGCACTGCATACCTTTCAAACAGATGATCAGTAGTGGTCCATGGTTTTGAACCCCTGCTGACCTCTTATTGATAAACAACCCTCCAAAAATGAGTTGACAACCCCTTTTTACCCTTTTTCCCCCCGAAGTTTGTGGACATTTCCCTTTGCGGGGCGCCCGAGCACACCCCACATTTTTTTTTTTATAAAAATATTTATTTTTAAATTAAAGTGGGTCTTTTACCTTTAAATTGTTAAAAAAATTAAAACCCTATCTTTTTATGGTTGTTATTAAAATTTTTTTTTGCCGGTTGGGGGGGGGGTGTTTTTTTTTGGGGGGTGCTGCTGTGGGTTTAAAAAGAACCGTTGCATTCCCCCCGGGGGGGGGGGGGCCGGAAAAAGAAATATTTCTTGTAAAACCCCCCCCAGCAGGGGGCCCCCCACCAACCATCCCCCCCCCTCGCCCCCCCCCCCCCCCCCCCCTTTTTTTTTTTTTTTTTTTTTTTTTTTTCCATTGGCAGGCCCATCATGATTTGTCCCTTCAGAATGACACAGGCGCAACATATTTCGGTGAAGTACTCGAACACAATCAGTTCCTTCTTTCTGGACCTGGTACACTGGCCCATTCGCATATTTGCAGCCAACAACACGATACGGCAAAGCCTCCCATCGGCTTTCCAATTTCCCTTGGGGTTTCTTGACATGAACTAGCACCAGGTCGCCTGGTTGCAATGGTGCTTCTTACACTGGGATCTTATCAGGATGGGGATGTTCTTGCAGGCGCTGCCGCACCAATCGATGGATCGTCTCAAGTCTCTGCCGGTGCGCCCGCACCCAAGAGGTTGGATCCCTCGGAGGGAACCCATCCACATCATCCAACTGTAATTCTCCTATACTTCGCCCAGACCGCCCAAAGAGAAGTGTATAAGGAGAGTACCCCGTTGTAGAATGGACCTGATTGTTATAGGCCCACACCATTTCAGACAAGAACTGAGGCCACTGTAACTTCTTGTCTTCCTCCAGAGTCCGCAGCATCTGTAGCAGAGTTCTGTTGAATCTTTCACAGGCCCCATTTCCCTGAGGGTGGTATGGAGTCATGTGCGACTTCTTTATCCCGTAGATACGTTGAACTTCTTTCATTACGTGTCCCTCAAAGCAGGCACCCTGGTCGGAGTGGATGCGTTGGGGACACCCATATACTCGAATGAAATCTTGGCACAGAGCACGAGCTGCTGACTCAGCTGTCTGGTCCTTGATGGTGGTTACCACCGCAAATTTGGTGAAGTGATCCACCATTACGAGGCAATACTGGTGTCCGCTATTGGATGGGCCAACCATTAGATAGTCTATCATGACGATTTCTAAAGGTTCCTGGGTCACGATGGTTTGCAGGGGAGCTCTCTGTTCTATTGCCTTATGGATCTCACAAGTTCGACAGCTGCGGCATACTTCTTCGACCATTTGACGAAGACCAGGGCAGTAAATCAGTCGCTGTAACCAACAAAAGGTCTTCTCATGACCAAAATGTCCATTCTTATTATGAGCCTCAACTGCCAACGAGCGAGCCAGTTCACTAGGCACCACAATTTGGTATCGAATGTCGATCTCAGAAGGTAAATAGACCTTTCAGCATAGCACTCCATTTTTCATCTCCAACTTTTCCCACTGACTCAGAACAGATAATATCTCACGTGTCAGTCGTTCTCTTTCCTCTCTACAGGGCTTCTGGCCTTTCTCAACACACTTGATCATCTGCGCCAGCCCCTCATGGGTCTGTTGTATCTGTGCCCACTCCTGTCGTGAGGGACCAAAGAAAGGAGCCGTTTCAGTCCCCTCCATCTCAAACTGATTAGCGGCGGCCAGGGCCTGTGAAAATCTGCTGAAGTCGGGCACCTCCACATGCTCCAACTCATGATCCATGTCTACTGTGGGGGTCTGGGCGGTTACCCTAGAAAGTCCGTCAGCATTCTGGTTCTCTGTCTTGGACCGATACTTAATGCGGTAATTGAACTTAGACATTCGGGCTATCCACCTCTGCTCTAACGCCCCGAGCTTGGCATTTTCCAGGTGAGCTAGTGGGTTGTTGTCAGTCAGTACTAAAACTTCAGCACCGGTCAAATATTCAGAGAATTTCTTGGTCATGGCCCATACCAGTGCCAACAGCTCCAACTTAAATGAACTATAATTCTCGGGGTTTCTTTCAGAATCTCTCAAAGACTGGCTGCCGTACGCTATGACCCTCTCCTGGCCATCCTGAAGCTGGGAAAGCACTGCTCCAAGACCATACAGGCTTGCATCTGTATACAGCTGGAACGGCAAGTGGTAATCAGCATATGCCAAGATTGGGGCTGTTGTCAGTGCATCCTTCAATGCCTGGAAGGCTTGTTCCTGTTCAGGTCCCCACTTCACGGACCGGTTCTTTGGACCACCGGATGTGCCTCGTAGGAGAGCTTTAAGTGGTGCTGCTACCTTGGCGAAATCCTTAATAAACCGTCGATAGTAACCGGCTACTCCAAGGAACGCCCTCACTTCTCGCAGGGTAGTCGGTATTGGCCAATCTTGAACAGCCGCTATCTTGTCTCTTGATGGTCTCACCCCTTCTCCTGATACGCGGTGACCCAAGTAATCAATTTCAGATTGGAACAACCGACATTTACTGGGTTTCAATTTGAGCCCATGTTCCCGCAATCTTCGAAATACTTGCCCCAACTGGTGGAGATGGTCTTCAAAGGTCGCAGAATACACTATAATGTCATCCAAGTAGATGAGAGTGAACTCAAAGTTGAAGTCACCGAGACATTTCTCCATCAACCGCTGAAACGTTCCGGGTGCATTTGTCAACCCGAAGGGCATCCGGTGAAATTCGTATAGTCCCATGGGCAAGATGAATGCCGTCTTCTTCTTGTCTTTTGTGGCCATCGGCACCTGCCAATACCCACTAGCCAGATCTAGTGAGGAGAAGTACCGGGCTCTCCCCAGCACTGAGAGAGACTCCTCAATCCGTGGCAAGGGGTAGGAATCTCGTACGGTGCAAGCGTTTAACTTCCGATAGTCTACGCAAAATCGGATGGACCCATCTTTCTTTCTTACTAACACCACAGGAGCCGCCCAGGGACTTTGGCTTTCTTGGATGATCCCACCCTGTAGCATCTTAGCTAACAGTTCTTTCACTTCCTGATACAACTGTGGAGGAATTTGTCGGTAGCGCTCTCTAATTGGAGGGGTGTCTCCTGTGGGAATCTCATGGTAGATCCCTGTGGTACATCCAAAATCTTCAGCATACCGTGCAAAGGTGGCTCGGTTCTCCCACAACAGCTCATCTACCTTCTGCACCCATTCCAGAGAACATGAACTTGCATCCATCTTCATCTGTTCTCGAATTGCACGGCCATTCCATTCAGAGGTGGGTTCCTCATCTTCTCCCATGGACACAGTTACGGTCCACTCATCCCTTTCAGTCGGCTTCAGCTGCATTGGAGTTACTTTCCTTACTTCCTCCGGAGTCACATAGATGTTAGCCAGCTGCCTCCCTGGGGTCAGGTCCACACTCTGGTCCTGAGTGTTTACACATCGAAGTGGTACTCTTCCATTGCGAACTATTGCCAAGGAACGGGCCACTAGCGGATCAACACCTCCTTCGGCTGCCTGCAGTGGTTCTACCAACACAGCTATGCCCTCTAGTTTCCGACAGGTGCCTACGGGCATGGACACTATTGTCTCCCGATTGGGTGGCAGTGTAACTTTTGTATGCAAAGGAACTGAAATTCGAGCCAGAGGACGTTGTGCATCCGAACTTTTCTGTAAGCCACATGTCCGGATCAGCCGCTGGAAAGCTGTTTGAGTAGGCCGATGGGTGGTGGTTTCTTTCCAATAACCGTGACCTTTCTTTTCAAAGAGGATCTGATCTAATTCTTTTAACACATTCATCCCCAAAATGACAGGGACCTTTACTTCATGTGACTCCTGTACCACCACAATGCCTTTCCTACCTAGATCTTGGCCACATACCCGGACATTCATCCAGGCCACTCCCACGACTGGAACTGGTAACTGGTTAGCTGCGACCACTCGTACGAATGTATGGGGATCATATTTCACATGTTGCTGGAAGTACCGTTCATAACAGTCTCTACTCAAGGTCGTTACTTGGGAACCCGTGTCAATCATCCCGGTAACCGGAATACCCTCCATTTCCACCTGTATAACAGGACTTGCAGCGATCAGGTCATCATTAGGGCATTCTCCCCACATAGTCTTCTTGTCAGTCTCCCCTACTACACGCCCTACAGCAGCAGGGGACTTCAGTTTAACGGCGGTCTCTCATAAGTTTGTCGCTGCTCTGGACATCTAGCAGCAACGTGGCCCATCCGTCCACACTCCCAGCAGCGTATCTCCCGTCGTTCTGGCCATCTGTTTGGGCCCCTTCAGTAAGCCCCTTCAATTTCTCCTGAGCACTGCACTAAATGATTTGGACCCCTTCGGTAGGTCCTATCCTCATCCCTCCAGCGGGGTGGTGGGTGATTCTGATTTTCTGGGTATGGACGGCTCACCCTTTCACCTCCAGTTTTCTGGAAGTCTGCAATTTTCATAGAATGTTCATCACAACGGGTGTGCAAGTGTTCCATTTGCTCTTGCAGTTTCTGCATTACTGTGAGAATTTCTTTAACCGTCCCCTTTTCTACTGTCTCTGAGCCAGAACTAGCCCCCTGTGACAAAGTAACTCCAACTGCAGTCTGGGGCCTCGGGACCATACTATTGGCACGGGAGATGGCCTCTACCTGTACATCATGGAATTTAGCATCAGTCTCTCGTCGTATAAAATCCTGCATAGTCACAGTTAAACTGCCGTCACGTATCCCCAGGACAAACTGGTCACGGAGAGTCCGATCAGGGTTACAGAAGGCTGGCGAGCCCCCTCTTTCCTTCCCTTGAATATCTCGGAGCAGTTCTTGTAGGGCATTTGCATATTGGGGAAGGCTTTCATTCTGCTGTTGTACCCTCTGGAAGAACCGAGCCTGCAGAGACCCCAGCAATGCAGTTTCTCCATAGATGGTTTCTAGAATCTGGACTACTTGCTCAAATGTCTGCCTTTGTTCAAATGGCCTCAGTATCACCGTGGTCTTAGCATCCCCTTGTAATGTCAATATTGCTAGCTCTACTAGTACTTCTGGTGTGGTCTGGTACATTCGCTGTATCATTCGTATCTGTTCCACCCACATACTCACTGACATATTATTGCCATCAAATTTAGCTAACTGACTCATTATAGCCCCTGCTGGCATTCTTCCTCCAGCACCATTCTCTCTAACGGGTGCGTCACCGTCCATTCTGGTAAGCAGATCCTGCCGACTACGCCAATTTGTGAACCGAGAGCAAGGCAGGTGGTTTGGACTCCGCAACCAGAAATGAACGCACACGCGGTAGTTCAAGAAAAGAATATATATTTACTATAAGTTAATAAAGGCTATTTGAAGGTAAAATGACAGGGATAAAGACAAGCAAAATATACAATATAGCATGAACGATTTCAAGGCAAATTCTGCAATGGTTTCTACTTTTACTCTGTCCACTTCTGCAGTATGGACAGTGAATGAACAATATACTCAAAACTATCCCTAACTGACCCTGACATCACATTTGGGTGCACCCCCTTTTCCCCAGTGGTCCAGGTGGACCGCTTACAGTCCGTAGAAGCGCGCGGTGAGGCCCAAAGTCGGTCCTTTCTTTTATAGTGAAGCGTCCTCTCCTCACTGTTATCAGGATCTCGGGAGAAATGAAGTCCTCTTTAACAGGGAAACCCAATGAATGCAATGTAATCCAACAGCAGATTCCACTCAGCACACTGACAGTCCTGCCGAATCCATACACTGAGCTGGGATGTAAGCCGGGATTTAGCAGGTGCTGTCCAGTACATCAACAGCACTGCGAGTCTCTATCTGTGGTATCCATATACACAGTCACAATGTCAGTCTCACTGATCAGCCACTGAGCACAGTTCCTTTCACGTGGACTCACTAGTCCTGTTGTCTCTTTACACTCTGTTTGTCTCTGGACCAAGATACAGCTTAGCTGTACAGAAAAATATCCACACCAGTTCAACACAGCACAGACACCTGTCTTCTCTCTTGCCAAGATGGCTGCTGCTCTCTGTCTCGTCACTTCCTGCTTCTCTGCTCACACTCTGTCTGCAGAACAGGCAGGCTGACATAAAAGGGGGGGGTCTCACTCCAGCATCATGTCACAATTACAATGGCTGCTGTCTTAAAGGAACAGAATCACAGAAATACATTCAATATTAACAATTTATACAGACAAATAAAGCTTAGGACAACATTGGCTGTCTCTTACAGTATGGTGTTAAAAGCACTGGAGAAATCAAAGAACATTATTCTCACCGTGTTCCCTGGTTTTTCCAGGTGAGACAGAGCCCTGTGCAGAAGGTGGATGATGGCGTCATCTACCCCAATGCCCGGTCGATAAGCAAACTGGAGAGGGTCCATAGCGGGGCTCACTAGAGGGCGAAGATGTGTGAGAACCAATCTCTCTAAGATCTTCATCAAGTGGGATGTCCAGTTTTTCCAGTTGTTGTTAGGTCAGGAGGTTAATACATTTGTCATAACTCTTACAGGTGGGGTTAATACATTTTGCCCTTACCTTCAAATATTCTAAAAGAGTTCATATACCCTGAAGTGCTTTCACATACTTTATGAGATTGGATCCCATAGTGACACAGCTTGCTCGAGATATACTGGTGAAGTATATATAAGTGTAATGTCTCTGCCTGTTCGGGTCTCTGTAGCACCCTCCGCTCGCACGCTGCGGCACAGGAGGCATGTTCAGTTTGATTCCTTACTTAGGGTTCTTGTTGCTCAGTCTGAACACTGTCTTAGTACCTCTTCTCTGTAATTGGATTTCAACCACACCCGTCTCCTGCACCTTTGTTTCCCTCCGCTCCTTTAACAGTTAATCTTAGCTTACCTGTGTGATTGACAGCCTATCTGCCAATCATGTCTGGGGCTGGTTCTGGACTTCCTATAAACAGATCATCAGTCCAAATAGGTTTGCTGGCTATTGTGATTCTGTCCTGAGACTTTGTCCGTGCTAGCTCCTCTTATTGTATTCTGACTTCTGACCTTTGGCTTTTCTTGTACTACTCTTTTGGATTGTGATTTGGTATTGCTTTGTCTCTCTGTCTTTGACCCTTAGCTTGCTGACTCCTCTTCTGTGTTGTTTGTCTTGTCTTGTTCTGTGTTACACTTATTCAGAGAAGGGATCGCCGCTAAGTTGTGCCTGTCATTAGGACAGTGAGACAAGTAGACAGGGATAGGGGCTGGGTCGAGTTTAGGGCTCACTGTCTCTGTATGTCCCTTCCTCCCAGGTTTCAACAGCAGTACTAAGGTACTGCTACTGGCAACTGCCTTACAATAAGTAGAGGAGTCACTTTCAGAATCTGAGAACAAGTAACCAGAATAATCTCTAAGTTCGCTGCCTGAGTTGGCCCAAAATTTTTAGGCTTCATCGGCTAAAAACAATAACTGTAAAGGAAAAAAACTACAGATTCTATAAAGATTACATATTCTAACATGGGTTAGAACTTATAAAGAATAGTGGAAAGAGATTTGGATAGTAAGATGAGGAATGCATTATCAGGGACAGGGGTAAGATACTAAGTTCATGTACATAAATGTAAAGGTACAAAAAAGGAGAAGGATATATAAGTATATAAATGGATACATTTTATTCCATTTTGTGTAAGTGAATGCAGTGCAAGCATAAGGTGTCTGATGCTCCTTTGTGAATGTATTTGCTCTTTTTTCAGCCTCTTCTTGCCTTCTGAGTGACATCAGCAGCCCCAGGAGACTGCTGAGCCCCAATCATAGACCTAAGCGTCATGGCATCAGCGTGCCCCACATGACTGCGTGTCCAAAGCACAGTTCTCTGGAGCCACTGACATCATCTAGGAGACCAGAATAGACCAGAAAAAGACCAAAAACATCTCAAGAGAGGCCAGGAGAAGTAAGGGAATGTAAGCATGACTATTAATTATTTTTCAGCACCTCCTCTGGGCCTCTGCTTGTTATACTTTGGAGTCTAAAGAGACTACAAAGTATGATAATGATTTGTGGGTGATAAACCAAGATCTCAGCCAAACCCAAGATTTTGGGAAAATTCGTAGTGAATCAATTGCAAACTAGTTCAGTCACCTCTAGTCAGGACATAGGTCAAGATTTTTCTTTTATTTCAGTAGTTCACAAAAATATTATGTACATCTGCATATTTCCTTAAATCAAACGAACACAGCAGAAACACAAAGAAAAAAAAGCAGCAATATCACTTGTATTTTAACTGCTTTACTGTTGCATTTTTCATTTTTACTCCCTGCTGTCCAAGAAGTCTATGGAGAAAATACAGCCTCTCTGCAGGTAAAACAAACATGCTGCAATTCTCAAAAACGTTATCTTTCCGCAATGTGAGGATGAGATTAAATTAAATCTAATTTAGTCTGCTGGGACTGTAAATCACAGCATTTCTTTTCATTGAATTTCCACAATAGCCAAAAATCTCAGCCTAAAAGTCCCAGCTTGCAACAGCTGATAGGAAAATGGAGGGGCTCCTATCTCCATCACTTGCAGTTAAAAAAGTATATTCTTGCCTTCCAGTCCAAATACTCTACCCTTAGGTCACCCACTCCATTTGAGTCCATTTGCTATCTAATCCCCCCCACTATTATATAAAGAACTCACTAATGACCCAACTGTATGTAAACCTGCATTTATTCATTCTTTGGAGCAAGAATTTGGTATCACTTTCTCACAAAAGTCACTCCATTGTATCCTCAAAAACTCACATGATTTCTCATGCGTGTATTTGCCTCCAGGAAAACAACTACAAATTACTGACTCGATAATATAGAACTCCTAAAATATTGTACACCTATAAATTTGTGACAACCAATCACTGTTGGAGGTGTAATGAGGGTATATGTAAACTAATAAGACCATTCTGGGCATTTGTGGAATCCATGATTAGGCATTTATCTACGCCTACCTTCAAGCTTACACTCTACAAGATAGCTCTTGGGGTGCCTAGTTCAGACTACAGACCCTCTCCCTCTAACCTCATCACTCATCTTCTCAGTGCAGCCAAGTTATCGATCCATCTGAAATTATTCCAACCATCACCCCCCCTTGCACCAAGAATGGATCGATAAGATGAATGAGATCTGCAAATTCAAGGAATTCATGAGTTTGACCAAGCACAAGTACATACTTTTCACTAAGGCCAGGTTCACATCTGCGTTTGGCCATTCTGTTCGCAATCAGTATTTGAAATCTTCAAAAACTGATTACATACTGATTACAAACTGATAGCAATCAGTTTGTGTCCGTTTTTGACCAATCTGTTTTTTTTTCACCTTCCCCCTTCTTCATTCTGAGCATGCGCAGAGGGAAAAACAGATTGCAAAACGGACACAAACTGATTTCTATCAGTTTGTAATCAGTATGCTATCAGTGTGTAATCCGTTTTCCATAGACCTCAATGTTAAAAAAAAAAAAAATGTTTTGGTTGCTGTCTGTCTGGAATCCTTATTTTCAGTACGGAGAGAAAGTACTGCAAGTTCTACTTTTCACTCCGCAGGAAAAAGCGGAAACCAGACGGAAAGGGCACTTACGGATACATGCGGATTGCTTTGAAAACCCATTGAAATCAATAGGTTGTCATCCAGACTGCACAAAATCAGTTTTTGAAGATTTCCCCCTCCCCACTCCCTGCCCACTCCAATATGTAGTTTCCCCTCCCCACCCCTACTATTCCTTCAAAGACTTGTCTTTAATTTGTTTACTGCATCATGTGTATTGTGATACTTTGTATTCAGTTATAGTTATGTACATGTACAGTGTCCATATTAGGACATCCTCAGATATCAGTGTCAAACATCAGATTCATAGCAGTTTACAACAGTGACACCTGACTTTGACTTTGATTCTGACTTTGACTTTGATTCTGACACCTGACTTTGACTTTGATTCTGACTTTGACTTTGATTCTGACACCTGACTTTGACTTTGATTCTGACTTTGACTTTGATTCTGACACCTGACTTTGACTTTGATTCTGACACCTGACTTTGACTTTGATTCTGACTTTGACTTTGATTCTGACTTTGACTTTGATTCTGACACCTGACTTTGACTTTGATTCTGACACCTGACTTTGATTCTGATTTTGACTTTGATTCTGATTTTGACTTTGATTCTGACACCTGACTTTGATTCTGACACCTGACTTTGACTTTGAGTCTGATACCTGACTTTGACTTTGATTCTGACTTTGACTTTGATTCTCTGATACCTGACTATATGCAGTTTCTGATTGGCCAACAGATGAGGTCCTCCCCCTATATAACTGTACTTTACAGGGGCTTCAGACTCTACAGACCTCAGTCCTCACAATAGTGGCAGAAGAATCATTTCAGTGCATCAATAGGTACAGACATTTCTGACTTTTACTTATCCTAAATAATACTTCCTTTTTACTGCTCCCTTAGGGGGCGTTCACACTACTGTTGTATGTCTGTTCTGATAGGGCTGGCTTGTATGTATATGAAAAACTCAGATGATGTGTGAGAATGATCTCTGACTCAGTCAGGTATCAGACAACTTTGTGTCAGACAACTTTTTATCAGACTCATGGAGCTCTCAGCCTGCAGCCTTATACAATGTATCTTCTACTGCTGAGTGTGAGCAGTGAGTTCACTCAGAGGTCAGTCATCCTGGCCAATCACAGTGTAACATTGTATGTGCTTCATACTGACTGCTGACTTGTGACTCAATCACAGATGAAAGTCAGAGAACATCTGAGGTTTTCAACCAGCCCAGAAACTGCACAGTGTGAATGGGACCTGTTTAGATGCCATTCACTATGCTGTGCCAGTAAATTGCCACAAGTTAGCCACTGGCAAATTTGTAGATAGCCCAGGGGGATTTCACTGGGATTTGATATGTTGTCCATTAATGTCCTTTCTCACCAAATCCATGACATGTCGTTTTTTTTTTTAGCGGACAGAATAACGCGGGGTGCAGGCATGAACCGTGCGTTATTTTTTAACATTAATGTCTATGGCTAACTGAAAGTAATGGACGGTCGTCCGTTATACTGTTGGGTTTCGTCTGCGTATGCTCAGAAAGAAGAACAAAAAAATAAGCAAAAACGGAGAGTCTAAAAAACGGACACATTAATATCAGTTACGGTCTGTTATGATAGGTGTCCATTTTTTTTTTTACAGACCCTATCAGAACAGACATACAACAGTAGTGTGAACGCCCCCTAAGGGAGCAGTAAAAAGGAAGTATTATTTAGGATAAGTAAAAGTCAGAAATGTCTGTACATATTGATGCACTGAAATGATTCTTCTGCCACTATTGTGAGGACTGAGGTCTGAAGAGTCTGAAGCCCCTGCAAAGTACAGTTATATAGGGGCGAACCTCATCTGTTGGCCAATCAGAAACTGCATATAGTCAGGTGTCAGAGTCAGAATCAAAGTCAAAGTCAGAATCAAAGTCAAAGTCAGGTGTCAGAATCAAAGTCAGGTGTAAGAATCAAAGTCAAAGCCACAATCAAAGTCAAAGTCAGAATCAAAGTCAAAGTCAGGTGTCAGAATCAAAGTCAAAGTCAGATGTCTGAATCAAAGTCAAAGTCAGGTGTCAGAATCAAAGTCAGGATCAAAGTCAGATGTCTGAATCAAAGTCAAAGTCAGGTGTCAGAATCAAAGTCAGGATCAAAGTCAAAGTCAGCATCAAAGTCAAAGTCAGGTGTCAGAGTCAAAGTCAGAATCAAAGTCAAAGTCAGGTGTCAGAATCAAAGTCAAAGTCAGAATCAAAGTCAAAGTCAGGTGTCAGAATCAAAGTCAAAGTCAGAATCAAAGTCAAAGTCAGGTGTCACTGTTGTAAACTGCTATGAATCTGATGTTTGACACTGATATCTGAGGATGTTCTAATATGGACACTGTATACATGCTTCCAATAAAGTATATTTGAATCAAAAATAAGTAAACAAATACAAGTAGAGAAAGTTACAAGAAATACATATTAAATATGCATGTCTTTAAATATACTGTACTGTATATGTACATGGGAGCCACAAATTTCATCTCACCATGAACCACCAGGTAGTAGTGTACACAGTCAGAAGGTAAATTTCTGGTGGGTGTTTTTGTCTATTATAATTACATAAAGTGGTCAAAAAGATTGTAATCCTCTTTAATGTCTCATACAGTGCATGGGAAGGATTCCCAGTGACACAACACCTCAGTGCTAGAGATGGGCGAACCCCACAACATTTGTTTCGATATATTTGTAACGTTCAGCCCTCCAGATGATTTCAGGTCAAACTTGTTCAGCATGAACCAGAAGTGCTATTATTATTATCTGGAGACACCTGTAACCCCAGAGTATAATAAGTAGAAGCCATTCACTATGTGGTCTAAATAACCTTATAAATTAATTAACTGGGTTATTATGATTAAAGTGATACCAAACATGTATTTTTTTTTTTTTTTTATTTTACTTAAAAACCCTTTGTGTAATAAATTTTTTTTTCCAATCTCCACTTTCAATGAGCAATAACTTAACTATTTTTTTGTTAACAGAATTGCGTGAGGGCTTATTTTTTGCGTTAATACTTGACATTTTTATTGATCCCATTTTGGGGAACATAACACTTCTTGATTGCTTTTTACAATGCTTTTTGATGGCTTACAGACAAAAAATTGGTATTTCTAGCATCATTTTTTTTTCTTACTCCATTCAGCATGCAACAATGCAAATAACATTACAGTTGTATTGCTTGGGTCCTTACAGACACAGCAATACCTGATATATATGTTATGTTTTTATTATTTATTAAATATTTTGGGCAATAATGTGTTATGTATTAACTGTTTTTTTTGTTTTTTTTTAAAGCAAAATTTATTTACATTTTTAATATTATTTTTAGCCCTCCTAGGGGACTTTAACTTGCGATCGCTTTTATAATGCAGTGCACTAACTACATAATGCAATGCATTCTACTGCCTGTCATTTTCTGACAGGCAGCTAATTAGGCCATGGCTTTGACAGTGCCTAATAGGATTATACTGAGGCAGCCCTGGGGGCCATTATTAGGCCCCAAGGTGCCATGTAAAGGCATCGGAACCCTATTATCTCAATGCCTACAAGAAAAAACCCTCTTCTTCCAAAATACATTAGATGCTATTGACTGTGGCATCTAAAAATTTAAATGCCCAAAATCTGTGTTATGGGAACAGTTTGAGAGTGAAAGTCTATACATCCATCATTAATGGGTTAAAGGCTATGGACACCTTTTGTTCATTTACTTCCTAAATGCTAAATAATCCAACATTCTACATAGTTTTTACTTAAAAATTTCCACCATTTTGCTGCTGCATACTGTTGTGCAATTCCCTCACATAGTGGACTATCCTACTAAATTTGGCATACATCCTGCACAACACTGCTCCTAACTGTGCCAGCTCACTCTGTTCTACCCCTATCTTTTCAGTGTTACAAATATCATCAAGGAGGAGTACTACAGTTTACACGGCAGAACAGAGTATGAGTGGAGGAGGACATCTAACCAAGTTCTCAGGGTTGGCAGCTCATATAAGCTGCAGATAGGGATGACAGAGCAGAAATCAGTTAAGACAGGGAGAATCATATAGGGAGTATAGATGTGTAGAAAGAAATCAAAGCACCGATGGGCAAATTACAGGGGCAGGAGATTCACACACTCCTCAGCATCATTGTCTGCCGGCATAAGAGAGAAGAAATCCTTCATGAGTGGTATGAGGAAAAAATGGCACAGAAACTATGTGCAGTTTACTTAATACAGTGCCCAACAATACAGAATTTCAGATATGATTTTTTTTTTAAACCTGATATCAATTGTGTTTACTGTACTCATGCAAGCATACCTACCCACATAAATCTGTATCTAAAGTTTGCCATACAGATAATGTACAGATGTGTCCGCTATTACCTTAGTGTTTGGTTAAGGATTCTGATTTCTCATGAAGCAATTCAATACAATATTGTGACATGCTAGCTAAATGCTTAAAAGGTCAGAAATGGCAACAAACTTTCTGGGTGGCTACACATAGACATTATATAGACACATATAAGATAGACATCTCATGACAGAGTATTACAAAATTATTTTGTTTTAAAATGCAGTGCTGCTTTCTTTGTGATAGCAATGACTAGATCATAATGAAATACAACATGCACTATCCTTTATTCTTGAATTGTTTCTAGACATATTACACTGTCACGTGATCCAGTCATAATTGTTGAATTTGGCAACATGTAAATTGTTTCATTCCAAAATGATGCAACATTGACTGAATTCTTAAAAATAGTTTACAAAAAAATAAGCTATATGTGCTGCAAATCTTAAATCTGGTGAATTAATTCTCCTTACAAAATATAAAATACAAAATACTAAAAAAAAATTTTTTTTTTCAAGTTGCAAAATAGCTAAACAGGCAAATTAATCTCTAATTATGTATCTAGAAATTCCTCTGTGAAACTTCATCCTTGAGCCCGCTAGAAGAACCAGGTTTTGATTTTTAGTTTCCACTAAAAGACAAGAGTGTAACTAGGACAGAAGATTAAACTGTACAGCACAGCAGAATGTCAATAGATAACTAGATCATTAAATGCTAGAGAAATGGTTCAAAATATGTAACATACAAACGTAATAAAATGACTGGTATCTATAAAAATCCTTTTTCTTGGGAAATACGTATTTGAAGTCAGCTATTCTGAACATATAATGCTGAAGTGTTACCTTGCATGGTTATGAGCCATTGACAAGAAAAATAAAAATAGTAAAAATAGTAATATTGCAATGTAAACAAAAATATCGTTAGCACAGTTGTTCGTCTGCTCAGAATACATTGACAGGAATTAAACCAAAATTTGAAGTATTATTTTATGAACTGACTTTTCATCCTGGCATGTATTCTGGCAATCCACAGCAGACAACAAACAGAGTATATGTACTTCGGCATAAACAGTGCATCAAAGAAACAGCAGTAACATGAGCAGTTACAGCCAACGCCAGTTGCTAGAAAGTCAGACAGTTTCCCAGCATGCCCTGGAGCATGTCCTGAGGCAAGGAACTCCAAAAGAAATGTAAAAAAATATTTTGTATGACTGTGAAGAGAAAGCAGTAACAGACGCAGGGATGGAAAATTGCTATTGTTTTTTTAACTGTTGGATGTCATAAAAAATAGTATTTTAAACAATTTTCTATTCCAAATGGGAAAGTACAGGTTTAAAATATTACCTAAAATGATTAATTGTAGCATTATGTTAATTTAAAAACAAAAATAAGCATTTCTAATTGTAGACTGCCATAGCTGAAACAATTCAACCTGAATTAAAAAGCTATTTGCTTTCACTTCCCATATTCCATTGTAAACCCTTGAATATCCACATTCCTAACCCAGATTTTAATAACTGGAGAGACAAGGCATTGACAATATATGGAAATTATTCCAGAATTTTACAATTGTCATGTCTGTATTCTTACATTATCAGTTCTCCCTCCCTTATTTCACCAATATCAACACAATTATAGTGTCTTTGTCACCTTCTATTACCTATTCCTTTATCCAATGAAGACACCCATGGTAATAGTTATAAAAATTCCCACTAATAATTAACGCCTACTAAACTATACTAAATTGTATCTATCAGCCAATCATTATATCAGCCTATATCAGCCTATCATTCACTCTTTGCTGTAAATTGCGGTACTCAACAAACCCCTATGTTCAAGCAGAGAAATAACTAAATGACATATTTCTCCAGAATGTTGGACAGCTATTTTATCCAGGTAATGTATAAATCTGATAGATCCAACTTAGGTTACGTTCACTCTGCATCAGAGTCTGTTCGGCGCAGAATCCATTTAAAATTGCAGACAAAAAAAACAATGGATACCTTACGGATCACATTATAGTCAATGGGATACCTTCGGATCCATTGTTATCCATTATTAGACAGATTCATCTTTATTGTTGAATTCATTCTTCATTTCCTATTACAGTTATTAACCTACAAATCCCCAAATCTACTAAGACAAAAAATATATTATCCATATTACTCTCACTATACTAAAGTGAATTTCTACACGAGTATAATTATGGGTCAAAATTCAAAAACAAAAACACATATTCGTAATACCAAATAATTCATTTCATTTATTTAACAATTTAAACGCACTGTTAAAACATGATTAAAATTATTATATGCTGCTAACCAATTGTGCAAGCAGCATATATATCACATTAATAAATGTGAGGGACGTACCTAGCACAGCATGGAAATATATTACATATACTAAAAAGTGCCTATATAATACATGTACAGTACAGACCAAAAGTTTGGATACACCTTCTCATTCCAAGAGTTTTCTGTATTTTCATGACTATAAAAATTGTAGATTCACACTGAAGGCATCAAAACTATGAATTAACACATGTGGAATTATATACTTAACAAAAAAGTTCTAGGTTCTTCAAAGTAGCCACCTTTTGCTTTGATTACTGCTTTGCACACTATTGGCATTCTCTTGATGAGCTTCAAGAGGTAGTCACCTGAAATGGTTTTCACTTCACAGGTGTGCCCTGTCAGGTTTAATAAGTGGGATTTCTTGCCTTATAAATGGGGTTGGGACCATCAGTTGTGTTGTTCAGAAGTCAGGTGGATACACAGCTGATAGTCCTACTGAATGGAGTGTTAGAATTTGTATTATGGCAAGAAAAAAGCAGCTAAGTAAAGAAAAACGAGTGGCCATCATTACTTTAAGAAATGAAGGTCAGTCAGTGCGAAAAATTGGGAAAACTTTGAAAGTGTCCCCAAGTGCAGTGGCCAAAACCATCAAGCGCTACAAAGAAACTGGCTCACATGAGTACCGCCCCAGGAAAGGAAGACCAAGAGTCACCTTTGCTGCGGAGGATAAGTTCATCCAAGTCACCAGCCTCAGAAATCGTAGGTTAACAGCAGCTCAGATTAGAGACCAGGTCAATGTCACACAGAGTTCTAGCAGCAGACACATCTCTACAACAACTGTTAAGAGGAGACTGTGTGCAGCAGGCCTTCATGGTAAAATAGCTGCTAGGAAACCACTGCTAAGGACAGGCAACAAGCAGAAGAGACTTGTTTGGGCTAAAGAACACAAAGAATGGTCATTAGACCTGTGGAAATCTGTGCTTTGGTCTGATGAGTCCAAATTTGAGATCTTTGGTTCCAACCACCGTGTCTTTGTGTGACGCAGAAAAGGTGAACGAATGGACTCTACATGCCTGGTTCCCACCGTGAAGCATGGAGGAGGAGGTGTGATGGTGTGGGGGTGCTTTTCTGGTGACACTGTTGGGGATTTATTCAAAATTAAAGGAATACTGAACCAGCATGGTTACCACAGCATCTTGCAGCGGCATGCTATTCCATCCGGTTTGCTTTTAGTTGGACCATCATTTATTTTTCAACAGGACAATGACCCCAAACACACCTCCAGACTGTGTAAGGGCTATTTTACCAAGAAGGAGAGTGATGGGGTGCTACGCCAGATGACCTAGCCTCCACAGTCACCAGACCTGAACCCAATCGAGATGGTTTGGGGTGAGCTGGACCGCAGAGTGAAGGCAAAAGGGCCAACAAGTGCTAAGAATCTCTGGGAACGCCTTTAAGACTGTTGGAAGACCATTTCAGGTGACTACCTCTTGAAGCTCATTAAGAGAATGCCAAGAATGTGCAAAGCAGTAATCAAAGCAAAAGGTGGCTACTTTGAAGAACATAGAATATAAGACATATTTTCAGTTGTTTCACACTTTTTTGGTAAGTATATAATTCCACATGTGTTAATTCATAATTTTGATGCCTTCAGTGTGAATCTACAATTTTTATAGTCATGAAAATACAGAAAACTCTTGGAATGAGAAGGTGTGTCCAAACTTTTGGTCTGTACTGTATGTTGGCAAGTAATAGCCAGTATAAAAGGCAGCAAATTATAGACTGTTTAATCCACGCTGTACCATGGACTTACCCCCACAAAAAGCACCAAACATCAGTTCACAACCATGCCCCATGAAGTGTTGTTTCCAAAAACTGAACCAAAGGAAAACTAACCAGAAAGAAGCCAGGACCTTCACCTACAGACCCAATATGTGTTTCACCCTTTGCTTCTTTTCCTATTATAGGCCAGAAGAATGGACTAAACAACACAGATGTTATTAAATACCCATGGTCAAATACTGTAAATCCTAACTACCAGTCTACTTGTTGGCAAAACTGTTAAGAAATAGGCACTACAGCTCATATATAACTGTACTGTTACATATTTTTCCATATGTCAGATGAATATAGATTATTTAAAAAAAAAACAAAAAAAAAAACTGAACATTGTCATGTGATTTCTGATCAAGAGATAAAGTGCACTATATTGTGCATACCAATATGTTACATGCTGTGCATACAAATGTGTCCTTCCTTACTGTTCCTCTCAACATATTCCATGATGTGTGAAACAAGATGACCAGCTTTTCAAAAAATATGATTCTGCAATATTCACAAGATGTCTATCTAATACATATTTATATGTATATGTTGCCACGCAGTGGTAGTGTTAAAGGTTGTTACGTGTCAAAGATATTGTTAGCAGGTGCAGTGTTGTAGTGAATTGTTTTAATGACTAATTGGAGTCTTTAACCAAATTTGAACTAAGGTAAAGCTGGACATATCTGTAGTTACTATTCACAGAGATTGTCAAAGAACACAGCTCTTTTTGATATGCTCTTTTTGGGAATATATACATGACATAGAGAGTAACACCCAACTCAGGAATCTCTTAATAGTCACAGCTCTCACTGGCAGATCCATCCAAATTTTGTGCTACGCAGTTGACTATTTTTTAACATTATATAGGTGCATTATGTCCATTGCAAGGGAAATGTTCAGCCATCCACACCTTCCCCACTAATAGATGAAATAGTCAATGATTGAATTTTTAATCTAACATGTTACTATACAACATACAAGTATTGTAAGCGGTAAATATCTACTTTTTTAAGATAATTTCTTAACAATATGAAACCTCACTGCAACATTGCAAGATTGATTGGAATTGGGACCAAGCCCCAGCAGGATGTCTCTAGAAGAACAGGATGGCCCAGAAATGGAAAGGAGCTGATCAAGGTAAACTTGCATTCAATCATAAAATGGCCTCCTGCTGATTTCCAACTAACTGGAACATTTATAGGTTTTTAATACTTTCTCCCATGAAACGGTATGTCGTGCAAACAATGACATTGCTTTCTTTTTATAACTTCTGCCTAGAACATTGAGTAGACTAGAACAAAATTCTATTATCCTAGACACAGTTGCTATTTTAAAGATGATAAAATGAAGCCTTGGAAACAGAGAAAAGCAGTAACTAAATTCTTAATTACAAAACTATCCTTGATGCATTTCCTCTGCATGTAATAGATGAAGAGTGATTTAGAAAATATTACCACAATTGATTCTGATGCTTGACTCTAAAGTTGTGGCCATCCGCATGCTGAACCTTTTGACATTATGGATTACAGTGACTTAAATGTGACAGCTTGTTTGATGAGGCTGCTTGTGATTCATTTCAATAGTTTGATGGATGATTGGGTCCTGTTAGGATTTTGGAGAGTTTTCTGAATAGATGACTTATGATTATTAGGTAAGATAAATTAGTTTAGGATGGCGCTTTAAGTAACAAATGTCTTACTAAGCATTCTCATTAAGGAGATAAATTAATGATACAAATTGATGTTTTATTCCTCATCTAATGAGTAAGTTGCAAAACAAGCTGTAAATATGGGGTAAATTATACGGTTCTATTTTGCTTGTTATCGTTGCTTGGAATTTTAATTGTTTGTTATATTTCTAATACCAACCGTATTTAAGTATTATTTGGATTTCCTATTTTATTCAAATTTAATTTTTTAAAAATTTAAAATGTTGTGTTAAAATGCCCAAACACATCTCAACTATGCATTATTAAAGCACCTCTAGTATTATGACCTATGAAAAATTCCCCACCACCACAGTTATGGATGACTCATGCTTGGGGCTTCAGCAAAATTTATTACGGTTTACCCCAAGCAGGATACATTCAAGAATCTTCTCTTTAAAAAAAAAAAAAAAAGACCAAGATCATGTTTGTCCACATAGATATCACTGGTTAAAGCGAAGCTGCATATACTCATTCTCCTGTACTTGTGACTTCAGATAACCTCAAGGGAGGAGGTACCATGGACTTTTCTTCATGATATGAATGAACATTATCAATCAGAAAGAACATTTGCTATTTAACTCACTATATGTTGCTGTCAATGATGACCACAGCACCTAAGTCGTTTTACAGAATAAAGTAAATAAAAGCCATAAGCCTTACAATTTAGATGCCAGAATTATTTTTTTCTGATCATCTCACCTCTCAAAAACAAAAAGTAATAGAAACTGATCAAATAGTCAGATATATTCACAATATACAAGGTCTCGTAAAGCTACATTGAAATAATATTTAAAACGTTATGAAAGTGGGAATGCAGAGAGGGATAAAATGTTACTGCTTCAAGGCTAAAATGTATTAGATAGAAGGTTAAAATGCACCACAGTCATGTGCCAGTAATATTTATTTGAGGATTCAGAAGGCTCCCAGGTTTGCCCAAGCAATACTACCAGATGCACAAATATGTTTTATTCCAGCACTTTCTTGTAAGATGTGGGCTACTCATGACAGATGTTTTACAGTCACACCAAAACCTAAAGTAATTCATGGCATTCCTGCTAGGTTGCAATTAATGATGCAAAGCTTTATATGTATGTGCTGTATGTACACCATCAGACATATGGGTAAGATCCCAGAGGCAATTAAGGATGTCTAGTCATAGAGTCCAAATGTTACAGTCATGTGACATTCGCCAGCCGTATCTGCTGTAGGCAATTGATAATAGAGAGGCCTGATGCACATACGAATAAAGCATTGCTTCATAAATTACCACCTACTGGGAGTGCTGTGAATTACTGTAATTTTATAGCAATACTACTATTGATGCCTGTCAGAGGCTGAGCTAAACAGTAATACAGGGGTTTTATCATAGACTGCAATGCAGTCTATGGCATAGGCGATCTAATAATTGCAAATTTAAGCCCCCAGAGCAATCTAAAATAAAGAAAGAAAATGTTTAATTTTTTTTTTTAATTTTGAAAAAAAGATTTAATAAATATCTAAAAGTTCCAATTAACCCCTTTACCTAGAACACATAAACAAAAAACAAAAATAAACATAAACACATTAGGCATGTGACAAAATGGCCAAACTATAAAAATATAAAATTATTTATGTCTAATAGTGAAAAAGGAATAGGAAAAAAAAATTGTAATGCCGACATTGCCCTTTTTTTTCTTTCTTTTTTTTTTTTTAATTCCTGGGGTTTTCCAGTTAATTTTTATTGATGACTAATGGAATGAGGCTGTTATTACATTTTATAACAACTATGAAAGAGATGTCATGAGATGTGAACAGTGAAGAGGTCATGGCACTTATACGGGCACTGCAGCACCTTCAGACATCTGATCAGTGATGGTCCCAGGTGTTGGACCCTCACTGATATCTTATTGATCACCTATTCTGAGTACAGTTCATTAATAAAAATAAAGTGGACAACTTGTTTAATTTACTATCTATGCAAGGAGGACAACTATAGTATTGGTTTCACAGCATAAATATTAATCTCTTAACATTGTATATGCCTACATATTATTTATTTGCATTACTGCAGATTTCGTACTCATCCTTGGCTAAAAATAGCCCTAAAAAAAGAGGAGTATTTTTACTCTTCCAGAAAAAATGTAGTGTGACCTCTGACTAGGTATTCTTCACTTGTGATATAGCTAAAAATAATATCCAGGCCAAATTAAAAGTATTATTATCAGCTGTGATGTGGGCAACAAGAGTAATTCTATGTGTTTTAATGAATACAGACAACTCTCTTTTTACAGATACTGGAGGTCTTACACTTTCTCTAACTCTTGCGCTCATTAAAATGAAATGCTAGTTAAGGATTGGTTTGTCCTCCTGCCAATTCAGACACTCAAGTGTAACCTGAGAAGCCTGCTAATGTGTCATATGCCAACCGAATAGCTGATACCCGCTGCTCTTGTCTGGAATATGCCATAGTAACAGTGATAATTTACTTAAGTTGTTGTGCCAGATGGAGCTGTGTTATACTAAATTGACACCATCTGGTGGCAGGAACAGAAAAGCAATATTTTTTTATAGAAATATATTGCTGTTAGCTTACATTGCGTATTTTATTAGATATAATGCCATTGCTTCTCTCCACCATACATAAAGGCCTAAAATTATATTCTACTATTTATAAATTTTACAATATTTCTATATTTTCTTTTGAATATTATCTCTGCATACAGATTAAAATATAGCAATTGCCAATAGCAATCTGATTTGTTGCTATGGGCTACTGGACCACTTTTACCTAGTATTATCATTGCATTATGGGTAAAACTTGAATTTCTTATTTGTATATTATCAGGTTTTTTTTATTAATGTCAAGTCTGTTATTACTCTGTGCAGTACACTAAAAACATAGCTAATCTGAAAAGAGAATGGGCATTGTTAATACAATAAAGATTGCTAGAAATGTGTAAAAAAAAACAAAAAACCTCAACTTACTTTATGTTCATTGAAGAAAATAAATGCATCTAAAAAGTTATATTTATTAATGTCATAAAGCAACACAAAGACATATACTCAAACATTAAAACCACTTAAAACAATAGAACAACATGCAACTTCTTCACAGCCCTAAATATGGTCAAAAGAATATTCCAGAATAAAGTCAGGTGACCCAACCTGACAATTTCTGGTGGAAACATACAACTACATCTAATGTGTATGGATAGGTAAAATCTTCCCTGACTGCATATAAAAGAGTAAAGAGGGATTGGATGTTATTTAAATACAACTGGTTCTTTATTGTCATGAGAGAAAAATTGTAACATCAGTTTATTTCTCTCTTTCTATTGAAAAGAAGTATCCTCTCAGTTGTGCTATACATGCATGTATTATGTTGTCACTAAGAACTATATAGTGTTTTTAATCTGTTTTATGTGAACTTTTTTATTGACCATTTTTGGATCATTTGATTAGAGTTTTGGACTAACAACTGCTGTGGGTGTGAAGTAACACATACTGTAACTTCTGGATCAGACTGGTTTCTAGACATTGTTCATGAAGAAACATAACCGTAGATACTGATATTAAATTCCTTACAGTGAAATGCTGTTCAATTTGTAGGCAACATGTTATAAAGCAAGAGAAGCTGAGCAGATTGATGTATAGGTTTGTGGGTAAAGATTCAGTATAACCTGTCATTTATACATTGAAATCTCAGCTCTTTCTACATTGAGATGTCAAGGAGGTGGTCCTATCAGTGATTGACAGCCTTACTTTTATGCATACAGAGATAGCTGTCAATTGCTAATAGGACCACTCCCTTGACTCTGTCTCAACAAAGAAAGAGCAGAGATTTCAGCCGACAAATGGAAAGTTATACTGAATCTTTTTTCACAAAACTATATATCAATCTGCTCAGCTCCCCCTACTATATAACATTTTTAGTTTATTCAATTTGATCTGTTTCAGCAATTTAAAGGGAGTCTGTCAGCACCAAATTGAGATATAAACTAATCACAGTACCTTGTACGGCTGTCAGAACAGTTTACAATGATGTATTTCTTATTCAGGACCACTGCTCCATTCTTGTGAAAATAGTATTTTAATCCTTAGGCAAATGAGCAGAAAAGGGCTTTAGGGGCGGTGCTTTCTAGGAATGGGCTTCACTATCTGCTGCTGCTAACTGCCGCTCAACTCCACCCCTGCTAATTCATTGGCATCTCTCTTCTCTGCCTCAGCACACAGTACTAACTGTACTGTGCATGTTTGATGATGACACACTGCACCTGGAAGTGAAGGAACATGACTTTTTATTATACCTAAAACTTAGGATGGAGAGACACACAGTATGCATAAATAAAAGTCATAATACAAATACCATCAAAGCTAAACAACAAAATTTCATAAAACCTATGAGGAAAGTATATTTAATTTATCCTACCTTTTCCTTCTCAGATTGCCTGGGCATTGAACTGGGTCTGACTGACTGATTAATTCACATAACCATAATTATATTTTTAGACAATTACAAGTTAAATATTTTTGGAACTATGAATGATTAAATGAAATTATGGCAGGATTTCTGAGAAGTGCCAGACCATAGAAAGTCCCAGCCTTCATGGTCATATCCATTGGGAACCAATTAATACAAAAGATTGTCACCACTGAGATGTTTAGAGAAAATCTTTAAAACTACTGTATACAAAAATTTTAATTATTTATATTCACAACTTTTAAATTTAATTGTCTACAAATGTAAATATTGTTATGTTCATGGGAAAACCCCTTTACCCCCTGATAGTTTTGAATGTATCCTGCTTGAATTTTCAGCAAAATGCATTACAGAATTTACTCCAAGCAGGAAATGTTCAGTGAAGCTGAGAAAGTCACTTAAAGGGTTCTAACTCCAAAGCTGCAGTTAGAGTTATGATCTTGGTCTTTGTTTTAAAGCCACGGCTTGGCTTTAAAATAAGATCAAGACCTTACCTGTATCCCCAGTAGGTACCAAGATATTACTGGTTGAAGTGAAGCTACATATATTCACAGCTTTCGGTTCAACCACTGTGCACTGGAACTTGTGCAGCTGCAGGGAGAGAAGAATGGGATGTACTATGGACTTTTGTTCATGATATCACCCCGCTCATCAGTCAATACTGACTGCAGCACCTAAGTGGTTTTACAGAAAAAAAAGTAGACAATTTTTTTTTTCATTGTTAATGAAAATAAAAACACACCACTGGTATCGCCACATCCATAACAACCCCTAAAATAAAATAATTATTTATTATACATGATAAGTACCAAAAACCATATCATTCAGATGCTAGGATTGATGTTTTCTGTTCATCTCACCGCTTAAAAAAGAAAAAGCAATAAAATTCTATATACCCACAAAATGCAAGGTCTTGTAAAGCTACATTGAAATAAGTTATGAAAGCTAAAATAAAGAAAGGGATAAATTGTTACTGGTTTAACGCTAAGATGCAGCATTACATAGGTAAAGGTTAAAATGCACATAATGCACTAGAGTTATGCGACAGTAATATGTGACTGTTAGGGGTTTAAGGTAAATTTACTGGTAATCTAAATGTGTCAGAATTCTGGCTTAATTTTTGCCCCAAAAAGTAATTTACATGATGCACACCACATTTAGTATATGTTTTATGCATTTTTTTCAACTTGCCAAGAGAACAAGCTTAGCAGGGAAGGTTTGGGTTTAGCAGGAAACAGGCAGGGCTTAAATTGTGATAATGTGATTTTTCTGTCACAAACTAAGCCAACTACTAGGTGGTATAATCTTAGACTAGACAGTCTAAAGATGTGTGAGATTTACCATCCAGTATCAGCCACTTTGATAAATCTGGTATTTATAGATTGTCTAAAAATTTAAAAGTATTAGTAAAGATGGATTTAAAAGGATTGATAAAGTGATTAAAAGGCTCTGTGTCTGGATATCAGGATGACTGCTGGGAGGTTATCGTGTCGCAGAGGACCCAAGAGAAACTCAAATCCACCATGTGCAACCCTCTCCATACCCCTAAACAAGTCCTTCTGAGGCAACTAAGTACCTTCAATGGCAGGTTCATTAAGTTGGGCTGGGACAGAGAAACATTATGAAGATTGTTTACCTCTTCAGCAACTCTGTAAATTATGTTTATTGTAATTATGTTACAATATGTGTTGTACTATGTCACTACAGTTGTCTCTCACTAAATGTGTTTATGCTGAGCTGTTGAATACATGATTTCCCCTGGGATCAATAAAGCATTCTATTCTATTCTAAATCTTTCCCACTGAGTTGCAAGGACTCTTGTAGACCACACCTGTCAATAGTTTCAATCAATTCATTGCACTACAAAAAAAAACCCACTGTGTATCCCTGGCCTTACTGAACACTTTTAGTTGCATGAAGCTCAAGCTTCAGGTTAAGTAGGGAAAGCACTACAAGGAGGTGCAAATTTCTACGGAATTCTGCAGTCTTGACAGAGCTCAAGGTGCTGCAAAAGAAAAGATGCTCCTTCTCATTGCTCCACCTAAGACTTGAATAGAAAGCTTTCAGCCTTGTGAGATGTTTATGTACAGGTCTATTATAAGCTAAATATTTTTATTTATTATCATACATCTCAGGCCATGCAGTTTTATATAGTAATTGCGTAACATAGGTCGCTGGTTATGTTAAATTTCTTATGGGGTACTTTGTTATGATTCATTGTAGCCAACTAATGCTCACTCCAAAAGTGGTAATCCTTCTTAATATGTATTCTTATTTTCACTGAAACATGTGATTGGCGTTTCTTGTACACTGTCTTGATATCCATTCATACTAAGTTATCCTTCACTTGCCATTACAATACACAACAGACACCTACATTGAACTCTGTGTGTAATTTCCAGTAAGAGCTGCTACTTTCCAAGTGACAAGTTTGGAAAACAAGTGGCTTGATCGATCTCAAAATACATTCAACACTTGTAATATAAAGCCATTATACTGGGATGTACAAATGTGACAGAAAGTATTTTAGCTAAAGGAAAAATAATAAATATTAGTAGAGCAGTTGAAAAATAAGTGTTTTCACAACCTTTAAATCTTAGCTACAGATTCAGAACAAATCACTTGAAGACTTGCTATGCACAACTTATTTCAAGAACTTTTCATTGCAAAAAAAGTTTACAATATTGGAAACCATCATTGTTAAAATGATTTGCGCAGTGACAGATAATGAACAATTCCTTAGATATATGCTACGTAAATTCTGTCTCGGAACCCAGGCATACAGTTTATATAACCAGTTCCATACCTCATTATTTATACTGGATGTATGCATTTTTTACATCTCAGTCTCTGTCGGGTACTGGTATTGATTATCTCTTAATCCAAGCTAACCCAGCGCTAAAAATATAACACTTCCTTCCTTTTCATCCAGTAGTCAGTAGATGAAACAATGGTACTAAAATTACATTACCAGAAAAATAAGAAGAAAGAAATGAAAAGAAAATGCCACATTGTATTGTGCTTGTAACACGTTTAACTAGGACTGCATACAGTAAAATCTGCCTACTTTGTACATTGTACCCGTCCCCTCCATAGATATACCTTTCTGTGGTAATTACACATTTCCTGCTCATGAATCTATAAAGTGTCGTATAAGTAGTATTATCAGTCTATCAGGTATAGTTTATGTATCTTCTTATTAACAAAAAGCATGGTTATATGCATATTTTTATCTCAAATAATCTCATTGAATGGCAATTTATAATCTACAAACAATAATAATAATAATAATAATAATAATACAGTATTTAATAATGTTAATATTTTCTTATAGCTTTTTAACATGTCCATAGGCACATATGACAGAAGAGGTAGTTGTGTATTATTATTCAAATGAAAAACTAGTTTAAGAGAACAAGGATTGTCATTCCTAATCTCCTTCTTAATCCACCAAGAAATTTGACAGAAAAAAAATGTGGCATGTTCCTTTTAGATTCTGTATGTACAAAGGTATTCATCTATATCCACAGAATAGGCCTCCAGTATGTGATCTCTAGGGGGCTACAGTAGGCAGGGCTGATGCACTGCTCCTATTACTTTACTTGGTGCAGCCTGCATTTGCTCCACTTCCACTGCACCAGCTTCCAGGGCTTGGAGACTGCCATAACAGCTTCTCTGTGTGGGGTTCAATTATCAGACCTCCACAGATCACATACTGATGATCCATCCTGTGAATAGGTCTTCAATATAAAAATTCCATTTGGGGTTGGAGAACCATTTAATGGTCAATAATTTAGATTCTCCTCGTAGTTGCATTATTACTCGCTACCCCTTATTTCTAAAGTGTTGGACATTGACTATTTGTCTGGAGCAGTCATGTATAAAATATGGAGTGGTGCAGAATAGGGAGCCTGGCATTTTACTAGAAAAGATGCTCTAATACACAGGCTCCATACTTATTTTCCATCATAATTTGCAAATAAATTCTTTACAAATCATACAATGTGATTTTCTGGATTTGTTTTCTCATTTTGTCTCTCATAGTTGAGGTCTACCTATGATGTCAATTACAGGCCGGCCTCATCTTTTTAAGTGGGAGAACTTGCACAATTGGTGGCTGACTAAATACTTTTTTCCCCACTGTATGTATGAACGTGGACAAAGAAATGTGTATTTCTCTGTATATACTTTGTTTTAATACTGTATACACAGAATAAAATCTTTTAAGAGTGTCTGGTGCCACTTGTGAATTATGACAAGCTCTATAGATAGTTATGTATCACAAAAAAAGGTTACAAAAATACTGCTCAATGCTACATAAATTTATATTAAACTTTAAAAAATCCAATTCAACATCTTTTTCCAGTTTTGAAATGACAACATTTTCTTCCCGCAGTGTTAAATACATAATAGTGATGTGACTAGAGCCATGACACATGACCTTGTTTATGTGGAAAGATTGTGAGACAACAATCAGCAAAGACGTAGTTTTCATTGAAAATGTTTTGCGTTAGGCAGGATTTACAGCTACTTTGCTATAAAGGTCTGGGGGGGGGGGGGGTTATTAAGTAGCTTAACAGCTGAGATTCATATTGCAATAATGAAAAGGTCTTTATAAATGAGGTTTTATGATAAAAAAAAATACATTTTAAACCCTTTTCCTCCCAGTCTGCTCTATACACATTTTCTAATATATTCTGTAAATGTTACAGGGTCGAAGTAAAATGTCTGTCAACAGCTTTAAACCACAGCAATACCTTAATATACTGCTGTTAAGGTTAAAAAGGGCTTTTGAACGTGTTCAGATAGTGTCATGCTCTTAGCAGGATCGAATGGCTAAAATGAGATAGCAGGAGATACAAGAGATATGTAACAGTGTGGTTGAGAGTACTGTATAAATTACAAAGTGACTTCATATCAGATAATAAGAGACGGGAATCATTTACTTGTATAGCTTCGTGCTGGCATTTTCTGTCTGCCATGCCACCTAAAATGTTTGCACTCTTTAAAATAAATGCACATAAATTGTTATATTAAATTGCATATTATGGTACAAGCTGGAATTTCAAACAAAATTATAATGTTAAAGTCCTCAATTTGAAAGGATCGTTACCTTTTAACAGCATATTGGGTAAGGATAAGCCATAAATGTCTGATAGGTCCTATCTATCTCTAAAATGAGGCCCCCCTCCCCTAGTCTGTGTGCCCTGCTATTTAACAGATCGCAACCTCACTGTGAAGACTTGACCAGCCTATCTTGGGTTTTCAAGACCACATAATTTTTTTCATTTTTTTTTCTACTATTCTCTTATTCTAAAAACCATAATTTTCTTTTTTCATCAACAAGCTATGTGAATATGTACAAATAAATGGAATGAGTGATGTGGGATGACCAGCTCTGAAAAAAGCATGATTTTGCAATACCCTGCAAGGAGCTGTTTAAACTATATGTGTGCAAATGCGCCAACCAGTGATAATCCTTTACTACATTGTTTCTAGCTTAAAAGGGTTGTGCCATTATGGACATTTATCCCCTATCCACAGGACAGAGGATAAGTGTCCAATTACTAGGGGCCCGAACCCTGGGTCCCCCAGTGATCAGGAGGATAGAGGACCCAAGTTCCCCTAAAGCCTCCTTGTGAATGGAGCGCCAGTGCACTTGTGTGACTGGCACTCCATTCACTTCTATGGGGCTGCAGTTCTTCAGCTAAAAGTGCTGTATAAACTTAGCCTAATGAAGTTGTCCAGGAATTGAAGCAACCTGTGGGTCAGCTGGGGGAGGTATAAAATAAAAAAAAATGTATTCAACTGTCTCTGCCACTACCTGCCCTTTTTGTCACATGCCTGATATGATAAATTGAAGAATATAGAATATAAAACATGCTGTCGCATTGCCGAAAGTGATCACTGGGACCAATGACCACAGTACACATTACTGGTCCATCTCCAGCAACCACTGAGACATAAAGGACACTGGTGGCACCTGGGACAGGTGAGTGTAATGCTTACACTCTGTCTTTCTTAGCTACATCTGTGTGCTGCTCCTGTCTTTTTAAATATTAGTTTTTGCACCTGCTAAAATTCCTTCAGCCTATCCCTGTGTCGCTGTATCTATATAGTCTGTGCCTTTTAGTTCCACTTGGGTTAAGTTTATTCCATGCAAGCATGCTGTTTTATTCTGGTGCCTGTATGTCCTGTTTGATAGTCCTGAGTTGCTCAGTTGTTTTGTTGCTGGTGTTTTTGTCTACGCTGTCTTTCTGCATTTCCATTTTAACACCAGTCTACATAACCCCTGAGCCGGTGGTGAGTGCAACACATTCATGAGGCATATGCCTCCTGATAAATGAGGTGCACCCTCCGCCAGTCTGTGCGCCTGGAAGGAAATCTACACCAGCTTATTTCTAGCATCATTTCTGGCATAAATGATAATAAATCTTGTTTTGTGAGCCTGGGGTTTTTATCTGATTACACTGACAAGCAAAAAGGTAACAATGCTTTGAACTCTTGACTTTCAGGCTCCATATCTCACCATCCATTACAGCTTCGAACTTGAGACTACCATCATTTTATAGACAATTGTCTTGGCTATCTCATACATAAATTTGACTTGCAACTATTTAGCCTATGATTAGTTATGCAGATTCTTGTCATATAACTGCATTGTTACTGTTTTGCTCCTGGTGGTGGAAAAATATTTTTCTTCTTGTATACTACAAATTACAATCTGTTCTCACATTACCTAATAGCTCAGAGTGTTATTAGGTTGATTCCCAAGTGAAAGGTCACTGGTTCAAATCAAGGATCAGCCATGAAGATTTCCCAAAAAAAGAGAAACAGCATCATCCAGCTCATCGATAGCAGTCTCTTGGCCATGTGAGTGCCATGACAGTTGGAAGAATATTAAATGAAGACTGTCTATCTATTCAAAAGCCAAGAGGTGAACATCCAGCAAAATATCAGAGTCAACAAGTCGGCTCATCATAAGGTTTATCAGTTCTGTCACGACAAACATGGCAGTGGAGGTGGCTCAAATGCTTCATAATAGTGAGATCACAGATGTCCATGCAAGCACCGTGCGACGCGTATTACACAAGTCTGGAATGGTGGCCCGAAAAAAGGTGAAGAAGCCTCGACTTCAATATCATCATAAGAAGCTCAAGTTTGAAAAAAAGTATGAAAAGTGGACAGTAGAAGATTGGAAATTAGTGATTTGGAGCGATGAGATGAAAGTCAATAGACTGGGCTCTGATGGAGCAAATGGGTCTGGAAAAAATAAAGGAAAAAGGGTTTGATTGATTGAGAAATTGATGGAACTGTCAAGTTTGGTGGAGGAAGCCTGATGATATGGGGTTATTCCCCAGCCGAAGGCGTTTGCTACTTGACTAGGATCAATAGTGGTCTTAATGCTGAGCTATATGTGAGTATCCTACAATAAGAGTTACTTCGTATACTCAAGTATTCTGGTATGAAAAGGAGGACAAAATGTTCCAGTAGGACAACGACCCAAAGCATACATCGAGATTAGTGAAGAAATGGTTCAATGACAATGACGTAAAGGTGATGGATTGGCCTCCACAGTCCCCAGACCACAATCCAATCAAACACTTGTGGGTAGAGTTGAAGAAAAAGCTGTATTCATACCCAAGTGAGTCGACCAGTATGCACCAACATTGGGAACATGTGGAAGAGACCTGGAATCAGATTTAGGTCGAGACATGCTTGAATCTGATTGAGAGCATGCCCAGAAGGATCAAGCAGTGTTGAAAGCCAAAGGTGGATTTACAAAATACTAACAAAATAATAAAAATTAACATTTAGATTTTTAGGAGCAAAACAGTAGCAGTGCAGTTACATGACAAGAATCTGCATAACTAATAATATGCTAAATAGTTGCAAGTCAAATTTATGTATGAGATAGCCAAGATGATTGTCTATAAAATGGTGGTAGTCTCACATTAGAAGCTGTAGTGGATGGTGAGATATGGAGCCTTAAAGCCAAAAGTTAAAAACATTGTCACCCTTTTGCTTGTCAGTGTATATAGGTGGAACATAATGAAAGTCCTACTCACCATTTATTCCATTCCTAAAGCTATTAATTTGATTTATCGAGTGCAAGGTATATCTATCTAATATCCACTATTATTTCTCCTACTGAATAGTTACTGTTCTTGAAAAAAAAAAATATTTCCTCTGCTTTCCTTTAACCTCTTAGTGGCACAGCCTATTTTCACCTTCAGGAAGAGGCAAACTTTTTGCTTTTTTGATCCCTGTCTTCTGAAAGACATAACTTTTTTTCTCCAAATCTACAAAAGTGGCATTTATAACAAAAGTATGTTGTTTATTACTGCAACTTGCTCGGTACGTCCAAGCAGAACTCAGCAGCTGCACGAAATCATGCAGCTACTGAAATGGGGAGCTGGCTGTAACTTCAGCTGGAGCTCCCAGAGAGAAGGCTATGGGCGCTGCCATGTTGCGGCTCCCCTCTGACCCGGCGGTCACGTGATCACCGGGATCAGCATCTGTAAGTACTGCTGGGTCCTACAGGACCCAGATCAGCTCTATAGTAACGAGCAGGAGGCTGTATTCTTCCGGCAACTGGGGCTAAATGTACCAGCCTCAGTTACAGGGGAAATTAGCCTCCCCCACAAAAAAAAGTGATCAGATGTCCCCAAAGGTCTATTATGACCTTATGGGGACACAATGTAAAAAATAAACATAAAATTTTTTTTATAGAAAAGTAAAAAAAAAATGTAAATAAAATAATTTTTAAAAAAATTAAATAATACACCAATAAAACGCCATTATTAAAGGTTATAACCTCACCCCCGATGACACCATACAAAATAAAAATCACCGTAACGGAGAGGAAAAACTATTTTATAAAGTTTTTTGTAGCACTTTGTGTTGTTAAATAAAAATAAATAAATAAAAAGTGAAAAACAGACACGTTTTCCGTCCTCTTTTGTTTATATTTTCCCGGATATAAAAAAAAAAATAAAACACATGCAAAAATAAAAACAACATTAAAATAAAGCCTTATGTGTTGCCAAAAAAAGACGCAGAAATTAGTTGAATAATGCATATGATAAAAATGTTACAGCCCTCAAAACCGAACATACAAAAAAAAACAAAAATGTGTCTGGTCCTGGACCAGAAATTGGCCTGATACTGAAGTGGTTAATATTACCTTTTTTTTTCAAAGTAAAAAAGACAAAGATGGAATAATATATTTGTTGATGAAGTTATGACATTTTCTTCCAACATAAGTCACAAATTATTTAATAATGACTGACTGACTTATGCAAAGAATAAAATATCCAGAAACTAATAGCTGGCAGCAACCTACTGCGCAATGGTTTGAAGTCAAGGTTGACACCTACCTAAGTGATATTATGTAACAAGTGATGTGTTGCCTTGGGCTATGCTTGATTGTCACATCACATTTAGATGATTTCTAATCTTTCTTGACATCTCTAAGAGCTGGGGTGCATAACACTATGAGATTTATAGAAATAAAATGGCAGCTCCATTGGTGACAAACATGCATTTAGCTTACTGTAAGTGGACTTTATTCTACCTTCTTTCTTGTGAAAAGCATCTCTACTTTATCATGCAATATTGAGTAAAGTTCATTATGATAAGTAATCTTTTTTGCATAATGTACTTAAAGTATTAATTTTGTTTAATGTTTCTATATATTGTATTATCATAGTAATACAAAAATTATTGTCTTCAATGAATTCATGAACCCACAGGAGGCACCAAAGGTATCAATATCATACAGAACATCAAAGCATCTGTTGACTCCCGAAATCTGCAAGTGCATAATTTTCATTGCACCCAGTCCCACTTTTTGCGGAGTTGGGATATTGTTTTGTTGTAAAGACAAGAAGGTCTGAAAAGCATTAACTGGCACCTCCCTGGGTGTACTGCATGCATTATATATGGTTGTACTATTCTGCTTGTATATGTGGATTTTAATGGTTTATAAATAAAATGATGGACTTTTAACAAAGGGCCAAATCACGATTCTGTTTGGAGTGCGAATTAGAGACTGGATCAAGTGCACCCTTTCATGGTTGCTGCCTACTGCTTTGCTCCCAATATTTCTTGTTGTTGGTTGCACTCAGAGTTTGTTTTAGTCATGAAACCCTGTAAATCCCTCTAGAGATTTTTCTGGAGGAAATGTTTACCTTGTCCCCAAACTGATATCCATTCACTAATTTTTTTGGAAAAGAAAAAACAGAACAATATCAAATAAAAGCCATGACTGTTACTAACAAAGGATAGGAAGTTTGTATTTCAATATTTCAGTGCAGAAGAATGTAACCTTAGTAACAGGAAGGATGACAATCAGATATAGAAGATGTCTTAATACAGTATTGTTACCATTACCACTGTTCATGGTGTGTGTCAGAGGTTGCATAGTAAATATATAAGTATATATACACTTAAAACTCCAGGGCCACGATGTAAAATATGTAATAGGGCCCTTACCTGCCTTGTGTCATTTAGAAAAGTGGTATATTTTATGTGGCAGAGGGACCTCTGGAGCCAGTAGCGACTGTTACTGCGGCACTCCCTATAGATACACTCCTGTATATATATGCAATCAGTTATAACTTTTTAACTGTGTATTTTGTTTTTCAGAAAATAAAGCCACACTTGGGTAAGCTGGCATCCTGGATATTAAGATGGCAGGTGAAGTTTAATGTTCATGAATGAAAGGATAATGGGGCAGATTTATAAAGACTGGCATTACTTATGCCAGTCTTCACAGCCCCAGAGCCGGCAGAGGGTGCACTTCATATATGACTAGACATAAGCCTAGTATCCTTCACCATGCCACCCTTCTGGAAAATGGTGACGACGGCACAGATTTTAAAAAGTTGTTTTGTGCAAAACTTGCAACATTTTATGCCTTGCATGGTATTCAGAAGATGTGGGGGAGCTAGAGAGGGTTCCAAGGTGGACAACTAGAGTAGGCTGAGTTAATATCTGCTTCTTTTAAGTCTGTTGTTCTGATCTATCGTAGCATCAGAACAATGGACTGATAATCTAATATAATGACAGATGCAGACAGAGCATATTCTGTCTGCATCCATCATTGTTTGCTTTAATGTGAAAAACAAGACAGAAGCTTTCTTCATCCTTTTTATTTACTTCTGAAATGGAAGATAAATTTGTGAATGCAGGACTGTATTTTCCATTTGAAAAGTAGACAAACAAAAAGGATGAAAGCTCCCATGCTGTTTTATATACTACAGTGAAAGATGACAGATACAGACAGAATGTGCTCTGTTTGCCTCAGTATATTAGTTTTTTCGGTCTGTTGTTCTGAACCTATGATGGATCAGAACAACGGACATAAAAGAAGCATACGAGAACTTAGCTTTATTAAGTGGTATAGAGCAAAGATTGAGCAATAATAAATTCTATTAAAGTGATATGTTATTTTTATTATATATATATATATATATATGGCCACCTAGTAGTTGTGTTGTGAGTTGTACCCTGTCAAGGCTTTTGCTAGCATGTTATATTGCTTTGCATCGGTTTTATAAGAAATTCCTTGCCCTTAAACAAATTCAACAGATTTATACATCTTATATTTGGTAATTGGCAATGTAATTTTATGCATTTAAATGAAGTGCAAAGCCTTGGATCTTGGTAGTCCTTAAATATCTTCTGGCTCCATCATACAATTTCTGGATAAACACTAAAGGACAGTCCAAATTGCCATTCAATAACTTCAAAATAGTGTAATACGTAATTATTACAATTATGATTATTGCAAAATAGGGATTACAGATAGGCGAACAAGATTCATTTAGACGAATATTCGTGAGCGTCGACCCTTCAGTTTGTTTTGTATCAGACTTGTTCAGATAGAACCAGAAGTGCTATTATTATACTCTGGGGTCTCATGGGAAGGTAAAAATAACAAACAGTTATACTCCCCTTCATAACCAAAAAAGTGCAATGGAGAGAACCCTTAGTAACAAACTTGTATCGCAAAATGTTATTAGAGTATAATACATATAATAAATAATCCAATATTATAGACAGAGAGATTACAACAAGGGTGCAGGATGTAAAAAGCACCTAAGATTCCTGGCCCACTCCTGCAGGAGTATAGGAGGGGATATCCTGTGGATATGGAACCAAAATAGCTCAATATCACATAGATGACCATTAGGTAGAAAATTGTGCAATTGATAATAACTATTCCAGATGGATAAATAATATGTCTCAATATAGAGACAGATACATAGCATATTATTATACCCCAGACACAGATCAATTATACATATTAAATCACGTCAGGTCAAATCTATAATGTGCCAAGCCAAATAATCTAATTAGTAATAGATATAAGATCAATTGCCTGTATTATAAACCTCAGCACAGAATACAATAACAATACGGTCAATAATAGATGGTAGCATACATTCACTATTAAGTATATAAATAGAGAGATGAAAAAACAGGTAAAGCTGTAATGTCCATATATGCACAAATAAAAATAGTAGATAACAATATAAGCCAATATTTACAAAAGTAATCTTAATTAATCGAACATACCATGTCTGTAAACCATAGGATAAAGGCCCCACTTAATGCTCTAGGGAGGATGAAAACAAGCCCGATGTGTGTTTTGCCACCAAAATGGCTTTGTCAGGATTTGTATCCATAGCATTTTTTTGGTTATGTGGTTAATAACTTTATGGGATCCCCTTCATGTGTTATATTTGAGGACATTTATATTTTTAGTTATATTCACCTTGCCTCACCTCTCCTGGGCGTCCCCAAGCATGCAGCTGTCTTCCTGCCTCCTCTTCAGGCCTCTTCTGTCCTCTGGCTGAAGTCACGCACCTCGGGGGTCAACGCTGAGGCCTGTGATTGGACCTCAGTGGTTACATGGGGTGCGTCAATATCACAATGCTAAAGCCCAGCATTGTGACATCAGCCAGAGACCTGAAGAAGATGCCATGGGATCACTGAACACCCATGAGAGGAGAGGCAAAGTGTTTGCTATTTTTACTCACTTTTGATGGGCCTCCACTTATTATACTTTGAGGTCAAAGAATAATAGTGCTTTGTGGGTGACAAAAACAAGTTTTTTGCTGAACGCAAAACTTTTGGGAATTTCAGGTCAAATCCGGTTATAAACAAATTAGTTTGACCAGCCCTAATAGGGATATAGATAGATAGGCAGAGAGATAGTTAACAGGAAGCTTGCTATTTTATAAACTTTCTTGCATAAGCATTTATCCTCTGTAGATGGATTAAATAGAACATTTCTTCTATGGGAAAATAAGAGATTAAAATACTTCTTCAATGCAAATTTGTTCATGATCATAAGAATATTCTAGTGACTATAGACATTAAGTGTATATTAAATGGAAATATGCATATCAATCTTAAATCTAAAAAATCTAAGACAAGGATGTACACGTACAGCATGACGGCAAAGCAGTGATAAAAAAAATAATCTTTTACATGCTGAGAAATGATATCCCTAAGGAACCCAGAATACCTTCTACATTGCTCAGAGATTATTATCATGCAGGTATAGTGCAAATGATAAAGAAATGATTGCATAAAATATGACAAGGGATTACCTAATGGAGCCGTATAAATATATTATTTCAATCCATACTGGAATTACTTTCCGTACAGAACCTTAAATATGTGAAAATGATTCTAATTATCATTCAATAATTCATGTAAGAACTTTTCAAATCAGATGAAACCAACCATGTTATAGTAGTATAAAATAAAATGTAAATACTACCTAAAACATTGAAATAGGAAAACAGGATTAATCATCAGACATTTTAGAAGTTTTTTTTTTATCTCTTCTTAGTTCATTTTTAACGCTCTTTGATATTATTCTATTTATTATTTATTGGTCTTTTTTTTTACTTTTTTATTTGAAATTATGTATCAGTTACATACTGAACATTCTGTACATTCTGTTTTTTCACAACTGGCTTAGCACATTCTTGCAGGATGCACCGCCTAGCCTCAGGTGATATGTAGAGGAAAAGTCATGGGACCTCGCTCAATTTAAACTTCAGAACAATAGAATATTCTATGAACAGTGCATCATTGTCTGAATTTTTTGGCAGTTACCAGCAATGATTTGCGAATATAGTTTATAACAATATATGACTAGATTATACTGGTATTTCTATTTTTATAAACCAGGATAGGGGACATCAATATATCTTGTTAGTGAAACATGTAAGATGATGGAAACTGACATAATTCTGTTTTATATATACAATAATTCTTCTAATCTAAATTTAAGTGAATTTGTTGTTACTTTTTAAAGCATTAAAATATAAGGTTAGCTATGATCTTCAATGACGGCATGTGTGTGTGAAGCAGTGCAAGTGACAAGCACAGATGTATCATTCATCAAACTGTCAATTAACATTTTGAGATATTAACTATTAAAATATGATAATTTTCACATTAAAGACTTGCATATCAATTACAGATACATGCATAACCATATGCTTTATTGTTAGGCAGGGTTTCCAACCCTGAATTCATCTTTTTTATGGATAATTTATCCAAAAATCACAGACAGACAACATTTTGTTTACATGCAAACAGGAAAACCCTAATGACTATAAAAAAAAAGACTATAGCTACATATACTAAGATTAACTCAGTGACTTGCTAAAGTATCACAAGCCTCACTACAGACACATTTAATTTTCAAGGATACTGGAAACAAGTCCAGTTTTTACCAAATGTCCAGGAATACACAATATGGACAATCGCCCCTGAAGACACAGCAGGTAGCATTTTTAAGTTGAAGGGGGAATCCCACATCTATTTAAAATGTTATTCCTCAATATGTCTGTACTGTGTCTCAAACCCAGGACCTTCTTTATGGGGCACAATTACCCTAACAGTTGAGCCACAGACTCAACCAGCAGAAAGCATTCAGGCAGCAGATGACCTTTATTTTACTAAAACTGAGAACAGCGGCTTAACTGCACAGACCAGACTAGTCTTCTCACCAACTTCCACCCCTCTCTCCAAAACCTCAGAAATTGAGAATTTAATTTAGCAAGGTTATATCCTTTGAACAAACCCCTTTTTCACAGGCACCAACCCTAATAAACGCTACCCACACTTCCTGACAGTGCTCCTGCTCTGCATCTATGAACATGACAGCGCTACCCACGCTTTCTGCCAGGGCTATAACTCTGCATGTTCTAGCTTATTTGGGCACATTTTGGCCTCCTATTCTGGCCCTGTTACCATTATACAACGTTTGCCTACCCCCCATAATATTGGGATTTCTCCTTTTTCTACTCCTTTGATTCTGATGAAGGCCAATTTTACTGGCTGAAATGTTTCTACACACTCTACGTTGTATCACGTGTGAAAATAAAAACACAGAATTTGCATAAACTACAGTTTTGAGTATGAAATCTTTTCCATGAAAACTGGAGGTACAGTATTCTCTCAACAATAAGCTCTAATGTGCAGGGAATCCTTGCAGCTAGTGTTCAGTTCCCTTGCAGAGTAATCAATAAATGAACACATTTATTGCATAGTGCATAGGGAACAGTTTCTACAAAACTAAATGTTTAAAAGACTCAAAAATACAAAAAAGTTCACTTGATTGAAGAAACTTTTAAAAGATTCGAACAAGACTCAACATTTTCCTAAGTACAGAGATTGCAGAGGGAGATTTGTAGAAGAGTGACAAAAACTGTAAGTGTAGCCCTAGACTTGTCATAATAGGGCTCCCAAACAAATGTTTGGGCCCTCTACTGTACCTCTGCATGACTTTATGTGAAATCAGAGGCAGCGTGCTCAGACGGTGGAATACATATATATGAACAATATATAACAGGTAAACTTGTGGCAATAAAATATCACAAAAACTTGTGTTCAGAGTTCCTCTGTCCCAATTGTATTTCCCTGCAATGCTCAAGTTTGGATTCGGCCAGATCTTCTCCTAGCCCCTCTATCTTAGTGTTTCTAATGAGAAGCTGCAGATACAGTCTAGTGAGTGGTTCATTCTACTTGCTGCATCTCATACTTCCTGCTCAGCTGACTTATGCCACTTTCTGGGACTCACTGCCAATGGTAGTTCACACTATCATTGGCTGTCCATTGTTCTGATCTGTCAGAGGATCAAAGCAATGGACATTAAAATTTCCCTAATTGACGGATACAAACAGGAGACTTATATATGGAATTATATGACAGAGGAACACCAACTGTAATACTGTTAGTATAGCTAGTGTATACTTTCACTATCCCTGGTGGTTTTGAAACTTGAATGGGAATAATGTTTTGCAATGAAAAAATAGTACAATTTCTAATGAATGGTATTGTAGTGTATACTACTTTGCGCTTTTTTTTAGGGGGTGGGACTTGAATTGAATGCTGAGAATTTGTATATACAGTAATTGTTTGATGCTGCACACATCACTGGCTATCAGGGCTGGCGTTAGGGGGGGGGCAAACTGGGCAATTTCCCAGGGCCCCGTCCCCAAAGGGGCCCCCGGGATCCGGAACCTGATGGCTCCGGATCCCGGAGTCAGGCCCGGACAAATCAATAACAGAAAGGGACCGCAGGACACCTTTCCGTGGTGAGTAAAAATAACAAACATTTTTACTCACCTGTCCTTGTGTCCGATGTCATCTTCTGGCGTTCCGGACATCACCGCTGAGGCCAGGCCTCAGCCTTAGCGATCACGTGGGGGCGTGCTGACAGCTTGCCGCACGTAATCGCTGAGACCCAATCACAAGCCTCAGCGGTGACGTCCACAACGCGTGACGTCAGCCGCAGAGAAGAAGAAGCCAGCGCCGGCAGGGATAGCGGAGCAGCGCGAGGAGGCCCAGGAGAGGTAAGGCAAGGTGAGTATAACTGTTTGTTATTTTCTCTCACCTCCCCCGGGCCTTCGCTTATTATACTCTGGGGTCTGAAGAGACCCCAGAATATAATATAATAATAGCACTGTAGGGCCCCTGTGGAGCATTATACTGGGGGGCCCCTCTGGATAGCATATTATACTGGGGAAGGGGCCCTCTGGATAGCATGTTATATTCTGTGGGGCCTCTGTGGAAAATTATAATGTGGGGGGGGCTCTGGAGATAATGTTATATTATGTGGGGCCACTTTGGAGCATTATGCTCTCCAGAGGGGCCCCCCAGTATAATGCTCCACAGAGGCCCCACACAGTATAATATGCTCTCCAGAGGGGCCCCCCAGTATAATGCTCCAAAGTGGCCCCACAGAATATAACATGCTCTCCAGAGCCCCCCCACCACTTTATAATACTCAATAGAGGCCCCACAGAATATAACATGTTCTCCAGAGGGCCCCCTCCCCAGTATAATGCTCCACAGTGGCCCCACACAGTATAATATGCTCTCCAGAGCCCCCCCCAGTATAATGCTCCACGGTTTCCCCACACAGTATAATATGCTCACCAGAGGGGCCCCCCAGTATATTATACTGTGCGGGGCCACTGTGGAGTATTATACTGGGGGGGCGGCTCTGGAGAGCATGTTATACTGTTTTGGGCCACTGTGGAGCATTATACTGGGGGGGGCTCTGGAGAGCATATTATACTGTTTTGGGCCGCTGTGGAGTATTATACTGGGGAAACCTCTCTAGGCAGTATATTATACTGTGTGGAGGCCATTTCTGGAGCATGTTATACTGAGTGGGGTCACTGTGGAGCATTATTCTGGGGGGGCCATCAGCAGAGCATATTATATTGTGTGGCGCCATTGTGGGGCATTATTCGGGGGGGACTAATGAGCATTATACTAGGGGGCCCTCTGGGGAGTATATTATACTGCGTGGGGCCTACTGTGGAACATTATACTGGAGGGATGCTCTGGGGAGCATAATATATTGCGTGGGGCCACTGTGGAGCAAAATACTGGAGGGGGCACTGTGGAGCATTATACTAGCGGGGGCCCTCTGGGGAGCATATTATACTATGGGCCACTGTGGAGCTTTATACTGGGGGAAGGGACAGTGTGGGGAGCCTGTTATACTGTGTGGGGCCACTGTGGAGTGTATTATATTGTGTGGGGCTTTTCGGGAGCATATGATACTCTGTGGGGCCACTGTAGAGCATTATACTGGGGGGGACTGTGGGGAACATATTATACTGTGGGGGACCACTGTGGAGCATTATACTGGGGGAACCCCTCTGGGGAGTATATTATACTGCGTGGAGGTCATTATGGAGCATGTTATACTGTGTTAGGCCACTGGAGCATTATACTGGGGAGGCATTGTGGGGTGCATATTATACTGTATGGAGCATATTATGTTGTGTGGGGCTGCTGGGGAGCATATTGCACTGTCTGGGGCCACTAAGGAGTAGTATACTGTGTGGTCCACTGTGGAGTATTATACTGTGTGGAGCCTTACATACCATGTGGGGCCACTATGGGGGGCTCAGGGGAGCATTTTATACTGTGTGGGGTCACTGTGGAGCATTATATACCATGTGGGGAAAATGGAGGGCTCAGGAGAGCATTTTATACAGTGGAGCATTATATACCATGTGGAGCATTATACTGTGGGGGGGGCTCACAATTCCTGCTGGCAGCCCTATGTGCTATGTCTGCATCACAGCTCCCTCACTATAATCTTGCACATACGTGTAGTGCCCCATGGCCATGTCATTCCCCATACAGTACTGTGCATGAACTGGCCATGGAGTGATTGGGGCCTGCACAGTATTATAGGGGCTGACTATACTGGGAACATACTCAGTAACACAAGATAGTTAGAACATATGTAAGACTTCAGTGAAGGAGCCGGGGTGTAGGCTATTAGCAGGAAGCTGTTGGGTGGGGCCCCAGAACAAGATCCTCTGGTGGGCCTAAGGCCCTTCAGTCCGACACTGTATAACGGAGAACTATTATATATAAGGATGGGTTACTATATATAATTGGGAAACGTAAGTATGAGGGGACTATTATAAGGGGGAACTATTATTTATAAGATGGGCTATTATTTATAAAGGGGGAACTATTATATATAAGGCATCCATTACAATGGGGGAGCTATTATTTATAAGAGAGGAACTTTTTATAATGGGGGTATAATTGTTAAGTGGGCTTATTTATAAAGGGGGCTATTAGTGATAATGGGGACTATTATTTATAAGGGTAACTATTATTTATGAGGGGGCTATTATTTATAAGGGAGCAGTATTATTTTTACGGGGTGTCTGTTACTGATAAGGGGGAATATTACTGATACAGGGCACTATTTATCACTTATAAGGGTGCTATTACTGATAATGTGTAATATTATTTTATAAGCAGAGACTATTATTTATAAGGAGGCGCTATAATAACTGATGACTGCGTGCAAAAATCTATTACATGGTACAAAGGTGCTCATTTGAATTGTGTGTGGTAAAATGGGGCTTGTTATTACTTTTTTGTTGGCAGAAAGGAGGCGTTATTATAAGGGTTGCCACTGGAAGACGATGGTGTTGTTTGCATATCAGCATTTGGGGCCCCGCTTTTAATTTTGCCCAGGGCCCCACTTTGTCTAAAACCGGCCCTGCTGGCTATATACACAGTCTATGCCTGCAATGCACTGCTGGTTACTCTAACAGTATTATCATAAAACAGACAGACATCTCTCACTCAGGATTCACTGGAATCTGAACATTACCAAAAATTTGTAAAAAACCTAGTTCGAAACAAACCTGTTCCCTGTTCTCTGGTCCCTAACCAGACTGGAGATCAGTCTACTGTACATACACCTGTCCATAATTTAACAGGTTCTTTCTTTTAAAGGGAATATATCACCATTTATTTTCATTTTTAGAACCAGCTAGTGAAATAAATCACCTTTTTTTCTATTCTGTTTTTAGTATCTGATTGTAGATTTTATATTCAATTTTCTGTACATTATCTGGACCCACTGTGCTACCAAATCAGTCTGTAAGGCATTGTCTAAGCAGACTCACCCTTTACCCCTCCCCTTCCCTTTCATATGGGGATCTGGACCTTGCTGCGGCAAGTCTGCAAGACCACTACCATTGGAGGCAGCCTCAGTGTTGGTAGCAGCTGACCAGTCAGATATGGAACTATGGTGCAGCACATCACAATATTAGGCAAAGCACATAGAGTGAATACAGACTAAAGTCAAAGTAGACAAAATACATGCACAGAGTTAAAGGAGAACAGAGTTCAGGACTAGTAATAGAGATATTCAATCAGGAACATCCCAGGTTTAAAACAGGAATCCAAAGCAGGACATCAGTACAGGTAGCAGAGGTACAAACATAATGGAAGCTCAGAGGCCACAGGTAACAGAGTTTATATATATATATATATATATATATAGGAAGCCTGTAAGTCACAGGTAGGAGAGGTACAGCAGAAGACATAGGCCAAACATTCATAGCAAGAGTCTGCAGAGACTGCAGGAATGAAAAGGCCTACCATTCACAACAGAAGGCCCATTGGTCACAGGTTACAAAGATATAGCAGAAGCCCAAAGGCCAAACATTCATAATCATAGCAGAGGTACAAATAAAGCAGAATCCCTAAGGCAATACATTCATAGTAAAAACCCTGTAGGCCACAGGTAGCAGAGATAGATCTACAGTAGAAGCATGGCAGACAGAAAGACATGCATCCAAATATGTCAGACTGAAATCTGTGTTCAAACAAGGCAGACAGAAGGACATATATCCATGCATTACAGCTGGAAGCATAAGTGTCCAAACATGGCAGACAGAAGGACATGCATTTAATCATGGCAGACAGAAGGACATGCGTCTGCAAGGGACTAATGAGTCCTTAGAATTACAGACATGACTCTGGCATCAGACAGAAACATAACTCCAAAATTCAAAGGCAAAGGTAGTACAGACTGCTGGTGTTACATATAATTTACTGTTTGCTCATGGTAGGTAGTAATGATAGGTCAGTGGTGTTATCTATATAAGTGTCTGTGATATAGGGTGACTGTTGCAAAGAAAACCCCTACAGAATTGGCACGTTTCAGTCTATTGTTAGGCTTAGTGGCCAGAGTGAAAATTGCAGGATTTTGTACGTTTTTTTTTTTTTTAAATATATAGATTGACATGAAAAAATAAAATCATTTATTATTCTTTAAAAAATATGTTTAACATAAAAACTTGGTTTAAAAAAAGGTAATTTTCTTGTGATATTTCTTATAAACTAATACATGCAGTTACACAAAGAATTGCTGTTCTAATGCGAGGCAATTTTTACAGGTAAAACCTATTCAGAAATCTGTTTACTGTATGACTATACATCTACCACTCGGTTTGACTTCAGTTTTAAGTTATGGATTTTGGATAGGAATAATGTAGCGCATCAATATATCTGCATGTATATGTTCATCATCACATCTATATTTCACATCATAGACAAAGATGAGTATATCTAATTACAATTCTGACATGTTCACATTTACTAAATGTCAAAAGACCATAACTCTTAATAACTTAATGTCTCAATGAATTTCATTTATTTTGATTTACCAGTCTGGATTGGGAAATATTAAATTAGACAATGTTCTATTCCTGGCTCCATTTTCACAATATGAGAGATATCAATATCAAGTATATGTTATCTAAAATCACATGACTTAAAGACTTTTTTTTTTTTTTTTTTTTAGATCTTTACCAACATGAGTGCCAGAAGTTCCCATTTCAAAAGTCTGCCCTATACATCTGTAATACATGGTCGAGGATTCACTTCCCCACTCCAGTGTGGTGTGGCAGTAAAAAAAGATGCCGACATAATCTCTTGCACTAACAGAAATTTTACATAATAATAATAATAATAATAATACTAATAATACATTTTATTTATATAGCACCAACATATTCCTCAGCACTGTACAATTTGTATGTGTCTACATAAGCGACCGACCAGCCACTACAGTAATACAAATATTTGTCTCTTACATAGAGGCACAGTATCTTAAATGTTGCAGTCTTAATGGATTAATAGAGCTGGTACAGCCAAACTTACCAGTAGTGGTGTCGCCTGTTGTGCTCTAGATATAGGTACTGTATATGGGCATTCGTTGCACTTCCCTGCTTCAGGAATATCATTGGCTTGGGATCAAACGCTTAGATAGGGTGTCTGTAGCAACTAGTGGCAGAGCAGTTGTCTCTGGCACCAGGTCCACTTGAGGGACAAAATGTACATATACTCATGTGTTCTCATGCTAGTAATGAGTCATCGCCATCTAGTTTCATACCTATTATAGCATTTGGGCTTGGAATTCCCCAGCACAATGTTGTCTGGGCACAGCCATTGCACTGGAGCACTTTTTGGGACTGCAAAACACAACGCAGGTCCTGCAGTATGTACTACATTGGACCCCCAGCAATCGGACACTTATCCCCTGTCCTGTGGATAGGGGATAAGTGTCCATAACTGCACAATCCCTTTAATGAATATTTCTAAAGGTATAACTAAACTTATGTCTTCAAATGTACATGGAGAGAAGCAATCTCTACTGGAATAATTTTGTGCAATAAAAGTTTTATGGATCACTGGCAACAAATCCCTGTATACACAGGACAATGTGCTGTTGAATTGTGCTTTCAGAATATGATGTCTCAGCAAAACAATTCAAGGGGCTACAAAGGGAAAAATAGACCTTACCTGTGCATCCCCTGCTTTATTACTAATTAGAGAAAGTACCCGGCATTGTCTGGGTAAAAAGCATGGGCGCAAAGGATTCAACCGAAAGCAGGAAGATCGCCTGGCAGCTGGCTACTGAGAACTTTAATATGTGCTGAAAAAGCATAAGATGTCATGGGGATGATTTATCTAAAGTGGGGGAAAAGTAAAATAAGGCAGTTGCCCATAGCAACCAATATAGTGTCAAATGCTATCTGTCCAAGGCCACTTTAATATTGAAAGTACTAATCTGATTGGTTAGTATAGACAACTGCTCCATTGCACCTTCTCATGTAGGATTATGCAGTACAATGCACAACTTGCTATTGGTAAGAAGGTAAAAAGTAAAAATTGGCAAATTCTGGAGACTGTGCCAGAAGAAGGCCAGTTTTGTACTGGTATTATACAGACCATGGCAATATTATGGCTACAAATCCTGTGGTATAATGACCTGAAGTAACAATATCTATCTATCTATACATCTCATATGGATACAATCCTCTTATAATGACTGATAACAGAGAACAACAGTGGATGAGTGTATAGGTATTACATAAGTGCTTTTCTCTGATAAGGGTGATGACGGAACAATAGTGAGTGAATTCTGTAATCCTCTATTAAAGCTGTCAGTGAGGCTATTAAGAATGAAGTACCTTCAAGCTTCTATTGGATAATACATGTCACATGAGTGCTTTTCCTCTCATAATGGCTGATAACAGAGAACAACAGTAAGTGAGTGCTGCAATCCTCTGATAATGGTGTATGTGTAATAAGCTATTTAAATCCAGTACAGTGCTACAAGATAGGCCCAGACCACCAAACACCTTCACCAGTGCCAGCCACAAGGCCAGACGGACTTTGCTAAATTTAGGAGTTCAAGTTATCATCACCAAAAGCCATATGGGAAATAAACGCTTCACTATCTGAACACAAAACCATAACCATTAATTTACTAGGATGATCAGGATAAGGAGGTGTGAAAGATCCTCAGTGCGCCAACACCGCGTTGGCCCACACCTGAGACTTCTTTACTAAAAACCACACTCACCGCCAGTGAGTGCTGGGTCCACAAGATAAATACAAGACAAGCCTTCTAGATTTTATATATTTATTAACCCCTAAATGGGTCGGTATTAACATATAACACATGCAGTTCAGAACAGATATGCAGATATATGCAAGCATTAACAGTTACTAGTTACAATATACAGTACTTAAAAAGGGAATAAAAGTTAAATAATTACTTTACCACACATATCCTTGATGTGGCTCTATAGTCCAACACTCACACATAGCATGTGGAGATAACCAGTGGAGGCTTCTAGCAGCAGCATTCCAGCCTGAATGCTCATCACAGTATATCCCAGTAGTCTCTCAGTAGTCTCATCATAGTATTCTCCTTGTAGTCCCAGCACAGTCTCTTCCTCATTGACCTCTTACCTCATCTTTTATACCCTTGATTACACCACCCAGAATGAGGTCACCGGCGACGGCAAGTCTGGTTGACTAACGCACTCAAGTCCAGATTCTTTGTAAGGAGATAGGATTAAGTGGAATGATACAATGCCTTCTATATGCGCACATTATGAGTAAATGGAAATAAGAGGGAGATACGATACCCAGAGATCAAAATACATCTTTGAGTTATAGCCATATTTAAGTGGAATCATCACAGGAGGGTAAATCAGGAAGGTAATGTACCAGTAGTAGTCTTTTCAAGAAAGAGACGTCTGAGGCAGGATATAAGCAATATTCAGATTACAAGCTTAAAGGTTGTTTCCAAGAGATCACATCAGGGCTAGAATCAGTAGAATAGTAATATCATGTAACAAAGCCAAAGGGTTGGCATTCCAAGAGATCACGTCAGAGTTTGAATCAGAAGACAAGGGTATTCCGGTCACAAGCCAAAGTTTGGTTTCGAGGAGATCAGTCTGAAACAGTGATACATAAAGAACCAGGTCACAAGACCAAACAAGATAGATAATTGCAGGCATCTGGCTGAGTAGGAAGTGAGTTTAAATAGGCCTCCTCAGCTGGTAATTGGACAAGTCCAGAGAAATCTGACATTGCAAAAGCTTCTCAGGTCAGCATAGTAACCTTAAAGCAACAGTGGTGCATATTGATCCATTCGTTTGGACAACAGACATCAGAACATACAACAGAAATTAATTTTTATATAGAGAGAGATATATAAGCAGGTCTTCTTAATCCTCAGTAAATACTTTTGCAGCTGGAGAGACCAGATGTCTCATTCTTCTGCCTTCCCTGCTGATGCTCCCACTCTCAGTCACATGAAAGTCTCTGTTCTGCTCCATGGACTTGCAGCAGGCTTAGAGTGGAGTTATTGATGTCACAGAGAGCTGGAGCAGCAGCGGACAGAGACTTCTGAAACCATGCTACACTCTTCAAATGTAAGCATCAGGCTTGCGGGGGAATAGCATATATATATATTAGTAATAAAGTTTATCCAGTTCGGGGAATGCCCTAGTAATCTTTATTTTTCTTTGCATAATCCCTTTTACTCATACCATTTTAGAATTTGCACTTTGATAAAGATGTCTGGCTTAGTACATTAAACGTTTAGATGTCAGTAACAGTTGATTCTAGCATTAAAAGGGTGTTCGAGTCACTACTTGTACTATACAACAATTCATAAAAGCCATTGAAAGTCTCAGGCCTAGGATCTAAAACTCAACTACTCAATAGAATATCTGTGTGCTTTGAGTAACTGCATCTTTCAACCTTTGAAACTATGTAGTAAGTCAATATCAACATTTTTCATTTACACTATATTTTCTTTGAAAATACACTGCAATGGAAGCTGTGCCACTCATAGGACAAAAGAAAGAGACGTTGCAGTTGTTATATAACAAAAGCAAAAAGAAAACAACATGTATCTGAACATTCAGTAAGAACACTATTAGAGATATAGCAATTAATCATTAAGATGGGATTTCAGTATTGTGAGACTGAGTGATGGTTATAAAGGTTAATAAAGGTTTAAAGAGATATAAAAATGAGGTATAACAGAAGACGTCTTTGAACATGTAGGAAGTCTAGGTATGGTTTAAAATTCCTTAAAGTGTAAGTAAATTTTTATTTATATATTCATAAATCAATAGTGCAGGTAAAGGGAACAAACTTTGCAATATTCTTCACTAAAGTGCTTCTGCCTTTAACTATTACTGCTGTCTTTACTTCTTATCTGAGTGGTTTCAGTCCATGCTCTGTACACAAGCAGATAAGATTACAATGAAGTCTATATAGAGGGGAGAGGAAGAAGGAGATAGACATAGATATGAGGCTGACTACAGCATTAAATGAGAGGTTGTAGGTTGGATAGTAATTTGTACAGTGCCTTGCGAAAGTATTCGGCCCCTTGAACTTTTCAACATTTTGCCACATTTCAGGCTTCAAACATAAGAATATAAAATTTTTATTTTTTTGGTGAAGAATCAAAAACAAGTGGGACACAATTGTGAAGTGGAACAAAATTTATTGGTTATTTTAAACTTTTGTAAAAAATAAAAAAGTGAAAAGTGGGGCATGCAATATTATTCGACCCCTTTACTTTCAGTACAGCAAACTCACTCCAGAAGTTCAGTGAGGATCTCTGAATGATCCAATGTTGTCCTAAATGACTGATGATGATAAATATAATCCACCTGTGTGTAATCAAGTCTCCGTATAACTGCACCTGCTCTGGGATAGTCTCGGGGTCCTGTTTAAAGCGCAGAGAGCATCATGAAGACCAAGGAACACACCAGGCAGGTCCATGATACTGTTGTGGAGAACTTTAAAGCAGGATTTGGATACAAAAATATTTCCCAAACTTTAAACATCCCAAGGAGCACTGTGCAAGCGATCATATTGAAATGAAAGGCGTATCAGACCACTGCAAATCTACCAAGACCCGGCCGTCCCTCTAAACTTTCATCTCAAACAAGGAGAAGACTGATCAGAGATGCAGCCAAGAAGCCCATGATCACTCTGGATGAACTGCAGAGATCTACAGCTGAGGTGGAAGAGTCTGTCCATAGGACAACAATCAGTCGTACACTGCACAAATCTGGCCCTTATGGAAGAGTGGCAAGAAGAAAGCCATTTCTCAAAGATATCCATAAAAAGTCTTGTTTAAAGTTTGCCACAAGCCACCTGGGAGACACACCAAACATGTGGAAGAAGGTGCTCTGGTCAGATGAAAACAAAATCCAACTTTTTGGCCACAATGCAAAACGATATGTTTGGCGTAAAAGCAACACAGCTCATCACCCTGAACACACCATCCCCACTGTCAAACATGGTGGTGGCAGCATCATGGTTTGGGCCTGTTTTTCTTCAGCAGGAACAGGGAAGATGGTTAAAATTGATGGGAAGATGGATGGAGCCAAATACAGGACCATTCTGGAAGAAAACCTGTTGGAGTCTGCAAAAGACCTGAGACTGGGACGGAGATTTATCTTCCAACAAGTCAATGATCCCAAACATAAAGCAAAATCTACAATGGAATGGTTCACAAATAAACGTATCCAGGTGTTAGAATGGCCAAGTCAAAGTCCAGACCTGAATCCAATCGAGAATCTGAGGAAAGAGCTGAAAACTGCTGTTCACAAACGCTCTCCATCCAACCTCACTGAGCTCCAGCTGTTTTCCAAGGAAGAATGGGCAAGAATTTCAGTCTCTCGATGTGCAAAACTGATAGAGACATACCCCAAGCGACTTGCAGCTGTAATCGCAGCAAAAGGTGGCGCTACAAAGTATTAACTTAAGGGGGACGAATAATTTGGCACGCCCCATTTTTCAGTTTTTTATTTTTTACAAAGGTTTAAAATATCCAATAAATTTCGTTCCACTTCACGATTGTGTCCCACTTGTTGTTGATTCTTCACCAAAAAATTAAAATTTTATATCCTTATGTTTGAAGCCTGAAATGTGGCAAAAGGTTGAAAAGTTGAAAGGGGGCCGAATACTTTCGCAAGGCACTGTAATAACCCAGCTGTGTTATTAAATAGAACTGTCTCTAAAGTGCAGATATCGCTCTGCATGAGGGGCTTTCCTCTTGCTATCCCTCCACTCTCCATAGATGTCTACTGTACAGATTTCATCTGTGGCAGAAGGAGGCAAATAAGAAGAAACTATATTACAAAGTTTGGTCACTTCAGCTGCACTATTGATTTAAGAAAAAAATAAATAACAGTCTATTTACACTATTACACTTGTATCCTGGAAAACATAATGCAGTGAAACATCTCCAAAAGACCACCTCTTTGACAAAGCCGCCACCATATCCGTATTTTCAGTTCCACCGTGCATTATGCATACAGGCCATCGTCTTCAAGAAGACCACTACCCTAGAAGACCACCTAGGGATGAAAAAGGATAAATGCAGTGGATTATTTTATTGTTTGAAGGTACCAGGCAGCCCTCAAGCAGTTAATGATATTGTGTTCTATTTGTCTTACTTATGTGCAGTTTATAACCTAATAACTGTGCTGCTATCCATAATTTGTTGACAATTCTCTATAGTTTAAAATTATAACTGTATTAATTTACATATTCTAATCAAAACAGCTAAATTATACTGCGGTGGTTGCTGACTATCCTAAAATATCTTTTGCTATTAATTTAACCTTCAGGGTTGGTTTGTTTGTTTTTTCAAAGTTGATTCTTCAAATAATAGAAAAACATACAATGCAAAATGAAAAAACATCCAATACAATATTTAATAACTTTTTATAAATAGCTACATACATTGAAACACAAAGAAAACCTAATTAGCAAAACATTGTAAAAATAGGAATAAGACAAAAATCAACAATCATGGCACATGTAGTTAGATATGGCTATAGAAATGTGGGTGCATCACATTAAAATGTATGTAGTAGGAACAGCAATGCAGATTCATATTGAAAACAATGGGATGGGGATTTCACATGGATTTCAGTGTGGAAATCATTCCATTACTCTTTTATGCTGTGATAGAAGTGTAATTTCGCTCAGAGAATGGCAAAAATCTTTTTTAATGGTACCTAAAATTTTTAAATGTGTTAACTATTATGAAAACCCCTTAAAATTGTTGCACAATCTTCAGTATTTTTGGTTAAGTCCTAAGGAATAATTTTGCAACTATGATTATATATTATATATTTAACTGTGATATTACTTGCTCTGAATAATCTAAGTGTCAGACATACATGCTGAGTGCACAGCTTGAAATATCACCTCTTTGAAACCATGACCCTTTCTCCAGATATGCTAAAGGAGAAACACACCAGCAAGACAACTTTGTTTAAAAATAGAAACCTGATCTGTTTTTCATATTTCATTCATTTTAAATTAAGTGTTTTATTAGGAAGTGGCAAGGCCAGGCATCTTTAATTATTTAAATAATTAAATGAATGCATAGCGATAAAGTACGTCATTGTCTGCATGGAATGACATTAATGAATTCAAAGAAAACTCATGCACTAGCCATAAGATTTGGATTTTGGAACATAGTAAAGATTTCTTGGTGGAGATGAATCTAGCGGATTGTGATCAACCTATCTAATGTCATGGCAGATTTAGGTTTTGTCAGTATCAATTACAATTAATAATACTTCTAATTTCTTCTTATGTATTAAGTAGAAAAGCTTGTCGTTTTGTTTATGAAATAACTATTTTAAGTATTAACTAGACTAAATCTTTACTCAAATAGAAAATAGAAAAATGTCTATGATCTACTTCCTGGCTTTGGAAGATATGGAAACCATGACTTCATAAAGTGGGGATTGTAGAAATAAAATACACAATGATCAGAACGTTGTGCCACTTTTTAATAAAACATTGTGACTCTTTGTGGAAAATGGCAATATACTAGGATTCCTTAGGATTAGGCAATAGACTAGTATTCCTATAAGGAATCCTAGTCTATTGCCATTTTGCAAGTAGTCACAATGTTTTATTACAAAGTGGCACACAGCAATATCTGTAATAGATCTATATCAAGGGCTTACTGAGGAGTTTTCAAGACCATAATAATGTTTTTAGATAATTTCATGAAATTTTACTTCCTAATGCCCTATAACACAGGCAAATGCACGTAAGAACAATGGGGCACATTTGTCAATCCAAGTCCGACACTTTTCTGTCTAAATTTGCGCCCAAATTCATAGCGCACAGCATTTACAACATATTTATGAACAGTGTGCACCAGAAAGAAAATAAAATACGACAAGTTAGACAAAATATGTGCCCCAGAATAGGCGAGGTTTAGAAAAGTCTCACTTTACAACACATCTATGAAACAGAAAACAACGAAAATGGCGCAGCTTTCCTGTGCAAAGTAGACCAAGTTTAAAATGGTTTAAAGAGTTTACGACAATTTACTTCGTGTGCCAAAAATTCCTGTTGTGCGCCATATACTTGTCTCAATAAGCAAGAGATGATTTGTGTCTGCTTATGTTATGCCAATAATTGTAGGGTCTTTGATGCATGTGCCAAATATTTGTTCCTTACAGCCTATAAATTAAGATTTTAATCTACAGATTTTGTCTACATGTTTTGCACCAAATATTTGTCTCATGGTGAGCCACAATTTTGGAGCTTCTAGAAATACTGCATATTTATGAAGGTCCATACGACAGATTCATAAATATGTCTAAAACTACGAATGGGATACGTAGTTTAAGACATTGCAAAGATAGACAGTATTAATAAATGTGCCCCAATGTGTACACATGATAGGTGTTCTTTCTATCGGCTTTTTACACAGGTCAGCTCAAGCTTCACACCACAGTGATCATTTGTCCCGCATACAGTATGATTGCCAAGCAGTCTGATGTGCTGATGACCAGTAATGATTTTTTATGGCACATTAAAAGATCACCCAACAAATGAGCATTTGCTTGTTTGTCAAGTGATTGCAGTCACAATTACACAAGCCAAATATCAGGAATGAACTTTCCTATAAACCATTCATTGCCAATAAATGATTCAATCATATGCTTATGTAATAAGGTCTTTAATCTATTACTGTTTCATAACTTGTTTTTCTTCTATGTTATCATACTGCACACAGTAAATTATCAACATGCACAATAGTTGTGCAATTTATCAAACTGAAATCCTTGTATATACTCTTATATACCGTATATTTACAATTAAAAACACCATGTGAATAAATAATTTTCCACATGTCTGAGTTCTGATAGATATTTTATACACTTGGGATTTCCTGTGATATCCTGTATGCTATGTGGATATTATTACACCCTACAGTGTCGTATTTCCGTACGTATTATAATTTTCTTATATATCACTCCTTCTTTATTGCACTTTGTTATTTAGAAGATTTTCTGATTAATGTTACAGCTATCTGCCTACATTTTCTATTTTAAACATCTGTCTAAAAAGACATCATCTCAAAGGGACTTGAAATATATCCTTGGTAACTGCCATTATATAAATTCCCTCTAGAGATTATATTATCAAGCTAAATGCACACGGTATTATCAGAACCTTATCAGAGTGCACAAAGTAACAATCATATTAGAAACTCAGTTCTGTTACACTGACATTATACTCCATGGCTTCCTTATAATAATCTTCTAGCGGTAGTTATTCTGGTTTGGCTATCATCCCTAGATTATGCTATTCTGTTTTACAATAACCATGCATTAATCTATAGGGAACTAGCTTCCAAAAGGTGGCACTAGAGCAAGTTCCTATTTTCCACCAAGGATGTCTTAGGTGCATATCTCTTACCCTATATGTTGGAGAGAGTGAAAAGTTTAGGTGAGAGGGTCCATTTATATTTTGTGTACCAGAGTGAGAAATGACCCTGGTATCAGGTATTAGATGACTAGAGTTCTACTGTAAAATATAATTAAGAATAAAAAGAACAAAAATGAAGAAAAAAGAAAATATTTGCAGTTTTCACTAATTTCAGTGAATTTAAGAAAAATGAGAATGTATGATGTTCAGCATAATAACATATGCTGCATCTGTAATATTCATTGTTTCTTTTCATTTATTGGTATATAGCATTAATGCTTTCCCATTTGCCTGTCACTGACTGCAGTGAATGTACTTTGTAGCATAATTACAATGTAGACCAAACTAAAAGGCTCTTATGAGTTTAGTCATATTATACACACAGTTTCAAGGAAATCCAAGTCCATTTTGCCCTTTTGTGAATGCCAGCAGCCATCTCCTTTTGTATTTCTAATGCATCTTTTTCAAGCACTGTACTCAGGTGTTGGAATGTGAATCCCCACTGAAACCTTGAGCACACACACATGCACAATAAACATCATTGGCCTTGTATATCACATTACTTTAATGCATAAACAGATTCCAGGTTTCAAACCATTTGTCAAGATAAAACAATTTCTCGCTAGATGAGAAAAATGGGATAGAATAAGGAAAATGAAGATGAAGTCTTTATTCATTCAACAAATACCTTTCATATTAGAAGCCTGGATAGCTTGGCTGAAAAGGCACATATTAGCTTTTTTGCCAATCTTTTTAAAATACAATATTTGAACTATTTCTAGCCTAATTCCACATTTTTGGATATTATTTTTAGGCTTTGATGTTTTTGTGACAGTGTAACACTATAGTTATACTTTAGTATTGCCCTATGTTCTAGATGAGCTCTCAGTACAGATGACCATAGGGTTACATTCACTTGGTGTATGGTTTACAGCAGGCTGCTATTTGCCGGCATACTTTTTTAATCCCACATAATAGTGTAGTTGACTATGCTTTTCAAATGAAAGGTTGTCGTGCTAATAAAAGTTTATAACATGATATACATTTTTTAACTATAAAGTCCTATGGATAACGTATGCCACTCTATGCCTATACAGAGGCATACACTGGAGCCTTACGACAAAGGTACATGTCAGGAAACTCCTAACAGAGACCTTTAACAGAAGGCAATAACAAAAATGTGTACAGACCCTTAAAGGAGTGGTCCTGCAAATACATTATAGGCAATAAGTGCCGGGGATCTAATCACGAGGACCCCTTGCTTTTCATAAGAACAAGGGTCCTGTCTCCTATATTTAAATGGAGCAGTGGTCATGCATGCATGTTGCCAAGTCTATAGGACTACAAAGCGCCAGTCCCATAGTTATTAAATGAAGAATAGTGAGCATGCATGACTATCACTCCATTCAAACAGGGTACCCCTGTTCTCATTACTAGTGTGTTAAGAAACATATCCAAATTCCTTTAACATAGATTTAAAGTGTTTGTGCCACTACAGACACTTATCCCTTATTCACATGCTGAAAGTGTTAGATTACTAGGGGGTCTGACTTCTGGGACCCCCAGTGATCAGGAGACCAGAGATGGAAAGCTTCCCTGAATCTGCCATGTGAATGAAACACCTTTAGGCTTGGCGACTGGCGCTCCACTCACTTCATGGGGCTGTCAGGACCACAATCTATAGCAGCCCCTCAGAAGTAAATGGAGTACCGACTACGCAAGCTCACTGGTGCTTCATGCAAAGGGAGGATTCAGAGGGACTTTAGTTACCTCTTCTCCTAATCACTGGTGGTCCCAGCAATCAGACCCCCCGTGATCTCGCACTTGCAGAATATGGATAAGGGACACAAGTGGTCGGAACCCCCAGTGATCTGTCACTTATCTCCTTTGGATAGGGGATAAGTATCTGTAGTTGCACAACCCCTTTAACAAATCAATAGATATCCTAAGGGCCAAATTCATCACATATGTGTAACAATTGAAGGAATGTGGCAATCATACTCAATTCCAGAGACTGGTGGAGGAAAGCGGGGGCAGGCCATGAAACCAATGCCTTGGGCACCTTTTTATGTATATAAACACATATAGTATATTATAGCTCCATTTAATGCATGTGATGCAACTAAAGAGACATACATAAGATGTCGTCCTGCAACAAAGTACTTGAAATAAAGTACTTAACAAACAGCATCCTATACAGATGTATCTCTAAAGATTATCTTCCTGACACTAATGTAACTGTCTCCATCTTTGGCCTTCTAGAAGACAACCCTATTTAATTCAATACATCAAACTCAGCAGTGTAGTCACCTTTTCCATGTATTTTCATTTCCAGAAGATAAAAAAAAATGTCAATGAGCATGTCATGTAGGAAAGATGTCCCTGACTTCAAAGGTAGAAAACAAATATACTGTGCCATGACAAATAGGCAAACATTTCCGATTGAAACATCTTTCTTCACTTCTGTCTTATTTTAATAGGGGGAAAACAAAATGATAAAGTTCTCTGATTCTACTACTTTGTCTTAATATGAAAGTGCAGGTCTCCTGACAGTTCTCCTTTAGAGACATCTTTCAAAGTCCAGTGCTGTTTCATCCTTGGATTTCCTTTTCTGAAGTGCAATGTTATTTACTGCATACATAGATGCCAAATGTATATGCAGAGCTTATAGTTAGACATTAAGTTAATGTATATTTTGAGCAGGTTTTGATCATTTTCAACTGTAGAAGTTACATTGTGTAAATGATGTGCCAGTTGTTAGGATCATTACTTTATTGATCTTAGGAAGATTACTATTTGCACACATTCGGCTGTTTGGTCTGAAGAAACCAAATAATCAGACGGCACAGTGATCAAATGGTTCATTTATTATTCTGAGGAGGTGCTAAAGTCTCACCAGTCAAACTAAATATAAATCTTATGTTTTTTTAACACAGGCTAGACAGACACAGTTTCCCTACTAAGGATTTGTTCGTTTATTGCATGTAAAACTACAAAATCATATTCTGAAAATAAACACATGCAATTTTCTTCATTACGTTATCAAATCAGTATCCCCCTGTGTACATATATACAGCAATAACTGCGGGCAGTGGAAATACCTTGCTAGTATGACCTGTGAATGGTCAAAATATTGACTTGCAGCCAGGGCAGTAACTAGTAAAGCCTGGGCCCCATAGCAAACTTTTGACTTGGGGCCCCTTTCCCCCAGATGGCATAGTGCCTGCTTTCCTGGCATTCACACAAAAATGCCCCCTTTAGTGGCCCCAACATGGCAAAATGCTTCTGTTACTGGACCTCACACGATAAAACACTCCCTTTACTAGCTGCTGGATGGTATAATGCCCCATTTATACACAGTATAATGTCCCACAGTGACCATTTCATACAGAATAATGTCTCATAGTGGCCCTTCCACATATTACAATGTCCCATATTGGCCTCCATACAGTATAATGTCCCACAGTGTCCACTCCACATAGTATAATGTCATGCAGTGTGCCAACCACACTGTATAATGTCTCACAGTGGCCCCTCCACACAGTATAGTGTCCCACTGTGGCCCATCTACAGTCATGGCCAAAAGTTTTGAGAATGATACAAATATTAATTTTTACAAAGTCTACTGCTTCAGTTTTTCTAATGGCAATTTGCATATACTCCAGAATGTTATAAAGAGTGATCAGCTTAACAGCAATTACTTGCAAAGTCAATATTTGCCTAGAAAATGAACTTTATCCCCCAAAACACATTTCAACATCATTACAGCCCTGCCTTAAAAGGACCACCTAACATCGTTTCAGTGATTGCTCCATTAACACAGGTGTGGGTGTTGATGAGGACAGGGCTGGAGATCAATCTGTCATGATTAAGTAAGAATGACACCACTGGACACTTTAAAAGGAGGCTGGTGCTTGCCATCATTGTTTCTCTTCTGTTAACCATGGTTATCTCTAAAGAAACACGTGCAGTCATCATTGCACTGCACAAAAATGGCCTAACTGGGAAGAGTATTGCAGCTAGAAAGATTGAACCTCAGTCAACAATCTATCGCATCATCAAGAACTTCAAGGAGAGAGGTTCCATTGGTACCAAAAAGGCTCCAGGGCGCCCAAGAAAGACCAGCAAGCGGCAGGACCGTCTCTTAAAAGTGTTTCAGCTGCGGGATCGGGCTACCAGCAGTGCAGAGCTTGCTGAGGAATGGCAGCAGGCAGGTGTGAGTGCATCTGCACGCACTGTGAGGCGGAGACTCTTGGAGCAAGGCCTGGTCTCAAGGAGGGCAGCAAAGAAGCCACTTCTCTCCCGAAAAAACATCAGGGACAGACTGATATTCTGCAAAAGGTACAGGGAGTGGACTGCTGAGGACTGGGGTAAAGTCATTTTCTCTGATGAATCCCCTTTTCGATTGTTTGGAACATCTGGAAAACAGCTTATTCAGAGAAGAAGAGGTGAGCGCTACCACCAGTCTTGTCTCATGCCAACTGTAAGGCATCCTGAAACCATTCATGTGTGGGGTTGCTTCTCAGCCAAGGGAATCGGCTCTCTCACAGTCTTGCCTAAAAACACAGCCATGAATAAAGAATGGTACCAGAATGTCCTCCAAGAGCAACTTCTCCCAACCGTCCAAGAGCAGTTTGGCGCTCAACAATGCCTTTTCCAGCATGATGGAGCACCTTACCATAAAGCAAAGGTGATAACTAAATGGCTCAGGGAACAAAACATAGAGATTTTGGGTCCATGGCCTGGAAACTCCCCAGATCTTAATCCCATTGAGAACTTGTGGTCAATCATCAAGAGACGGGTGGACAAACAAAAACCAACAAATTCAGACAAAATTAAAGCATTGATTCTGCAAGAATGGACTGCTATCAGTCAGGATTTGGTCCAGAAGTTGATTGAGAGCATGCCAGGGAGAATTGCAGAGGTCCTGAAGAAGAAGGGTCAACACTGCAAATATTGACTTGCTGCATTAACTCATTCTAACTGTCAATATAAGCTTCTGTTACTCATAATATGAATGCAATTCTATTTCTGTATGTGATAAAAACATCTGACAAACACACATAAAAACCAGAGGGCAGCAGATCATGTGAAAATATAATATTTGTGTCATTCTCAAAACTTTTGGCCATGACTGTACACAGTATAATGTCCCATGGTAGACCATTCACACAGTATAATGTCCCATAGTGACCTCCATACAGTATAATGTCTCATAGTAGCCCCCTTCGCACAGTATAATATCGTACAATGGTCCCTCCACACAGTAAAATGTCCCATAATTGCCCCTCCACGAAGTAAAAGTCCCACAGTGGCCCCTCCACACAGAATAATGTCCCATATTGGCTTCCATACAGTATAATGTCCCATGGTGGCTCCTCCATACAGTATAATGTCCCATAATGGCCTTCAATAGTATAATATCTCATAGTGGCCCCTCCGCACAGTATAATGTCTCATAAAGGCCCCTCCATACATAATAGCATGGGTCGGCAACCCCTGGCACACGTGCCAATAGTGGCACGCGAGGCTTATTTCCCTGGCATGGCAGCCCGAGTCCTCACCCAGCAGTTTTGATCGGACCAAACACGGACAAAACGAATCTGCTATTATTATACTGTGGGGTCTCTTCAGACCCCAGAGTATATTAAGCGGAGCTCCGGGGAGGTGATAAAACATAAAAAGCAATGTCACTCACCTTCCTGGCACTCCGCGGCGGCTCTGTGCTTTGCAGGCGCATCTGCTTGAAGTCAGCTGACAGGGCCTCAGGTGTCACGTCTGCGTCTGGCGTCATTACGCATAATGACACGACGTGACCGCTGAGACCCAATCAGCGGTCACTGACTACAGGCAGAAGCGCCCAAATAGAACAGAGTTGCCGCAGAGTGCAGAGAAGGTGAGTAACATTGTTTTTTATGTTTTTCATCTCTCTTGGCCCTGCACTTATTATACTCGGGGGTCTGAAGAGACCCCACAGTATAATAATACCTATGGGACATATACCATGTGCAGGGACCAACCAATATGGGACATATACCGTGTGCAGGGACCACTATGGACCATATACCATGTGCAGGGGCCGCTATGGGACATAATACCATGTGCAGGGATCACTATGGGTCATAATACCGTGTGTAGGGGCCACTATGGGACATATGCCGTGTGCAGGTGCCGCTATGGGATATAATACCGTGTGCAGGGGCTGCTATGGGATATAATACTGTGTGCAGGGGCCGCTATGGGATATAATACCGTGTGCAGGGGCCGCTATGGGACATATATCGTGTGCAGGGGCTGCTATGGGACATATACCATGTGCTGGGGTTGCTAAGGGACATAATACCATATGCAGGGGCCGCTAAGGGACATAATACCATATGCAGGGGCCACTATGGGACACAATACTGTGTGTGCAGGGGCCGCTATGGGACATATACCGTGTGCAGGGCCCACTATGAGACATAATACCATGTGCAGGGACTGCTATGGGACATTATTCTGTATAATGGTGTTTTTCTGTATTAAGGATGTGTTTTTGCACAGAAAACTCAGGCACCATGTGAACTCAGTTTTACATCAAAGTAAACATTCCAGTGGCCTAAGAATATAGCTGCATCCAGATACATAGTGGGCAAGAAAAAGAGAATTTCAGCTTGTAAAAAAGCAGAGAAGTTATGCACAGGTTTATTAGTACAGCAGTCTGAATGCAGAGAGACACAAAACCCGGAACAGAGCATGTGGAATGCAAGTAAAGATAAAGGGTTACATGAGAGTGACTCAGTTTTTCTAAAGCACCTCGGTTCTGTGACTGAATATGTCCCTGCTGACTGTATGTCTCATACTGGAGTGCATCAAAGCGCCAAAGATGAAAATGTTATGGTGCAGCAGCTTCAAGATGAGACTAAAACCATCAGGTTCATGTATGAAGAAGAAATATCTGATTCGAAACGGCAATTTGAGGTATTAGAAAAAGAGCACCTGAAGTTGAACCTGAAGTTAAAGAAAGATCTTGAATCTATGAGGAGTTCATATTCTAGTCATTGTGAAAATGTGGTACTGGGTTTGCCTGGAATGGACTGTGTCACTAATAAGGAGTTTGCTGAAATGAAATGTGCTCTATCTAATAAAGTTATACAGAGTTTAGAGCAAAAGCAAGTGCTTGAGAAGCAATTACAGGATTTAAAGGAGCAGTATGTTCAAGACTCCATTGCCAAAGAGAGTGTCATTGAAAAATTAAGAGATGACCTTGAAACTGCAAAAAGTGAGAGAAGTGAAATCCACGAATGGCGAAGCAGAGCTGGAGTTCTGGAACAAAGAGAAAGGGAACTCAAAGCTAGAATATGTAGCCTGGAGAGGGCGCTGTCAGGATCTTGTGAATATAAAGAGAAATTGTCTGTTTTGGTGCAAAATAAAGACAAAAAATTGATGGAGATGTCGTCTGTCCATACACAGAAAGTGCAAACATTACAGGACAGTCATAAAAAAGTAGAGACTCAACTTCAAGAGCTGCAACTAAAAGTCACAGAAGGGGACAGGTTTCAAGCAGAGCTGCTAGACAAGGCAAACGGACTGCAGGTGGAATTGAATAATGTCACAGGGCTTCTTTCTCAAGGAGACAGCAAGTTTATCAAACTTTCCAAAGATTTTTCTACACTAGAAACTCAGCTTCAGGACACTCAGGAACTTTTGCAAGAAGAAACTTGTCAGAAGCTTGACCTTAGTACACAACTAAAACAAATGGAAGATGAGAAAAATGGTTTCCTTGAGCAACTAGAGGAAGAGGATGAAGCAAAAAGAGATTTGACAAAGCAGCTTTCAACATTGCAGGCTCAGGCGACTGATATGAAGAAAAAAATGGAGGATTTGGTTAGCTCCAAGGATGAAGTTGAGAAAAACCTGGAATCTGCGCAGATATTGTATGAGAACAAAGCTAATGCTTGTGACAAGCTGGAAAAGGCCAAAAGAGAATTGGACCTCCAGACAGAAGACATGAGGATTCAGTTTGAGGGAAACCTGTCTAATTTATCTGCTGAGATTGTAGATCTAAAAATGCTTGTTGCTAAACTAAAGGTGCAAGTGAACAAGCAGGAGGAAATTGCACACATCAAGGAACAGCTGTAGTTTCAGATGGATCAAGTGAAGCGCGAGTCAGAAATAAAGTTGGAAGAGCACACTTTTCAGATTGAACAGTTAAAAACCGAAGTGGAATCTAAAAGAGAAGAATTGGATCGATTGCAGCAGTCTTTATCCAATACTGAACAGTCGGCATCTGCCCTATCTTCAAAGCTGGCAGCACTAGAAGCTGAGAAAGACTCACTGCAGAGCCTGTTAACCTCTAAAGAATCAGAGCTGCTATCCCTGAAAAACGTGACTCAAGAGACAGAGTCTTTATTCGACCAAGAGCAAGATAAGAGAGCCACTGAGATATGGGACTTGAATGAAAGACTTGACAAAGCTTCTGCTCATCGGCAGAAGCTTTATCAGAAGATGTTGGAGGATCAATTCAATATAATTCAGGGAACAGTAAGGGAAGCAGAAAATATCATCCAGGATGCTGACCTGACAAATGTTAGAAGAACGCTGCAGAATATCCTAGAATTAGGAGGCATAGTGGATAAAGAGATGACATCTACATCTGCTGCCATAGAAGATGTCAGAAAGATTGAAGAAGTTCTGCAAGTTGTAATAGTAAAAACTGAGATGGAGGCTGTGCAGAAAAATGTGGCAATGAAGAAAGTTCTGGAGCTGGAATCAGAGATTTGTGCGCCACAGAAGGCATTAGAATTGGAGAGAGCTGCCAGCATAGAGGCAGAGAAAGCAGAGCCATTAAGGCAGCCAGAACATGTAACCAAAAAGCATCTGGGTACTGACAGTAAAAACTGTGATGTTGGAAACTTGGTATCCCAGTCCTCCGGTGTTAGCACAGAGAATGAAAATAACTGGGAGAATGTTGAGATGACGATATCGCCAGCTCCTGTACTGTCAGAAAGGGATTTTCACGAAAATTCTTGCAATCTATCACAGTATCGCAACATGCCTCCAGGAAATTATGCGTATGAGAAAGAGGAGGTAAGACTAGAGTGTGGAAGTGGTTCTCCTGCTGCCATACAGATGTGGAAGTATTATAAAGAAACCATTCCAATATATGATGTGACAGTTGTTAAAGACATACCAGAAAATGTAGTTCAGTGTGAGCTATTTTGTGAGGGTATACTGTATGGCCCTTGTGCAGAAGGAGAAGATATTGCGGTACAGAGCTTGTGTATCTCAAACAAAGAGTAGAGCAAGCAGCCTATGTCTCCGAAACTTCTAAGCCTTGATGGTGATGGCAGAGTTTGATTTGAGATGAAGGTTACAGAAAAAGTACCCGTGAAACAGTTATACTCTAAAGACATTGATGTGCATGAAGTACGTGTTAGTTGGTCTCTGAGCTCCCGTAAATTCGTGATAGGTGAAAATGAAGATTCTTACGGCTATTCACTAAAGGAATCAAAGTCATGCAATGAGATGGTTGAAGACTATGGCGAGAAACGTGATGAAAATGATGTGATCCCCTGTATGGCGAATTGTGAAGGTGATGAAGTAAAACTTGCCTTTGCACAGAATGGCCAGGATCTTGGCGTAGCATTTAAAGTAAGGAGAAAACGGAAAACTTGACGGAGCGGAATTTGGAAGAAGAGACCGCCAGATTGGGACTTCTGGAGAGACACTGGACAGGCATACATGGTTGAAGAGGGACTTCGACATAGCATGTCTCGTCCCATTGTAGCTCACCCCATGGGTAGTAAGCTGATGGGGAGGGTATGTGAGTATGTGAACCTAGAGGGCGCTAGGGAGCGACCCAGGCCAGCGCTGTAAAGGCCCTCAGCCACACCTTTGGGTGGGGCGTGCATCTCCAGAAGGCTGGAGAAACCTGCATGGAGCAGGAAATGGTGGACCAGCAAGGGACAGAGAGGCAGTCTGTCCCAGAGGGCTGGGATCCAGAGAGGACTTACGGAGACTAAGTCAAGCTCTTATTGCCCCAGAGGCTAGTTAGGGGCTCGAGGAGTTAGTTAGTGCCCTAACTGTGGCATAGGTTTTTTGTTGTTTTGTTATGTTGCAGTTAAGCTGAATAAAGCCAGTTTTATTTACACTTGGACTGTCTGAACGCCATCTTTCCGGCTCCCAGTACTACGAACCACCGCTGTCCGGACCAGGAGTCTGCTGCCATTTGAGACTAATTCCTCCAAGTTGTCACATATATATATATATATATATATATATATATATATATATTTAACAAAGTCACACCCCATGGTGGGATCATGCCTCCCAACATGCCGCCAACATTTGGGCATCACCACACTCCCTTTTTTGCAATGTGGGCATGAAATGTGCCAGTCACTCCTCGTTTTTCCAGATGTAATTGGCACATAAAGTGCCCAAGCCACTTATAAAGAGACTCCTAGCTCACATCAGTCAAGCCCAGGAGATTTGGCAGCTCTATCGGAAGTTCGGGAGGTCATTCTTTTTTCTGGGAGCCTCCCAGATCTTCCAGGGGAGCACTATACTGAGAGCAGTGATCAGTTGCAGTAGTCCAGCTGACGTGACATCACTGCTGCTGCAGCTATGTATAGAAAGAGTAGTGGTGGTGACAGCTGGCTCAAAGCAGGAATGGAGTGGAAGATGTGGGTAAGTATGAATGCATTTTTATTTTCTAGCCATCTCCTGCTACATGCATTTAATCTTATGATCCCAGGCAATCCCTTTAAGCGTACTTTGCGTGCAACATATCTCCTGTGTTTGCAATAAGTGCCTAGCATGCAGCTGCCATGTAGATTATATACTGTGTAGTTTGGTTGAAGTGTTGAGGAGACAAATACATTTCTTGTTGCCAAGGATGCAACTCTGGTCTGAGTGGTCTAAAATGAAAAGTAATGTTTTTTTTTATCATGTGAGCCAACAATCTAATGTGTACAGGAATGTGGATTTCCTAAAAGTTCACCAGAGGAAGAAAGAAGGATAATACAGCAGAGAACAAAGGTGAAAAGGTGTATAGTCGCAAATCTAAATATCAAGTATTTATAAGCTTTTCTTTACACAGCATTTGCAAACACATGATTGACATCAATGCAATTTAACACAGTGTCTACTGGAGAGTAATTGAACAACTTTATTACTTTGCAGGTGTGAGACTAGGCTATATGAATTATTAAAGGGGTTTTCAAGACCCCTGGACAATGTTTATAGTTTCCCTGGGCACTATATACAGTGGGGGAAAAAAAGTATTTAGTCAGCCACCATTTGTGTAAGTTCTCCCACTTAAAAAGATGAAAGAGGCCTGTAATTGTCATCATAGATAGACCTCAACTATGAGAGACAAAATGAGAAAACAAATCCAGAAAATCACATTGTCTGATTTTTTAAAGAATTTATTTGCAAATTATGGTGGAAAATAAGTATTTCGTCAATAACAAAAGTTCATCTCAATACTTTGTTATATATCCTTTGTTGGCAATGACAGAGGTCAAACATTTTCTGTAAGTCTTCACAAGGTTGGCACACACTGTTGCTGGTATGTTGGCCCATTCCTCCATGTCGCTGGGCAACACGGACTTTCAACTCCCTCCAAAGGTTTTCTATGGGGTTGAGATCTGGAGACTGGCTGGACCACTCCAGGACCTTGAAATGCTTCTTTCGAAACCACTCCTTCATTGCCCTGGCGGTGTGCTTGGGATCATTGTCATGCTGAAAGACCCAGCCACGTTTCATCGTCAATGCCCTTGCTGATGGAAGAAGGTTTGCACTCAAAATTTCACGATACATGGCCTCATTCATTCTTTCATGTACACGGATCAGTTGTCCTGGTCCTTTTGCAGAGAAACAGCCCCAAAGCATGATGTTGCCACCCCGATGCTTCACAGTAGGTATGTTGTTCTTTGGATGCAACTCAGCATTCACTCTCCTCCAAACACGACGAGTTGTGTTTCTACCAAACAGTTCTACTTTGGTTTCATCTGACCATATGACATTCTCCCAATACTCTTCTTGAACATCCAAATGCTCTCTAGCAAACTTCAGACGGGCCTGGATATGTACTGGCTTAAGCAAGGGGACCCGTCTGGCACTGCAGGATCTCAGTCCCTGGCGGCGTAGTGTGTTACTGACAGTAGCCTTAGTTATGTTAGTCCCAGCTTTCTGCAGGTCATTCACTAGGTCCCCCCGTGTGGTTCTGGGATTTTTGCTCACTGTTCTTGTGATCATTTTGACCCCACGGGGTAAGATCTTGCGTATAGCCCCTGATCGAGGGAGATTATCAGTGGTCTTGTATGTCTTCCATTTTCTAATTATTGCTCCCACAGTTGATTTCTTCACACCAAGCTGCTTGCCTATTGCAGATTCAGTCTTCCCAGCCTGGTGCAGGTCTACAATTTTGTTTCTGGTGTCCTTCCACAGCTCTTTGGTCTTCAACATAGTGGAGTTTGGAGAGTGACTATTTGAGGTTGTGGGCAGGTGTCTTTTATACTGATAACAATGTCAAACAGGAGCCATTACTACAAGTAATGAGTGGAGGACAGAGGAGCCTCTTAAAGAAGAAGTTACAGGTCTGTAAGAGCCAGAAATCTTGCTTGTTTGTAGGTGACCATATACTTATTTTACACCATAATTTGCAAATAAATTCTTAAAAAATCAGGCAATGTGATTTTCTAGATATGTTTTCTCATTTTGTCTCTCATAGTTGAGGTCTACCTATGATGTGAATTACAGGCCGGCCTCATCTTTTTAAGTGGGAGAACTTGCACAATTGGTGGCTGACTAAATACTTTTTTTTCCCCACTGTATGTGTGATGTTGTTATAAGTATATTCTGTATGTTCTTTGCTGCTTATTCATTTTGCTTTGTCTGTGTAGCAACAGTGAGGTAGTAAGGGAGGAGGAGCTGAGCTAGGAGGAGGAGATGCTAGACAGAGATCCTTGGAGGAAGCAGTTCTTATCCATAAAAGTCATTATCGCATACGGGACTTATTCCAGGTGACCTGCATCCTCACTACAACACTACAATATGGAACTGCAGCTCTGCTCCTTTTGAAGTGAATAGAACCAGAACTGCAATACCCTAGAACCACTGCTATAGAGTAGACAGTGCTTTCTTATTTTGGAACCATCTCCTGTATAGCTTGTGGCACCCAGAAGCAGCCTGAACAGCTGATCAGTGCAGGGTCTGGGTGTCAGATACCCCGTCCCCCCACACTGATCAGATACTGATGGCCTATCCTGAAAACCCCTTTAAGCTTTGAGCTGATGGAACCCTGGATGGATATAGATAGATGGATATATACATGGATAGATAGACAGACCTAACCTTGAGCTAACCTTAAGATTCAGCAGAATTCTGTGCTTGTTAGTAACATTACCACTTTTCCTACGTTATAAAATATATTGGGAGAATTTTGGAAATGGCAATCTATAATTATTAGCATTTGCGTCAATGGGCTAATCTTAGTACATTACTCATTGTACTTACATTTAAAGTCCCAAGGAAACTTTTTTTTTTTAGCAAGAGATGTCTAATAATAGGAGATAAAGCACCACAAACCACATTTTCAGTGATTGTGTTTCAGAGTTCAGTAAGGGAACTGTGTGCCAAAGAGTTGAATTTCCCATTGCAAGGTCACCTAAATAAATATTTCTTTTGGAGTGACTGACGTCAGAAGAGGTTTAATTATGAAAGAGGTTAGGGATCAAACCTACAAACCAACATCTCCACAAGTTTTCTTCCGAGAATCAATTCTTTTTGATAGCTTAGCTCCTATTTGTTCTGTTGACTGTTGGAAAAATACAAAAACAAAACAATTGTTCTCTAAAATCATTTTGTTGAGGTACTGAATATAGAATTTTATCACCAGCTCTCTGGCTGCTTTATTTCATGTGTATTTAGCTGTGTTGCTTTTTAGGATTATGTTTGATATGTTTCAAATGGAAAATTAAATGAAAGATTAAAAAAAAAAGTTTAAAAGTTTTTAAATATTAAAGATATTTTCTATGAGTAGACATTGATGGATTATCCTTAGAATACAACATTGGGGACGTGGCCTAGTCATGCATGGAGTGAGACGCATCTTGATGAAGCTCCTGCCCTGCAACAGCGACTTGGGGACTTTTAACCTTCATCCATCGCGACATGGGCAAGGAACTACAAAAAAAAAAACCCTTTAAAGTGGTGTCATCGGATTGACCCTCCAGGGCCACTATTGAGGGATACCTTACCACACATACGCCGTCTCCTTCCACAGGTTCTTCTCTGCTGTGGCCATCTTGGACTGGCCAGGCGTCCTCTGCCACAACGGCTGTTCCTCCTTGCAGTGGCTCTCCGCTGTCAGTGGCAGCTTCAGATGTGCCTCTGCTGTCGAAATGCTCCTCCTCCCGCTCCGTGCTGACATCATCTTCGAGGAGCTTCCCGGCAACACCGCTACATGCCACAACTCCAGCCCAGGAGCATTAACCAAACATGGTGCCGACCCATCCTCCATCCTTGCACTACCTGCTGGGTGAAGCCTGCTGCATGCCTAAGCTCCAGGATATGACAGGAGAGGCAGACAGCTCTCCTGCTGACTCCCCTGTTAGCTACTCTGACTCCCTGCATTTAGACTCTGCAGAAGATCTGCTTCCACAACTCCTGCTACTACAGGAGTTGCATGTCATACTGGAGGGTATCTTCAACCTCATCCTCCGATAATCGCCCTTGCACAAAATTAAGCTTGACAGGGCTCATCGCACACTCCACCCGAAAAGCTCCACATCTGCACCCAGGGACCAGATCTGCTGCATCCATGACTTCAAGGTGAAAGAAGCCATAATGTGTCAAGTGAGGAAAATGAGAGACTTTGAGTTTGATGGAGCTAAATTGCAGCTTTTTCAAGATCTCACTGCTCACTCTGCAGAGAAGACACCACCTTCGACCTCTTCTTCAGCTCCCTAAAGACCATCAGATTCCCTACCGCTGGAATTTCCCCTTTGCCTTGTCTGCCCGGAGGACTGGCCGCATGCCTTCTCCTACCTGCCTGTTGGGAGATCCTGATCCCTAAACTGACTGCCTGAGAACTTGTGTCCCCTGCACCACCACTCCTGCCAGCATGGCAACAGCAAGCCGAAACGTAGACGTCTCCTGTCTCTGATCCTGTCTGCATGGATGCCTCACCTAGAGAGTCCTCCCAAGTGACTATTTTTTCTCATGTCCCTTTTTCTACTTTTATGGCACTAACTTTGATTTTGCTGTGTTAGCTACTTACGTTGCCTCTATTATTGGTCCCCAAGTTACTATCCCTGCATTTTCTTAGCCGTTTTTTTTTCGTCGGACACGAAGTCCTGCATGTCCGACTTTGTTTCCGATGAAAAAAAAGGATTCGCAGCGCAGAGGGTGCAATCGGACACCCACGCATTGCTTTAAAAACTCATTCAAATGAATGGGTTTTTAACCAATGTGTCGCTAACCTGTCTGTATCCGATGCCAATCCCGTTCCCCGAGATTTTCACTCGGATTGGCAACGGATGGACTGAAGCGCAGGTGTGAACCCACCCTTATCTGTTTTGTTCTCCCTGTCCGTGTGCTTTGTGCTTTCCCTACCCCTCTTCCTGTCCCTCCTAGGTCCATAATACAGTTGTTGTCGAGGAAACATGAAGTTGCTCCTTCTCCAGGAGTTGACTGAGCAGAAAATAGAAGTATAAGAGCTTCCTATATATTTCCCATTCCTTTTGTAGCCATTCTTAGCTTTGGCCCAAAAAAAAACACAGCAAAATCTGCAACAAAAAAAGCCACGTTTCCTAAATGTGGGGCCACAGCTTTTTGGGTGGTGACACACTGTGTACCCAGGTGCGGCTATAGCTAAATCCAGATCCCGGGAACCAGTGTTGTCACTTTGGGGTAAGTGTACCACTCATTAATTCCTGACTATGGTTTTGCTGTTACTGCACCACCAGGAATTAAAACTGGCTGAAATTAATCCGCGTTTCACTTACAGAAAAGAGAAAGTACAGGTGTCCGGGGACTGGATGCAGCATACAGGTACATAGTGTGTCACCATCCTGCAGGTGTTACCTCACTCTGCTCCCAGTCATATACATTCACCACTAATTGTGGGTTACACATGTACTTACCTCGCTTCTAATCGAAAAGTACAGGTGTATCAAGGCAAATAGCGGTAAACGCATGTGGCTGGGAGCACAGTATGACAGCACCCCTATGTTGTGCTATATGACTTTAGTGTAGGTGTCGTCAGCCTTAAAATTATTGAACGGCACTCTGAGTACTTCATCTTTAATTTTTTAATTTAAATTGGCACACTGAACAAAAAAGGTTGCCTACCCCTGCCATAGATCATTGGTGGTGTCTGGTATTGGACCCCCACTAATCTGATATTGATGACCTACTTACGGGTAGCCAATTAATATCTGATCGTGGATAATAACGTTAAGCAGAACATACACATTATATGAACATTGGCTGAACTTGCTATTTTGCCAGGACCACTGACCCTCTAATTTGTATGGGGGGTTCCTGACTTTCTCTCAACTACAAATGTCAAGGAAAAAAGTTTGGGCCTTTTGGATAAGCTACAAGGTCTTTGGCAGCAACTTATTCTGTTGTCCCTACTTAAAACATGTATGCTCAGCTAAGTATGCAGGTGTATGGTGGAAGGGGGGTTTGGAGGAATAGCTATCAGCCAAATGAGTTCCTATAGCTGTCTAAGGTGTACAGTAACCTTTATCAATGATATTACTGCAATATAACAATTGGGGCAAGAAGCTAAGGTACCGGTACAGATGTGTCCTTTCTTACCTTTGCTTTTGGCTCGACATGCCTAGATATGGGTGGTACAAGTTTATTAGCATAAGACACTATTGTTTCACAGTATTGCATCACAAAATGATATCTTATATGTGTTACTGTGCAGCCATCCATTAGTTGTGTTGTGAATTGTAATGATTCAATTGTGTTGAATTTATTTAGGAGAAATTGAAGTCCTTAACCAAATTCAGCTAAGTCAAAGATGGACACATCTGTATTTACCTATACTTCTGTAGTGATTTTCCAGCAATTTGAGTCACAGTTTTATATACAATAGGAACTCTTTCAATTTACAACAGGAACTCTTTCCATTTAAAATAATTACTAAAATTGTAAAAAAAAATGTGCAAAAACACAGATCAATCCACATGATGTGTGCACTGTGTTTTTTTGCAATGCAGTCACTGTGTAGTGATCTGATGCATAGATAGGAAGAATCAACAAGTCACAGTTTTTGTTGCTATTTCCCAAAAACCACAGCATTATTGATAGTATTTATGAAAATATTGTGGCAAAAACCCAGTACAATGCCTATGTCTGATCTCATTCTTAGGCCTCATACACCTGGACACAGAGCATGTCAAACAGTGCAGGGCAGCCATTTTGTTTGTTATAATTGAGGCACAAAGCATCTAGGAGAGAATTCTTCCATTCATACACTTGATAGAGCATGACAGAATTTTTACCGTACTATTACATATTGCATTTCTCTGTAACAATGTACCTTACAATCAAAAAAGCCCCTTAAAATCACATGCAGTCAGTGGATGGCACCATAGCCTTGCAGCGCTGGAGTCCTAGGTTCGAATGTAACCAAGGACAACATCTGCAAGGAGTTTGTATGTTCTCCCTGTGTTTGTGTGGGTTTCCTCCCCCACACGTCAAAGACATACTGATAGGGAATAAGATTGTGAGCCCTGTGTGGGACAATGTAAAGCACTGCAAAATATGTTGGCCTTATACAAGTAAGCAAAATAAATAAATATCTCATTTATAATAACTGCACATAGAAACTGTAGTCCAGTTACCATAAGCATAAAAAAATGACATTACTTGTAAAAAAAAAAAAAAAAAAAAAAAAAAAGCATGCAATTTTGAGTTATTTTTGGCAACACAGCACAGTGCCACAGTGAATGACGTATGTAACAGCCCCATTGGTGTTTTCTCCTTATTTTGACTAATGGATTAATCCTTCTTCCACTTTCATATGCTATGCTTTGTGTTAGCTCTGGATTGCAGAGTACTGTAGCTGCATTTCAATTTCTGGGGTTCAAGCACACACGGAAATCAATATATAGTTAGCATGCAAATTTGTGTTCTACCAAGTCCTATTTATCAGTTCAACCACTTGACATGTAAGGAAAATCAGGCACTCGATAGAAAAGTTTGCAAGGAATTGCAGAATGCCAAGTGATATCCATCAGTATATGGCTCAGTAATGCATTTCCAAGTATAATATGAGCGACAGAAAGAAGAAACTTTTTGTGCATGGTTGACACTGAAAAGACCATGAAACTAAAGTGATTTGTATAAAGGAGACCTTTCCGAATAAAGAACAGATGTTAATTAAAACATTTTGACATTATAACTTTTCTAAAGTACTTAAAGCAGATTTGAAAGAGAAATCTTGCATTTAATATAAAAAGGCAAAGGCATATTTTAAAACAGAATAAATGATTATATATATTATGCAAGATAAACCTGAAGTTATATTAATATGGATTAGCATTATTAAAATGGATTAAAAAAGTGGAACTCCATTCAGATCTTTCCAGGGAGACATATTTCACCAGTAATAGGATTGATATAACACTTGACTTCCAATGACCAGTCCAGTAAATGCAACTGTAATCTAGTAAATTAGCCAATATAAATGGTATGATGTGCTGTAACCAAACAGGCTGTCTTTATGAATGGCTAACACAGTACAACACAGACGTGCCACTTTGCTATTGTGACAGTCCTGGGTTTAAACAGATCACTAGTAGGATCTCTGATATATGTTATACATAGTTATTAGGTCACATATAACGCTTCTTTTTACCCAAACCATATATATCATATATCATTATTATTATTATTATTTATTTTTTTATAAAATATATCCGGGTACTGCAATCCACTGATTTCATCATTTTCATTCATTCATTTGAAGTCACTCTAGTTTTGATGTCTTTCTTGTTCAATGGTGCCAAAATCTTACACAATGTCTATATGTGAGCTATTGATTTTTATCAAGTGATTTTTAAGTATTACATAAAGTTATCCTACTTGCTACAGTTCAGTTTGCTTTCCATTAATACCCCGAATAAATTTCCATTTCAACTTTACACAATGGGACTATGTATCATTGAAATTGTGCCAGAATTTGGGTGCATTTTATCCTATTTTGCATCTTTTTTGGGTTGCACTTAATTAATAATTATTACATTAATTTTCTCCTAATGCACCTTTTTTAAAAGTGACTTGCAATGCAGGAGTGGCTTACATGGTGCATAGGTCTGCACCTATTTCATTACATGCACTTTTTGAAAAATCACTAAATTTTGGCACAAGCAAACTCTACTTTTAATTTAAAGGGAGTCTGTCAGCAGGAAAACTGAGATTAAAAACGCCAGAGTACCTTATAGCGCTCAGAGCTTTGAGCACAGTGCTAGATATTGATTGCAAAATCACAGCTTCATTTTGATGTAAATTAGATTTTTGTCCTTATACAAATGACCTAAGAGTGCATTGAGTGCATGTTGTAGAGTGGCTGAGCATCGCTGCTAGCTCTTCCCCTCAAACATTCAAAGTATAGCACTATGCTGAGGGCTCTGAGCACTATAAGGTACTGTGGCTGGTTTAGTCCCAGATTCCTGGTGACAGACTTCCTTTAACAATGAAGGAGAATATAAGATGATTTATGTACTTTAATATACTTGTGACTACTTATGACTAGCTGTTTGTGTTATTGCAGATATGATACCAGTCAAAAACAGAAACCAGCTTTCTTTTATTGTGCTCAGATTTCTCTTTTCCTGTGGCAGGGATGTTTCTGGCTGCATCATGTCCTGTATTTGCAGTCAGTATCCATGGATCTCCTATATTATGTTTGCTTAGGCTTTTCTCAAATATTTGTTACATATTACTTTACAGTTACTAAGCCAGTAGAAGAAGTAATGGATAGGGGAGGGAGCAGACTGCTCCTTATAGTACATATCCACAGCCTTAGACAGAAACGCAAAATGTGCTGCAGCCATAATGGGGATGTTAGCAGCAGAAAAACTGATAGGACATCATGTATAAAAGAATATATAGCCATAGAAAAGACTGCCCAGCAAGACCCTGCAGATATTTCAACTTTCATGAAAATTCAGGTACCCTTTAAGGTGTATTAATGTACACCACAGTCCCCCGAAGGCCTGAATTTACCTGTGGGGAAGGCCAGAACTTTTCTACCCTCTCTTCCTGAGCCTTGAACAAATCCACTCTACTCAATGGGCCTGCAACCCAAGCAGAGAGGAGTGGATTACATCACTGAGAATCAAAGTATCAGCAGGGGAGGTAGAGGGACCATAGTTCTGGCCTCCCCAGCTGCTCTCCATGCAGGTAACTTTGGGGCTCGGTGACACCAGGATATACAGACGTGGACAAAATTGTTGGTACCCTTTGGTTAATGAAAGAAAAACTCACAATGGTCACAGAAATAACTTGAATCTGACAAAACTGGAATTTGCCAAACTACATGTTGAGAAGCCACAAAGCTTCTGGGAGAATGTCCTATGGACAAATGAGACAAAAATCGAAATTTTTGGCAAGGCACATCAGCTCTATGTTCACAGATGGAAAAATGAAGCATATCTTGAAAAGAACATTGTCTCTACTGTGAAACATGGAGGATGCTCTGTTATGTTCTGAGGCTGTATCTGGCACAGGGTGTCTTGAATATGTGCAGGGTACAATGAAATCTCAAGATTATCAAGGGGTTCTAGAGAGAAACGTGATGCCCAGTGTCAGAAAGCTTGGTCTCAGTCGCAGGTCATGGGTCTTGCAACAGGATAATGACCCAAAACACACAGCTAAAAACACCCAAGAATGGCTAAGAGGAAAACATTGGGCTATTCTGAAGTGGCCTTCTATGAGCCCTGACCTAAATCGTATTGAACATCTTTGGAAGGAGCTGAAACATGCCGTCTGGAAAAGGCACCCTTCAAACCCGAGACAACTGGAGCAGTTTGCTCATGAGGAGTGGCCAAAATACCTGTTGAGAGGTGCAAAAGTCTCATTGACAGTTACAGGAATCGTTTGATTGCAGTGATTGCCTCAAAAGGTTGTGCAACAAAATATTAAGTTAAGGGTAACATCATTTCTGTCCAGGCCTGTTTCATGAGTTTTCTTTTTTAAAAATTCTGTTGAAGCATGGTTGAAAAGCAATGTCTGACTTTCATTTGTTCATTTTCATAGAATTTTTACATATTATTACTTTTGTCAGCTTCAAGTTATTTTTGTGACCATTGTGGGTTTTTCTTTCATTATTTATTTATTATGCTTACTTATACAGCACCATCATATTCCACAGCACTTTACAGACATTGACAGTCACTGTCCCATATAGGGCTCACAATCTACATTCCCTATCAGTATGTCTTTGGAGTGTGGGAGGAAACAGGAGTACCCGAAGGAAACCCACACAAACACGGGGAGAACATACCAACTCCTTGCAGATGATGTCCTTGGCAGGATTCAAACCCAGGACTCCAGCGCTGCAAGGCTGCAGTGCTAGCCACTGAGCCACCGTAAGAGGGGTACCAACAATTTTGTCCATGTGTGTATATTAGTAATAAAGCTTAACAAGTGCAGGGAATGCCTATCTATGGTATAAAAAAAGTTGTTATCAGTTAGTGGTTGCTATATATTTTGCTGACAATGTGGCAAAGCAACAGTTTTGCCTGATGAGTAGACCTATCAGAAATAGAAGTTTTTCTGATAATTTAACAATCCAAGGTCCACCAAGAATTAAGGGGCCAGGGCTAAAGCTTTTTCTTAATAAACAAACACAGAACATTACAAAATATGATGTTATTAATGTTGCACATATTGGTAAAAAGTTGCCAAAGAGAAAAACGTCAGATCTGCTGAATATAGTTCTTCAGGTCAATGATAAACACATTTAGATAAGGCTACATGAAATGTAAAATGCTTTTAATGCATTGATGTATCACAATAAGTACGCCATAGTTCAGACTGACAGAATGTAATTGTAACAATGTGTATAGTTCTCCATGCTAGAAATATCTCAAGTGAAATCTGTAGATATATATTTATTCTGTAATGACATGCCTTAATTTATGACAGTAGTAGAGGTTGTATTTAACCATGTAATGTATATTAAATTAACATTTGACGTAATGACATCAAGGCTGGAAAGTATTCCTTCCCAAGCAGGCAGAAGCATTATGGTGACTCTTTCTGTACCTGGTTTCTGTTCTGCTCACTTGCGTGTTTTGATATGGTTTGTCTTGTAAAGGAGATTTATCTCCCCAATGCGGCTGACATCCGACGGAAACAAAGACAAAACAAATAAAACGACAATCTACACCGGCTGTGTTCAGCTACGGCAAATGTATAACTATTGTCACTCACAGCGCTTGAATGACATCTGAAGCACAATACAGATTGACATTATGAAAAATCCCTTTTCCCACTCACATCAATCTTAGATTTTGCACATCAGCACATGACTGATTCATGCAGGCAAAAGAAAATCTATTCCTGTATTTCCTAATTGGAAAGCAAGATTGTGATTTTAATAGCTTAACAGACTCAATGAAATACTAAATAAAGTATTTTAAAATAGGAAAGAATACGGAAGGAAATTCAGGAGAATAACATATGAGTCGCCTAAGTCAAAAGAGTGCCAGAAGATCTCTCTGGAAATATGTGACTCTGGCAAATGCACAGTATCCCTTCAGCCATAGGAATTTATTTTCACTACTCTTTTAATCAATGCTTGAGGTCCCTCATATAGGGCTAGAAGAAGCCTTGGAAGCAAAGTGCAGTAGAACAGCCCTCATTTGCAATTGTGAAAAAGCAGTGAAGGTTTTATCCAGTCTAATGAGGTCAGAAAGGTCTTCTCTTCACTATTCATGGAACACTAAAGTGTTTTAAGCATTTACAACATGCATGCATACAAGTATTATTTAACTAAAAAAGAAATGTTTTTAGATCTGTCATAACAGTTTATTATGGACGTGAGTAGACATTCTGTAGCTTTGGTTTTCAAGACCATGGATAAATTGTCCACTTAATTTCTGTTTTATCTTGTATTTCTTCTGACACATTCAGACTTTGGTACTATTAGATATATTCTATGGCTGTGTATAGCAGGAAACTGTTGTGAGAGAAATTTCTGCAACAAATATGCATTGTGTGAATAGTCTCTTAAAGCTCATACATGTTATGTTTTGTTTTGCAACTATTAAGCCTTTTATTTTTGTCCATTAAAGTCAAAAATTTTAATGAGTTGGAACTTTGTTACCTTAGAGGGGTTTTCCCATCTCCCTGTTTCAGCAGCTTTGCCTGCTGTCTCTTCTTCTCACTTCCTGTATCCCTTCCCCCCAGCTTGTTGAACAGGACACTATGAAGCATCACAATAGTTATTATGATCACTAGAAATGTAATATAAATGCAGATCAAATAATATGCACATGATTCTAGAGAACAGACTCAGTGTTATCTGTGTGTTTACACAGAGAGATAACAGACAAGGCTTTACCAGCAAACTGCAATGAGCTGACCAGCAGAGCTGTAGATAACAGTGAGGGCAGTGAGTGATGTCACTTGTCCTGCTTATCACACAGGTCCGGCGCTATGGAAACACCGTATGTATGTGATTTTGGAGACTTATGATCCATGTCCAATAAGTAGTAGCAGCCTTTGTGTTTCTGGGTATGTGCAAGGGTGACATTGAACTATAGAGTGACATTTAGTTCATATAGTCACACCCATGTTAAGGTGGCAGAAAGGGGCCTTTTGTGACAATGCAGCCCATGCATAGGAGTACATTTTGGTCAAATGCATGATCCATAATGCTTATTGTTCATTAGAATCAGGAAGATTCAGTCTCCTTCTTATGCAGCTGATATACCCTTTAATAAAAACAAAAAAAGGAGAAGAAAATATATTTTAACTTTGCATTGTCATGACACCATCATAGAAAATGAAATACCTGTATATACTATACTTCAGATAACCATGTAACCATTTCCTGTGTTTAGTGTGTCACCATAGATGAGATGGTGGTATTTTATCGAATCGCCTTCATCAGCTGTAAGAAGTTAGCCTAGCCTTAGTGGGCTATTGATTTAATTTGCACATTTCATGTATCACTGCTTTCTGTTTCTATTATACCTATAGGGAAACCGCCGGCGTTTCCATAGGTATAATTGACATGCTGCGATTTCCAAAATCGCAACATATCCACTGTGCATATTTTTCCGCAGTGTGTGGATGGGATTCGCTAGAATCCCATCTACTATGCAGGGACTGTAAAACACAGCATTTTTTAATGCGGCCAAACCACAGTGTTTACGTCACGTGGAGCCCCGGCCTAAAGGGGTTTTCTGCTTTATATAACATATATTTATATAACATATTCAAAACAGAATAAAAATAAAAATTAATAAAAATGAAGGGAGAAAGGACTGTGTTAACACATCACCTCATTGTTCTCCCAGTAGTGGGAGCCAGAACGCTGAGAAACATCAGAATTTTTTGACTAAATAATCTAATCTGTCGATATGAATGCACCACACTGAGTATGGACTGTATCCATCAGAGTAAATTCCTAAAATCATTCTCAGAGTTCTGCTGTATGTGTATACTATTACTTCCTGTTCTTGATATGTGCATGCTGGGAGATTGCAATGACACAGCCAAGCGCTCACAGAGTGTTGCTTACTGAAGAACACTTGTTACTAGGGAATTTTGCATACTTTAGCTCTGATATGCATTATGGAGATGAGAGGGGAGTTTCCTGCTTCGTTTTTCAAAGTCAGATAAGTAATTATATCTATAGGCATTATATTTTGGGACCTATCGGGGACATTGTTGCTAATAAACTGTTGTAATTTGAAAAAAATACAGGCAGAAATTTACTATTTCATACATTTTTTTTTTATAATGCTAGAAAAGCGATCAGACTTCTGACTGTTCCTCATCAGGCACTAATTAGATTATTTGTTAGTCTGGTTTATCAAAGCAGGAAATACTTAAGTGTCACAGCTGGTCTCAAGATAAATATCCTGCACCGAAATTTTAAATGAAAACAATTATCTCTATATTGGGGTAGTATTTCACAAACGACTAAACAGTAAAAATGACGAAAAACACAAAGCTATCATGTACTCTCTCATTACTGTGCTGGGAGCCCTAACTATGCTGCTGTATTCCAGTTTGTCTCTCCTTCCCGAAAAGAAGTCATTTTAGCATAATGAAAATCTGAACACATAAGCAAGGAGCTCTGCTCTGCTATCAGGGGAACAGAATGCATGTTCTTTAATAAAATCTAATAAAAGGAAGTAGCCTGATTTACTTTTGAAGTGCTCCACTATCAAGTTAACCCTTCTGGCACTCTTAGTTCATATTACATTTTACATTCTCGTCGGCTACTGACATAACGTATAGCTGTAATACAATGAGCAAATGTGTGGGTGTTCCTTAGTGCTACCACATATATTATATATTTGTATAGCTTCCCATTGAAAATCCATGTTTTGTACATCAGGCGGTAAACATGATGCAAAAACATCATTTGGGTTAACTACCTACGATACATTTGTGAATTATGACAGATCTAAATGTGGTGATAACATTAGGGCTCATGTATCAAGATGATGAATGATCTAGTTTTGCAGCTATAGAGAAATTATCATTTTATTTGCTATGTTTTTCAACAAATGTCTCATAATAAATAAGTCCAGTATTATGGGCTGTTTAGACTTACAAAAAAGACCTTCGGGATCAGTGCACAAAACATTTGTGTTAAAAGTTCTGTTCTGAGCTGGTCCCACCTGTTTGAGTATACAAATGAAAAGTCAATAGTCAATCCATAAGCCGTGTATTAAAGTGTGCTAAAACTAAACCCCAACCACACACCATGAACAATAACTGCACAATTATGCAGTTAAAACAGAGGTATTACCCGGTTTTTGGCAGTTATTGGCTACTGCGTGAGGTTACCGCAGTGTTAGAATACTCAGAGAAGAAATACTGGGATCTTTAATTGTCATGGGAGGTGGTGGGGTCATCAAATAAAAACTAGGAGAATTAGACCGGACCACTTGCGCTGCCTTAAATCTTTCCAACAGTAGTAGTTATACAGTGTCTTAATGTCCAAACTAAACACAATCACATGTGGCCACTATTATTAGAAGTCCTGAAATGTCTCTTAGGCACCACGCAAATCAATACTGTCATATCCACAACACATTAAGGATTATTAATTTCTTTCCAAAGAGATGATAAATGAGCTGTGATATTATCCTTGGACGCGCTCTTTTTCTTCTGTTTACTACTGAAAAGATGAAACCTCCTAAAATCCAAAGGATTGAATGCGCTTCTCTCACAGAGGAGGCCCAGTCCGGTGGCTCTCACTCTAGTGTCCATACTGCAAGTCTGAAAGTCCATGTGACATCACACTCCAAGATCCAAACTACAGATCACTGTAAGTTCCAAAAGTTAGGATTTCCCATAATTTACTTGCTGCAGATAATATAGGAAACAAAAAACATGAGCGCTTATGCAAGCATTTAAAAAAAACAAAAAAAGGATTATAAAGAAACCGTCACCACGTTTGGGGTCCCTAACCCAGCAGCATGGCCTTATGGGTGGTACTCGCATCTGTCGCTCCCTTAATGAGCTAGAGATAATTAAAATTACATCTACACAATGAAGTGAGGTGTACTGTCCTCTGCTTCAGCAACACAATGCACATGCACCAGGAGCCACTGGAGATGCATCCCAGACTCATCTCTGGCAAATTGAAAGATATCAAAGCAAGGATGGGACTGAGTTTACTCAGTTTCAGAGTCCCAATCTCCAGCAGCATAAGGAGATGGTACATTCATTCTTCAGCTCAGGAGCAGTACCATGTCCCATGTCCCATGTCCCTTGTCCCATGTCCCAGTGTCCAGGGTGAAGATCAGAGCATACAGTACATAACCCGTATTACCCGTTTATTGTGTTTGCATAATGAAAAGTTATACAATCTTCCAATATACCTTTTGTATCATCAGTTCCTTGACATTTTCTAGATCTCTGATTTCTGTCATTCATAGTTCATTGAGAAAAATCAGTCCATGGTCATGTGATGGATGTATCAGTAGACATTTAATAACGGTCACAGCACAGTAATCAGATATCTCGGACTATATATCAAATGATGACGATGGACTGATTTTTTATCCACTAGAAGTAAACAGAAATCTAGAAAACCATTAGAAATTGATATAATCACATTTATTTGCTGAAACTGGACAAACCCTTTAACAACCTTGCATTAGGCCTGTTTATCAAATAGGTAATAGAAATAAATTGCAACTAATAAAACACAGCATACACTGAATAGCAATAGGGGAATTTATCAATCATGAAATTGTGGTGTACATTCAAGTTCCCTTCTTGCACCAAATGTGCGCCATAACCCCCATTCTGTACCTCGATCGCCACAGTGTGTGAATGTGGGCAGAGCAAGGAAGTGAGGGGGTGAACCAGAGAGGGAATGCCTAGTCACAATATATTTATTATAACTCATGACATTTTCTGGCAAGAGTTATAATGGAAATCTATGCAGGCGTATAAAGCCTAACTGCCAAAGGCTTCATAAATCTGCCACTATGTATCTAGAAATTGTAGTATAGTGTAAGCCAAGGGAGTTGTGCATAGTAAAAAACCAAGTGTAGTGCATAATTTGCTTGCTTTTATATCTACAGTATATTATGTAATAGATTGTCTCTTGTGTTATTATACTACAGAAAGCAACATAAAGTAAATGAGTACAGCTCCTCTGAAACCTAAGAAATTAAGCACCCGCGGTAAAGAGAACCAGTGGCACTCTCTACTGTATCACTATCAAGCGTCAAGACACTCAAGAAGGCCATCCTTTAGGAGTGGAAGAGGATAGACCTGACAATATCATGAGCTTGTTCACTACAGTAAATGCCAAACTGGGTTAGTATAGTACAGAACTTAGTAATAGGTACTTAGAAAGTAATGAATGGCATACTAAGAAATAGTATTCTGTTTGTAGAATTTGACTAAGGGTGTACACATTTTTCGCTCCCTGGATAAAAGCAAAGATGCCTAATTTCTTTGAATTGCAGATATCAGTGACATATTTCAGTTTACATTCTGTGACGTGATAACATAGAAATAGTTGTGAACACAACCCTGGGGTTGGTTTGAGATCATTATTAAGGGGCCTGGTCTTGAGGCTCTATTAAAGTGGATATTTAATCTTAATTAAAAAGAACCTGGTTTGGGGTCTGTATTAAGGGAGAGTTAGGTTTCTACTTTTAGGCATGTATTTATAGGGTCTAGGAGTATCTGGATTTACTTTGTGAGTCTGGGGGAATATGGATTTATTTTGGAGTCTGTTTATTGGGGGGATCGTGCAGGGCTGTTATCTAAGGTTTCTGGTCAGGGTTCTGTATGTCTGAGTGGTGTGTGTTGATTCAGTGATTGTTGCCTCTATTAGTTTATCGGGGTCTGATTCATGGTCTGTTCTAGGTTAGAGGTCTGGTGTGTGGTATGTATTGATTTTGAGGAGTGATAAAAAGGGGCATATGTACTATTTGTGATTTAAATGCAGTAAGTCAGAGGTTCTATATAAATAGGCAAAGTACAAAAATGTTGCACCTCTTAGGATATTTCCTGCATTTACATATCAAATGCTTCAAAGTATTTGTTAAAGGGGTTTTGGGCCTCCCACCATTTTTATACTGATGACCTAGCTACAGGATAGGACATAAGTATCAGTGGGGTCCAACACCCACACTCTGCACCAATCAGCTGATTCAGCTGTCTCCTGGTGCCAGAAGCTAGAGGTGGACTGAGCAACAAGCAGTTCTGCTCATATTCAGGAACAGGCACAGAGTAACAGTACTCCAGCACCACTGCAGAATAATGGATGGGGTGTTACTTGAATAACAGCAGAGCTGCTTCTAGCTCTGTCTGTCTATATAGCTTCTGGCACCCTAAGGCAGCCGATCAGCTGATCAGTGTGGGTCCTCAGTGCAACCTCAGTATGAAAAAGGTGGAAGAATTTATATAAGTATTTACATAATTACTGTATTGTTATAAATAACACATAATACATAATAGTAGCTAGAAGAAGAAGAAGCACATAGAACAGCTATAATCTCAATTTTCTATGTAGGCTCAGACTTCCATCTTTACTTGTCTTCAAAATCTAAGATGAGCAAGTATATTCAATAGCTGCATTCTGTAACATACTCCGATGTGTTCCCGTGAGGCTGAAGAACAAGGGGTCGCTAATACTAAGGCTTCAATGTATATGCAGTTCTCCATTGATGCTCATGAGGTTTTGCCTGTATCACTAGCCAGCTTTAGTTGTATTATCTTGTTTGTTATAGTTGTTACTGATGTCTGAATATCATTTAAAATAATACGGCTATGTCTTTTCATACTTGTGGTTTACACTTTTCTTCATTCATCTTCACAATGTTTTCTTTTGTGCCTGTCTCACGTACTTGCTGTAGAACTTTTTTTACAGCACAAATCATTCCATTTCTTGTAAATAGCTCAGGTCCCTGAAGATAGATTTCTTTCTGAGTTCGGGTGATTAGTAACAAATTATTCCATGACATCACAGCTGAGTTGTAAACATGCTGGAAAATTGTCTGCCTGAAATGTTTTATATCTCCTAGAACATTAATCAAAGCCGCTAAGTATTTTAGTGTACAGACATTGCCGCCTTGTCCTTTCACTGCTTCCAAATATTAAACAAGATCCAGATTTCAGATTAATTCATTGTTTGTTCTGTCTGCAGATAGTCATATGGAAAAGTATTTGCCCCCTTCCACAATACTCTCAAAATTCTCACAGCTAAAAGAATTTTCCATGGAGAAATGGGTAAAAATTTCCTCAACTTGATGACTATTAGACAATTATACGAAACATCTACTGCAGGTTGTTTCTGCTAAAGGTTAAAGAAACCTGGAATTAAAGCTTTATTTAGCTTACTTTATTTTATTTAGCGCCATCACATTGTACAGAAATTGTCAGTCATTGTCCCATATAGGGCTCACAATCTAAATTCCCTATCCCTGTCTTTGGAGTGTGGGAGAAAACCAGAGTACCCGAGGAAACAAATACAAACACAGGGAGAACATACAAACACAGAACTACAGCTCAGCTGAGCCACCATGCTGCTGAGCTTTAAATGTTGGTATTATTTTTCCTCTGCATGGTGGTATTATGCAGGGTGGGCATACAGTGATATAATGTGGGTTTCTTGTCAGAGATGTAAGTAAAAGTTATTGGGTCATAAACCAAATCTGTAACAGAGTCCACCTGTGACATGTTATTTTTAATGGTGTCTTTATGTCTAGTAGAGGGACCTTTCAACTTTCTCAAGCACCAGAGCCCCAATGTGACTATTACTTCTGCATCCCTATAACTTATTGTTTCTGATATTATCTCAATGTAGACATGAGGGCTGTTTATGATGGCATTCCTTTTTTCTGATTTGTCAGAAAATTCCTGTGTACATAACAGGTGATCTCAACTCATCCACAAAGTGCAAGCAGACCATATAAAAATAAAGTGCAGGGTAGCCGAACATTGAAGTGTATAGTGCATAAAAGTCACTATCGCTCTTCTGACTCAGTAACTGTAGAATCTTCTCAGGCATTAACATCAACAAAAAAACAGTGTGCCAAAAGCTACAAGGCATGGATTTCCAATGTCAAGGAGCTGCATACAAGCATCATACTACCAAGCATAATGCTAAACATCAGATGGAATGGTGTAAAGCACATTTTCAAGCAGTGGAAATGAAGTCTACTGTAAAGTGCCAAATCATGCTTCTCTATTTGACAATTTGATGAAGTCTGGGTTTGGTGAATGCCCATAGAGCATTATGTGACTAACTGTATTGTGCCAACTGTAAAGTTTGGTGAAGGCGTAATAATGTTGAGGGGGTTGTTTTTCAGGGGTTTATCTAGGTCCCTTAGCACCAGTGAAGGGAAATATAAATGCTTCAGCATACCAAGACTTTCTAGACAATTGCATGCTTCTAAATTTGTGAGAACAATTAAAGGAAGACCTCTTTCTGTTTTGTATGACTGTGTTCTAAGTGCACAAAGGAAGGTCCATAACTGCATAATTGGGTGAGGTTAGTGTACAAAAAGTGAGGCTGTATGAAGACATATGTCCGTTAAGTCCAACCTAGAACCTTACAGTGTTGATCCAGAGGAAGGAAAAAGCCCCATGTCAAGGGAAAAAAAAATCCTACTTGACTCCAAATCCAGCAGTCAGTATAAAACCTTGGATCACTTGTCTTTTACCAAAATCCAAAACCCATAATATTTTTCTGTTCAAGAAAGGCATCCAGGCCCTTTTTTAACTTGCACAATGAATTCACCATCACCACATGCTGTTGCAGTGAGTTCCACAGTCTCACAGCTCTTGCAGTAAAGAACCTCTGTCTATGTTTCTGGTGAAATGTTCATTCCTCTAGGCATAGAGGATGTCCCCTTGTCATTGGCCTAGGAGTAAAAAAAAATAAATAAATCATGATAACCCCAAATTTGTTAATCTTTCATTTTATTCAAATCTACCTATTCGCCTATTTTTCTTGGTCGCCCTCTCTAGGTCAATTATGTCCTTCTTGCCAAAAATTGCACATAATAGTATATGCGTTCTTGTCATGAGCATTTATGCCTCTTTTGGTGCATCCTATAATTGTATTTGCCTTGGCAGCAGCTGCCTGGCACTGATAGCTAAAGGTAAGCTTTACTATCCACCAAAAAAGTATTTTCAGTGGCAGTCTTGCCCAATAATTTACTACTTAGTATATAATCATACATTTTATTTCCTCAACAAAAAATGCATAACCTTACATTTGTCTACATTAAACTTAATTTGCCAAGTTTACTTTCCTAGATCTTCTTGTAATATTCTAATACTACTAGTAGTACTTTACTAACCTCAAGAAGTACTGCAGCTCACTGCTATTAGTGGGAACTAACCATCACTGCACCACCTGTACCCTTGAGTCCATAGGCTGGACCCCTTCTTTGGCCTGTCAGTACCTCGTGCTTGAGCATCCGAGTTACTCTAAAGTCAACTTTGTGGCATAAGAAAGTACCAGAGTGCCCCACCACAATTTGGGCCATGTAATTCCATTCTCACATGGACAACCAATCTCTGTCCAGCATAAACTCCCTTAGCAGTTGACAGGGCCTCTTCCATCCTCACCAGACTCACCATGACAGTGGTTGTAGCCACACTGGTCAACTCCATGAACCAATGGATCTCCTGAGGGATCTGTACTCTTTGTTATAGGTATATATTGGCCACACAGTCCTGAGGAGACAGTGTCACATAATGTTAGTAAGATTCATGAGCCTTACCTTCACACAACACACACAGGGTATACCTGACAGCCAATCCTTCCCTCTTGAGCATGAGCTCCAATATAAATGTGGCACCCTACAACCACATTCCAGTGCCTACAGTAAGGAGTACTAGGGCCATGTTCCCCACCTCTATCTCTTCAGGGGCAGACAACAGGACCCACACTGAACCTGTCTGCCCAGATAGGTCAGAATGGACCACATTCACTTAGCTCAGCTTTAGTGTCCTTTGGAGGGCCTGCTGTGGGGGCATATGGCTGGGGACCTCCATTCAGGATTAAGAATTCAGATTCTAGTCCATCAGTCTGACTATTCTTTTCAGCACTTTCATGCCTAATATCACAAGGTCACACTTACAGTGGGGAAAAAAAAGTATTTAGTCAGCCACCAATTGTGCAAGTTCTCCCACTTAAAAAGATGAGAGAAGCCTGTAATTGACATCATAGGTAGACCTCAACTATGAGAGACATAATGGAAAAACATATCTAGAAAATCACATTGTCTGATTTTTTTAAGAATTTATTTGCAAATTATGGTGGAAAATAAGTATTTGGTCAACTACAAACAAGCAAGATTTCTGGCTCTCACAGACCTGTAACTTCTTCTTTAAGAGGCTCCTCTGTCCTCCACTCATTACCTGTAGTAATGGAACCTGTTTGACATTGTTATCAGTATAAAAGATGCCTGTCCACAACCTCAAACAGTCACACTCCAAACTCCACTATGTTGAAGACCAAAGTGCTGTGGAAGGACACCAGAAACAAAATTGTAGACCTGCACCAGGCTGGGAAGACTGAATCTGCAATAGGCAAGCAGCTTGGTGTGAAAAAAATCAACTGTGGGAGCAATAATTAGAAAATGGAAGACATACAAGACCACTGATAATCTCCCTCGATCAGGGGCTCCACGCAAAATCTCACCCCATGGGGTCAAAATGATCACAAGAACGGTGAGCAAAAATCCCAGAACCACACGAGGGGACCTAGTGAATGACCTGCAGAAAGCTGGGACTAAAGTAATAAAGGCTACCGTCAGTAACACACTACGCTGCCAGGGACTCAGATCCTGCAGTGCCAGACGTGTCCCCCTGCTTAAGCCAGTACATATCCGGGGCCGTCTGAAGTTTGCTAGAGAGCATTTGGATGTTCCAGAAGAGTATTGGGAGAATGTCATATGGTCAGATGAAAAAAAAGTAGAACTGTTTGGTAGAAACACAACTCATTGTGTTTGGAGGAGAGTGAATGCTGAGTTGCATCCAAAGAACACCATACCTACTGTGAAGCATGGGGGTGGCAACATCATGCTTTTGGGCTGTTTCTCTGCAAAGGGACCAGGACGACTGATCCGTGTACATGAAAGAATGAATGGGGCCATGTATCGTGAGATTTTGAGTGCAAACCTCCTTCCATCAGCAAGGGCATTGAAGATGAAACGTGGCTGAGTCTTTCAGCATGACAATGATCCCAAGCAGACAGCCAGGGCAACGAAGGAGTGGCTTCGTAAGAAGCATTTCAAGGTCCTGGAGTGGCCTAGCCTTTCTCCAGATCTCAACCCCATAGAAAACTTTGGAGGGAGTTGAAAGTCCGTGTTGCCCAGCGACAGCCCCAAAACATCACTGCTCTAGAGGAGATCTACATGGAGGAATGGGCCAACATACCAGCAACAGTGTGTGCCAACCTTGTGAAGACTTACAGAAAATGTTTGACCTCTGTCATCGCCAACAAAGGATATATAACAAAGTATTGAGATGAACTTTTGTTATTGACCAAATACTTATTTTCCACCATAATTTGCAAATAAATTCTTGAAAAAATCAGACAATGTGATTTTCTGGATTTGTTTTCTCATTTTGTCTCTCATAGTTGAGGTCTACCTATGATGTCATTTACAGGCCTCTCTCATCTTTTTAAGTGGGAGAACTTGCACAATTGGTGGCTGACTAAATACTTTTTTTTCCCCACTGTATATTGGACTTCTAGATTGGGAGGTTGTTGGTTCCTTTCAGGTTCAGCTACAGTGAGGTTCTCAGTCACATGACTGACAAGAAGGCAGCCATAAAAGTGGGCCAGGCCAGTGTGGTAACCTGAGACCCAGTATCAATTATTAAGTAGGTAGTTCAAATCTGCCAATGTTACTGTTAACCACTGGGTTTTCCTCTACAACGTCTATCGCCTTTACATTGGGGCAGTTACCTACAACTAGCCCCTTAACTACAGACTGTTCTTGTTAGGAAACAAATGCAGCAATGAGCTAAGCAGTGAGTCCCAGCACCAGTCAAACCGGATCAAAATGGTAAAAACTGTGCTGAACGTCCTGCGCTCTCCCAATCGCACCGCACCCCCACCCCCCAGAGATGTTCACCAGGGCCCCTGATGGTGGGGATGGACTTGAAGCTACTGATGGGCAGAGTGGTAGGGGCCACAGAGCGCCGGACGCACAGCACACCACCAGACACAGCAGAATAGAAACCGGAATCACTTACCAGTAGCAGGAGTAGGGATGTCAGTCTGCAGAGTAGAAAGCAGCAGATGACGGCAGGCAGTAGATGGCAGCAGAGCTCCGAAGAGTAGTTGTACGGTCCGAGTTGTCAGCGTGAGGTAGCGAAGTACAAAAAGGAAATCCAAATAGATGAGTCAAACAAGCCGGGTCGGTAACAGGAGTGCAGAGCAGAACCAAATCGGAGTTCAGGAGGATGAAGTCTGAAGGCAAGCCGGAGTCATTAGCAGGAGAGGAGAACAAGGTACAAAATCGGGAGGCCAGAAGGATAGTCAAACAACAGAAGCAGGCGGTCTAGGCAGGAGGTAACAGGAGTTAACAGGACAAAAAATATGTAACACTTACTACCAGGGAAAACTGAATAGCCAGTGAATACCTGGAGCGGAAGTCCTGAATAAGAAGGTTCCAACCAAGCCCCTGCTCTGGAAGGGAATCCCGTGGTCCGAGCAGAGAAAGACCGGCAACCCCCGCATGCCATCGCGGAGGTTTCGGCCTACCTCCCTAGGGGCCGGAAGGAGCATCTAAAGGAGAGGAAAGGCAACCCCCACATGCCGCCGCGGAGGCTCCATTCCGGCTCCTTACAGTTCTAAGTTAAATCTCTTCTGTGAGGTATGGATTCCCAGAGGGAGCAATCCTGGGCAAAGTGCCCCTCTTGGTGACACATCCAGCATGTCTGGCCTGTAAAACAAGACTTCCCACCAGACTTCAGGGGATCTGGCTTACACTCAGCATCTGCCCCATTCCCTTCTCTTCCCTTGAGTACTGGGTCATCTTGAGCTTCCTGAACAACTCCTTGATGGAGTTCATTAAAGATGGGTGAACCCCAGAAGATTACTTTCGTCTTGTGTTCGGACAAAACGAACCCTTCTGTCTGAACTTGTTCCCTGGAAGGGAAATTATTATACTCTGGGGTCTGAAGAGATAGCTATGGCTATAATAGCTGGAGGCCCATGGGAGGTGACAAAAATAAAAAACACTCTAATATTTTATACTCCATTCGCCCATATTTAGAGTTTATCCTTGCTACTATGGTGCACTCTTTTGGTGAGGCCTCCAACACAAGAGGTGAGGGACCTCTAGCAGAGGGGCTACCCACAATTCTTCAGTCTGCTCCTTTTTCTTCCAGGAAATTGCCTCCCTGAGTACCTGTTGGAGTCCACTGACATATTCGATCATGGCCTCTTCTACCACTCCCTGCACCCTCGCAAACACCTTTATCCTCACTGCTTTTTATGTCAATACTTCACCCAGTGACGTAACTAGCAAAGACTGGGACCCCCAGCAAACTTTTGACTTGGGGCCCCCCTCACGGCATTAGCGCCCCTTTTCCTGGCCCCCACACAGTATAACGCCCCATTTACACACACTATAATATGCCAAAGTGGCCTCCAGACAGTATAATGTCCCATAGCATCCCCTCCACATGGTGTAATGCCCCACAGTGGCCCCTGCACACACACAGTATTATGCCCCACAGTGGCCCCTGCACACACACAGTATTATGCCCCACAGTGGCCCCTGCACACAGTATTATGCCCACAGTGGCCCCTGAACACAGTTTTAGGCCCCACAGTTGGCCCTGCACACAGTATTATGCACCATAGTGACCCCTGCATACAGTACTATGCCCCATAATGGATCACCCACAAACTATTATTATACTTTGGGGTCTTTTCAGATCCGGGGAGGTGACAAACATAAAAATCAGTGTTACTTATCTCTCCTGGGCTCCGGTGCACTCCTTGCTGCTTTCGGCCCTCTTCAATGTCGGTACAGATGTCACGTAGGCCAGGCCGGCGTCGCGAAGCATAATGACGGTGGCCTGGCCCACGTTATGTCTGGGCCGTCACCAAACAGGCCCAAAGACTGCCAGAGAATGCTGGAGCACAGGAGAGGTAAGTAACAGTGATTTTTATGTTTCTCTCTTCCCCTGGCTTTCCGATCATATACTCTAGGGTCTGAAGAGTATAATAATAGCAGTATTTGTTGGGGTTTGCAGGCCCACGGCCTCACTTACCAATCCCGCTCCTGTTCACAGCCGCCTCCGCTTCCCCTTCTGCCCTCCAGGGGACCCCAGCAACATGATATGGATACAAAAGGGGAAGCGGAGGCGGCCATGAGTAAGAGTCGGGATAGGTAAGTATATAGGGCCCGTTAACTGCTGGGGTTACTCCAACAGGTAACAGCCTATTTAAAAAAAATATACAAGCATCAGGGGCGCGTCGGGCCCCCTAGGGTCCCGTGCCCTGTGGCAGCCACTGCCGCTGCTACCCCTGTATTTACACTACTGCCTTCACCATATACTTCCTTCAATAGACCCCAGTTTTTTTTGAGTCTTCTGTTATAACTCACTGATCTTAAAAGGATGCCGAGTGCTTGGGACAGTAGCAAAAGTCAAAGATAAGCCAATGATCAGGAAATAGTAAGAACAGGTCACAAAGAGCAAGGAGTATAGCCAGTACGTGCAATGCAATAGTAGGCGCCAATGGGAATGTGAGCAAACAATAAATAGGAAGGACCCGCCCCAGACCTGATAGGAGGATAGGCTGTCAATCACACAGGTAAGACTAAAGTTAACTCTTAGCGGAGCAGAGGGAAAGCAAGGTGGAGACGCGTGTGGCGGAAAATCAATTAAGGAGGTGAGGGAATATGACAGCGTTCAGACTGAGCAACAAGAATCTTAACCAAGGAATCAAACTGAACACGCCTCCTGCACAGCGTGCGAGCAGAGGGTGGCGCAGAGACCCGCACAGGCAGAGACGTTACAGCATGTTTCACACTAACCACTCTTGAAAAATACAGATATGTGCAGCTTGTCTAAAAGCAACTTATTTTAATTATAAGTTATCACACAGTAATATGCTAACTATCCTATATGTCTATAACCACCGAGTCAGGAAAGGATAATCAATTGCATTGTGTCAAAACTTTGTTAGAATGTTGTGAAATTGTTGTGTATTAGTGATATGAGAAATTGGAGTCCTTATTTAAATTGGAGATCAATTATAGGGAGTCTATCACTGGGAAAATCACTTTTTAAGTAAGCATATATTCAAATAGCCTTTATAAAGGCTAATGCAGGCATACCTCTATTTTCTTTTTCTTCCTAGTATTTTTTTCAAAAATAAATTTTTCTCCATATGCAAATGATCTTCACAGAGCACAGGGGGCGTTATCCCTGTGCTCCGAGCTGCATCATCAGAATTTTAACGCCTCCGCCTAGATAAATCAATGGCCCCTTCTTGTAAAGTCATGCCTCCTTCTCCTCTTAGCAGCTGCTTCTGATGTGTGCACAAAATCTCACGCATGTGCTGTATGCTCGGCCACTTTGGGTTCGGGCTGAGCGTACAACGCATGTTAAGTGCCCCTTCCTTATTCTCTGCGCGTGTACTGCATATGGAGTAAAACTGGATTTTTGAAAAAAATACTGGGAGGAAAAAGAAAATAGAGGTATACCTGGAATAGCCTTTATAAAGGCTGTTTATAAAAGCCTTTATAAATGCTACATGCTTACTTAAAAAGTGATTTTCCCAATGATAGACTCCTTTTAAGTGTGGACACCCAACTCAGTTATCTTTGGTAGCAATGGGGTCCCCCTAATTAGGACACGTACCCCCATTGGCAGATAAGAAAATCCCCTTATTTGGCCTGACATAGTATAACATTCAATCCATTTTTTTGGCCCCCAAATGATATACAGCCCACTTTTTTTGGCCCACCAATGATACATGACCGGCTTTTTCTGGTCCTGCATAAGTTATATAACCTACTTTTTCTGGACAGGTGAGTAAAAATTATCGTCTGTTACCTTATGCCATAACACACTAAGTAGAGGCCAATTAAAAAAAATGCCGCCCCCCAGTTTATTCCATGAGGAGCCGCCTGAGGCCATCGCCTCAGGTCACCTCTTGGAAGGTGCACCCTTGGGTTCATGCCTAGATGAGTCAGATCTGATCTTGGCTCAGGCAAAGAGAAGTACAGAACATGTAGTATTGCATTATACTGTAGATTGGCACTACTAGTCAGCCAGTCAGTGCACTTCACTAATTCAGGGGATATACCAGTGAAATGACCATGCTGATTTGTTGGAACCTTGTTGCCACTGTTGTCCAAGGGTTTTATCTGGTATTGCAACTCAACTTTATTCACCTTAGCTGCAATATCAGGCAGCCCATGGGGGTTAATAGTGTCTTTTTTGAACCTCAACAATCCATATTATATTATTATTATTATTATTATTATTATTATTATTATTATTATTATTATTATTATATTATACTCTAATAATATAAAATCATTTATTTCCAGGATTCATAAAGCTGGAATTATAAGTGCTTTTTATATTAATACTATGAAATAAATTGCATTTTGGTCTCATTTTTCCATATTTTGTAGCTATATCTATAGTTTTAAATGTAATTACTGATGTGTTTTCAACTTTAGTTAAAGCCTGGTAACTCTAATTAGCACATTATATGCTCTCCTTAGAGACTTGTGTTGCTGATAAGCTAAATTTACTGTGTGATGTTTACCTGTTCCTTGTGGACAAGTACTACGTCACTAAAGAGCACCATGCAGTTTGGAAAGTAGTACAAACTCTTCGCAAACTAGCTTTTTTTAGTTGTTCTATAATTATCACTGCATACTAATAATAAAAACTGTTATAAACGTAAATTGCACATTTTAACTACATGTGTTTTCCAAGTGCTTATAAAATACACTTCATTTAACAGCTGGCAATATCTCTGTGGGGATGTGCATGGTACAAATATATTCATAGTCCATCCTGTTAAATAAAAGCATTATTCATTGGATTGATTTAAAGTCTACATAAGTTCTCTCTACATAAATCTGAAAATTCTTAAATAGTTATTTTGTCAAGAATTTCATGGATTTTAGAAGATGAATGCATTCATGTTATTGAATAAGGACAGAGATAACTTTAGAAAATTGGGAAAAGGTCTCAATGATAACATCAGCATGTCCCTGTCATCCCTTTTTAGTGCCCGCCCCGATCTCATTCTGGTACAGTGACACATTTATGAAATGAAATGGGAAATACAGAAGTTGCCTCTAGAGTTCAAACTGATAACTTTTATTCGACCACATTAAAAGTATCAAAATATTAAAGAAATCTGGAAGCAATTTATGCCAAAAAATAACCTTGTGCAAATGCCATATACCAAATGTATTAAAGACTTGTCATGTCTCCTCTGTAACTTGAAGATCCTGTGCCCCAATGCAAAATTTGTAATGGGGCCCTCACTTACCATATGCCATCTATAATACTGGTGTCTTTAAGCCCCCTCAGGTTCCTGGGCCTGGTAATGATTGCCCTTGGTCCCAGATGTAGCTACACCCCCGATGCCAAGTGTACCACTACATAGTAATGATACTGTTATTATGCTAATCGGTTTTAATCGCCATAAATAATTATTTTTTGTTTTTTCAATTAATCTCATGGCTGGTATTGTGTCTCAGGGCTCTTTGGATCACTAAATCAAGCTCAAACACCTATGTTAATTAGTTTGTCTGATGAGTCCATTATTAAGCAGAGCACAGGTTTCAAGCATTAAGGGGAAGAAAAAGGATCTCTTTGCTGCCAAAAAGTGTTAAATAGTGCAATGCCTTGGACAAGGTTTGAAAACATTAGATATTGCACAGAAACCTAAGTATGATCATCGCAATGTAAAAAGATTTGTGGCTGATTTATAGAACAGACGAGTTTGGGCAGATAAAGGCATAATGAGGAAGGTTCCTGTCAGATAAACTGATCGGATTAAGAGAGCAGCAAACAGGTATTTGAAGCTGCAGGTGCCTCTAGAGTCCCACAAACCTCAAGGTGTAGGATCCTCCAGAGGCTTAAAGTTGTGCATAAACCTATTTATCAGCTACCCCTAAACAGTGCTCACAAGCAGAAACAGTTGCAGTGGGCCCAGACTTACATGAAGACTAATTTTGAAACAGTCTTGTTTACTGATGAGTGCTTGAATGGTCCAGATGGATGGAGTAGTGGATGGTTGGTGGCTGGCCACCATGTCCCAACGAGGCTGTGATGTCAGCAAGGAGATGGCAGAGTCATATTTTGGGCCGGAATCATGGGATTCTGTGGATACCTGCTATTACCAGTGCACTAAAAGTTCCAGCATACTGCCTGCTGTATTGTGGATACCTGCTACTGCCTGCTGCTGCATGTGGATACCCACTGCTACCTGCTGCACTGTGGATACCTGCTACTGCCTGCTGCTGCATGTGGATACCCGCTGCTACCTGCTGCACTGTGGATGCCTGCTACTGCCTGCTGAACTGTGGATACCTGCTACTACCACTGCACTACAAGTTCCAGCATACTACCTGTTGCACTACAGATCCCAGCCATTGATCTCCGGAAGCCCGGTAAGAGAGTATAGACACAAGGAAAACCCAAAAGTCATTGTCTCAAAAATTAGAATAATTAACCCAAAACAGCTGCAAAGGTTTCCTAAGCATTTAAAAAGGTCCCTTAGTCTGGTTCAGTAGGCGACACAATCATGGGGAAGACTGCTGACTTGACAGATGTCCAGAAGGCAGTCACTGACACACTCCACAAGGAGGATAAGCCACAAAAGATCATTGCTAAAGAAGCTGGCTGTTCACAGAGTGCTGTACAGTATCAAAGCATATTAATGGAAAGTTGAGTGGAAGGAAAAAGTGTGGTAGAAAAAGGTGCACAAGCAACTGGGATAACCACAGCCTTGATAGGATTGTTAAGAAAAGGCCATTCAAAAATTTTGGGGAGATTCACAAGGAGTTGACTGCTGCTGGAGTCAGTGCTTCAAGAGCCACCACACACAGACGTATCCAGGACATGGGCTACAAGTGTCGCATTCCATGTGTCAAGCCACTCATGACCAATTGACAACGCCAGAAGCATCTTACCTGAGCCAAGGAGAGGAAGAACTGGACTGTTGCTCAATGGTCAAAGGTGTTGTTTTGAGATGAAAGTAAATTTTGCATTTCATTTGGAAATCAAGGGCCCAGAGTCTGGAGGAAGAGTGGAGAGGCCACAATCCAAGCTGCTTGAGGTCTAGTGTGAAGTTTCCACAATCAGTGATGGTTTGGGGAGCCATGTCATCTGCTGGTGTAGGTCCACTGTGTTTTATCAAGACCAAATTCAACGCAGCCGTCTACCAGGAAATTCTAGAGCACTTCATACTTCCCTCTGCTGACAAGCTTTTTGGAGATGGAATTTTCATTTTCCAACAGGACTTGGCACCTGTCCACACTGCCAAAAGTACCAATACCTGGTTTAATAACCACAGTATCACTGTGCTTGATTGGCCAGCAAACTCGCCGGACCTTAACCCATAGAGAATCTATAGGGTATTGCCAAGAGGAAGATGGGAGACACTGGACCCAACAATGCAGACGAGCTGAAGGCTGTTATCAAAGCAACCTGGGCTTCCATAACACCTCTGCAGTGCCACAGGCTGATCGCCTGCATGCCACACCGCACTGATGCAGTCATTCATGCAGAAGGAGCCCCGACCAAGTATTGAGTGCATTTACTGTACATACTTTTCATTTGGCCAACATTTCTGTGTTAAATAATTTTTTACAGTTGGTCTTATATAATATTCTAATTTTCTGAGATAATGACTTTTGGGTTTTCCTTGGCTGTAAGCCATAATCAACATTAACATAAATAAACACTTGAAAAAGTTCACTCTGTTTGTAATGACTCAATATAATATATGTTTTTCACTTTTTCAATTGAATTACTAAAAAAAAAAAAAACTTTTTGATGATATTCTAATTTATTGAGATGCGCTTGTATATATAATTTTTGACTGACTGCTTTCTTCCATGGTACAAAATAAAGAACCATGCTTTCCATAGCAAAATCATCTTCATGCATGACAATGCACCATCTCCTGCAGCAAAGAATACCTCTTAGTCACTAGCTGCTATGTTCATAAATGGAGAAAACTCATGGTGTGGCCACCATTCTCCCCTGACCTCAACTCTATTGAGAACCTTTGGAGTATCCGCAAGCAAAAGATCTATGATGATAGGAAGTAGTTCACATCAAAACATCAGCTCTGGGAGGCTATTCTGACATTTTGCCCAGAAATTCAGTCAGAAACTATCCAAAAACTCACAAGTTCATTGAGTGCAAGAAGATTTTCAGTTCTTTACAACCTATTAAATGTTTAGAAACTGTTGTGCAGAATAATTTGGAATAGTGGATTTTGATTTTTAATTTGTTAAAAAATAATGATAATAAATAATAAAATAATGATAAAATAATGAATTGACTATTTAGAAACATCAGAGAAAAATATAATTTAGAATGTGGTGTATTATCAAGTGGGCAGTCCACCTACTTAACATTAAACTTCTTTTAATAGCCAAGTCAAATTGCAAAGATATCTTTAGAACTAGGCAAACTATAGAAATAATATTTGGCAGATTCAGTGCAGCAATGGCATTCTAGGGTTTGACAGGAGAGTGTAGTTTTGCAGGAAATCTGTGTGGCTTGTCCAAAAAGGGGCTTACATGTGGCAATGAGCACTGAAATTTTGACACAAAGTAAGTAATAGATGGTATAAACTTAGGCTAAAGATGAAACAAATTTATCATTCAACATCTGTGATAAATCAGGCAACCATTAAAACTACATTATTTAATCTGTCTGAATATTACACCAGGTTAGTAAATCTGCCCCATAGTCTTACCACTATTAAGGAGCTGAGAGTAACAACTGGTCTGCAGTTTTTACTCTCAGCAACTTAAAAAGTAAACTCTGTATATGCCACGCTACCTAGTCACCGTATATCAACAAATATGGATATCAAATTGTTGCATAGTAAAAGTCAATGAAAATTTGTATAGAGAACAGTAATAGAAGACAAAATAATAAGCAATATACAATAATAAAAGCATCAGTGTGAAATTATAAAAAAAAAAAAAATGAGAAAAACCAGAAGAACAGAAAGACCAGAAGAACAGAAACCCAAGCGCAGGTGTGGACCTAGAGTTACTTTACATCATTTTTTGCAATAAATACAGATCAGATAACATAGGAAATAACCAGGAAACAGAAAGATGTATAATGTCAACACCAAAAAGGAAGTATCCATTTCATATGCAGTACTACAATATGTAAAAATAATGCTGTTTACATCTCACAATTTATACCAGCCTGTGTCCCGAAAAAACCTATTAGTCAAGTTAAAGTTAGCTGCAACAGATTATTTCATGCATTATGTTGCAAGTTAAGGTTTTCTATATCTGTGTGCCAACCTGCTAGACACCTTCCAAGTCATAACCCTAGATACTTGCAATGTCTAATGTCTATGAAAAGCAGGGTAAAAATTCAGTCTTAAATTGGGTGTCAACACTTGGTAAGTGACAAGTAGTTTGTTAGCAGTACTGAAAAGGCTACTAAAATACTCAGGGTCTCTTCAGGCACCAGAATATAATAATTGGAGGCAAGGGAGGATGCGTAATAAAACCCCAAAAAACACATATTCACTTTCCTCAGATTGAGCGCGGCATACAGTCTTCTTTCCCAGACATCCTCAGTATCTTCCTGCTCTCTCCTTAATATCATGTAAAATACACTAATTTAAGGGGTGTGCAGATCTCCCAAATCTCCTCTTAACTCAGACTCCAAACACCACATAGTATATCTTAATAGTATAACTTCCTCTCTACTGTACTTTTTTAATATGAATAAACACCGTTTTTAAAGAATGACATGGGTTTGGCCTCCTTTTGTTTTAAAGTCTCACACCTTTCCATCTCCATAAACCTCTTAAACTATGACAGCATATCTTCTATCAATGGAAGGACTGCAACAGTTTCAGTAAAATATATTCCGACAGATTTACTATTACTGTCTACGTTTTAGTTAACACAAACCTAGATAAGACAGTCTTAAACTGGCCCAGATTTATCACAATGGCTGATGCTGGATGATAAATCTGTGAACATCTTTAGACTGTCTATTATAACTTTCCACCACTTATTAGTTGACTTAGTTTCACACAAAATAGTACCAAAATCATGGCACATTTTTTTGGAATACAGTGGTTAATCTCACCACTGAAGATACCTTCATACTGCATTATATAACTCATCAATTACCCATTGGACATTTGACCTATAGCAAACCAAGGTATTGACCCTACAAAATGATCAAGCCCCTCACTGTAATATCATAGCGATCCTCAATCTCAGAAATCTAAGTTTATTTATCTATCTTTATAAAAGTAAACCAACATTTCAACAATAAGTAAAATTTTGGCAAGGGTAAGATTTTCTACCTAAATCCAAATTGCCACCAAGACAACCCAATTTGCCTTTTCGAAGGCTGTTCACACTTAGGTTCTAAAAGCGCAATCTCAGCACAATTCCTAATTCCAAGATTCCATAGTACTATCTTTGAGTCCTATACAAATAAATTTACCAAAATACACATACTCAATTTATTTCATACTTTCTTTACATCCTCTGAGGGATGCATCGGATCTACACAAATCATTTTTGGAAATGTATTAAAACATGAAAAAAAAACCTACATAAATTTGTTATTGCTGTGATTGTACTGACCTGCAGATTATACGTAATATGTGATTTTAACTAAGTGTGAATGCTGAACAAATGAAAACTAAGAAAACTGCATTTTTTTCCAATTTCACCCTATTCTTCATGTTTTCTAGTTTCCCAGTACATTGTACATATTGAGCAGTCAATGGTGCCATTATGAAATACAATTTGTCTTGCCAAAAATAAGCCCTCATACTACTAGATGAACAGAGAATTGAATAAATTATGGCTTTTGGAAGTCAGGGAGGAAAAAACACAAAAATGGAAAATTAAATAGAAAAACCATGAAAGCCTGGGGCTAATCCACTTCAATGTGTCCCCAGCCTAAAGGCCATGTATATTCGAACTTAGAAAAACAGTCGGCTGTTCATATTTTGCTTCCCAAGTGTGATGCACTAAAATTACAGCATCATTCTGGTTTATCATGCTATCAGCTGCAGAACTGCTGGACCAGGGCTCTTGTGCCCCACATTCACAGCATCATGTGAGTAGAGCATTATAGTGCAGACACACAGACTGTATTTCTCAGGCTGAATATTTTTGTGTGAAAAGGACCTAAACACATATAGAAATTTGACACTGAATTTGTCAAGCAGAAAATAGAGTAGATATTTTTTTTTCTGCTTGTCAAAAACCGACAAGGTTTTGATGCCACTGTATTTTGCCTATTTTACCTTTATTGGGAAGAGCCAAATTCCACATCAAATTCTACGTCCAATTCCATTCCAATGGAAAAGGTGTATTTTCTACCTCCCATTCATTTCAGTTCTCAGGCAAAATCCAAGAAGTGAAGAATGAGAAGGACACTTATTTTTTTTTTCGCTAAATGAAAAAGTAAGCTGCTGCCTCTCAGTGAAATGAATTAGAGGCAGATTTCAGGTGGAAGTTAAGGTGGATTTTGAGGCAAATTCTCCCTCAAAGTGTCAAATTCCTGTGTGGGGACACCCCCTATGGGGATGTGAAAAACTCCATTCCATGCACGACAATCATCTCTGCACCCTTCCACGGTACATCTTAACTCATAATACGATCGGTAACAGAATGGCCCCCCTGCTGTTCGATTGCGGGAGCCATTCCGTTACCATAGCAGCCGGGAGCCTTCCGAAGGCTCCCAGGCCTCCCATAGTAATGTACAGTAACTACTGAAGTCTGCCTGAAGCAGGCTTCAATAGTTACATAGGGAATCTGCCATAGACTGCAATACAGTAGTATGAAGATTTGAAGATCACATGTTCAAGCCCCCTAGGAGGGCTAAAAAATAAAAAAAAAAAAAAAAGCTTATAAAAATTTTTAAAAAACCTAAAAGTTTAACCCCTTAACGACCCAGGGCGTAATAGTATGTCCTGAGTCGCATGACAATGTATGGAGAGCGCTCAGGAGCTAAGCGCTCTCCATACACCGTGGGTATAATACAGCCAGGACCCGCCGCTAACAGCAGCAATCGGTGCCTGCACCAATCGTGGCTGTTAACCCTTTAGATGTCGCGGTCAAACGGGACTGCGGCATCTAAATTGTGCAGCCGCCACAGGCGCCGCCATTTTTACCTGATCGTCACCCTCCAGAACATCATCGAAGGGCGGCGATTGGTTGCCATGACAGCCGGGAGCCTATTGAAGGCTCCCAGGCCTGTCAATACATTAGAGCTATTACACGATGCCAGAGGCATCGTCTAATAGCAGTAACGGCATTTTGTTATTCACTGCGATACAGTAGTATTTCAGTGAATAGTATGATCGATAAGATTCCCTAGGTTTCAAGGTCCCTAGGGAGTCTGATCATACAAGTAAAAGTATTAAAAAAAAAAAGTTTTAAAAGTATGAAAAAATAAAAAAAAACACAAAAGTTCAAATCACCCCCCTTTCCCTAGATCAGATATAAAAGTAAATAAACAAAAGTAAGCATAAACACTTATAATAAGTATAATAAGCACAGCATATTGAATAGTGACATTACAAAGTACAATTTGTTTCGCAAACAATAAGCCATCATGTTACTCTTGGAATGTGGGGAGGGAAAAACGAAAATGCAAAAACAAAAAATGGCCCGGTCATTAAGGGGTTAAATAACCCCCTTTCCCTAGATCACATATAAATATAAATAAATAAAAGTAAACATACACACATTAGACAACCCAAAGTCTGAAAATGCCCAAACTGTTAAAATATAAAAAAAAATTGTCCCATACTGTAAATGCCATAGCAGGAAAAAAAAAATTAAAATGGCTGAATTGGTTTTTTTTTCGCCACTTTGCCTCCATAAAGAATGAAATAAAAGGTGATCAAAACATCATACATTCCCCAACATGGTATCAATAAAAACTACGTATTGTCCCACAAAAAAAGACACTTTACACAGTTCTGTACATTGAAATATACGAAAGTTACAGGTGTCAGAATATAGTGAATCAAAGAATTTTTTTTCTTCAAAATGTAAAATTTTTGTAAAGTTATTAAAATTGGAAAAATGCTATATGTGGTATCACCATGATCGTACCGACACAAAGAATAAAGCTAACATAGCATTTTTACCGCACAGTTGAAGCCAGTAAAACAAAACCCATAAGAATATGGCAGTACTGCATTATATTTCCTGCTATGGGCAGCATGGTGGCTCAGTGGTTAGCACTGCAGCCTTGCAGCACTAGAGTCCTGGAGTCCATCTGCAAGGAGTTTGTATGTTCTCCCCGTGTTTGTGTGGGTTTCCTCCTGCACTCCAAAGACATACTGATGGGACAGTGACTAACTGTGTCTGTAAAGCGCTGCGGAATATGATGGCTCTATACAAGTAAGCACACAAAAAAAAAAAAAAATTATATTTTTTTTCTATTCCATCTCATTCTGAACATTTTTCCTGCTTCCCAGTACATTGCACAGAATAATCGTTGATTATGTAGATAATCTGTTTTCCCTTAGTCCGAACAGCAGCACAATATGGGGTATTTCTGCCCCTGTGTGCTGATAGGACAGGCGGAACTTTTAATTAACATAATTAATTCCCCTATAAGAGGTAAAGAAGACCTTCCCCCCTCGTGTCAGTTATAAAGAACAAAAAACGTACAAGAAACCACAGTACTATTCCAGGGAGGGAAAACTTGTGCTGCTGTTCGGACTAAGGGAAAACAGATTATCTACATAATCAACGATTCCCCTTACGTCCAACAGCAGCACAATATGGGGATGTAGCAAGAAGACCCCTAGGGAGGGCCCTCTTGGCATACGGTACTCAATACAGAATGGCCAAAGGCAGTAGCCTCTGAACAACGCTTGTCTAATCTACTGTATAGTGCTTTACAAATATCAACGGAACAGAAAGATTCTCTGCCCAAGAAGTAGAGATGGCTCTAGTCGAGTGGGCTTTTACAAAACTAGGAGGGGATAACCCCTGGGAGGAAAAAGCCACCTTTATTGCCTCCTTTATCCATTTAGCCAAGGAGGGCTTTGATGCTTTTAAACCCCTGTTTCTACCGAAGTAGTTTATTAGAAGGTTGTGGGACTTTCTAAAGGGACCTGAACGTTGAAGATAGATCCGAAGGCATCTTACAAGATCCAAAGAGTGAAGTTTCTTCTCCTCCTCAGTAGAGGGGGAAGGAAAGAAGGTTGGCAAGGATATTATCTGATGTATGTTACAACGAGAAGGTACTTTTGGAATAAACCCAGGAAGAAATTTCAACTGGACTCTGTCAGGAAAAAAGGAGATGTATGGCTCTACAGTACAGCAGATAGAGCTTTTAACTCACTCACTCTTTTGGCAGAGGTAATGGCAAGCAAGAAAGTGACCTTAGAAGTCAAAAATTTTAATTCCACCTCCTCGAGTGGTTCAAAGGGAGGCCTGCATAGGCCTGAAAGAACTGTGGAGAAGTCCCATTGAGGAATGGGAGCATACACAGAGGGTTTTAACCTTACCGCACCTTTCAGGAATCTAGAAATCAAAGGATCCTGAGAAAGACACCTCCCCAAACAGGCAGAAAGGGCAGCCACATGGACTTTTAATGTCGCAGGAGTAAGACCCTTATCCAGACTGTCCTGAAGAAATTCTAGCAGAGCCTCAGCCGGAGGATCTGAACTATCCACTTCTTTATTGGAGCACCAAGCTCTGAAGATGTTACTTATTCTCTGGTAACCTCTGGTCGTGGAAGGGGCTCTGGAACAGGACAAGATCTTCAGGATGGCTTCAGACAGTCCTCTAGATAAGGACTGGTCAACTTCCAGGCTGTCAAGTTGAATCTTCTCAGATCCTGGCATGACTGATTTCCTTGAACTACCAGGTTCTGGATTAGGGGAAGCCTCCAATAAGTCCCTCGACTCATCTGAATGAGTTGGGAAAACCAAGCTCTTTTTGGCCAAAACGGTATGATGGCAATTACCGTGGCTTGGTCCTGTCTTACTTTCATCAATACCCTCGGTATCATGGAAAGTGGAGGGAAGATGTATGCCAGCCTGAACCTCCACGGGATGGACAGGGCATCCACTGCCAAGGGATTGTCCTCCTGATATAGAGAACAGAACTTCTCCACCTTGGCATTGAGTCTGGTGGCCATGAGGTCTACTTCCGGGAGACCCCACCTCAGGGTGATATGATGAAAAATCTCCTGATTGAGGGACCACTTGCCTGACACTGTTAGGCCCCGACTCAACCGGTACACTAATATGTTCAGGGATTCTGGGATATGAACTGCGGAGATAGGGGTTAAATTCTTTCCTGCCCAGGAAAAGATGAGGTTCGTTTCCCTTAGTAGGGATAAAGATCTGGTGCCTCCTTCTTTGTTCAGATAGAGAACTGTTGTCATGTTGTCTGACCAAACCTTTACTGCTTTCCCTCGGAGAAGGGGAGAGAAATGGAGGAGTGCCAGGCAAACAGCTCTGAGTTCTCACCAATTTGATGATATGGCTTTCTCTATCCAATTCCATGTTCCCCTTATGGGAATCTCTTCTAGATGCGCTCCCCAACCAGAGAGGGATGCATAGGTGGTCAACAGGGTCCAGGCAGGCTGGACCGTGGACATCCCGTCTTTGAGATGGCTCCACCATCTGAGGGAAAGACGGGCTTTGCAAATTCTTGTCCAGACCCAGCGTGCTGTGGTTCCAAACTTCCAGAATCTCCTTCTGGAGGGGGCGCATATGCCATAGGGCCCAAGGGACTGCATCTGCAGACACTGACATGAGACCCAGAAGCTTCATCGCCATTCTGATGGAAACCTGCTTGGTCAGGTATAAATAACGTATTGCCCTGATGATCCTCTCCTTTCTGAGGAGTGGTAATGATATTCTCATCTGATCGGAGTCGAGGATAAAGCCTAGGAATTTTTTCCGTGTGGAAGGTTTGACCTCCGATTTTTCCAGTTTATAATCCAGCCTAACCGCTGGAGAAACATAACGACTAACTGGAGATGATGGAGAAGAATCTTTTCTGTTCTGGCTTTTATCAGCCAGTCGTCCATGTATGGCACGGTAAACAACCCCTGGAACCTAAGAGCCGCCGCTACAGGGGCTACCACCTTGGTAAGGGTGTGAGGAGCCAAGGAGATGCCGAAGGGTAATGCTGTGAACTGAAGATGTTGAGTCCGGCCGACAACCGTTACCGCGATCCTTAGATACCTTCTGTGAGGAGGATACATCGGGATGTGTAGATATGCATCCTTCAAGTCTAAGGTGACAAGGACATCATCGGGCTGAAGAAAGGCAACCGATTTTATAGTTTCCATACGGAACTGTTTTCTCTGGATGAAATGGTTTAGGAACGTTAGATCTATTATTACTCTCCAGTCTCCTGATGGTTTGGCATAACCCCGTTGTATCACCTGAAGGACCCAAGGATCCTGAATGTGTTCTTGCCAAGCGGGGAGAAAGTGAGAGAGGCGACCTCCAACCGGTAATAAAGCCACCGAGGGGGGAAAACTGGTGGCATCAAAAATCAGGCTTTTTACCTAGCTTCCCTTTAGGGATACTGCGACCAGATCCCCTGGCTTGATAACCAGAACACCTCTGATACTGAGGCCTGGATTGAGGTTGACGCTGAAAACCTCTACCCCGACCTGAAGGCCTAGATCTTCCTCTGAAAGACTGAGGAAAGCATTTCCCCTTTTTATCAGCTAGACCCTCCATAATATCATCAAGAGCTTTACCAAAGAGCTTGCCCAGCTCAAAGGGCAGGGAGCAGATATTATATTTGGAGGTGTTGTCTGCTCTCCAGGGTTTAAGCCATAGTGGCCTTCTGGCAGCCGTAGAAAGAGCCATAGATTTGGCTGCTATCTTCACTTGATGAACGGAGGCTTCGGATAGGTAATCTGCCGATAAGCAAATTGAATTCAGGAAAGACAAAAGACTGTCCCTGGAGACACCAGAGTCAATATCGCTCTCTAGTTTGGAGAAGTCTGCTCTCAATTTATTTGCTACCTCACTGGAAGCAATTCCAACAGAAGCCTGGGCAGAGGCTGCAGAGTAAACTTTCCTGAGTGTACACTCAGTGTGTCTATCCATGGGGTCTTGTAAATTAGAACCATCTTCAGCCGGTACAACCGTACAGCGGGATAATTTAGCCACGGCCATATTTACTTTGGGCGGGGGGCCCCAGCAGTCCTGTTGAACCTCCGTAATTGGAAAGAGGGTCCTAAATCTCCTGGATAGAAAAAAAGGTTTTTCTGGACGTTTCCATTCTGCCATCATTGCTTTGTTAAGAGTAGCATCCACTTGGAAAGCCCTTGGCCCTCTATAGGTGGAGCATGAGACTTCCCCTGGGTCAACATCACGATCGCCTGACCGGATGGACTTAAGCAATTTCAGCATTTTTTCCAAAGGAAAAAGAGGCCTGCCGAATGCCTCAGGATCTTCATCAGAAGTCTTTGTCTCGTCCAAGATCTGAAAATCCTATTCATAGGAACCGGCAGAGTGAGATTGCCGCTTCATGTGTGGTCTTTTGGAAACCTGGGAGACAGAATCCTTGATCTCCCTCATAGAGTCTTCAACATATTCCTTTACCCAGGTAATGACATCCCGTAATGAAGGCTCATCAGCAGGAGGACCTCGACACTGGCGGCAGCGGATATACTCGTACCCATCTGGAAGGGGAGTGTCACAATCCCTGCAAGCAAGATGTCTACGCTTGGTGGAGCTTTTTCTTCTGGGTACGTCATCACCGTTAGAGGGAGAAGAAGAAATCTAGGGAATAAAAACCGAAAAATGAAGGTCGAATTTTTTTTTTTTTTTGCTTAGAGCAAAAAAAACTACCGTGCAACTTGATAGAAATTAGAAATTCAGGAAAATCCCAATACAAGCCACAAAAATGGTAGAGATACCAACTGTGGAGACTTCTCTAGAGATAGACAAGTCATAGAATGCATCTATTCTCCCAAATAAATAGGAGGAGAAACTAGGGGGGTGGGGCCAAGGAAGGGGTAAAAGGATCCAGAAGGAATGAATTTAATAAAAAGAGGAAACCACCCCCCAAAGGGACGCAAGCCCCTCAAAACACTCAAATACTGAAAAATCCAACTTTGGATTTTAAAACCGGCATTTTTCCCGGACGCCGGCCGGAAAGAAAGACTGGAGAGGGGAAAATCAAGGTAAGGAACGCGCAATAGCACGATAACCAAACAATATTCCAGTCCCCAGGTAAAGAGACCTCTGAAATCTTCCCACAGAGAGAAGATGAGAAGAAAGAAGAAGAAGAAGTAAGAAAAAAGAAGCCACCTAAATGTAAGTAGCTTAAAACCTAGGGAGGTAAAGAAGCCTCCCTCCACCTGTCCTACCACACAGGACAGAAATAAAACACAAGGGGGAAGGTCTCCTTTACCTCCTAAAGGGGAATTAATTATGTTAATTAAAAGTTCTGCCTGTCCTATCAGCACACAGGGGCAAATACCCCATCTTGTGCTGCTGTTGGACGTAAGGGGAATAATTGTTACCATTTTGAAGTACATGCAAAAATCAGGCCTCAAATAACTACGTAAATAGTAAAATAAGAAAGTTATGGATTTTGGAATGCAGGATGTTAAAAATGGAAAATATGAAAATGAAAAATGTTTGCATCCTGTATTTATATATTTATCTGATATTTTATTACATTTTTTTTTAAACTGGAGGTCTTAAAAAAAATGCCATATAATGCAGATAATGCCACATATAATGCCACTGCCACAGAGAAAAACAGTTGTTGCACAATGACATGACTACAGTGAGAATACAAGCCTGGAGCGCAAATCCTAAATATGAGTCAATTTAAAATTAAATTTGTCAAAAAAACACTGGTAAAAAAGAAAAAGTCTTATTCCTTTCCACATTGCATTAACCACTTCCGTACCGCCCATAGACTATATACGTCTAAGTGGTGGTTGTCTAGTTCTGCAAGGACGTATCGGTACATCCAGCAGAAATAGCTCTACTGCGTCCCCCCACTGTACTGAACTCTGAGGTCCCGCTGTCAATAGACAGCGGAGACCTTAAAGCTTTGCACAGAGACCACTCTGTGGTCTCTGGGCAGTCGGCACATGAGCCGATTGCTCCACTGTGCCCCCACCCCCCTCCTGTACTTAGGTCTGAGGTCCCGCTGTTAACATTGACTGGCACATGAGCAGAATATGCTCCTTTGCGCCCCTCCCCCTTCCCCTCCATCCCCCTTGCACACAGCTCCGAAATTTCTGCTGTCAATAGACAGCAGGGATCTCAGAGCTTTGCCCGAGACCACTCTGTGTGGTCTCCCAGCATGTGATCGCTGTGACAGCCAGTCACAGCAATCACAATGAAGTTTGTCACATAGTGTCACATAGTGACAAACTTCATTGACTGAATGCCTATCTCCCTCTCCTTAGCCTAGCAGAGCGGGAGATCAGCACTTCTGCTTCCATCCCCAGCAATACTCCGTGGTCAGATGTCAGAAGACAGCTATGATCACGGAGTTTTGCCCAGAGACCACCCTGATTGGGCATAGTGGTCTCTGGGGCATGTGAACACTGTGACAGCCTGACACAGTGCTCACATAAAGTTTATTTATTAAATAAAACATATATAAAAAGTGGCTTTCAATCTCCCTCTCCTCAGATTAAGGCAGAGAGGGAGATTGGTAAATAAAAATCACTATCACACACACACACACACACACACACACACACACTCCCCCTTTGAGTGCCCCCCACTCTCTTCTGTCTCCCATATCTATCTAGCTCATATCTATCTATTTATCTATCTATCTATCTATCTATCTATCTACAGTGGGGAAAAAAAGTATGCCAAACTTGTGAAGACTTACAGAAAACGTTTGACCTCTGTCATTGCCAACAAAGGATATATAACAAAGTATTGAGGTGAACTTTTGTTATTGACCAAATACTTATTTTCCACCATAATTTGCAAATAAATTCTTTAAAAATCAGACAATGTGATTTTCTGGATTTGTTTTCTCATTTTGTCTCTCATAGTTGAGGTCTACCTATGATGTCAATTACAGGCCTCTCATCTTTTTAAGTGGGAGAACTTGCACAATTGGTGGCTGACTAAATACTTTTTCCCCACTCTATCTATCTATCTATCTATCTATCTATCTATCTATCTATCGATCTATCTATCTCATATCTATTTATCTCTCTCCTATCTATCTATCTATCTATCTATCTATCTATCTATCTATCTATCTATCTCATATCTATTTATCTATCTATCTATCTATCTATCTATCTATCTCATATCTATTTATCTATCTCTTCTATCTATCTATCTATCTATCTATCTATCTATCTATCTATCTATCTATCTATCTATCTATCTATCTCATATCTATTTATCTATCTCTCGTATCTATCTATCTATCTATCTATCTATCTATCTATCTATCTATCTATCTATCTCTCTTTTATCTATTTTATCCATCTATCTACATAAATTCATATTTTTTGTGACCCATAAATAAAGATTATTATTCCACTTTTAGGATGCAGACATGCAGCAGTTCAGGCGGTACAAAATTTATTATCTACAACTTGTTACTGGCCATCTGGTGTGCGGTCAGAGCCGCTGCATGTATCTGCACCCTAAAATACGTTTGTCATATAAAAGAAGATTTTTTTTGTGCTATATACATGAAGGTTATTGTCATACTTTTAGGGTGCAGACAGGCAGTGGCTCTGGACGCACATAGTATAGGGAAGAAATGTATTCATTATTGTCTACAACTTTTTACTCGCCGTGCGGTCAGAGTCGTTGCATGTTTCTGCAGCCTAAAATACATTTGTCATATAAAGGCAGATTTTATTGTGCCATATACATGAAGGTTATTGTCATTATTGTATTATTGTTATTGTATGGTGTCAGCAAGCCAGCTATGGAAAATTTGGCATCCGGAAGCGCACCATTCATTGCAGGCTCTGCTGTAGACCCAGCAAGTAAGGAACGCACCTACATTTGGTATCTATGAAAACAGCATTAAGTTGCTAAATATATTATCAGGTGTGTTTTTCAAGTAGCACTCACCAGATTTTAAAAATAGTCACCTGAATTCACATACAGTCATATGAAAAAGTTTGGGCACCCCTATTAATCTTAATCATTTTTAGTTCTAAATAGTTGGGTGTTTGCAACAGCCATTTCAATTTGATATATCTAATAACTGATGGACACAGTAATATTTCAGGATTGAAATGAGGTTTATTGTACTAACAGAAAATGTGCAATATGCATTAAACCAAAATTTGACCGGTGCAAAAATTTGGGTACCCTTATCATTTTATTGATTTGAATACTCCTAACTACTTTTACTGACTTACTAAAGCACAAAATTGGTTTTGTAACCTCACTGAGCTTTGAACTTCATAGCCAGGTGTATCCAATCATGAGAAAAGGTATTTAAGGTGGCCAATTGCAAGTTGTTCTCCTATTTGAATCTCCTCGGAAGAGTGGCATCATGGGCTCCTCAAAACAACTCTCAAATGATCTGAAAACAAAGATTGTTCAACATAGTTGTTCAGGGGAAGGATACAAAAAGTTGTCTCAGGGATTTAACCTGTCAGTTTCCACTGTGAGGAACATAGTAAGGGAATGGAAGACCACAGGGACAGTTCTTGTTAAGCCCAGAAGTGGCAGGCCAAGAAAAATATCAGAAAGGCAGAGAAGAAGAATGGTGAGAACAGTCAAGGACAATCCACAGACCACCTCCAAAGAGCTGCAGCATCATCTTGCTGCAGATGGTGTCACTGTGCATCGGTCAACAATACAGCACACTTTGCACAAGGAGAAGCTGTATGGGAGAGTGATGCGAAAGAAGCCGTTCTGAAAGCACGCCACAAACAGAGTCGCCTGAGGTATGCAAAAGCACATTTGGACAAGCCAGCTTCATTTTGGAAGAAGGTCCTGTGGACTGATGAAACAAAGATTGAGTTGTTTGGTCATACAAAAAGGCGTTATGCATGGCGCAAAAAAACACAGCATTCCGAGGAAAACACTGGCTACCCACTGTAAAATTTGGTGGAGGTTCCATCATGCTTTGGGGCTGTGTGGCCAATACCGGCACCGGGAATCTTGTTAAAGTTGAGGGTCGCATGGATTCAACTCAGTATCAGCAGATTCTTGAGAATAATGAACAAGAATCAGTGACGAATTTGAAGTTACGCCGGGGATGGATATTTCAGTAAGACAATGATCCAAAACACAGCTCCAAATCTACTCAGGCATTCATGCAGAGGAACAATTACAATGTTCTGGAATGGCCATCCCAGTCCCCAGACCTGAATATCATTGAACATCTGTGGGATAATTTGAAGCGGGCTGTCCATGCTCGGCGACCATCAAACTTAACTGAACTGGAATTGTTTTGTAAAGAGGAATGGTCAAAAATACCTTCATCCAGGATCCAGGAACTGATTAAAAGCTACAGGAAGCGACTAGAGGCTGTTATTTTTGCAAAAGGAGGATCTACTAAATATTAATGTCACTTTTCTGTTGAGGTGCCCATACTTTTGCACCGGTCAAATTTTGGTTTAATGCATATTGCACATTTTCTGTTAGTACAATAAACCTCATTTCAATCCTGAAATATTACTGTGTCCATCAATTATTAGATATATCAAATTAAAATGGCTGTTGCAAACACCCAAATATTTAGAACTAAAAATGATTAAGATTAATAGGGGTGCCCAAACTTTTTCATATGACTGTACTTGGGAAAAAATGTCGTTTTAATTTTTTTTCCACCAAATTCATTGAAAAGTCTGGAAAAAAACAGAGGCCCAATATCTTTTATATGTCCTTTATTGAATACCTTGAGGGGTCTAATTTATTGAGTGGAGTCATTTTGGGTGTGTTCATACTGTTTTGGGCCTTCACAGCAGCTGTAATGATCGTATGGTGTCAGCTAACTAGCTATGGAAAATTTGGCCTTCAAAAGCCAGTTTGCGCACCATTCATTGCAGGCTCTGCTGTAGGCCCACATAATGGAGAAAATACTCAAATGTGGTATCTATACAAACAGAAGAAATAAGAAAATATATTTTAGAATATATATATTTATTATAATTAATTTTTTTGAGGTTATTATGTGTTTAAATGTAGGAAAAAGCATTTTTTTTAAACTTTTTTTTGACCTTTTCCCTCTATATTTTTGTAAAAAGTAAAATCTATTGCTTATTTTGTTATAAAATGTGAAAGCCCATTATGTTCCGAGAAAAGGAGACCAAATATATGTAGGTTGGCACAGTAATAGAAAAGCAATTTTCAGTTAAACTGGAACATGGCTAAAACTTGAAAATGTGCCTGATCTGGAAGGGGGGTAAAGAATCTGGTATGAAAGTGGTTAACCAAAGCAATACATGCCAAATATATAATGTGGAATAATAATCTATTGAACATGTTAATACTGGCCTAATGCATACTGTCTTTAAATTCTAGCATCAGGTCTTTGTGACCCTGCACAAGACACTTTGTCCCGCTGTGTCAAAGCCATTAAATATTCTATTGAAAAAAGTTTCTACATGCAGTGATGAAAAAAATGACTGTATAGAGCAACATTAGGTAAAGATGATAGATTTTGGTAAATACAGTACAATAAGAAGAGTGAGAGTGAACGTATAATACTATTAAAATAAACTGTTTTATAAATGTTTATAAAGCATACATACATTATTATTGCAGCATACTGATATAACATTTCTAACATTTCATGCATGTCTGTTCTAGGTCCATTCTGATTTATTACTTCATATACAGTAGGCCTTTAAACATAGAAAAATGATCTCACCTTTTAAAGGTATTTCTATCCTTACTATTTAAACATAACATCATTTACCCATGAATGGAAAAACTTGTTGGTGTCAGAACATGGTGACAAAAAGTTAAATTTTTAAAGGGTTTTTAATTTTATAAAAGTATAAAAACAAAAAAACTCTATTATATGTATTATATAATATAATATGTATATTATATTATATATGTATTACTGTAATTGTACTGATGCAAAGTATAAAGCAACTTTTACAGTTTTTCAATACATTATATAGAAAATTAAAAAATTAAAACTGCATCTCATGTTGCATATACGACAGTGTGAGATTTTAATGCTATTTTTTAATAGTGTTGACAGCTATATTAATTAGGAACTTTCACCACCTCCACCAAGTCTAGCTCTTTGCGCCAGTCAATTTATACCAGTATGATTTAATTTTTTTTCTCTAGTCCCCACCATTCCTGAACAATAAGTGCTATCAGTTTAGTGCTCTCTGTGCTATTTGTTCTTTCTACTGTCATCTGGGCAATGCTAGGCAGGAGCAGGCAAGGGGTGTGATTAGAGCTCTGAATAGTGTTCCCTTGCCTGCTCCTGCTGACACTGGCCAACTGACAGTACAAAACCTGTTACTTGGGAATGGTAGGGACTAGAGAAAAAATTCCAACTGTGCTGAAATCAGTGGAGCAGCAACTATTAACAGATGCTAAGAACTGGAGTTGGTGGAGGTGGTAAAGGGTCTTCTTTAATGGAAAAAATAAAAAGTTACAGCTCTAGAAAATAAGAATAAAAACAAAAAAAAGAATTGAATTAACAATGAATTGATCTGACATAAAATTTAAAAAAGGCACAATGAGTGAAAGTGAACCAACATGTCAAGAAATAGAGTGGTATGTAGACAATGCAACTGTGGACATTAGAAAAAAACTTGCTCTCAGTAAGAGAAGCATATAAAACCGTTCTGCTTGAAAAAGCTAAAAACCAATCAATAATCTACAAAAGAAAACTTATAAAAATTGGGAGTCAACAAAATAGGTACCTAGCGGTGCTGATAAAGAACCAGCTAACGCCCCAAAACTGAGGTTGTTACTATATTTATTGGATATTATACTTGTATTTGGTAACTATTACAATCCTTCCATAACTTAGAATTTTATGGAAGAGGCAATATTTAACAGGGAATTAAATTAGCAAGGATGGAAAAGCCAGATTTAGGATAGAATGCACATTTTCAATACAATAGAAGAAATACAGGCACCTAGAGAAATACCGGAACCTAGAGAAAGGGCTCCAGCACCCACAGGACTACTGTTTGCAGTTTACAGACAGATAAATACATAGGCACTGGAGGAACTTTTGTCACATACAACAGCTCCCTTACATTAGGATATTTTCCAGATTGGATGCATAAAGCTACAATACCTCTAGTAATAAAACCTGATAAGGATAAAGTAGATATAAAGACAAAGATCCTATCTGACAGATTCTCAAAAGTGACCAATATAGTCATTTAGCCTGACACGTCGGAGTTTATACCAGCAAAATCAACCTATCTAATTTGACTAATTGATTTAAGGTTCCCTGTCTCGTCTCTAAAGATGTTCTGCAGCAACTGAGGCATATATTGCATGATTTGCAATAGCTGAGGCAGGACGTTGAAGCTCCATGTCTATAGTACTGGCATATTCTAATCATAATCATAGAGGTATTATTTACATCAACATCAATACAATAAATAAATTCCTCACACATATTCAGTAACAGAATATTCACTTGTCTTAGCTGATCACTACCTGAAGACGAGACGTGAAAGCCATTATACTATAATATCATCATCTGTGTGTACGTTAGGAACCTTGGCTCTTTACGTATACAGTATCTTGTTACAGAAGTGATTGATCTCAGTTTGCACTTGCATCCCATATATCATAATTATCATACATAAATGGTTATTTTAAGCACAGCCCTATGTGTCATTCTTTGTATATATATATATATATATATATATATATATATATATATATATTTAAGAATTAACAAAAATACAAACTGACATTTAAGAAGTTAGAAAAAAAGGAAGAATATCCCTGACTCTTACAGCAGAATATAAAGAATATTAGTCAGGTAGGCTTCTAGGCATTGGCTGAAGTGAATTAAAATAAATAGTGCCATTTTGCTGAATGTCGAAAAGCATAATCTTGTTATACCAGGAAGCAAAGCACGTTGGGTTTGTATCCTCAGGCCAAATTATTGGCAAATTTAAGATTACACAAAAGGCTGCCTACTCATGCTCATGCAAATACTTGTATCCTTGCAACAATGCACATATATTGTGCACCATAATAAATCTCAGATGAAAAATATTTGATCATTTCTTCAGGTTTATAATGTACTGTATCTATTTTAGCGTCTCTGAAGTCTTACTGTGTAAGCTAAGAACGCATAAAGACTTTCATGTCAGAATACGAAAAGAAAGTTATATATGGTAATAAACATAATATAGGGACATAATGGTTAAACAGCTATATAATAGATTTTGAAATAAGACATTTTATTATTTACGTATTACCTATGATATGTATAACTCCATTATCTCTGTTTCTCAAAGGGAGTCTGTCAGATGCAGAACGCCTCCCAAACCAACAATAGTGCTTTAATAGTAGCAGAAACAAACCGTTGTTGCTTGGGGACGGGGCCTGATTTACTAGATATGTCCAATCATGATGCAGACAGAGACTGAAAATGTCCACAGCTAAAGGGGAAACATCAGGCATTGATTCCAGATGATAGTAGGAGCATTTGCAATTTTCTGTAGGCAAATCTGGCAAATTCGGCCTACCCTGCATGCACTTACAGGCTCATTTGCATGTCCATAAAAAGATTCACGGCTAGATGCAAAGATGCTAGGAGAATGCACCCAATTTATTATGGCATAGTGGACATTGAGACCAATGTCCTGATGAATCTCCCCACTGTATTTTGCAGCGTTGCAACAGTGTTAAGCACTACAGATAATTATATTTCAATCTTGTTAAAAATGTATACAAAATGCATATGAAACCAAGCAGTTTTCCAGTATCAAGCACAGGGTCAGTTCCTAGAGGTTACATCAGAGTCAAAAGCAGGAGACAAGCGGTTTTCCAGTATCAAGCTGTCATCGAAACCCAAACTGGGTTAAAAATTCTGATTGTCAAGTGGCGTCAAATTATTTATAATCCATATGGATATATATATTGTGAGCTCACAGAGAAAGAACTAGCCTGACACACTCAGTCGGTGTTAATCAAGTTGTGTTTATTAAAAACATAACATAAGCTTTTATACAGAACAGTAAATAATGATTAATTATAACAGAGCATGCATGAAAACTGGTAAACTTGATTGACCATTGGCAGGAGGAGGGTCTTGACACATCCCCTTACTCATTTCAAATAATCAAAGTATATTAGCACTATGAGCTATGTAATGCAAAGCATGGCTGGGACCTGTTGTTCTACATTGCACATCTGAGGGGAGAAACTGTGCAGCTACGCGCTGGTGGCTGTTTGCGTAAGCAGTGTTAATCTCCAGACTCTTGGAAGGACAGCTCACAGAAAGTTTATAAACAAACAAGTCCACTAGGACATGTTGCCCTAGACTGGGTGTCTGGCCTTGTTCTCTGTGTATATCCTTATCATCGAAGGCTGTAAGCTTCTTCTACTAAATGCATTTCTATAATTTTTAAGAATAGCAAGCTAATGAGAAGTTAAAGAGACAGACATTTAATTTCTATCACAAAGCCAAGGGTCAGTAAAAAGCAGAGCAGCACAAACAATTAGGTTATGAAAGCCAAACTAGGTAAACAAATAGCAGGCACCAAGGTGAGGAGGAAGAGAGTTTAAATATGCCTACTCAGCTGCTTATTGGATAAGCCTAAGAGTACTCTGAAACTGCAGAAGCTTCCCAGGTCGGTACAGTAAAATTAAAGCAATAGTGACTAAACTGAGATTCCTGACAGTTGAGGGTTCACAGCAGGTTGATGGTAGAGGATTTCCCCAGAGCATTCCCTGCAGTGAAAGTTCAACACTGCAAAAAACTATTGCAATGTTCTACATAAACATAACAATAAAATTTTGAAGGATAAGTTGGGGGAAGGAGATGGAGAAAGATAAAAGGAGGGAGAAAAGCCAAAAGCATGTTCAGGGCCTGTAATATTCGGTTACAAGTTTGTAGTTCTCTTAAAAGTTTTTTAATACAGCCTTGCCAGATTTTTTTACAATAACTCCATTTAGTTTCAAATTTGGGGTAAGAATGTTGGTTATAAGCATACATACATACTGTACATTTATAATTATTATTGTTTTTTTTTCTATTGAGCAGATGAAATAATGCTTGAGTTCCAATGCACAACTGTTAAAGAGATCGTTGAAATGAATATATGAGTGAATATTGCTCTGTGTAGGGGTAGTATGGCATCTATATCAATTCTTAAAAGACATAATTCAGGGAATAGTTTATAACTATTAAAATTTTAATTCAACTCAACCATGAGTTCAGAGAGGACTGCAATTTCCAGATACAGCATATGAAGTATGTATAAACATACACTCCCCTGCTGCTGCCCAAATAAACATTTTATCCCAGACAAACTTTTTAGGTCTATGGCATAAAATGTTTCAAACTGCAGGGATTTATTTCTGTGTTCTGGGTAAGAAATATGCAAATACACCTTTCTGTGTTTCTACAAGCCTTTCAAAGTGAAAAAGCTCTGTCTGAATTCAGTATAAGGCTAAGGCCCCACGTAGTGGGCTGCAGCAAAATAAGCTCTGCAGGAAAAACCGCGGCAGCAGCGCATTGCGGTTTGTCCCGCAGCGCTTTTCACAGCAAGTCCGCAGAGGAAACCTTTCTGCTTCCGTTATACCTATAGGGAAACCGTGATGTTTTTGTAAATCGCAGCGTTTCCACTGTGTGTATTTTTCTGCAATGTGTGGATGAGATTTTCTAGAATCCAATCCACTTTGCAGTTACTGTAAAACGCCGCAGCCTAATACAGCATCTTGAACAACCCTGTCTGTTTCTTGGACCAATAACTCATATTGCCAGCCTTGACCACTGACCACATTGCCTTATGTCTAGACGCTACTTCTGACAAACATTTATATTAATCCTTTTTTTATAATGTGTCAACTTATTCTATAGCACTTTACAATGCATCGGGTATGTGTATATACAGAATGAAACATAATAGAATAATCTAAGCAGCTGGGGCAATAAGAGTGAGGGCCCTGCTTGCGAGAGTTTATGATCTTTGAGAGAAAGTGACTGTTCAATGGTTTAGCCCTAAATCATAAAAATAAGGTAATAAACGTAAAGCTGCATAGCCAGTCACCAGTCAGTACATATCAATGCACAGATACAGTACACCTACCTCAGCCATTTTCCATTTTTGCATTTTCATTTTCCTCCCCATTTTTCAAAAGCCATGACTGTTCTATTCATATACAGAGGGAAAAAAAAGTATTTAGTCAGCCACCAATTGTGCAAGTTCTCCCACTTAAAAAGATGAGAGAGGCCTGTAATTGTCATCATAGGTAGACCTCAACTATGAGACACGAAATGAGAAAACAAATCCAGAAAATCACATTGTCTAATTTTTTTTTAAGAATTTATTTGCAAATTATGGTGGAAAATAAGTATTTGGTCACCTACAAACAAGCAAGATTTCTGGCTCTCACAGACCTGTAACTTCTTCTTTAAGAGGCTCCTCTGTCCTCCACTCATTACCTGTAGTAATGGCACCTGTTTGACATTGTTATCAGTATAAAAGACACCTGTCCACAACCTCAAACAGTCACACTACAAACTCCACTATGGTGAAGACCAAAGAGCTGTGGAAGGACACCAGAAACAAAATTGTAGACCTGCACCAGGCTGGGAAGACTGAATCTGCAATAGGCAAGCAGCTTGGTGTGAAGAAATCAACTGTGGGGGCAATAATTAGAAAATGGAAGAAATACAAGACCACTGATAATCTCCCTCGATCAGGGGCTCCAGGAAAGATCTCACCCCGTGGGGTCAAAATGATCACAAGAATGGTGAGCAAAAATCCCAGAACCACACGAGGGGACCTAGTGAATGACCTGCAGAAAGCTGGGACTAACATAACAAAGGCTACCGTCAGTAACACACTACGCCACCAGGGACTCAAATCCTGCAGTGCCAGATGTGTCCCCCTGCCTAGCCAGTCTCCACATCTCAACCCCATAGAAAACCTTTGGAGGGAGTTGAAAGTCCGTGTTACCCAACAACCCCAAAACATCACTGCTCTAGAGGAGATCTGCATGGAGGAATGGGCCAACATACCAGCAACAGTGTGTGCCAACCTTGTGAAGACTTACAGAAAACGTTTGACCTCTGTCATTGCCAATAAAGGATATATAACAAAGTATTGAGATTAACTTTTGTTATTGACCAAATACTTATTTTCCACCATAATTTGCAAACAAATTCTTTAAAAATCAGACAATGTGATTTTCTCGATATGTTTTCTCATTTTGTCTCTCATAGTTGAGGTCTACCTATGATGACAATTACAGGCCGGCCTCATCTTTTTAAGTGGGAGAACTTGCACAATTGGTGGCTGACTAAATACTTTTTTCCCCACTGTAGCTGTATGAGGGCTTTTTTTTTCCCAAAACAAATTGTACTTTGTAATGGCACCATTTAATATTCCAAATTCAAATATAAATTCCAAAAACAATTATGAATAGGGTGAAACTGGAAAATAACACAATTGTACCACTTTTTATGAGTTTTGTTTTATGGCATTCACTATGGCAAAAATAACACCCCACCTTTATTCTGCAGGTCAGTGCAATACCAATAATGGTGTTACTTATATTTTAATAGTTAATTTTTATTTGCAAAATGGGAAAGGGGTTGATAAGAAAATATAACTCCTATGTTACCCTGCTGAAAGAGAACAAAGTCAGTAGGGAATACTATTGCCATAATAGGGTGTACTTAGACAAATGCCTGGACCCAAGGTTTTGTAACAGAACATTGCCTTAGACGATTACACTGTTGCTGTAGGCTTACTTTGTTCCCATAGTCCATCCTGGTGCCATCTCCTCCACAAAAAAAAAAAGATTTATCATACAAGGCCACTAATTCTAACATTCGATGAGCCATATACCCCACCATTGATAGGTGCCATTTCAATTGTTTTAAAGTTATGACAGATCGATGTATAAGCATAAATACATATATACACACATACATATATTTATAACATATAGTTAACAACATACATTGAAATACTTTTCTTTATGTAATGCATTTTGGTACAATGCTTTTTGGGTTTATTACTGTAGATATACATGTTGAGATCACATCTAAATAAAGGCTAATTAGTTTAAGCTTATCATTAGCTATAATCATTATTACTTTTATTAGCAGACAGTGGGAGATTCATGTCAGGGGTTAACCAAGTCCTGCATCAATGAGTAAAATTTATCTCAATTTAATATGTGTTAATGGTGCCCTTGTTTTCTAATCTGATTTGTTTCAGACTATTGAACTGTATTATTGAAAGATATCATTAAAAACAAAATATGTTTATTTCTTACTCTGAAATTGAGTGTTTGTAACAATCACTTTCTATCTGTGTACAGTATATGAAGGACGTCCATTTAGTATGTATATCCACACACATATTAGAAACACAGACTCCTTGACTTTACCATTGCTATTATTATTCTGATTATTATTATCGCAATCTACTAAACTTATCCATATATCCTAATTATTTACATATTTAACAGCGATGTAAAATTTCCAAAACCTGCATGCAAACAATATGGTCAAACTGATGTGTGGTTCACAGTGGTAGTCATCTTCCTACCTCACAAATACAGCATTATAGCCAACACACGTTCACAGGACCACGTGACATCTCTATGGATATCACCACAGGCGTATTCTTTATATATGGCCATAAAATTGGGTCTGGGTGACATTTGTTAATAGAAGTACTACATATTGATAAGAATTATACTATTTTAATAAGTTGGACCTAGAAATCTCCTTGAGTGTCATGCAAAAATAAAGATACAATAACAATATTGAAAATATAATAAAAAAATTAAGAAACTAAAACTAAAAAAACACAAAACGAAACAGAAAATATAGACAAAAAATATACATGTGAATAAATTAAACTGTAAACCTATCTTTTAATAAAAATAGAAACTATAGATATTTTGTAATGTCTCTGCCTGTTCAGGTCTCTGCACCACCCTCCGTCCGCACACGGCGGTGCAGGAGGCGTGATCAGTTTGATTCCTTGTTTAAGATTCTTGTTGCTCAGTCTGAACACTGTCCTAGACTATGTAATTGATTTTCTACCACACCCGTCTCTTTTACCATGGTTTTCCTCTGCTCCACTAATAGTTAATCTCAGCCTTGCCTGTGTGATTGACAGCCTGTCTACCAATCCAGTCTGGGGCGGGTCCTGACTTTCTATAAACAGGTTGTCAGCCCTCACATGCTCGCTGGCTATTGATTCTGTCTTGTGACTTGTCCCTGCTAGCTCCGTTTCTGCTGTTCCCTGTATTCCTATTTCTGACCTCTGGCTCTGTTTTTGATTGTTCTCTTGGATTGTGATTTTGTACTGCATTGCTCGTCTGTTACCGACCCCCTTGGCTTGCTGACTCTGCTTCTGTGTTGTTTTGTCTGTTCTGTGTGTCACTTATATTAGGAAGGGACTGATCAGGCAAGTTAGCCAGGGACAGCGGGGGGGTTCAGCTTTAGGGCTCACTGTGTTGTTGTGCCCCTCCCCCCAGGTTTCTGAAGCACTGGGGAGTTGCTCAACTGGCAATTCCCTTAGATATTTACTGCTGGAAACACCAAAAAAAAAAAAAAAAAAAAAAAAAAAAAATAGAATTAGTTGGTGGATTGAAGAATTATAAGAATGGAGAAGATTTCACTGAACTTTATTAGTGTATAATAATATTTTTCATATATTTATATATATATATATATATATATATATATATATATATTATTAAAAAAAATGTTTCACTTTATATACTTTTTATGCTGTTTGCACTTGTCAGCTAATCTTTAGTTGTTTATTTTGCACTTCATTATTACAATGACACTTGCTATTAATATTTGTCATAGTTCGCTAGGATGTAATTGTCAACTTCATGTATATATGTATTGTCAACCAATCTTTAGCTGTCTATTTTGCACTTTATTACTATAATTACACTTGTTATTAATATTTGTCATATTTCACTAAGATGTAATTGTCAACTTCATGTATATATGTATTGTGATCATTTATTTTATTCACACATTTGTATACACTTTTTAATTCTATATTTATATGTATTATGATATATATATATATATATATATATATATATATATATATATATTATTTGATTATATATTTTGGTCATTATATTTTTGTTATTATGGTTCTTTTGGAGTCTGTAAGTTTTTCTACTTTCTTCTCTTCCCCTTCTCCCCCAACATACATGATGGTATATTGTACTAGTGCTGCTTTAAGTCCATCTTCCCCTAGCAAATCCGAAGTGAGCATACATGCTAATGTGGTCTGTTTACTCGCATCCAAAAGGCTGTATTTACTGAGGATGGTTTGCCGTTGAGCACGCACTGACATCATCATGATGTCTTGCGCCTCCACATCACTTCTTCCCTCAGTTCGGTTGGCCGGATGTGTGGTGATGGCCATGTTCTCACCGCATGCGCCGATTACTCGGCTCGGGAACTATGGGTATGTACTCATGTAACTGCTGTTCTCCACCTGCAATTTATCTGTCCCTCATTAGACCTCTATAAAAGGTTCTATTAGCCTTAGTGACACCACCCCCGATGAAGGCGGAGCCAAAGTGCGTGTCGGGAGTGATGTCAAGGCTCACTCTAGCACATCACCTCTTCAGTACATGGGTATGTTCTTTGAATGTTCAATACAAGTATTTTATACTTAGATTTATTGTTCTACTGCTGAAACTGCCAACATACACGTTACTAATTAGCATGTAGGATGTATATATACCATATATGCACATGCAAATGCACATGCATTTTTGCATTATTTATTGATGTAGTTTATGGGTGTAGCAATTTAAACTGTCTATAATTGGTATGTGAGTAACTTAACACCTTGTATACTGTCAGTTTTCTCTTGTCCTATTTATTTTTCATATGTGATGGATATACAGTATATATCTTTTTTATTAATAAAGTTTGATATATTTTTGATATATTGGCTGCTCATTGTGTATTGAGTGCTTTTGGCTCATTTTTTTTTCTTTTCGGTTTTTTGGAAACACCAAATACAAATATTTCCAAATGTTAAAGCGTAACTAAACTTTCGGACAACTTTTGATTTTTTATCAGTATTTGTGTCATAAATAAATTTTTGGATCCTTTCTGTGAAATCCTGCATTGTTTCACTCTTTCCCTTGTTTCTGTATTGAGAGCTGTTCCTGCCTCTCACTGAATGTTACTGTGTATGGAGTGCTGGGCTGTGTAACATGTAGAGACAATGAGGGTAGGGGAGGGTCACTTCAAATGGTTATATCTCAGACACTATAGAACATAAAAACTTTCTTTTGGTGTCTTATGAAAGAGGAGATTCTCTTTTGCAGTAAAAACTATTTCCAGAAATATAACTGTTTGAAAACAGTTGTGATTGGGATTTTTATATCATATACTGTATATTATACAGCTGCATATAAATATCCTAATCCCGACTGTGTTTTGAACCTGTGACATCTATGGAAATAATTCAGATAGCACGGCAGCCTTAGTGTCATATGACACCAAAAGCAAATTTGTGTAAGATGGGGAAACAGCCCTCATGTTATGAATGTAACTGTTTCTGTAGATGTTTATTTTTTTATAAACTGACATTTGTTTGTTTGACCACAAGAGGCCACTGTTACCTCAGAAATAGAAGAGACTGTAATTCTGTAATTCCCTGGAGTAGTGACCTGGAGACTCTGTTCTGCAGAGGAGGAACAAGAAGAGAGAGAGAGTGTGTCTGGCAGCCATCTTAGCTGTGTGTGCTTCTGAGCTTTTAGAAGAGGGGCTGAAGTGAGAGGAAAAGACATTCTTAAAGGATTAGAGACATATAACAAGAGTTTGCTGAAGCAGAGACTATTCCAGGGTTTGCTCAGACAGCATCCTAAGGTGAAGATTGCTATCAAGGACCGGCTAAGAAGTGGCCCTGTCAGTAACACCGCATGTGTGGATGAGCCCTGCTTTCAGCGGTTCCAGAGAGAAACTACAAGGTACCCAACAAATCTGAAACAGTAAAATAAGTAATCGTGCACGCACCGCATTAGATTTTTGGCGCAAATTGCTTGGGACTATGTAAGGGCCTGTAGTTAGAATAGTTAGGCATACTCATCTTCACAGGCGACACTACTGGTGAATTATCTACCTATTCGGTAGTAAGGACTAAGACTCAGAGAATTCTATTGAGTTGTAACTCTCATAGAGGAGCTTCTGAGGAAGTCTAGAAGCGACATTTTATACGTTGTCATATTTCTTTGGCTTGCAAGCTGATCTACTATGATATTTACTCGGTTATACTTTGTTTGTGGGGAATAGGGGTATTTGATAAGTTTGTAAGCTCTTGTGTTATACTGCCAGTGCCTCTATCACACTCATTGAATTGTTCCTGTGACTAGGGTGATAAAAAGGTAACAAGCGGCTGGTTAGTTGCATCCTGCAGATAGGTAAAAGCTTGGAGTTTATTGGAGCTGCACATAAGGGGGCACCGCGCTGTACAACACCAGGGTCTCAGCTTACTGGCTGAGTGTATGTAAATAGTTGAGAGTGTTTTTCTGGTAAATAGGTGTTACTACACAAAGTAAAATCTTGTTTTTTTACTAAATTGATTTGGAGTTGCTTCCTTTGTTCGTGATTTCGCTGTATCCTGGGGAGCCCACCTCGGTACACGGCTTACAACTGTACAAGATATAACTGTGTGAAGAGTATACAGGGTAAAAGGATGTGGATTTTCCCCATTTCTATTGCATTTAGAAATCTGTATATAATATAATATAATATAAAAATGCACTTGCAAATCATACATAGTTTGGAAATATGGGAGTCTATGAAAGCAAAATGCCAAAAATACTAATTTTTGTATATAGTACAGCCTGTGTCTATTAGGTCACTGTTATTAGGCTGGAGCTATACATGTAAGCTTTGGTGCAAGTTTTCAATGAAATAGAGATGAGCAAATCAATTTGTAATGAACATGGACATCCAAATTTTGGCTTTGGTCAGACTTTGGCTCTGAAATTTTTGGGGTTCCCACACATGAACCATTATTATACTCTGCATAATAATACAGAGTATAATGAATAAATAAAGCTTTTCTGCAGCAGATTATTTTTTCTGCAGTGTGTGGATGGAATGATCCAGAATCTCACTTTGCAGAGTTTTCTTTTTCTGCGTTTTTGCAACGTGGGGCTTTAGCCTAAAAAAAAATGTTTAAAACAAATCTTACGAGGTTTGCCCATTTCTAGTCTAAGAGTGAACACAACACAGAGGAAACAAATTAGTCTTTCCTTTATACTTTCCTTCTCTTTCTTTCCTGGCTTTGCCTTTAGTAAAATTAGGCCATAATTTCAAGAAAATACAATGCACTTATATATAAGGTATTATGGCTTTGTACAACTTTTGAGTTATACAGAGCCATAATATGGCACCCAAAGAAGTTTCTAGAGCCCTACTGTACTTCTATACTATATGACTCTGATTTCATACAGAGGCTTTTCTGATGAATTTATTCAGAATCTTGGGAGAAGCTAAAATTTTTGTATATTCCATCAAATGCTGTATTGTTAAAATACTGTTACCTTGAAACATTTCCTCCAAAGAAGAATAGCCTTCTAATATGCTGCATTATAGATACACCATATAGCAGCACAATATACAGTACAGGCCAAAAGTTTGGACACACCTTCTCATTCCAAGAGTTTTCTGTATTTTCATGACTATAAAAATTGTAGATTCACACTGAAGGCATCAAAATTATGAATTAACACATGTGGAATTATATACTTAACAAAAAAGTGTGAAACAACTGAAAATATGTCTTATATTCTAGGTTCTTCAAATTAGCCACCTTTTGCTTTGATTACTGCTTTGCACACTCTTGGCATTCTCTTGATGAGCTTCAAGAGGTAGTCACCTGAAATGGTCTTCCAACAGTCTTGAAGGAGTTCCCAGAGATGCTTAGCACTTGTTGGCCCTTTTGCCTTCACTCTGCGGTCCAGCTCACCCCAAACCATCTCGATTGGGTTCAGGTCTGGTAACTGTGGAGGCCAGGTCAGCTGGCGTAGCACCCCATCACTCTCCTTCGTCAAATAGCCCTTACACAGTCTGGAGGTGTGTTTGGGGTCATTGTCCTGTTGAAAAATAAATGATGGTCCAACTAAATGCAAACTGGATGGAATAGCATGCCGCTGCAAGATGCTGTGGTAACCATGCTGTTTCAGTATTCCTTCAATTTTGAATAAATCCCCAACAGTGTCACCAGCAAAGCACCCCCACACCATCACACCTCCTCCTCCATGCTTCACGGTGGGAACCAGGCATGTAGAGTCCATTCGTTCACCTTTTCTGCGTCGCACAAAGACACGGTGGTTGAAACCAAAGATCTCCAATTTGGACTCATCAGACCAAAGCACAGATTTCCACAGGTCTAATGTCCATTCCTTGTGTTCTTTAGCTCAAACAAGTCTCTTCTGCTTGTTGCCTGTCCTTAGCAGTGGTTTCCTAGCAGCTATTTTACCATGAAGGCCTGCTGCACACAGTCTACTCTTAACAGTTGTTGTAGAGATGTGTCTGCTGCTAGAACTCTGTGTGGCATTGACCTGGTCTCTAATCTGAGCTGTTGTTAACCTGCGATTTCTGAGGCTGGTGACTCGGATGAACTTATCCTCCGCAGCAGAGATGACTCTTGGTCTTCCTTTCCTGGGGCGGTCCTCATGTGAGCCAGTTTCTTTGTAGCGCTTGATGGTTTTGGCCACTGCACTTGGGGACACTTTCAAAGTTTTCCCAATTTTTCAGACTGACTGACCTTCGTTTCTTAAAGTAATGATGGCCACTCGTTTTTCTTTACTTAGCTGCTTTTTTTCTTGCCATAATACAAATTCTAACACTCCATTCAGTAGGACTATCCGCTGTGTATCCACCTGACTTCTGAACATCACAACTGATGGTCCCAACCCCATGTATAAGGCAAGAAATCCCACTTATTAAACCTGACAGGGCACACCTGTGAAGTGAAAACCATTTCAGGTGACTACCTCTTGAAGCTCATGAATAGAATGCCAAGAGTGTGCAAAGCAGTAATCAAAGCAAAACGTGGCTACTTTGAAAAACCTAGAATATAAGACATATTTTCAGTTGTTTCACACTTTTTTGTTTAGTATATAATTCCACATATGTTAATTCATAGTTTTGATGCCTTCAGTGTGAATCTACAATTTTTATAGTCATGAAAATACAGAAAACTTTTGGAATGAGAAGGTGTGTCCAAACTTTTGGTCTGTACTGTATGTCTAGGTTTTGTAATGATGCACTGTGCAGACTCTGTGTGCATGACACTTCACAGTTCTAGTGACAACAAGCTGATCTTTGCTGTGATAGTGACAGACTGACCTGTGGGTTATGATTTGAAAGCAAGTAAAAAACTTGCAGTGCTTATTGTAAAATATGTTAAAATTAAAAGAACATATAACAAATATAAGAAGTGCAAACTGTGAAAAATGATATTTTCACTGTGGTCCATCTACTCTAAATGCTACTAAGTCAATACTTCAGCATGTACTTTACAAGGTGCATACACCACATGTGAAGACCGCATATTTTTGGGGCTAAGTAAATGAATATAACATTTGAGTTGGTTTTATAAATTTGCAATGTGATAACAATTCTCTTCTGATTCTTTCTGTATATAGGAAGTCAAGCTTTTTTTACCATATACCATGAGATTTGCCTCTGCTCTTCCTTTAACAATATTAATTGGTCCCATTGTTTCTTGGCTTATTTATGGAGCACAAAGCAATAATTTATGATTGACAGTTTTTTTACTACCTAAGTATAAGTGAATAAGTTACATTACCATTGAAGAGATTACACATACATTATGGTGATTTTTCCAGAAAACAACATGTTATACCACATTTCATTCCTGGGTAGAATTACACAAGGATCTTTTAACATTATACAATTTTATTTTTTTTTCTTTTACAGTTGAACTACATAGTACCTATAGTAAATGTACCGGTCAACTGACCTTTCAGGAATGTACTGCTTTATGGTAACTGTAAATCAATAGAATTTGTGGAAAAGCTTTAATTGTGATTGATGAAGAAATTCTAATTTAATGCAATGGTCTGTAACAGCTGTACACAAGGAATTGTAGATGTACAAAATCTAGAGAGCTTGAAGATTGAACAGATTAAAGGCTATTAGAGAGCATCCATATCCGCATGCAGCCAGAACCCCATCTACCAGTGATGGTCAATGACAGCATATTTTAAAAATACTACCTGAGATCATTTAGACATTTACCACCATGGGTCAGCAGCGATTCAACCAGTTGCACACATAAACCATGTGGGAGCACCTAAAATGTAATTTTGCTTATATTCATGGTAGGTTAATCAAAATATAGTTGCTCAATATTTTAAAGCTCTGAAATCATGTAAAAGGAATATTTTTTTTATTTTAAGGCATAATTTTTCCCCTCATATGTAATATTCATATTGCTACTTAAAATAGTGTAGTTACCTGGTGCCCTCTGTCCTGCTGCTGATGTTTCTCCATTTTGCTACCCATCTGTATCATGATCAAATGGCCGCTGAATTCTGAAGAACTGCCTGTAAGTCACTGAAGGCTTAGGGAGGGGTGTCTGGCTAACAAACAGTGCTACAGAGCAATGGGAACATGCCAAAATCTCCAAGGGCTCAGTCTCCAGGTTTGTATCTACACCTCTGAAGACTAAATTGACTATTGTCTCTTATCTGACAGCTATGACACTGTTTGTTGAATTCTTTCTTAGGCACTTGGCATTTCCCAGCTGGACCCCTTGGAGACTCTGGCATGCCCCCATTGCACCTGGGCTTCTTTGCATATTTATAAAAACAGGGTTTTTTTTCCCAAGGAAATGGTGCATCTAGTGGACTATATAGTGGGTACAGAAAGTATTCAGACGCCTTTAAATTTTTCACTCTTTGTTTCATTGCAGCCATTTGCTAAAAGCAAAAAAGTTCATTTTATTTCTCATTAATGTACATTCAGCACCCCATCTTGACAGAAAAAAAAACAGAAATGTAGATAATTTTGCAAATTTATTAAAAAAGAAAAACTGAAATATCACATGTTCAGAACTATTCAGACCCTTTGCTCAGTATTGAGTAGAAGCCCCTTCCTTTTGAGCTAGTACAGCCATGAGTCTTCTTGGGAATGAGGCAACAAGTTTTTCACATCTGGATTTGGGGATCCTCTGCCATTCTTTCTTGCAGATCCTCTCCAGTTCCGTCAGGTTGGATGGTGAACGTTGGTGGACAGCCATTTTCAGGTCTCTTCAGAGATGCTCAATTGGGTTGAGGTCAGGGCTCTGGCTGGGTCAGTCAAGAATGGTCACAAAGTTGTTCCGAAGACACTCCTTTGTTATTTTAGCTGTGTGCTTAGGGTCATTGTCTTGTTGGAAGGTGAACCTTCGGCCCAGTTTGAGGTCCAGAGCATTCTGGAAGAGATTTTCTTCCAGGATATCTCTGTACTTGGCCGCATTCATCTTTCCTTCAATTGCAAACAGTCGTCCTGTCCCTGCAGCAGAAAAACACCCCCATAGCATGATGCTGCCACCACCATGTTTCACTGTTGGGATTGTATTGGGCAGGTGATGAGCAGTGCCTGGTTTTCTCCACACATACCGCTTAGAATTAACGCCAAAAAGTTCAATCTTCGTCTCATCAGACCAGAGAATCTTATTTCTCATAGTCTAGGAGTCCTTCATGTGTTTTTTGGCAAGCTCTATGCGGGCTTTCATATGTCTTTCATATGTCTTGCACTGAGTAGAGGCTTTCTTTGGGCCACTCTGCCATAAAGCCCTGACTTTGTGGAACTTTCTCCCATCTCCCTACTGCATCTCTGGAGCTCAGCCACAGTGATCTTTGGGTTCTTCTTTACCTCTCTCACCAAGGTTCTTCTCCCATGATTGCTCAGTTTGGCTGGATGGCCAGGTCTAGGAAGAGTTCTGGTCGTCCCAAACTTCTTCCATTTAAGGATTATGGAGGTCACTGTGCTCTTAGGAACATGGAGTGCTGCAGAAATTCTTTTGTAACCTTGGCCAGATCTGTGCCTTGCCACAATTCTGTCTCTGAGCTCCTTGGGCAGTTCCTTTGATCTCATGATTCTTATTTGCTCTGACATGCACTGTGAGCTGTGAGGTCTTATATAGACAGGTGTGTGCCTTTCCTAATCAAGTCCAATCAGTTTAATTAAACACAGCTGGACTCCAATGAAGGAGTAGAACCATCTCAAGGAGGATCAGAAGGAAATGGACAGCTTGTGAGTTAAATATGAGCGTCACAGCAAAGGGTCTGAATACTTATGACCATGTGATATTTCAGTTTTTCTTTTTTAATAAATTTGCAAAAATATCTATTTCTGTTTTTTTTTCTGTCAAGATGGGGAGCTGAGTGTACATTAATGAAACTCTTTGGCTGCAATGAAACAAAGAGTGAAAAATTTAAAGGGGTCTGAATACTTTCCGTACCCACTGTAATAGGATGGAGCTCAGCATAATCCTCTACAATGCACTGTGACTGGTTTGATATCAGGTTTCCAGGTGACACAAGCCATTTAGGTGGGCCACTATTTTAACTAGGTGCAATATCACATGGTGACCAACACCTCCATAGCACAGCATTTGCTGCAGAAGCAGCCCAGCAGCAGAAATACAGACTGGCTGTCACATACAATTGTCTCCAGATTAAATAACCACACAGCTACAGCGCTCCAGCAACAAAGACTGCCACACAGCAATGCAACAATGTAAAAAGATCACAAATGTCACCAATGGCACAAACTTACTTGCCATTACCATTCCAGATCTACTATAAAAACTGCACCAATACAGTTTATATACTGTAAATAGATAAAATTACAATGTTATAAATAGAGCATAATAATCCTGGCAGATGGAACTACTGCGTGCAACAAATATTTACTAGCTTCTTTTCTCAGTTGTTAAGTAACAGGAATTGCTGCCACATAACAGATTCAATAGCATTCTTCTCTTATAATACAAACATCTTATCACGTGAGTCAAGAAATAATCCATCATTCTATTGTCAACATTTACAGTTTATAGTACACAAGCTAACTATACTGTCATTTCAATGGTGCTCTGAAATATGCCGCTTCAAGGATTTTCAGCTCTGAACTAGTTAAAGGTGCCATTTAACAATAACAGATTAAGAAAATAAAGAATGAAGACAGAAGAGTCTTGAGAAAAAATACGAAGGGGCAGATTTATTGCAGGTTTATAGCTAAAATCCTCGGTAGAAGTGTTTGTAAATGGTATGAAAAATACTTTATCACAGTAATAAGGATATAGATAAAGGTCACATGCAAATTTGACATTTTCCAATCAAATTGTTTTTTCTCCAGTCAGAAAGAATACATTCTGTTACAATGCTCTGGGATTTTTTATCTAACTTGAAAAAAACACAGTGTCACCCGTACTAAATACATTGATATAGATGGTAATAGTGTCACACAGAGGTTAGGGGCAGGAAGTGGAGGCAATTAAATATCATCTAAGCAGACTAGATTTTTGATGGAGACAGCTCAGATAAAATTCTACTCTTTGTAAGTACAGATGTATCACCTTTACATTCATCTGAATTCACTTAAAGACTCCCAATTTCTCAGGAAATAAATTCAACACAATATTGCAATTTAACAGCAGAACCCTTAACAGGCAATTCACAACACAACCTCAATCACAACCTGAGTGGCCACAAACAGACACATATAGGATACACACTGTGTAACACAGTGTTGCAAAATCATGTTTATTTACAAAAAAGCTGGTTATCTTTTCCACTCCACACATCTCAAGCCAAAAGCAAAAGTAAGAAAAGACACACCTGTATAATTCAATGAATTTGTGGTACACAGGTACTACATATAATACAGTATACCAAAATTATTAGGGGAATGGGTGGATTGGAGTACAACGATAGATTAACAAACTTGGGGTTATTCCGTTTAGAAAAAAGACGTCTACGGGGAGATCTTTCTAATGATCTTTTTACTCCTAGGCCAGTGACAGTGACAAAGGAACATTCCCTACGTCTGGGGGAGAGAAAGTTTCACCAGCAACATAGAAGAGGATTCTTTACAGTAAGAACAACAAGGCTATGGGATTCTCTGCCCCAGGAAGTGGTGATGGTGGATTCATTGAACAAGTTCAAAGAGGGCCTGGATGCCTTTCTCAAACAGAACAACATTACGGGTTATGGGTTTTAGATTTTAAGGGCACGTTGATCCAGGGTTTTATACTGATTGCCAGATTGGAGTCGGGAAGGAATTCTTTTCCCATGAAATGGGGCAATTGGCATAAGCCTCATGGGGTTTTTTGCCTTCCTCTGGATCAACACTGTAGGGGACTGTAGGGTTATAGGTTGGACTTGATGGACTGATGTCTTCATCCAACCTCATCTATTATGTAACTATGTAACTATATGCAACATTGTGGCATGCAGTACCATGTCTTGCACACAATGACAGTGTTTCTCCATGAAGAGAAATGTTGTGGAGTTTCACTCTAAGCTCATCACCAACATGGAGCCAAACCCCTTGCTAGGATCAGCCCCAAAGGACTTCTCAAGTGAGGTGATCCATGTCCCACTCAGCACACAATCCAAACTGAAACTGATCTCCGGAAAAGACAGAAAGTCCACCCAGTTAACCTTCTACACAAAACACAAACAAGTTACATTTCCCAGACATTAACTCTTATCACTAGCAATAGTAACTCAGTAAAATCTAGTTTAACAATGCTTGATACTGAGCCTGCGGTGGTTAATACAGCATACAAAATTAGGAAGATGCCTGCCATGCTACATAGGACTGTAATATTAAGGGGGTAGATTCCAGGATCTTACAGAGCCATAGCATTTTGGGTTTTGTTTAGACTTGGGTCATGGTCATGTCAAATGTTGACCTTGGGGCCCAGCCATTCCTAGTTACGCTACTGTTATAAAACATTTATCCAGTATGGTGAACGCCGTAGAGCACAGGTGTCAAACACAAGGCCCGCGGGCCGAATCCGGCCCGCTGCCTTCTGTTATCCGGCCTGGCACTTATGTGGCCCGCAGGGCCGCGACATTTTTTATTGTCTATGTACATTATGTAATGTAAAACAGCCCAGGACAGGCCGCTTAAAAAAAAAAAAAAAAAAAAAAAATCTACGCGATACCTGTCCTGAGCTGGTTTACAAGGCCTCTGCATGTCAGCGCAGGCGGCGATACAATGACGTCATCGCGCCTCCTACGCTGAGACGCAGACAAGAAGAGGAGGCGGCTGCATCAAGGCATCGCAGGTAGGTGAAGATAAGTTTTTTTTTATATATATATAAATAGGCCGTTGCCTGCTGGTGTATCCCCGGCACGTAACGGCCTATTTACTTACCGATCCCCGCTGCTGGTCGTGGCCGCCCCCGCTTCCCCTTCTGCTATGGGACGCAGAAGCGGCTGGGTGCAGGAGCGGGGATGGTAAGTGAGGCCGTGGCCAGCGAACCCCATCAAATACTACTATTATTATACTCCGGGGGCCTTTTCAGACCCCAGAGTATAATAATCGGAGACCCCGGGGAGGTGATAAACATAAAAACCAGAGTTACTCACCTCTCCGGCGATCCGATGCTGCTCCCAGCCGGCTTCGGCCTTCTTTGGTGACGTCCCAGGCGTCACGTGAGCCAGGCCGACGTCATTATGTCGCGACGCCGGTCTGTGCGACATTGAAGAAGCCCGAATGCAGGGAGAGCACCGGGGCCCAGGTAAGTAACACTGGTTTTTATGTTTGTCACCACCTGGGTCTCCGATCATTATACTCTGGGGTCTGAAAAGACCCCAGAGTATAATAATAGTTCATGGGTGGGGGGATCACTATGGGGCATATTACCTTGTGCAGGGGCCACTATGGACTATAATACCGTTTGCAGGGGCCACTATGGGGCATAATACCAATGCAGGGGCCACTATGGAGCATAATAACGTGCGCAGTGGCCACTATGGAGCATAATACCGTGTGCAGGGGCAACTATTGAGCATAATACCGTGTGCAGGGGCAACTATGGAGCATAATACCGTGTGCAGGGGCAACTATGGAGCATAATACCGTGTGCAGGGGCCGCTGTGGGGCATAATACCGTGTGCAGAGGCAACTATAGAGCATAATACCATTTGCAGGGGTAAACAGTATTTGTATAGTGCTTAATTTTTGATATATTCAGAAAAGGATGAGGATAGTATGTAACATGCCAATGTCTTAGGTTCTTAGGTTTTAACAATACATTATGTTCTTCCTGGTTGACCTCAAAGGGCTGATTGTAACAGTAGTAATGTACAAATGTAACTACTGCTTAATAGCTCGCTTATCTGTTAAGGAGAAGTTACTTTTATACATGTGTAAAATAATCTTGGCCCTTCAAGGTACCCCGTGAGGCTGAAGTGGCCCCCGGAGAAAATGAGTTTGACACCCCTGCTGTAGAGGGAAAAAGAATTCAAAAGTGCCAAACCACCATTTTTTCAGTTTCACCTCTCAAAAATTTAAAAAAAGTGATCAATGCAATAGACATTCCCCAAAATGGCATAACTAAAGACACCCCCGCAAAAAAAGACACCCTATACATCCTTGTACACAGAAATCTAAAAAAGTTACAGGTGTCAAAATATGGCGACTTTAGAAAAAAAAATTTTTTTGTAAAGTTTTAAGATTTTTGTTAAGGAGTTAAAATGTAAATAAAACTATATAGATTTCGTATCCCCAGAATCATACTGAAACATACAATACAGGTGACATGCCATTTTGGCTGCAGAGTGAAGACTGTAAAAATGAAGCCCGTAAGAAAGTCGCACAAATGCACATTTTCTTCAAATCCACCCATTTAGAATTTTTTCCAGCTTCCCAGTACATTGTACAGAGCAATCAATGGAAGCATCATGTGAACAATAAGTCCTCATATAACTCTGTGAACGGAAAAATAAGAAAGTTATGGGGTTTGGAAGGGGGGAGTCAAAAATGAAAATTGAAAATTTCCACCGGCAGGAAGAGGTTAAGATTAGAGATGAGCGAATCGAAGATGACGAAGTGGAATTCAATCCAAATTTCAGGAAATCTTCGATTCGTATCGATTCCAGATTTCCTCATGCTTCGTTGTATCGAATCGCACAACTCCGATCGGGGGTTTTAACCCATTGGATGCTGTGGTCAAACCTTACTGCAGCATCCAAGGGGTTCCGCCATACTACCTGTCCTTGTCTCAGCATTAACTCTGGAGTCGGTGAATGAGGTCCTGCTCCCCAGGCTTCACTGCTGGGGCATGTAATTGAGCCCCAGTGGTCACGTGGAGCGCGCTGGTGTAATGACATCATCACGCCCCCACGTGAACACTGAGGCCCAATCACAGGCCCCAGCAGTGACGTCTGGGGAGCAGAGCTTCAGTCGCAAGGAAGAAGAGGAGCAAGGAGGACGCTCAGACAGCCGTATTCCCAGGAGAGGTGAGGTTAAGGTGAGTATAAGTGTTTGTTATTTTTAATCACTTCCCCTGGGCCTCTGATTATTATACTATGGGGTCCGAGGAGACCCCAGAGCATAATAATAGCACCAGCTCTAGGAGGAGGGTCTTTTTTTTTTACATTTTTCTTTTTGTCCCCATAGGGGATTGAAGCAGCGGTATTCTGATCATTGCTTCAATAGGTATACGCTGCAATACACGTGTATTGCAGTGTATAGGAGGCTGTCAGCCCATGCAGACGCATAGACTGACAGTCTCCATTCAAGGGCATAAGTCCCGGGCTTCTGAATAGGAGCAGCGGCACCACAGGGGGGCTGATTGGGACCCCAATATATAATAAAAACCCTTAAGATGCCGCGGTCATGTTTGACTGTGGCATCTCATGGGTTAACACCCGCGATTGGAACTTAGCTCCAACCGGGGTGTTTAGAGGACAGTGTCAGCCGTTACATACGGCTGACACCCGCAAAGCAGGGTACACACACAGTTTCTGTGTGTGCACCATGCTTCTGCCGTGGTTTGCGGGAAGTCCTTCCTGACAGCACCTTACTATTAGGGTGGATGTCGGGAAGGGGTTAATGCGATTCGCTGTGAATTAATTCGAATCAAATCGAATTCTTTTGGAAACTTCAGAGAATCGGCCGAATCAAATTTTTGAAAAATTCACTCATCTCTAGTTAAGATGACAGGTATGCCTTATGTACATAGTTTTTAGGTTTCAAATATGATCTTTGAGGTGTCTTCCTGTTGTCCCTCCACCTACGTTACACTGCCAAGAATAAAAAGAATATTAGCTACACATTGTATATATTTGGATGGTATCTAACTAGATACAGCGTGAGTCAATGTGATGTGCCAAAATATCCCAAATCTTTGCCTGCCATTTTTTTAAAAAGATTATAGGAGAGATCTTGAGCTCACCACACACCAAAGGGACACTCCAATAGCAAATTCAACCCTGCTAAAGGTGAATGGTTAGGTGAGTTTTTTTAGTATAGTAATTAGTACAGCTCACAACAGAATGTATGTCTGTCTCATAGTCAATGGTCTGGGGAATCCTCTGATTAATCCTGATTTTTGAGCAATTGCAGCACTTTCTGGGAAAAGCTATTTTTTTGTTTACAACAGGTCAGCATAGAAATAAGCTCTGGATTTAAAGAAAGTCTGTAGGAAAGTATGAAAATAAAAAAAAAATGTAGCACTTGAATACCGTGCAGAAGTTTCCATAGCAACAAGGGTCAGCGATGTCTTCACCTTGGTGCTTTCCACTTGTAGTGGGTTTTATTGATTATCGGAGAGTACAGTTCAGGTACAGTGAAAAACAAACTTGAATCCAACATCTTTCTGGTGGGATAATCCAAAGCAGAAATAAGAGATTGTGTCATTCTCGCATTTTATAATCTAAGAATAAGGTAGTCACTCGGGTAATAATAAGCTAATAATAAGCTATCAGCCATTTTATCAGGTTTGGCACAGATACACAAGCCAGTGTCAGACCAGGGTCCATTGGGGTCAAAAAAATTCTACCTTCTATCTATATAAAACATTAACATGTTCACTTTTAATTGCACTGTACACATGTGTCCACTCTTAATTTAGCTCAAATATAGCTCTAAATTTTGCTTTAAGCTTTGCATATTCTAGCGATCCAGGAGGGATGAGAGAGTGTATTCCTTCTTTTTTTCTTGCTATTTGTTATTTAGCTCAAATATAGTTAAGGACTCCAATTATTCATGAAACCAATTCATTTCAAAATACTGCCACTACATGACCACTCCTAGACACCTAGAGCATATCACTTTGTGATACAAGCAAGCACAAAATCATGTTGTCTTTAAAATCTGGTTATCTTCTGATGCACATATCTAGCCAAGTGGAACGGTAGGAACGGAGACACCTCTACAAATTGTAATTATTATGGCCCACCTAGGACATAACAATAACATGAAATAGTAGCAAGTAACCCTAGTAGCAGTTCATTAGCTCCAAAGTGGGGTTGTCCTAAACTGGATATTTGGGGCATCAAGCATGGGCTCACCTGGGAATCTTTGGTTATTCTGGCACGGCAATCCAGACCCTGTGCACAGCATACAATACACAAAACCCGGACAAGCATCATGAGCTGTTGTCCCCTAAGGTCCCTTTAAAATTTACATTGCAGCATTGATAACATTGACCAAGAATAATTTGTTTTGTTTGAAACCCATAAGCACTTGCTAGAATCATATGCTTGTTTAACTGAAGGTCTTGGAGTCTTCAAGATTCAGTATTTTTGATACATTATTGACACCTGTTGGTTTTACGGTAACTTTCATGCAGACCTTTAAGTAGTGGCTTAAAGCTAACTCCACGTGTTTGTGCCACATTAATCAAATTAGGCTTCTTGCACATGGCATTGCTGTATTAAGATATTAAGAACCCTAAGGCACTGTGTGTGTCACTATGTGGTACATCCAGAGGGGTGATGTCTGCACCTGACAAATGAAGGTTTACTTATTTGAGGTAGAGTTCTACCAGACTCCCTCGAAGATCTAACATGTAGTTGCGGTGACCAGATGGAAGGTAATGCTGCAGTTGGGATTGCGGGGTGCAAACAGCGCAGACTTGTCACGGTCTCTGGGCACGAGGGCGCAGCGCTGGTGCTGTCCCACGTTACCACCACTGGTTCCGGTGATGAGGGGGCTGCACAAATGTTGGTGTTGATTGTTCCCCCGGGGCGCTTCCCCTATACTGTGCCGACTGGTGGTGTTTGGGGCGCCCTGATGTTGTCGGTGCAGAGTCAGACACAGAAACGGTTGTAAAGTTGAACTTTTACTTCCATGGGTGTGGAGGCACAAATGCTTAAACAGTTTCTTCAATACAAAGCAACGGGGTACGCCTGGTGACACAGCAAAGTCCTGGGGTGCAGGGTAGACTTGATGAAAGGTGTTCCTAGCCCTTATACTTCAGTGTTACAGCCCTAAGGTGCGTCTGGGCTCCTATTTGGCTCATAGGAGGATGCCCAACATGATACTAGTACATAATATTCCCCACTCACATTATGTGGTCCTGATAGCTCAGAGTTTCGGGGTGCAATAGTCAGGGTGGCAGGATATTCCACAGGTCTGGCCTTGGCCCCTGGATCCTGTGATACTGGCTATGGAGCACGTGTTCCAGAATGTTCTCTCCACAGTCTCAGGCTGACAAGATAATGATGCTTGACTTCCTTCAGGGCGATGGCTAGGCAGACAGGGGACAGGATCTTCTGAATAGCTGGAGTATGTCAGCTCTCCAACCTTCCTGGGCCTGTCTAGGACTTGAGATTCCTGCACTAAACTCACTGCTTTCTTCACAGGACATCACACTTATCTCCTCACCTCCTCCTCCTAACACTCCACACTTCTAACTCCTCACACGCAGGACCTTCCTGCAGGGGTGTTACCATGGGGACCCAGTGATCAGCTGACTCCTCCCCTTTTCCCAGGCGATGTCCTCCCATTGGACATTTGGTTACTATTCAATCCTATGGGAGGTGTAATGCATGTGTGAGGCTCACTAGGTGGCGCTGTGTTGTGTGAGACTCAGGACCCCCTGCTATGTCACACAGGCTATAAAGCAACAGGAAATAATACAATGCACAGAGATCACCCTCAGCCCAGCCATAGCCAGCTCTGGGATGCCACATACTCCCCCTCTTTCACTGAGCCGACCTCGGCGACGGGCTGGGGTGAAGGTGAGAAATGTAACATAACGTTAATAAATACGAATAAAGTGCAAATGTCACTAACAGTTTAGAAAAATATAATACCTAGAAACTTGAGGTAAGACCTCCCGGCATAGTCCTGGAATGTCCATGAGAAGTCTGAAGGGTAACGGAAAGATAATTAAACTCAGACTTATGGAACCTTTTGGCGGTACCATCAGACAGTCCATATAGAAACAACAGTAGTGCAAATGGGTCCAGAGGCTCTCTGGCACAAATTTTGTGAGTGTCCATTATCATGAGAGTCTCTCTGAGAAACAATAAACAGTCCTTTATGTAAGGAAGAGTAGGCACTCTAGCACGAATGTCCATACCGCAATGGGGTAACAGAACTTCCTTGGCTCGGTGAGCCAGGCACTATGGCTTGGATTGTTGCATATAAATGTAAATACTATATTACATGGCAAGATATTATATATATACTGTATATACACACAGGAAAAACATTAATGTAATCAGAGCAGGAATAACATATATACAGAAGCAGAGACAGTTAACCTCTTTTACCCAAGGACAGCCATGGCATCACTATAGCGTGTTGGAGGTATGCCTTTTGTGGTACGCTCAGAACGCCTAAGTGGAACGAGATTTGAATCAGGAACAGAGTCACTGAAATCAATTAAATCATCTGTCGAAGGGTTCTCTTGCACTAGAGCAATTGGTGGATAACAGCTAAATGGTAGTAGTTTAGGCGCCCACATAAGCTCAGTTAACGTTGGGGTTCTCTCTTTCGCTTCAGAAGGTGACAAGATCTCTGTACTCGTTGTCTCAGCTGGGGGCACCTCTGTGGGTAGTCCTTCTTTAAGGCACAGCTTCAGACGGTTTCGGTGTACTACTTGGGGCTGTCTCCCAGGTTTAGAGATCTCATACACGTCGGATTCAGGATATGGTATGGAGATGACACTGTATGGTTCTTTCTCCCAGAATGGATCCAATTTCCCATTCCGATGGTTATTCCTTAACCATACACAGTCGCCAACTTTCAGGGGCGCTGCATGGGCGTGATGGTTGTAATCCTCCTGTTGTCTCCTACGAACCTCATCCATGCGCGTTTCAACTATCTCTTTAGCTTCCTCCATACGTCGGCGGTGTTCAACAACCCAGTCTGTTATGGGTAGTGGATTGATGGTGTCAGGGACCTTCACACCAAGGGTTAAGTCTGAAGGAAGTTGACCTTGTCTTCCAAACATTAGATAAAATGGTGCGTATCCTGTAGATGTTTGGGGTGTGTTGTTGTAACTATAGGCCAAGTCCTTGATACGCTCAGGCCACTCAATACCAGGTGTAACTGCGGCTGTTCTTAGCATGCCGATGATCACTTGATTTGCCTTCTTGCATATACCATTCCCTTGAGGGTGATACGCTGTGGTTCGCAACTTCTTGCAGTCTTGGAACTGACACAGCTCACGGAACAATTGGGATTCAAACGCCGATCCACGGTCGGTGAGGATATGCTCAGGACAACCGTAATGGCGGACAAACTCTGCGTAGAAGGTCTCAGCCGTAGTTCTTGCTGTAAGATCTCTGACAGGCACGATGACAAGGAACTTGGAGTAATGATCCACCATTGTCAGAGCGCAGCTGTAGCCGGAACGTGTGGGACCCAACTTCACATGGTCCAGAGCAACAATTTCACACGGCTTTTGAGTCTTAATTGGATGTAGAGGGGCCTTCTGATCTCTTCGACCTTCCTTGGTGATACTACAGGCGGGACACTCTCGGCACCAACTCTCAATGTCACTCCTCATCCCAACCCAATAGAAGCGACGACGGATGGTAGCTTCGGTCTTTTGTACCCCGAAGTGACCGGATCTGTCATGATACGCCTCAAGTATCATCTGTGCGTCTCTTCTTGGTACGAGGATCTGATGAAGCCTTTCACCTGTGACAGGATCAAGAGTGTTTCTATGTAGAAGGCCTCGTTGGACAAACAGACGCTTCCTCTCTCGCCAAAGGCGTTTTAATTCCACGTCATGAAGACCTCTCTTTACACGGGTTGGTATTCTTCCTGTAAGCAGGAAATCTGATAATTCTCCTAAAACTCTGCTCTCTTCTTGGAACGTTTTCCACAGAGATGGCTCCTGGAGGGATTCGGCAGCTGTTTTCGCCAGAGATTCTCCTTCTACAGGGATACCAATAGCAACCTGTTGGGCAAACTTGTTGTAGAATGGTGGCATCTCCACCTCTTCCCAGATGTCTTCTCGGGGTGATTCTTCTCCCACAGGCAACCTTGAGAGTGCATCAGCGTTAGTGTTGGACTTGCCACTGCGATACTTGACAGAGAACTTGTAATTCGCGAGTCTTGAGGCCCACTGTTGTTCAAGGGCTCCCAGTCGAGCAGTGTCCAGATGCGCCAACGGATTGTTATCTGTGTACACGGTAAAGGGTGTGGCAGCCAGGTAGTCTTTAAACTTCTCTGTCACGGCCCAAACAAGCGCCAGAAGTTCGAGTTTGAAAGAACTATAGTTCTGGTCGTTCTTCTCCGCGCCTCTCAGACTCCTGCTGGCGTAGGCGATGACTCGCTCTTTGTTGTCCTGAACCTGGGACAACACTGCACCCAAACCTTGGTGACTTGCATATGTGTACAAGCGGAATGGCTGACTGTAGTCGGGATAGGCTAGAATTAGTGGTTGCGTCAGAAGTGCTTTAAGCGCTTGAAAGGCTTCCTCTTGACGCGCTGTCCAGTCTACCGGAAGCTTTCGGTTGTAGTTTTCTCTGGGACAACCACGCAACAACTCGTTCAGAGGCTCGGCTACTTGGGCGAAGTGTGGTATGAAACGCCAGTAGTAACCTGCGAATCCAAGGAAGCTTCGGACTTCTTTGACGGTAGTTGGTCTTCACCAGTTCTGGACTGCAGTGATCTTTTCAGGATCAGGTTGGACGCCTTGTGCGCTCACAACATGCCCAAGGTAGTGAACTTGGGATTTCAACAGGTAGCACTTGGAGGGCTTCACCTTTAGGCCGTGCTGTATAAGTACCTTGAATACCTCGGACAGGTGACGAAGGTGTTCTTGGTATGTCCGGGGAGAATACAATAACATCGTCCAGGTACAGTAGCACACTCTGGAAATTCTCATGGCCGAGGCACCTCTCCATAAGCCGTTGGAATGTGGCTGGGGCATTACATAGCCCAAATGGCATACTATTGAATTCAAAGAGTCCCATCGGGGTCGTAAACGCAGTCTTTTCACGATCTTCAGGCGCCATAGGGACTTGCCAGTATCCACTGGTTAAGTCCAGGGTCGAGAAACAGGTAGCTGATCCCAAAGCCGTTAGAGATTCCTCAATCCGCGGCAATGGGTATGCGTCTTTGTGCGTGACGTTGTTGAGTTTACGATAGTCCACACAAAATCGTAAGGTTCCGTCTTTCTTCTTGACATGGACTAGCGGGGCTGCCCAGGGGCTGTTACTCTCCCGGATGACATCAGCATCTCGCATCTCTTGGATCAACTTTTTCACCGGTTGGTGCATCGCGGGTGGTATTGGACGGTGACGCTCCTTGATTGGATGGTGGTCGCCAGTCAGAATGCGATGTTGTATGGTCGTGGTCTTACCAAAGTCCAATGGGTGTTTGCTGAATGCCTGTTGGTAACGCTTGGCCACATTGCGAACCCCATTGATGTGCTCTATAGGGGTATTGGCGTCTCCCACGTTCAATTCATCCCACCAGGACTTCGTGGCTCCATTCTGAATGTTCTCAGCAGCTTGGGTGGAACGCTGTGTGGCGGTAGAATCACCAGAGAGAATGTCTTCTGGTGCTAACCGGTGTAGCAGGGCCACAGAGTGGAACTTGTGGAGGTTCACGGGAGCATCGCCCAAGTTGACTAAGCGGACAGGAACACGTCCATTGGAAACTGTGACAAGGCTGCGGGCAGCCATGACAAGTGGTTGGCCATCTACCTGTATGGGTTGTAGCAAGGCCTCGTAGTCCTGATTTTCTATGCCCGGACGGGCACGGCACCACACCATAGTTTCTGTTCCAGGCTGTAGGGTTACTGGATGGGTATCTTGGATCCGGACTCGACCAATTTCACCTTGTTTGTTGGCGAACTTGTGCTGGGCATTGAGTACACGAATGGCCCGCTGAATGGTCTGCTGGTCACTGGGAGAAGCTGTAAGGAGAGAGGCATGCAAGGCATCCAACACTTCTGCAAAGCAATGGCGTAAAACATTCATGCCTAATATTACAACTGCAAACCTATCATCCTCTACATCAGTGACAATTACACCCTGTCTAGGCAGTTTCAAGTCCCCAATCTGGATAGTGGGTTCCCAATAACCCTGCTGTGGTATGGGCTGTCCATTGCTGGCACACAGATTTATCCATGTGTCAGGTGTTCTATTCAACACACCTAAGTCCCAATGTTCAAGGAACACCTGCTTGCGCAGGGTTGTTACCTGAGATCCAGTGTCCACCAACGCTGTCAGAGGGACGCCGTTCACCCGGATTGTGATGTGTGGGCAGGCTGAGACGAAGCGTGACAATGGCACTGAAGATTCACCTGGGCCCTTCTTCTTTCCTCCCGAGGGGCGGCCGCGCGGGGGCGGCCGACGAACCGAGGCCGGGTGCCCATGGCAATGGTCGTGGCCTCTCACTCTGCGGAGGTTTCACTGAAGACGGACGTCTGGGTGGCGACTCAGGTGAGATGTTGAGACTTCGCAAAGGATCACTGGACGATGAAGACGGCTGGGTCAGACGATCTAGACGGACGGTGATCTGTTCCATGGCACGGGTCAGATGATCCACTCGGGCCAGAAGGTCATCTCTGGAGTCTGCTGGTGTAGTCTGCGCAGTTTGGGCAGCAGGTGAGGTACCCAGAGGTAGTGGCAGGACAACTGGAGCAATGCTTGTTGAGGGTCCAGGTGAGGGAGCACAGATGACTGGGCTCGGCTGGGGCTGCTCCTGTCCCAAGACCTGGATGGCAAGGGCCTTGAAGTCAGCAAACGTGATGCTGGGATGTTGTGCAGCAAGCATTCGCAACTGACTCTGGAGCAATGTGGTACCGGCCCCTTCTATGAAGCGGTCAAGCAAGATTTTATCAGCGTCCACATTTTCACGTGGATCCACTTGCACCACAGCTCTGAACGCCTCTTGGAGGGATAAAGCATAGTCCCGCAGGGTCTCACCAGGTAGTTGTCGTCTGGAAAAGAAGAGCATCTTTACCTCGGAGACAGATCGCACGTCAAAGTTCACCTGGAGTTTGTCCAGAATTTGCCCAGGGGTTCTTTTGTCAGAGGCAGGCCAGGATTTGACCTCCCTAGCTGCAGTACCCTCAAGCTGGCCCAGCAGGATCTGTATCTGCTGTTCTGTATTCAGAGGATAGAACTGGAAGAGAGACAGCATCTTCTCACGAAAGTCCCTGAGGGTATGCGCCTCCCCTTTGTAGCGTGGCAGCCATGGTGCGCCAGGGTAAAATGGCATGGAGAATGGTAGGCTGCTCGCCATGGGCACTGCTGGATCACTAGAAACAGATGGCACAATGTCACTTTGCTCAGTCATGTTGTTTGCAGGTATGACTGAAATTAGGTCGCCGTCTCTTTAAGAAACTCAACTGCTTGCTGGCAGGGAATGGAGACTACAACTTGGAATGCTGTCCCTTTAAGAATGCTGTAGCTATTAACAGAGTCACTGTGATGCAGGCTGACGGTGTGCTCCCCCTCTTTAATGGTGGCACTCCCCACGGACACTGTACACGGAAAACACTCGCTGGGGCCGTGGGAGGACTTAAGACAAGGACAGGGAGACACAGTACTCACTGACAGCAACTGCAGCGTGGACCAGAGATCAGCGGTGCACAGCAGGGACGGTGATGCGGCACCGGAGAGTCAGAAATGGCGCTGGCACGTTCGCCTTTCACTTTCTTGTATGGGTGCGCTGGAGCATTGCGCTCAGCATTCTGGTCTCTCCTAAGATGGCGGCAGGAGGGTCTCCTGGCCTCATGGGCAGTACTAAAAATCTCCCGCACTTTTGCAAGGTACAGTTAACCCTTTGTGGGCGTTCTTACACAGCAAACACATGTGGCGCAGCAAACAAGTCCTGGGCGTTTTAACTCTTCCAGGGCTGTAACACACTGAGAGGACAGTCTTTAGGGCTTACTTCAGGGGTATAGGGCTCCCCCTCTTTGTGGCAAGCACTCTCAGGGAATAAACTTGATCTTAGCAAAGTCCACAATAAAGACCGATGCTCTGGAGACAATTTGGCGCACTTTTCGTGGCGACTTTCTCAAAATGGCACACACCCGCATCCTGTTCGTGACGCCAGTTTTTCTTGCGGTGACCAGATGGGGGGTAACGCTGCAGTTGGGATTGCAGGGTGCAAACAGCGCAGACTTGTCACGGTCTCTGGGCACGAGGGCGCAGCGCTGGTGCTGTCCCACGTTACCACCACTGGTACCGGTGATGAGGGGGCTGCAAAAATGTTGGTGGTGATTGTTCCCCCGGGGCGCTTCCCCTATACTGTGCCGACTGGTGGTGTTTGGGGCGCCCTGATGTTGTCGGTGCAGAGTCAGACACAGAAACGGTTGTAAAGTTGAACTTTTACTTCCATGGGTGTGGAGGCACAAATGCTTAAACAGTTTCTTCAATACAAAACAACGGGGTACGCCTGGTGACACAGCAAAGTCCTGGGGTGCAGGGTAGACTTGATGAAAGGTGTTCCTAGCCCCTTATACTTCAGTGTTACAGCCCTAAGGTGCGTCTGGGCTCCTATTTGGCACATAGGAGGATGCCCACCATGATACTAGTACATAATATTCCCCACTCACGTTATGTGGTCCTGATAGCTCAGAGTTTCGGGGTGCAATAGTCAGGGTGGCAGGATATTCCACAGGTCTGGCCTTGGCCCCTGGATCCTGTGATACTGGCTATGGAGCACGTGTTCCAGAATGTTCTCTTCACAGTCTCAGGCTGACAAGATAATGATGCTTGACTTCCTTCAGGGCGATGGCTAGGCAGACAGGGGACAGGATCTTCTGAATAGCTGAAGCTCTCCAACCTTCCTGGGCCTGTGTAGGACTTGAGATTCCTGCACTAAACTCACTGCTTTCTTCACAGGACATCACACTTATCTCCTCACCTCCTCCTCCTAACACTCCACACTTCTAACTCCTCACACGCAGGACCTTCCTGCAGGGGTGTTACCATGGGGACCCAGTGATCAGCTGACTCCTCCCCTTTTCCCAGGCGATGTCCTCCCATTGGACATTTGGTTACTATTCAATCCTATGGGAGGTGTAATGCATGTGTGAGGCTCACTAGGTGGCGCTGTGTTGTGTGAGACTCAGGACCCCCTGCTATGTCACACAGGCTATAAAGCAACAGGAAATAATACAATGCACAGAGATCACCCTCAGCCCAGCCATAGCCAGCTCTGGGATGCCACATAGTGTCCCAGCAGGGCACTGCTGAAAGTGTTGTAGGAACATATTGGGACTTTTCTATGAAATTTAAACTACATTTGCCAAGGTTATTAGTGACTTTAGGGTGTTGTCAATATAAAACCCAAGACTGTTCTACTGTGGCTGGAAATAGATTTTGAAAAAAAGCAGACTTTAAGAGAAGTAAAAGAGAGAAAGTGAGACCAAGACCTGCTGACCTCTAGGAGAAACACTTCTAACTCCCTGCTCCAGCCCAGAGGACTTAAGTACCTGTAACTCATTTATCGGATAAGTTCAACAAACTATTTGGTGAGTTCCTTTTTGACTACTGTAAAGAACTATGAGTTATCCAAGGTTACCACTTCTATCTTCTTTAATCCTGTACCACTCCACTCCAGGCACCCCAATTACCATCAGGCAGGAGACATTGCTAAAGGGAGTGCCTCAGGGAAAAACTACTACCTCCAACATCCACGCACCAGGTCCCTTCAGAAGACAAAGACTGTGAACCTAACCATGACTACTACTCTCATCCTCTTCTCACTCCCCACTTGGTTGCTGCAGTACACATGTCACATGTTGGATTTGAGCACTCCATGCTGGCACTGCCTTGGACTTGTTACATTTTACTGTAGGGGCACTGAACTGAAAATCAATGTTTTAATGTTTAATGTAACTACAGTATTAGAGTAATAGTTAAGTGGATATCCACTCTTGAACACAATTTTTATTTTAAAAATACCTAAATGATGTGCTGATAAATTTTTTCATTCCTTTTTCTGATACTGAGTTTCAAGTCCCTTGTATACACAAAATTAAAAGGTTTGAGTGCTGGACAGAGTGGGCAGAGATAATGTCTACTGGTTGGTAATTGGATTTATTATTTATTGGATCGTTAGTCTCCTCAAATCTGTTGTAGATTTATTTTTTATTTATTTTGCAAATTTATATAGTGCCATCATATTCTGCAGCACTTTACAGGTATTGTCAACACTGTCCCAAGTAGGGCTCCCTATCAGTATGTATATGGAGTTTGGGAAGAAACCGGTGTACCCAGGGAAAACCCAGAAAAGACGGGGAGAATATACAAACTCCTTGCAGATGTTGCCCCTGGCTGGAACCTATGACTCCAGCGCTGCAAGGCAACAGTGCTAACCACTTAGCCAACGTGCTGCCCTAGATATGGTATATATGGATTTCTAGATTAAATAATCAAAATTTGTGAGTTTAGATTAATATTATCTGTGTGTATGAATTTTTGGTATCTAGAGGAATATTTTTGTTATTATTTTTTGGTTATCAATATAGATGTGCGAAATGAAGCTGCAGAAGTGGAATTCGATTCAAATATCAGGAAATCTTCGATTCGCCACGATTCTGGATTTCTTCACGCTTCGATGCATTGAATTGTATTTTTTAATAAAATGGCCGCCGCGTGCAGCTAATCAGCAGCCAGCAGGACCTGTGATGTCACAGCCCTATAAAAACCTCGACCATTTTAGGTGCAGTCATTTCACATCGCTCTTACTGTAGGGACAGACGTCAGCAGGAGCTAGGGAAAGACAGAAAACAGATAGAAGTTCAGGGAAAGAGGCTAAGCTTAAGAACTGTAGGGAAAGGATAGGGAGGAATTGAGAGAAGAATTTGGGGTGGTTGCAGGGTCATTTACAGCAAGAATTTGCAGCATAATTCACATTGCAGCACTCACTGCCGTTATACTGCTGCTCATTACTCATATCTGTGTCTTCAAGGTGGAACAGTACAAGCCTTTTGCAGTGCAGTACAGCAAAAAACCTGAATTATCATACACTAATATCTGCACGTATCTATAAAAAAACCCCGCCTTTTTAAAGGTGTTTATTGTAAGGGGCTTATTCACTGTTCTTCCACAGCATAACATTAGTCAGTACTATTGTGCCAAAGAAAACTGAACTATCATCCAATACTATCTGCACGTATCTATAAAAAATGCCTTTTTAAAGGCTTCTTCACTGTTCTTTGACAGCATAACATTAGTCAGTACCATTGTGCCAAAGAAAACTGAATTATCATCCAATAATATCTGCACGTACCTGTGAAAAACGCCTTTTTAAAGGCGTTTATTATAAGGGGATTATTCACTGTTCTTCCACAGCATAACATTGCATTTGTAAGTACTATTGTGGCAAAGAAAACTGAATTATCATCCAATATTATCTATACGTATCTGTAAAAAATGCCTTTTTAAAGGCATTTATTCTAAGGGGCTTATTCACTGTTCTTCCACAGCATAACATTACATTTGTCAGTACTACTGTGCAAACGAAAACTGAATTATTATCCAATAATATCTGCACTTATCTGTAATAAACGCCTTTAACGTGGGAAAGAAATAATGACCATATTTGCCATTTTGTTACCAGTATAAAGTTGCAGGCCATTTATCAAAACAGTATTGTCAATAATAATTCAATAATTCTTAGCGGTTATCACTTATTTAAAGGTGTTTATTAGTGTCTATACCCATAAGGAGGACCATATTTGCCATTTGGTTAGCAGTATAAAGTTGCAGGCCATTTATCAAAACAGTATTGTCAATAATAATTCAATAATTCTTAGCAGTTATCACTTATTTAAAGGTGTTTATTAGTGTCTAAACCCATAAGGAGGATCATATTCGCCATTTTGTTCCCATTGTGCTGATGGAGCCAATACTGCTCCTGCCACCCCCACTCCCTCCCACAGCTGCTATGCCAGTGCAAGTTGAGCGCTCAGGGCCCCCCCGGTCAGACATGTGAGCGGATGGACGATGGTGCAGATAGGCAGCGGCCAACTTGCTACATAGTATGTCTCTATAGTAGTTCATTTTGTCCCTCTGTCAAATTGTGACAATTCAGCTGTCACTGCGCAAGGAAGTCAGCATGCATCGGGCCATTTGTGCAAGTGACTCCGAGGGACTCTCTGCATCCATCTTCACTGCATACTGCCACGGTGTGTCTGGGTCATCTGCCTCATCTTCCTCATCTCCCTCTAGCTGTTCTGGTTGCTCCTGTTCCTCCTCTCCACCTATTTGGCTACACATTGTTTGTGTTCCAATGTCCTCCTCATCCTCCTTCTCCTCCAGTTCAGCCCCCACAGGGCTCATGTGGCCGTGAGATGTAGACGCCACATCTCCAGTCCCCTGACCAGCCAGACTGAAATAATCTTTTCCAGGATGTGAATCAGTGGAATGACGTTGTTCATCCCGTAGTCCTGACGACTGACTAACAAAGTATCCTCCTCAAAGATAACAAGCAAACGGCAGGTGTCACGCATGAGCTGCCACTTGCTAACGTTAAAGTTACAGTTGTGCTAAAGGCACAGGAAACTTGGTCAAAGTTGAAGGAAAGATGAATGCAGCACGTTATCAGCAAATACTGGAGGCAAATTTGCACTCATCAGCACCTGGGACGTACTCGGACGTTCCAACATAACAACGATCCAAAACACAAGGTCAAGTTGACCTGTCATTGGCTACTGCAGTAGAAAGTGAAGGTTCTGGAGTGGCCATCTCAGTCTCCTGACCTCAATATCATTTAGCCACTCTGTAAATGAATAGTAAAAGTGATTCTTAGAAAGTATGTAATATATCTTATCATAGAGAAATCCATCTTTTTCCTCTTATCAGGCTGTTACCTTATCCTGACTGCCATGACAACCACATAGTATCCCACAATCTCACTGTGAGAGCTAGGGTATGGAGCTAGCTGAATTCCTTCCCTCTGTCTAACCACTTAGGTGCTAATGTCACTAAAGGGTTAACCTGCTAGGCCTGGAGTCATCTCTGGTCCAAACAGCTGCAGTAGAGACAAGGCTTTGACTTACAGTGCAACTCCTGTCGCTGATCTCACAGATGTAAAAAATACAACTGTTACCAAATAGAACAAATGCAAGAATATCTACCTATAATTCTTATGAAACAGCATTGAAATATCTATTTTATTTCATTCAGAATGGTTTTATAACATTGTGTCCTTATGATAGTTTCTACTAAACTGACTTGTCCAATGTATTATTGATAAGATCAATGCTCCAGTTAGGTTACATTGATTTATACTGCTGCATTATGCTGGGATTGGCTAATACATACACTGACCTATGATGCAGGATATGAGTCACAATACTGCAGCATATGGCAGGATTAAATTATAGTGATAAAAAAGATTTTAGTATCCAATGAAATTGAAAGATTTTTTTGCAATCTTCTTACAGTATATTCGGTTAAGGTTTGAATCATAAGTCTGGATTTCACATGGGTCCTATGAAGTCACAGACGTACTTCTATCCTCCTAGCAGTAAAAAATATCGTGGAGTGTGTCAATGGGATGAGTCACTGCTTCTCCTTCCTCATAAGTATGGGCTGCCTGTAAGCAAAGGAACAGTCACGTTACTTGTGGTTTAACAAAAACTTTACTGAGAATAACAAGCAAACAGACATACTGAGGTTTATGACAAAGGCATTTAGGCCAATAACTTTATAAAAGTATCTGACCATAACTGTACAAATAGATCATTTACAAAAGAGCACACTAGAACTTTACCAATAGGTTAGCCTGAAATCTGCACAAAGTGCCAACGCAAACACATAAATGGTAAGCAAATAAAATGTCATCTCTCAGTTCTGTAACACAAAATGAGTCCACTGAAAGGGATAAACAACTATAAAATGATTGTCCTGTAAGTGATCATACATACAGCCACAGTACAGTGGCTATAACCTTCTTTGGACCCATACTGTATCTACTTGCCTCTGTTGTCATACAGAGAAACACAGAGGTTTTATATACACAGATTCCATGTGAACGAAAGCATTTAACCCTAATAATAAGGAGTAATATTAATTGTATTTATATAGCACCAATATATTCCACAGCAGTTTACAAATCAAAGGGAATATGAATAGACAATACCGTGTTTCTCCGACAATAAGACCTACCCCGAAAATAAACCCTAGCATGATTTTTCAGGATTTTTGAAGTATGCTTGAAATATAAGCCCTACTCCAAAAATAAGCCCTAGTTATTATAGTTCATAAAAAAAGTGTCCAGCCAGCTATACATGTAAAAAAGTAAATAAAATACAGCAGAAAAGATACAGTAGACCCTTCATCAAGGAAAGCAGACATCCCAAAAATAATCGCACCCCTAAAATAAAGCAGACACCCCCAAAAGAATCGGACATTGACTTGAATGGAGCCATCTGTGCAAGATGGCACTAGTGAGATAGTTCTCCACAACAATAAGGGTTGACTACTGGTAGTGCTGGTTTCTCACACACAGATCGAGTTGTCCCACTGTCATCACTCCGTTGTGGCTACTTCTGGTCACCAGGGGGAGCCAACTGCTATACTGCAGTGGAACGTTGCTGCAATGGCAAGGGCCTGACAGTGACATGCCTTTGACAAGAGGGTCACAGATCTGTGTGTGAGAGCCCATCCACCATTGGCACTTCCAGACTCTAATTGTTTTGGATCTAAGGGGGTCTAATGGGGTCCGCCAGGTGTCTGTCGGGTTTCTGGCGTTTTTATACTGAAAGCAGTGGAGAAAAAAGTCTTCCGTACAGGACTTTTCTCTTCGCCGATTTTCAGCAGAATCTGCAACGGAGTCTCAAACGTAGATGTGAAAGAAGCCTAAGTGTGAGGAAAGTGTGATAAGCTTGTCTAAAAAAGATGTGATTTTAGGGCAAATTTGAAACTGCGGATGTTGGGTATTTATCTGATTGTCCAGAGTAAAGCATTCCAGGGAATAAGTGCAGCTCAAGAAAAGTCTTGGAGATGGGAGTAGGGTGTTTAGATGACAGAGGATACAAGTCTAAGGAGATTGGCAGAATAGAGAGAATAAGAATAGCAGGGAACAGAGACAAGTGTGGAGATGTAGGGAGGTGCAGCACTGTGGAAGAATTTATGGGTGAGTGTAAAGAGTTCAAATTGTATTCTGTGGTGGATGAGCAACCAGTGAAGTGACTGGTGCAAGGCAGATGCAACTGTGTAGTGGCAAGAATGTATCAGAGTGATAAATCTGCCAATGGTTTGTCCAACAGAGGCTGCGTAGAGTAAAAAGAGGGAGCCTAGGACTGAACCCTTAGGAATGCCATCAACAAGATGAAAAGGAGGAGAAGGGCCAGAAAGATAAGAAGAAATCCAAGACAGATAGCAGTGTCTTTAAAGACATTTTCCAACAAGTATAATAATATTTATATATGAAGGTAATTCAAATTAAACATTTTTAAAAATATAAACATTTGCCAGAGTTTTAAAGGTGTTTTCTATCTTTCTTTTTTTCTTGATCGATTACCAATCGGCATGACCATGAATGCAGGAATTTTCTATTGTCTATGGTCCACAGGATAGATCATCAGTAAGTGATTTGCAAGGGTCCGACACGCAGAACTCGCACATATCAGCTGTGCTAGCAGCATCCAGGTGCTAGAAGCTGCTACTGGACAGGCAGTATGTCTATGGGGGCTAATATAATGCAGTCTCAGGCTCCCAAGCTACTTGGATGTTGCAGGGTCCTGTCTAGGAGGCTCTGATACCATCAACTTCACTTCCAATATGGCACTTCTCTCCCCTTCAGGGGGGCTTTGGACAGCACGTCTTCCCTGTCTTAGAGCTGTACTGATGGTGTTGGGGCACTACCTCAGAAAAGAACCTCTCTGTCTCTCAGTAGATCTGACCTGCACCACAGCAAGGACTCAACTCAATTGACCAATTCAAACAGACCAAGCTTGAGGCTTCTAGTCTCCACCCTTGTGTCCTGATAAGTAATTGGCTGCAAATGGATCAGATCTGGGGATGAGAAAGAGGTTCACCACCTCCATTGTGGATTCTTCCTTCAAAAGGGGGAACAAAACATTTGGGGAATTTGCAAAACATATACAAAACATTGGGAAATATACATATATACAAACTATATACAGACACAGAGACCAATACAATAAGATGAAACAAAAAATATTTCAGCAGTGTCCACTGGGATGTCGCAGAATCACCAGCGGTCCAGGGACTGTATGTGGTTATAGCAACATCCAGACACTTATAGGGAGAATATGCTTTGATCTAGTACTAAATTCGCTTGTAAAACAATTAGTCAGAATAGACACATAAGCTAAGAAAACTATGGACAGGAAAACAGACAAGTAGACCTAGAAGCCTCATAAAATTAGTAAGGACCACACGCTTTAACAATGGCAATGGAGAATGCATCAGACCATTGAGGAAGATGCAGAACTCTTCTTTGTACCATAAAAAAACTGCACAGATAAATGTGAAATTTCAGAACAAAGATGGCTATAGTGCAAAACTGAATTGTTTATGTACTGTAAAATAAAACCCTGCATGCATTGTTTCTAAGGAAGAATCTGGTGCAGCAGCGGATTGCCACCAAGTCCATAATACTGGCCTGTTGTGTACTGTCTCACAAGATCTGTGCACAGAGCCTTGCCCTGTGCATAGCTCCTAAAGTTTTTACATCAACATAACTTTCAGTTGATATTGTAGCACAGAATCACATGTACTCCAATTATTTATACATGCTGCCTATATCGCGCCGACATATTCTGTAGTGCCGTACAGATTGTTGCTATTCACTTCAGACCCCATCACCAAAGGGCACACAGTTTAATTCACTTATCTCAGGTATATACTAACTTAGGGATATGTTTTGAAATGTTGGAGGAAAGTACTCGGATGAAACCTGTGAAAACATGGGAAGAACAAATAATCTTTATGCAGATGTTGTCCTTTGGAGGATTCTAAACTTGGAACCCAGCACTGCAAGGCAAGGAGCCATGTACCACGCATAGATAGATATAAATAAGGAGAGAGTTACAGTGGGGAAAAAAAAGTATTTAGTCAGCAACCAATTGTGCAAGTTCTCCCACTTAAAAAGATGAGAGAGGCCTGTAATTGACATCATAGGTAAACCTCAACTATGAGAGACAAAATGAGAAAACAAATCCAGAAAATCACATTGTCTGATTTTTTAAGAATTTATTTGGAAATTATGGTGAAAAATAAGTATTTGGTCACCTACAAACAAGCAACATTTCTGGATCTCACATACCTGTAACTTCTTCTTTAAGAGGCTCCTCTGTCCTCCACTCATTACCTGTAGTAATGGCTCCTGTTTGAAATTGTTATTAGTATAAAAGACACCTGTCCACAACCTCAAACAGTCACACTCCAAACTCCACTATGGTGAAGACCAAAGAGCTGTGGAAGGACACCAGAAACAAAATTGTAGACCTGCACCAGGCTGGGAAGACTGAATCTGCAATAGGCAAGCAGCTTGGTGTGAAGAAATCAACTGTGGAAGCAACAATTAGAAAATGGAAGACATACAAGACCACTGATAATCTCCCTCGATCAGGGGCTCCACGCAAGATCTCACCCCGTGGGGTCAAAATGATCACAGGAACGTTGAGCAAAAATCCCAGAACCACACGGGGGGACCTAGTGAATGACCTGCAGAAAGCTGGGACTAACGTAACAAAGGCAACTGTCAGTAACACACTATGCCGCCAGGGACTCAGATCCTGCAGTGCCAGACGTGTCCCCCTGCTTAAGCCAGTACATAGCCGGGCCCGTCTGAAGTTTGCTAGAGAGCATTTGGATGTTCCAGAAGAGTATTGGGAGAATGTCATATGGTCAGATGAAACCAAAGTAGAACTGTTTGGTAGAAACACAACTCGTCGTGTTTGGAGGAAAGTGAATGCTGAGTTGCATCCAAAGAACACCAGACCTACTGTGAAGCATGGGGGTGGCAACATCATGCTTTGGGGCTGTTTCTCTGCAAAGGGACCAGGACGAGTGATCCGTGTACATGAAAGAATGAATGGGGCCATGTATCGTGAGATTTTGAGTGCAAACCTCCTTCCATCAGCAAGGGCATTGAAGATGAAATGTTGCCTGGCTCTTTCAGCATGACAATGATCCCAAGCACACTGCCAGGGCAATGAAGGAGTGGCTTCATAAGAAGCATTTCAAGGTCCTGGAGTGGCCTAGCCAGTCTCCACATCTTAACCCCATAGAAAACTTTTGGAAGGATTTGAAAGTTCATGTTGCCCAGCGACAGCCCCAAAACATCACTGCTCTAGAGGAGATCTGCATGGAGGAATGGGCCAACACACCAGCAACAGTGTGTGCCAACCTTGTGAAGACTTACAGAAAACGTTTGACCTCTGTCATTGCCAACAAAGGATATATAACAAAGTATTGAGATGAACTTTTGTTATTGACCAAATACTTATTTTCCACCATAATTTGCAAATAAATTCTTTAAAAATCAGACAATGTGATTTTCTGGATTTGTTTTCTCATTTTGTCTCTCATAGTTGAAGTCCACCTATGATGACAATTACAGGCCGGCCTCATCTTTTTAAGTGGGAGAACTTGCACAATTGGTAGCTGACTAAATACTTTTTTCCCCCACTGTAAAAGAAAGATAAAATAGTGGGAGAATGACATACAAAAAACCTAAACCTGTGGTTTAATATAAGTTTTACAGAAGAAATTGAAATCAAAATCTTTTCCTTTCGATGTTCATGTCCAACATGTAGACAAAGCACTATCATATCCTTTGTCACTGTATGCCAGCAAACAGTCACGTGACATACTTATGTGACTGCTTCATCCATGGGCTCAGACTGTGTATATGCATCTGCTAAGGTCCTTGACCAATGCAATTACATTATAAGGCTAGGTTCACACTAGTGTTATTAATGTCCGTTGCTCTCACTTGTCATGGGATGAGAACATATTTACTTTTCAGATAGAAGAAAAAGCCCTTCATGGAGAACTGTTTTTGTCCATTACAGTAGATCATCTGTCAGTCTACTACCGTGTATGTCTATTGCTCTCATCCTATGGTGGATGAGTGTGAATGTCTCCTTAGATTCGCTGCATTGTTGTGATATCATTTGATCATACCTTTTTTTAAATTGAAAACCAAAAAGTTCAGGAAACCAATTTTAATTTAAAAGCAAAGTAACAGAAATAAATGGAAGCGACCTGTAAGCAGTAAGATGAGCTCCAAATTCTAATGCCAAGGTGCTACATACAAATATAGTATTCTAATGAACAGGACTTAGAAGAGGCAAAGTTATGGTTGTCACGGTGACCAGTAAGTAATGTCTAAAGACTGGCTTACTTCTTGCTTCCGTACAGTGCTGTGAGTAAGCCCTGATGTCGTCTTCTTGCTATGGACTGGAATCTGACAGCTGAATTCAATTAAGTCAGTTATCCGATTAATTTAATCTTCACATAGCGGAACTTGAGACAAAAACTCAGAATTATGTCAGTGAGGGGATGGCCTTGTCAGAGGGAGTTGTTAATGCATTTCTCACCTCTGGGCTGAACCTACGTGAAGCCTTTTGCTAGTGCTCACATTAAAACCTCAATTTCTGTGCCCACTGCTTCCATGTGTCTTTATTAAAATAAATGTCAGAAAATATTTGTCAAATAAAAAATGCACCACAGATTAATAGGTTTCGTATGTTCGTAGGTATGCACGTCATATGGCAGAAAGGGGCTACAGTATTTCATAAAGCATTTAACAAATATAGATGAAATGTATACAGCCTTTAATACTTTTCCAGTATGTTACTCCATAGGGTTCAGTACCTTGTGATAAACCTGTGAAGAAGCCTATAATGATTCATTCTGGATTAATTGGTTTCCTCTATGACTGACCCTAGGCTGCTTTCAGAGGGCTGTAATGTGGAAACCTTTAGTAATGATTTCTCTAGTCTTTTTTGATGGGATCAAATCCTATTTCCGACACTAAATATATAGTTCCTGTACAAATCCGTATTAAACTTAAGGTAGTTTAAGGCCTCATGCACATGTAACACTCCATCAGACCAATCTCCATAGATAGGGTGGATTGTAGTTCTCACCTCACTATGGTGCATTGCCTCCAGCCAAATCTGGCTAGGAGCTCTGTACAAATGCAGGAGGGTCTTCCCTCACTGAAGCTCAGTACACACTCACAAGAGATAAGAGTAAAACTACTTGACAGATTTTTTTGGGAAAGGGTAAACAACGATGAACTGAGTTAAAATAATGCAAAAGTGGGAATGGTGTAGAAAGTCACATAACAATACAAGGGTATGGCCCGGTATGATTGAGTCCATAGTGGTGGGATTGGGCTATTTAGAAAGGTCTGGCTGGTATGACCATATAGAATTGTCCCCTCATATAATAAACCATAGGGGATAACACAGGGTTTCAATACCGTCTTCACCAAACACTGCAGGTTGCAGCTAGCACACACCTCCTAACTAACTGCACATAATGCTAAATTTATAATGATCGCAGCAATGAAATAAGCAAAGTCCAACCACTGGGGTTCAATTCTCGTAAATACTGGCACACTTTCAGAAACTATTGGTGCAGACCAGGATGCCTCTTGGGAATCTGATCAATCTTTCAGAGGTAATGCTGCTGCAGAGCTGATTCTTCTATCAGAATGAGCCGGCGGGCTGTCAGGGCTTTCTTTTTGACCCATGTTCCCCAGTGCAGGGCTCTCTGCTTTCTACACAACGTCTCTGTCTCTCCTGACAATGTGGCTCTCATGTCTCCTTCCTGCACAGCCAATCAGTCCTCCCCTCTGCAACTCCACCTCTAGGTTGTCAGAGCATAGAGAAGCAAGTAGTATAATGTAGTCCACTGTCCTTCAGGAAAAGATGTGCTAATGTCTGCTGTAGCGAATGCCTGCTTGGCATTAATGGCAATGTTTGATGCAGGCAATTTGCTCCCTACAGGGGTTACAGTATTGCAGTATGTTATATGGAAAATTGAGTGGTGCCACTAGAAAATACAACTCATCCAGCAAAAAACAAGCCCTCACATGGCAATGGCAATAATAAAAAAAAAAGTTAAGATTTTTAGAAAGCATTTATGAATACACAAAAGTGTGGCCTAGTTTTTAAGGGTTAAGAATAATAATAATCAATAATAATAATAATAATAATAATTTTTATTTATATAGATCCAACATATTCCGCAGCACTGTACAATTTGTAGGGTTCAAGTACAGACAAAAAAGATACATTACAAAGAAATAGTCAATTCACACACTGGTACTGAGGGCCCTGCTTGCAAGAGCTTACAATCTATGAGGTAGAGGGGGTGACACAAGAGGTATCAGGGGCGGCATAGGAGGTAGAATTGCTTATACAGTGGTCAGACAATTTTGTAATAGAGGTTACTGTCATTACACATATATAAGGCTGTAGGAGCCGTCACCAGTTGTGTCCTTTAAAATGAAGATGTGCCTGGACATATAAAGTTAGTCTGATACGGCAGCATATCCTGTGAGGTAATGTGGGAGCGTGAACAGAGGAGGGTACATTTTAGGGAATCTAACTACTGAAGGGTTTACATTAGTAGTTGTAATAGGCTTGTCTGAAAAGATATGTCTTTAGTTTGCGCTTGAAGCTGTGGAAATTGGTGGTTAATCTAATAGTCCTGGATAGAGCATTCCAAAGAAGAGGCGCAACTTGGGAGAAGTCTTGTATACGAACGTGGGAGGTTCTGATAATAGAGGTCATTAGTCTTAGGTCATTGAGTGAATGGAGAGCACGGGTTGGGCGATAGACAGAGATGAAGGAGGAAATGTAGGGAGGTGCAGCATTATGGAGAGCCTTTTGGATGAGGGTGATAAGTTTATATTGTATTCTGTATTGAATAGGCAGCCAATGTAGTGACCGACAAGACCAGAGGCATCGCTGTAGCGTCTCTAGACTGATAGATGAGCCTGGCCGCCGCATTCAGAATAGATTGTAGAGGGGAGAGTTTAGTAAGGGAAAGACCGATTAGTAAGGAGTTACAGTAGTCAAGGCGAGAGTGAATCAGGGCAACAATAAGTGTCTTTAGTGTATCTCTGGTAAAGAAAGGGCGTATTCTGGAGATGTTTTTGAGGTGGAGATGACATGAGCGTGTGAGTGATTGGCTATGCGGGGTAAAGGAAAGGTCTGAGTCAAACATAACCCCGAGGCAGCGGGCATACTGCCTAGGAGTTATGGTGAGGCCGGAGACTGCAATGGAGATAACAGGGACAAATCTATTAGATGGTGGAAACAGCAGTAATTCAGTCTTTGAGAGATTCAGTTTCAGATAGAGCGAGGACATGATATTTGAGACAGCAGAGAGACAGCCACTGGTGTTCTGTATTAGAGCAGGGGAGATGTCACGGCCACGGGATGACGTATATAATTGGGTGTCATCAGCATAAAGATGGTACCGAAATCTAGTGATGGGTTGAGTTGCAGTTGCAGGCACAAAGGGTACAAAGGGGGGCACTGTTTATGTCAGAAAAAAACTCTTAAAGGCACAATTTGTACTAGTAGTGCTTATCCTCTTTTGCTGATATCTACATCAGCTATTTAAGGATGGGTAAGATAGTCAGATAGAGTATGTGTTTGTCTTTTTCAGATGATACATATGGGGCATTCTACACGTATTTTGCAAACATTGAAAAGAAGGCCTTGGAACATCCAGCATAAGTTGAAAATGCTTTCTATTCCATATGAATGCCACATTGTTATACTTTTACAGAACAGACATCTGCTCTAGCACAAAATATTATTCATTGTAAATTAATTAATCGCTTTTATGTCGCACTTACATTGTGCAGTTGTCAGTAGTTGAAAGTCATTGAATTTATCCTTTCTCTATCCGTGTTCAATTAAACAGTCTATAAATCCTAGTCTTCTGATAAATGACTATGAATAATTGAAAGCTTTTACTTACCCATTTACGTAGTGCAACCACCAAATAAAGGAATTTGGAACAAAAGGAAGTCCAAGTTTGCAGTTTTGGGATGATGGTTTAGATACAGATGTGCCCCTTCTTAACTGTTCTCTTGGCTGGACATGTCCAAATACGTTTGTCACAAGATGGTCTCAAACAATGTGATTTTGTGATATTCTGTCACAAGATGTGTCTATGTGTAGCCACTCAGTGATTGTTTTGTAAATTGCAGACCACCAAAGGTTTTGTTTGCATATTGTGATGTCGTGCTGAATTGGTTTAATGAGAAATTGGAAATTTTATCCCATTTTGAGATAAGGTGAGCACTGACATATCTGTAAGTACTGTATTTTATTTGTCTGAACAGTTCGTGCAAATGATGTCCATACTTCACTTAGTATACAGGTACATCAGGTGATGCACTTCATTGGTGTTTATAGACAGTTTCAGGTGGCCACATTTTAGAATCCAAATTATGAAAGGGTAAGGGGGATTTGGCTGGAAGCCTAAGATATCAGGATCTCAAAGAGACAGGTATGCTCTTCATTACTTCTATTCTTGGCAAGAGATGTCCAAATATGTGTGTCACAAGATGACCAGTTTTTGAGAACAACACAACTTCAGAGAAATTTAACACAAGATGCCTATCCTAGATGTTTCTGTGCGTAACCACCCAGTAGTTGTGTTGTACAGTGCAGCTTGTCAAGCTGTCAAGCTAGTATGAATTTGTTTCATATGAATTTGATCCTTAACCAAGCTTGAGTTAAGGTAAAAATGGACACCCAGCGGCTTCAGCAACTTGAAGATCATAAAGTCTAGGTCTGTGGTCTTCCATTTACAATCTCAATTTCTAGTCAATTTATTACACAGTGAGATTTACAGCACCATACCTCGATAATAGAGGGAGACAGTATAATACACAGAGTATAAGGAGTACCCGAAATTAACGTAGAAGACATACAGTAATACCAATTCTTCAGATGATATTCAGCTCTGTACTAGGCCTTCCTCCTACCCTACCCAATTAAGATAGACAGACCACATAATTGTAACATTTAATAGGTAGTACTTCACTGATTCTGGCACAGTTGGTATTTTTCATCTAGCCCCTAATGTTCGCTAGCAATAAGTTATGTTAGTTTTCATGCCTGATATGCTATATAGGTTCTGTACTGTCAGGTGGGCAGTGTCAGGCAGGAGTAGGCAAGGGGTGTGATTCTGAGCTCTGACACAGGCTGCCTGTGATTGGAGCTCTGAGTCACGCCTCCCTTCCTGTTCCTGTCTGACACTTCCCACCTGACAGTACAGAGCCTAAGTGGCATATCACCAAAACTAATTGCACTGATTGCTCAGGAATGGTGGGGACTAAAGAAAAAAATTCCAACTGTTCTGGAATCAGTGGAGCAGAACTGGAGTTGATGGAGGTGGTGAAAGTTCTTCTTTAAGCTGGTGATAATATTAGAAAGCTAACCGATCTCATGAATGCCACTAACAAGGGAGGTTTGGAAGCACTACAGCATGATGGCTTTACTAGCTTCCTTGTTCAAGCTTTGAGCAACCTTTTCTCCTCCCCAATGGCATGTAGTTCCACTGAGAAATGTAACAAAGGCTGATAAATCAATGAGCTTACACACTAAAAATCTTAGAAAAAATATAGTAACAGAGAGCTCTACTACATTTTGACTGCACCAAACTATCCACATTCTTGAGATGCACTTGTCTATTTTCTCAGTAAAGAGTCAAAGACCTATGTTCTATAGGGCCAATAAAACTGTCATGATACCAGGTCCTCACCAGCAAATAAATACTGGAATGCCAAACAAATGCCACTGTACAGTAAGAATAATACTCTCACCATCGGCATTAAATATCACAGTGCAGCACACATAATACCCCTAGCAATACTAAATACAACCTTGCAGGATAAAATGTTGAGGTCTACCACCAGTTAATTCTCTTCCAAACCACTTTGAATCTGTGAACGGTAAAATATAACCTTAATTAATTGTATTACCTTTTAGAGGTGATTCTACAGTTTCCAAATATGCTTCTGAAAGAAAAAGTGCTTTTCTTAGCTTCCCCGGACTTCAGTCTCTTCTTCTGACTTCCTGTATTCTTCAGCAAGCTGGTGGGAGGCGGCTTTGCTTTTACCATGAGAGATCATTTATTAGGATTACTAGAAATATAACATAAATTTAAATAATATGCATAGGAAATGTATATTACATTACATAGGTTTGTGTAGAATACTTACCATGCTTATAGAGAAGGGACTCAGTGTTATCTTTGTGCTTACATAGAGAGATAACAGACATGGCCTTTAACAACAAACTGCAATTAGCTGAACTGATTGTCCTGCAGGCAGAGCTGTAGATAATAGTGAAAGCTCAGCACCCCCAGAGAGCAGTGACTCACGTCATCCATCCTGTCTTATCACATTGGCCGTGCTCCATAGAACCGATGTGTAAACAATGGGAGAAATAATTTCACATAGCAGGCAAACAAAGCAGCATTGCTAAAGAATTGTATTTAGGAAAACTCTTGAATTTACATAAGCTAGCAGTATAGATATGATCCTTGAGATGGGAATACTATGTAAAAGCACTTTACATACAGTGGGTACGGAAAGTATTCAGACCCCTTTAAATTTTTCACTCTTTGCTTCATTGCAGCCATTTGCTAAAAGCAAAAAGGTTCATTTTATTTCTCATTAATATACACTCAGCACCCCATCTTAACAGAAAAAAAACAGAAATGTAGATATTTTTGCAAATGTATTAAAAAAGAAAAACTGAAATATCACATGGTCATAAGTATTCAGACCCTCTGCTGTGACACTCATATTTAACTCACATGCTGTCCATTTCCTTCTGTTCTTCCTTGAGATGGTTCTACTCCTTCATTGGAGTCCAGCTGTGTTTAATTAAATTGATTGGACTTGACTAGGAAAGGCACACACATATCTATATAAGACCTCACAGCTCACAGTGCATGTCAGAGCAAATGAGAATCATGAGGTCAAAGGAACTGCCCAAGGAGCTCAGAGACAGAATTGTGGCAAGGTACAGATCTGGCCAAGGTTACAAAAGAATTTCTGCAGTCTTCAAGGTTCCTAAGAGCACAGTGGCCTCCATAATCCTTAAATGGAAGACCAGAACTCTTGCTAGACCTGGCCGTCCAGCCAAACTGAACAATCGTGGGAGAAGAGCCTTGGTGAGAGAGGTAAAGAAGAACCCAAAGATCACTGTGGCTGAGCTCCAGAGATGCAGTAGGGAGATGGGAGAAAGTTCCACAAAGTCAACTATCACTGCAGCCCTCCACCAGTCGGGGCTTTATGGCAGAGTGGCCTGAAGGAAGCCTCTCCTCAGTGCAAGACATATGAAAACCCGCATAGAGTTTGCCAAAAAACACATGAAGGACTCCCAGACTATGAGAAATAAGATTCTCTGGTCTGATGAGACGAAGATTGAACTTTTTGGCTTTAATTCTAAGAGGTATGTGTGGAGAAAACCAGGCACTGCTCATCACCTGCCCAATACTATCCCTACAGTGAAACATGGTGGTGGCAGCATCGTGCTATTGGGGTGTTTTTCAACTGCAGGGACAGGACGACTGTTTGCAATTGAAGGAAAGATGAATGCGGCCAAGTACAGAGATATCCTGGAAGAAAACCTCTTCCAGAGTGCTCTGGACCTCAGACTGGGCCGCAGGTTCACCTTCCAACAAGACAATGACCCTAAGCACACAGCTAAAATAACAAAGGAGTGTCTTCGGAACAACTTTGTGACCATTCTTGACTGACCCAGCCAGAGCCCTGACCTCAACCCAATTGAGCATCTCTGAAGAGACCTGAAAATGGCTGTCCACCAACGTTCACCATCTAACCTGACGGAACTGGAGAGGATCTGCAAGGAAGCATGGCAGAGGATCCCCAAATCCAGATGTGAAAAACTTGTTGCCTCATTCCCAAGAAGACTCATGGCTGTACTAGCTCAAAAGGTGCTTCTACTCAATACTGAGCAAAGGGTCTGAATACTTATGACCATGTGATATTTCAGTTTTTCTTTTTTTAATAAATTTGCAAAAATATCTACATTTCTGTTTCTTTTCTGTCAAGATGGGGTGCTGAATGTACATTAATGAGAAATAAAATGAACTTTTTTGCTTTTAGCAAATGGCTGCAATGAAACAAAGAGTGAAAAATTTAAAGGGGTCTGAATACTTTCCGTACCCACTGTACAAATAAAACTGTGATTTACATGAAAATAGGGCTTCAATGCTGAATAACAGAGGCATATCTGGAAACTGTAGAATCACTTCTACAAGGTACTGGAATTTGATCTATAGCCAATTTTCTGCTGACAGACTCCCTTTAAATGCTGTTGTAAGGACTGTTAGTGACAAAGTGATACCTTTTTTGTGTGTCAAATCTTACTGCTGTGAAAATCAATTTTTAATCCATATGCAAATGAGCTGTCCGGGTTGCACCCAGTCCAGACAATGCTCTAAGAGCTAGAAACTGTATATCAGCAGCTGAACAAATCTCAATGGTAATTTGAAACAACGTATCAATTTGGAGTCCAGACTGTTTAGCTCAGAGAACATTGCAAAGAGTAGATACTGTACACTTGTATCCATAGCACAGTTGAGAGCAAGACTATCTACTGTATGTACAGATTTGCAATGCAGGAATTGTGGTTTGGTATTTGCTACTTAATTTTTTTTTCATCGCTTGCTCTGTGATGTAATATTACAATATAATTTCTTTTTGTTACTTTTACAACCATATGCTTTCACGGTAATATCATAATGTATGCATTTTCTTTCACAGATGTTGTGTAGATAGAAATCATACATCCTTACATCCCCTGGCTACTCATTTCTGTGTAATAGAGAGATTATTACACATGAAAATAATAAATCATAAAATAATGTACTGTGCAAAAAGTTTTAGGCAGGCATGGGGGGGTGGTAAAATGCTTTCAAAAATAGAAGTTTTAATAATTTATTTGTGAATTAACAAAACGCATATTGAATAAACGAAAGAGAAAACTAAAACCCATCAATATTTGGTATGACAGCCCTTAGGAGGAAGAGTCCCAGAAGTGATTATATGGCCCCCGCAGAGCCCTGATCTCAACATCGTTCTGACTGTCTGGGATTACATGAAAAGACATACAAACAAGCGTACACTTACAGAAGATTAGTACTTAGTTCTCCAAGATGTATGGAACAATAGTCCTTGCCAAGTTCCTTCTAAACCTGTGCAAGTGTACCTAGAAGAATTGATGCTGTTTTGAAGGCAAAGGGTGGCCAACTGACAAAATTAAATTATTAGCACATCTATTTTTGAAAATATTCTTAGCTAGCAACATTTTTCCACACCTGCCTAAAACATTCGCACAGTACTGTACATTTACTTACAGTGAGTCTGACAGCAGAAAATAGCATATCAGCACAGCCCCACAAATAGATAAGTTAGAATTAGGAATGATGAGGACATTGGCATTGCTCCAAAGACCCCAGAGTGTAATGATAGCAATGCTTGTGGGGTTTGCGGTAGCAGCTGCCACCGGGCTCCGGACCCCTTAATGTCCCGGGCACTGTGGCAGCCGCTACCACTGCTACCCCAGTATTTATGCCTCTGGATGTAAACTGATGTTTGGGCACATGGCAGTGCACGAAAGGAGGGAGCGACACTGGATGTTTGACAAGCAGATTTTGCTGGAATAGTTTTCAGGATCCATGTTGCATTTGCAGAACCTCTAGAGTACCAATTCAATGGAAACCCTCCAAAAGTGATCCCATTTTGGAAACACGGCAATACCCCATATGTGGTCATAATTTGCTGTATGAGTACATGGTGTGGCTCAGGGTTGGAAAGAGCGCTATTTGGCTTTTGGAGAGCAGATTTTGTTGGAATAGTTTTCAGGTGCCATGTCGCATTTGCAGAGCCCCTAGAGTACCAATGCAATGGAAACCCCCAAAAAGTGACCCGGTTTTGCAAACTACACCCCTCACAGAACATATCAAGGGGTATAGTGAGCATTTTGACCACACCGCTGTGTCACAAATTTTATTAACATTGGGATGTGAAAATGAAAGAATTACTTTTTCCCCAATAAACCGTCCATTTAGCCCCAAATTTTTAATTTTTTAAAAGGGATTAAAGAAGAAAAACCATAGCACAATTTGTTACACAATTTCTCCTGAACACGGAAATACCTCATATGTGGTCGTAAACTGCTGTATGGGTACATAGTGGGGCTCAAAATGGAAAGAGCGCTATCTGGCTTACGGAGAGCAGATTTTGCTGGAATAGTTTTCAGGCGCCATGTCGCATTTTCAAAGCCCCTAAAGTACCAGTACAATGGAAACCCCCTAAAAGTGACCTCATTTTAGAAGCTACAACCCTCAAGGAATTTCTTAAGGGCTATTATCATTTTGAGCCCAAGAGTGCTACCCAAAAAATAATGTACAAAGTGAAAATTTAAATTTTTATAGAAATATGCCATTTCAGTGCCCAATATGTTGTGCCCACTTTGTGTCATCAGAGACACGCACTCCTAAAACTATTATTAAATGGGCTATCCGGGTACAAAAAAGTTGTATATGTGGGTATAAACTGCTGCTTAGGCACACAGCATGGCTCAGAAGGGAAGGAGCACTGCGTTTTGTAGCTTTTGGAGTACAGATTTAGAGGGACTTTCTGGACACCATGTTGTTTTTGCAAAGCCCTGGACATGCCAAGAAGTGACTCCATTTTGTAGGAGCAATTTTAGGGTATCTGCAAACGTGACATGTCATCTAAAAACCAACAATCCAAATCTGCACTCTAATAGCACATAGCGCTCCTTCACATCTGCACCCTGCTGTGTGTGCCCAAACGGCAGTTTATGCCCACATGTATGACAATGTTGTACCCAGGATAACGTACTTAACAATGTCATATGTGGGTATAAACTGCTGTCTGGGCACAGCAGGGGAGGAGAGTTATTTTGGTTTTCGGAGCACAATTTGGTTTTTGGACATCATGTCAGTTTTGCAGAGCCACTGAGTTGCCAGTAAAGTGGAATCTGCAGACTTGTGATCCCATTTTGGAAACTACACCACTGAAGAGATTTATCAAGTGGCATAACAGTTTTAACCCTTGAGCATTGCATAAATTTAATTTCCAGAAATGAATGCACAGTTAATAATGAAAAGTGAAAATTGCAATTTTTCCATAGATACGCCATTTCAGTGCTCGATATGTCGCACCCAGCTTGTGTCAGCAGAGACACACTCTCCAAAAACTATTAAGCGGGTATACCAGGCACAACAGCTTTTGAAGCGTTCATTTCTGATACAAGCTGGGTACAACTATTACACACTGAAATGATCTATTCCAGGAAAAATTGCCATTTTCACCTTTCACCATCATATTTGACCACCACATCTAATTGGAGCTCAGCTCTGACTGGGGAAGGGGGTAATGGAGCGGGTGTTAGCTGTCAATTACAGCTAACACCTGCTTCCAATGCTGGATGCTCACATAGTGAGCGGGCAACACAGAACGTACTATTACATCCATTTGCGATAAGTCCCAGGTGGCCTGGACATAATACTACATCCTGTGTCGTTAAGGGGTTAATGCTGACCTAATCTCCCACTACCTCAACACACATATTCTCAAATCCTCCCAAAAGGTCCCTCTTTATTCCCTTATACTCTTCACTTAACCGCCACCTAGATTTGTCAAGTGCATACCCTATACTCTGAAACTTGCTACCACGGTACATAAGATTGTTCCCCAAAATCACAAAATTCAAATGCAGTCTAAAAACCCACCTCTTCAGGAAATCCTACAATCTCCCATAACCTTGTGGCCACCATACCACTATCTGAAGACCTACTGTTTCCCTGCCCCTTCCTTTATAGATTGTAAGCCTTCGCGGGTAGGGACTTCTCTCCCAGTTGGTTGCTATGTTAGTCTATTGTATTTGTTTTTGTATTGCATATGTAAACCCCTTCCAAATGTACAGTACCATAAAATTGCTGATTCTCGAAAAATAAATAATGAATAATAAAGGTCTCTTATGTCAGGCATCAGGATTATTCAACAATGTTACATGAACTAGAAAACGGATTATCACCAAAAATCTCTTTTCATAATTCAAGTATCAGTATTTCATAAATGTAAAATATGTCTAAAAACCCTAGCAGTGATATTGGTTAATATAATTTCTTAAATAGAAAATCAATTGTAACATCTCTTCTGGAATGCCTTCTATTTCCACTTGGTATTCCTCACATTCTACAAACACAATTCAAAAGATAAAAGGCCAGTCACTCTATGCGAGAAACCTGCTTCTACTCCTTTTTAGATTCATCTGTGAACTAAACCCATAGATTCTATAGGGCTAGTCCCCATAGATATGTACATATGGCCATGCATGAGGAACTACATAATGCATGCAGGCTCTTGTCACCCACTTATGTCCAGTCCACCTCCAATCCATTTCAATTCATCACGACATTTAGCCCAGAAAAACTAGTAAATATACATTTTTATTCAGGACAAGAACAGAAAAGTCAACATTATCTGACTATACATTTACTATTACATTGTTATCATCATGCTTTTACAGTGTCCGCTCATATAAAAATGCACTTAGCTGCAAATGAATCCTCAGCTGCAATTAGTCAGACGACCACTTCCCCCAATGCCTTCTGGGAACTATATTTGGTCTCTGGTCTATTGCGTGAAGTCAAATTCACACTTAGTAGAATGCGTGAGCGATGGGAAATGTATAAAAGCATTAAAGAATAAGAGGAGAGTTAGATGTGTTATCCTTAAGGAAATGCTATAAAATATGCCATACACATGAACATTTGCTGAAAAAGTAAAAAAGTAAATAGTCATAGTTGCAGAAACTTGAAAGCGTTGGGTTTTTTTCAGGCTGAAAACATCTTCTACAAATGGGAAGTAACAGAGAGAGGTGACGTTAGTAAGTAAGTAGACTAGGTGAGGGTGCTCGGCTGTAAGGTGGCTCCTATTTCCTATGACACTTGAAAGTAATGGTGTTTTATGTTGTATTAGATATGCGTCATGACGTACTTGTCTAGTGCACTTTATTGGAGCTGCATATTATGTGCCATTGATGCATATAGAAATGGTTAATGTTGTAATGTCTTTGCATTTGGTGACAAGGTCCCGTCTTTCCTTAGGCAACTTTTGGGAAATGGAACCAAGCTGTCTGAAATGGCAATTCTCTACTGGTTACTGTATTAAAATGAAGAACATGCTCATCTATAGTAAGTCACCTCCACATATTGTCTTATTATGTAAAATAAATGTAGCGCCATCCAACTACTGTTATTGTTAATGAACAAATATCGACTTGGAATCCAAAAGGATTATAGTGTCACAGCAAAATATCTCAATGTGAGAAATGATGTGTGGTAAGGTAATAAAAAGTATAACTGTGTCACTAAAACTTTCTTTCACTTGCTGCATGCGTAAAGAATTCTGTCTATTCTTGCGCACACCCCTAAAGACTGTGTCTCTTTCATTCGTATCACAGCAGGGGACTGTATTGTACCTGCAGCTATGTGTCTGAACAGCTTCTGTGTTTCCTGGAGGTTGATTCAGCATTGATTTACTACAGTTTTGCACTTGGCCAAAAAAACAGTCACGTTTATCAATAAAAATGTCAGTCTTATAAATGAAAATACGTCAGCTCACTGCAGGAAATCCAATGTAAAATGTCCTCTGCTGTGTTCTTTTACTTATCAAGCCTTTGTGAAACTGAAAAAGATGTCAAAGAGAGTTTTCTGTGCACAAACCAAAACTAAACACCAAGCAGATCACTACAATTGACTATTATTAATCACCCGAATAAAATAACCTGCAATAATATATTACAGTAATAAATGACTGGTAAAATGTTCATTTATGAAAATGTATGTAATGTACAGACATAAAAGAAATATTGGATTGGCGTTGAGATTATATTGGCAGCTTTCTAGTCTGTGCACAATTTACCCCAGAGTGGACGTTATGTGTTGGTTGCATCACCCCAGATCAGTGGTGAACCTAGCCTCTTTGCTGCCTGAAGTGGACTATAGAAAGATGCCCCCCCCCCCAAAAAAAAAAAAATAAATAAAAATTGTTTCCAAGCTATTAGCTTCACACGCTGCTATCACCACACAATAAACATACACAATACACAAAGTTATAAAACAGTTTTTAAGAATTCTTCTTCCTGTATTACTTCAGTATCAGATCAACAACACGGCATTAACAACGAAAGTAACTTCACACATCTTCTGCTTGGTGGATGGACGAGCCCAGGTGGCCCCCATTCTCTATAATAGGCTCAGGACCCCCACTGATCAGCTGTTTGAATGAACCGTGGTATCTGTGTAAGCGCCGTGACCACTTCTCTGTTTACATAGTATAATTTATCTCATAGCGGCCATGTCATGTAATTACAGCCTCGTCCTATACACGTCTATGTGACAAGGCTGTAATTACATCACAGGGTCACTATAAACAGACAGCGTGTGATATAAACAGGCACCAGAGCCCCTTCAAACTGCTGATCCAGGGAAGCTGAAAAGTTCCTTTATTAAAGCCCAAGTGCCACCTTAAAGGGGTTGTTCAGGATAACCATTTTTTTAATATGAGGCTATGGAAGGTTCTCTGGTGTCTTCCAGCGCCTTCCAGTCCTGCTGCTCCAGTGTTTTCTTCCCCACAGCACTGTGACGTTCCATGTCAGCGACCTCAGCGGTCATGTGCGGTGGGGACTTGCGCCAGAAGAAAACACCGGAGCAGCAGAACCAGACCACGGTGGGAGAAATCAGAGCACAAGGGACAGGTGAGTACAATTTTTTTTTTTTAATCACTTTCCCCGGTCTCATATTAATAAAGTGGTTATCCTGGACAAGCCCTTTAATTAACTGCCCCCTTTTATTATGCCCGATTCCCCCTGACATAAATACTGCTCCCGTAATGACCCTTTATACACACGTGGACAAAATTGTTGGTACCCCTCGTTTAATGAAAAAAAAAACCACAATGGTCACAGAAATAACTTGAATCTGACAAAAGTAATAATATATAAAAATTCTATGAAAATGAACAAATGAAAGTCAGACATTGCTTTTCAACCATTCTTCAACAGAATTTTAAAAAAAAGAAAACTCATGAAACAGGCCTGTACAGAAATGATGGTTCCCTTAACTTAATATTTTGTTGCACAACCTTTTGAGGCAATCACTGCAATCAAACGATTCCTGTAACTGTCAATGAGACTTCTGCACCTCTCAACAGGTATTTTGGCCCACTCCTCATGAGCAAACTGCTCCAGTTGTCTCGGGTTTGAAGGGTGCCTTTTCCAGACGGCATGTTTCAGCTCCTTCCAAAGATTCTCAATAGGATTTAGGGCAGGGCTCATAGAAGAGAAGGCCACTTCAGAATAGTCCAATGTTTTCCTCTTAGCCATTCTTGGGTGTTTTTAGCTGTGTGTTTTGGGTCATTATCCTGTTGCAAGACTCATGACCTGCGACTGAGACCAAGCTTTCTGACACTGGGCAGCAGATTTCTCTCTAGAATCCCTTGATAATCTTGAGATTTCATTGTACCCTGCACAGATTCAAGACACCCTGTGCCAGATGCAGCAAAGTCGCCCCAGAACATAACAGAGCCTCCTCCATGTCTCACAGTAGGGACAGTGTTCTTTTCAAGATATACTTCAGTTTTCCATTTGTGAACATAGAGCTGATGTGCCTTGCCAAAAATTTCGATTTTTGTCTTATCTGTCCATAGGACATTCTCCCAGAAGCTTTGTGGCTTGTCAACATGTAGTTTGGCAAATTCCAGTCTGTCAGATTCAAGTTATTTCTGTGACCATTGTGGGTTTTTCTTTCATTAAACGAGGGGTACCAACAATTTTGACCACGTGTGTATAAATGATGCCCCCTTCTATTCATAATATCCCCTAATGCCCCCTTATATAATTGATGTCCCCTAATGAAGACTTTTTTTAAATGACCACCCCCTTATATATATATAATGCTCCCTAATGGCCCCTTACATAAATAACCCCCCTTGTATTAATAATGCCCTTATATAAATAACACCTCTTAAGTTCATAAAGCTCCCTTATATAATATTCCCCTTTCTAGCAACCCTTATCAGAGGCGTAACTAGCAAAGACTGGGCCCTCCCACACCCCCTTTCCTGGCCCCCATACAGTATAACATCCCATTTACACACACTATAATGTTCCACAGCAGTCCCTGCACACGGTATTATGCCCCACAGTGGCCCCTGCACGCGGTATTATGCCCCAAAGCAGCCCTGCACCCTGTATTATGCCCCTCAGCAGCCCCTGCACACTATATTATGCCCCACAGTGGCCCCTGCACACTCTATTATGCTCCACAATGCCCCCTGCACACGGTATTATGCCCCACAGTGGCCCCAGCACGCGATATTATGCCCCAAAGCAGCCCCTGAATCCTGTATTATGCCCCACAGCGGACCCTGCACACTCTATTATGCCCCACAGCGGCCCCTGCACACTATATTATGCCCAAGAGCGGCCCCTGCACACTCTATTATGCTCCACAATGGCCCCTGCACACTCTATAATGCCCCACAGTGGCCCCTGCACATGGTATTATGCTCCATAGTGGCCCCTGCACACTCTATTATGCCCCACAGCGGCCCCTGCACACTGTATTATGCCCCATAGTGGCCCCTGCACAATCCATTATGCTCCACAGTGGCCCCTGCACACTCTATTATGACCCACAGTGGCCCACCCATGAACTATTATTATACTCTGGGGTCTTTTCAGACCCCAGAGTATAATGATCGGAGATTCGGGGAGGTGACAAACATAAAAAACACTGTTACTTACCTATCCTCCAGTCTCTGGTGAACTCCCTGCTTTAGGCTCTCTTCAATGTCGCACAGAAGTCACGTGGGCCAAGGCCGGCGTCGGGACATAATGATGTCAGCTTGGTTCACGTGTAGGCCGAAGCCTGCTGGGAGTAACATCGGATCACAGGAGAGGTGAGTAACATTGTTTTTTATGTTCCCTCATCTTCCCTGGGTCTCCGATTATACTACCCGAACCCGGAGTATAATAATAGTAGTACTTGGCCTCACTTACCGATCACCACTCCTGCACAGCCGCTTCTGCCTCCCCCTTCTGCATCCTATAGCAGAAGGGGAAGAGGGGCGGCTATGAGCAGGATCGGGGATAGGTAAATATGCCGTTACCTGCTGGGATTACTCCAGCAGGTAACGGCCTAAAAAAAAAAAAAAAAGTTATCCTCACCTACCTGCAATCCCTTGATGGAGCCGCCGCCTTCTCTTCTTCACCCGCGCATAGGACGTCTGCATCTCAGTGCAGGAGGCGCGATGACGTCATAGCATTGCCACCTGCGCTGAAATACAGACGTCTCATAAGCCAGCCCAGGACAGGTACCGCGCAGCTTTGTTTTCAGAGCAGCCTGTCTTGGGCTGGTTTAGGTTAAAAAAAAAAAAAATTGTAAAAATGCCACCCCTCCAAGCAGTGAGGACAGTGCCGCCTGAGGCGGCCGCTTCACCTCGCCTCATTACTGGTGCTCCCCTCAGTTTGCTCCTTGAGGTGGATAATTAAGACAGAGACTGTAGGGTATGAACAGCCAGTGTGAGAAGCAACAAAGTTACACATGTCTACAGAGGAGTCAAGACTTCAGATACAGTTTTGTTCTAGCTCAGTATGGAGACTGTCTGGTGTAACGAACTTCAAAAACTGTTAAAGGGAGTCTGTCAGCAGTAAATTAGTTATAAACCTAATCACAGTACCTTGTAGAGGTGTTTCTGAATATGCCTCTGTTATTCAGCTTTGGAGCTCCAGTTTCATTTTTATTCATATAGGAGTGCTAGAGGGATGCCACAATCCTGTATGTGCTACTTTTGTGTAGGCTGCAGGGATGAATGCTGATCCCTGTTGATGCTGCTGAGATCCATCAGTGCAAAAGTGACAGAAGTCGGGATATCAATCTTATGATAAAGTCAGAATGGAGAGTTTCCTCTGTGCCTCCCATACCTCCGCTGTGCCACAGGGGTCCAGATAGCTGGAGTCTGCAGAGCTGGTGTTGATGGGCTGCCAATTAAGTACCCCTGCTCTAGATTGTAGAATCATGTTGCTATAGTTCATTATACATGTCCTTATTATTCAATATTATAAGTAAAATAGTATGTTTATTACAGCAAATGTGTAAAAAGTTTCATATAATTTTTGATTCATCCACTTCTTCACAGTATCCTTATATGAAGAGTCCTCAACTACCTGTTAGCTGCATTGCATCTGAACTACTAAAACGACTAATATTTATTCCTTAGGACACAAATTCTTGTAAGCACTGGAATTTATCTCTACCTGTATTCCACTGATATACATACAGTCAGCTCACAGAACTGAAAAGAAGGCATGACTCTAATACAGTGCTTTCCAAACTGTGAGGCGCCCCCTAGTTCTTATATAGTATATATAAAAACTCTGATATAAAAACACTACTTAAGGAGAAAAAGATGGCATTCAGGACAAGAGATAAGGAGGGGTTGAGGGAAGTACAAAAAGAGCTGAGGCATCTAATCAGGCAAGGAAAAGCCAGTTATAAGGAAAAAATGGAAAAGCAAATGGAAAGAAAAGACATAAGGGGGGGTCTGGGAGGGGTTTAAGTCAATTTCGGGTCATAAACAGTCTGTCTGCCAGATTGAGGCAGATGTTAACGGGCTTAATGAACTAAACCTATTCTTCAACAGATTTGATCACACACCAGCTCCTCCCACCCCAGCATGTCCTTCAGCTCCCCTCACCACAATGACTTCACCCCATTCACCCCATGTGGCTACTTCCCAACAGACCAGTAAATCCAGAAATCTGTCTTTATCTGACCACAGTCTGACCTTCACACGGGCCCAGGTGAGGAAGGAGATGAAAAAGATCAATGCGAGGAAAGCCGCAGGGCCAGATGACATCAGTGTAAGGCTAATTAAGACTTGTGGGGACCAGCTGTGTGGTATAATTACATATATGTATAATATGAGCCTGAGGCAGGAAATAGTCCCTGAATTATGGAAATCTTCTTGTGCGGTACCAGTTCCAAAGAAACCTCACCCTATGGACCTCAACGACTACAGACCTGTAGCACTGACATCCCACTTGATGAAGATCTTAGAGAGATTGGTTCTCACACATCTTCGCCCTCTAGTGAGCCCCGCTATGGACCCTCTCCAGTTTGCTTATCGACCGGGCATTGGGGTAGATGATGCCATCATCCACCTTCTGCACAGGGCTCTGTCTCACCTGGAAAAACCAGGGAACACGGTGAGAATAATGTTCTTTGATTTCTCCAGTGCTTTTAACACCATACAGCCCAGGTTACTGAGAGACAAGCTGGGCCTTGCTGGAGTGGACCACCACCTCTCCAACTGGATCCTAGACTACCTCACAAATCGACCTCAATACGTGAGAGCCCAAGACTGTGTGTCAGGTACCGTGATCTGTAATATGGGGGCACCTCAGGGTACGGTTCTCACCCCTTTCCTCTTCACACTGTACACTGCTGATTTTAGGTGCAACTCATCTAGCTGCTACCTACAGAAGTATTCTGACGACTCTGCAATAGTAGGCCTCATCACAGACGATGATGACAGGGAGTACAGAGAACTGAACCATTTTTTTGTGGACTGGTGCCACCAGAACCGCCTGAAGATTAACGCGGAGAAGACCAAGGAGATGGTGGTGGACTTCCGTAAAGGCAGATGCCCTCCAAAACCAGTGGACATCCTGGGGACGGGCATCGAGATTGTGAACACCTATAAGTACCTGGGTTTGCTCCTTAATAATAAGCTGGACTGGGCAGATCATATGGAGGCCCTGTACAGGAAGGGCCACAGCAGGCTCTACCTGCTTAGGAAGCTGAGAGCCTTTGGAATCCGGGGGGCACTTCTTAGGACTTTCTTCAACTCGGTAGTGGCATCAGCCATCTTCTTTGGAGTGGCCTGCTGGGGGAGCACCATATCAACCAGGGACAGAAATAAACTTGACAAGCTGATTAGAAGGGCCAGCTCTGTCCTGGGGAGCCCACTGGACCCAGTGCAGGTGATGGGTGACAGAAGGATACTGTCCCTGGTGAGCTCCATGCAGAAGAAGAAGTCCCATTCCATGCATGAGACTGTGATTGCGCTGGGCAGTACTGTCAGTGACCGACTGCTCCACCCTAGGTGTGAGAAGGAGCGCTATCGGAAGTCTTTCCTTCCCACCGCGGTTAGGCTGTACAACCAACACCGACCTAAGCGGAGATCATTACATATAGAGAACTGAAATATCTCTCTGCCTGTTAAATCCCCCCCCCCCCCTGCTACATCCTATCTGTCTGTCTGCTATTAATGTAATGCCTCTCACCTTGGAACATTCCTGTACATTTTGTATTTGTATCTGCTTATCTTATCTTTGCTGCTGTAACACACTGAATTTCCCCATTGTGGGACTATTAAAGGACTATTATTATTATTATTATTATTATTATTATTATTAATGAGAAGCAGCATGTTTCTCAAGCATCCAGCAGGACACTCACACGGTCCAAAAACCATCACATTTTTAATCCAGCAGAAGCAATCTATCACAGATTACATCCACTGGAAAGATGTTCTGTACAAATTGACACATGAAATTGTAGTGTCTGGGTGGCAATATGGCTGGTACTGGGGACATTGTGGTTGGCTGCAGTTGGAAATGACATTATGGAGTTCCTGTGTAATATACTGAATATTCAAACTATTTAGACCACAACTTTTTCTTTTAGGAAGGATGTTGAGTTCAATTTTGTTGCTATTTTAGCTCATGTACAATGTGATCTAGCATTTGTTACCTGATACTAGAATTTGTATATAGTATATAGTATAGTATATTGTAATAGTATATATTATATATATATATATATATATATATATATATATATATATATATATATATATATATATATATATATATATATATATACAGTGCTGGCCAAAAGTATTGGCACCCCTGCAATTCTGTCAGATAATACTCAATTTCTTCCAGAAAATTATTGCAATCACAAATGCTTTGGTAATAATATCTTCATTTATTTTGCTTGCAATGAAAAAACACAAAAGAGAATGAAAAAAAAGTCAAATCATTGATCATTTTACACAAAACTGCAAAAATGGGCCGGACAAAAGTATTGGCACCCTCAGCCTAATACTTGGTAGCACAACCTTTAGACAAAATAACTGCGAACAACCGCTTCCGGTAACCATCAATGAGTTTCTTACAATGCTCTGCTGGAATTTTAGACCATTCTTCTTTGGCAAATTTCTCCAGGTCCCTGAGATTTGAAGGGTGCCTTCTCCAAACAGCCATTTTGAGATCTCTCCACAGGTGTTCTATGGGATTCAGGTCTGGACTCATTGCTGGCCACTTTAGAAGTCTCCAGTGCTTTCTCTCAAACCATTTTCTAGTGCTTTTTGAAGTGTGTTTTGGGTCATTGTCCTGCTGGAAGACCCATGACCTCTGAGGGAGACCCAGCTTTCTCACACTGGGCCCTACATTATGCTGCAAAATTTGTTGGTAGTCTTCAGACTTCATAATGCCATGCACACGGTCAAGCAGTCCAGTGCCAGAGGCAGCGAAGCAACCCCAAAACATCAGGGAATCTCCGCCATGTTTGACTGTAGGGACCGTGTTTTTTTTCTCTGAAGGCCTCTTTTTTTTTTCCTGTAAACTCTATGTTGATGCCTTTTCCCAAAAAGCTCTACTTTTGTCTCATCTGACCAGAGAACATTCTTCCAAAAAGTTTTTGGCTTTCTCAGGTAAGTTTTGGCAAACTCCAGCCTGGCTTTTTTATGTCTCTGGGTCAGAAGAGGGGTCTTCCTGGGTATCCTACCATAGAGTCCCTTTTCATTCAGACGCCGACGGAGAGTACGGGTTGACACTGTTGTACCCTCAGACTGCAGGGCAGCTAGAACTTGTTTGGATGTTAGTCGAGGTTCTTTAGCCACCATCCGCACAATCTTTCGTTGAAATCTCTCTTCAATTTTTCTTTTCCGTCCACATCTAGGGAGGTTAGCCACAGTGTCATGGGCTTTAAAGTTCTTGATGACACTGCGCACGGGAGACACAGGAACATTCAGGTCTTTGGAGATGGACTTGTAGCCTTGAGATTGCTCATGCTTCCTCACAATTTTGCTTCTAAAGTCCTCAGACAGTTCTTTGGTCTTCTTTCTTTTCTCCATGCTCAATGTGGTACACACAAGGACACAGGACAGAGGTTGAGTCAACTTTAATCCATTTCAACTGGCTGCAAGTGTGATTTAGTTATTGCCACCACCTGTTATGTGCCACAGGTAAGTAACAGGTGCTGTTAATTACACAAATTAGAGAAGCATCACATGATTTTTCAAAGGATGCCAATACTTTTGTCCACCCCCTTTTTTATGTTTGGTGTGGAATTATATCCAATTTGGCTTTTTGACAATTCTTTTTGTGGTTTTCCATTGACGACAAATTAAATGAAGATATTATTAACAAAGCATTTGTGATTGCAATCATTTTCTGGAAGAAATTGAGTATTATCTGACAGAATTGCAGGGGTGCCAATACTTTTGGCCAGCACTGTATATATATCTCTTATATATATAAAAATGAGTTTCTGTCTGTCTGTCTGTTCTTTATGCACGACCAAACGACTGGACCGATCCTCGCCAAATTTGGCACACATGTACATCAGGTGTCCGGGAATATTTTAGGCCAGGTCTCAGCTCTAAAGGATGTACCGTTCCTGAGGTACAGTGTTCCCAAAAAATGACCAGCATTAGCTAATACAAGCCTGCAAGTCTTACACTCATATTCCAACTGCCATACACACGGTCACATGTCCCTTATCAGCCAACAGAAGCTCGCAGGCGCTTAGTTTCCTCAGGCACACAGGTTTCCATAGCAACCAAGCTATTTATGACCTGTATTAGTCAATAGCAGTTCGCAGGTCCTTAAATATTCAGTCATATCACGTGTATCAGCCAATATAAGTTCACATTTAATTTACCAGGTTTCCATAACAACACAGCCATAAATAGACTGTACCTATACTGGACTCAGTAACGTAACTAGGAATGGCTGGGCCCCAAGGTGAACATTTGACATGGGCTCCCCCCCCCAGCAACCGCCCCCCCCTGCACAAACTGCATTCCTAAACACACTATTATGCCCCATAGTGGTCCTTGCACAGTATTCTGCCCCATAGTGGCCCCTGCACACAGTATTATGCCCCATAGTGGCCCCTTCATATAGTATTATGTGCACTTCCCACTACCTCTTCAATGTTGGACCAGATATCACGTGAGTCAGGCATGCAACACGACGCATAATGACTTTGGATTGGCCCACCAACGTCTGGGACATCATCAAGGAGGCCTGAATCCTGATGGAGCACAGGAGAGGTAAGTAACAGTGTCTGAAAAGACCCCAGAGTATAATGATAGCAGTGTTTGTGGGGTTCACAGCCTGCAGGTTTTACTTACCGATCCCCGCTCCTGCTCACAGCCGCCTCCACAGAAGGTGAAGCGCAGGTGGCCGTGAGCAGGAGTGGGGATCAATAAGTAAATAGGGCCCGTTACCTGCTGGTGTTACAACAGCAGGTAACGGCCTAATTAAAAAAAAAAAAACATCAGGGGCCTGCCAGGACCCCTAATATCCCGGGCCCTGTGGCAGCTGCTATCACTGCTACCCCGCTATTTACGCCACTGACTGGACTGCCATACTGGATTTCAGCATACTTATAAATTGAAACGTTTTTAAACTACTCATGCCCCCTGCAGTAAAAGGCATGGCTGCTGCTCGAGCTAAAGAAAACTCTCAGCAGACCCAAGCCCATCTCCAATCTGAAAAGGTATATCACAGACAACAGCGAGCTGCTGAAACAACCCAGCAGACCCAAGCCCGTCTCCAATCTGACAAGGCATTGCCAGCCACATGCCCACAGCTGCACTCCATGTTTCCATAACAACCCAGCCATTTTTCTTCACTGCTGTGGGTCACATTTAAAGGGGCAGGGCGCTGTGGATGACACTGCTACACAAGGTCACATACACACAGCTTTACTCCAGGTTCTCCATAACAACCGATCACAGGTCTTTCACTGATATCCAAACTGAGATATACATGATCACATGACGCTTATGGACCAATGGAAAATGCAGGTTCTTCAGTCTTGACATACACACATCTTTACACCAGATTTCCATAGCAATCAAGCTATTTATGACCTGTATGAGTCAATAGCAGTTCGCAGGTCCTTAAATATTCACTCATATGATGTGCATCAGCAAATATAAGTTCACATTTCATTTATTAGGTTTCCATAGCAACACAGCCATAAATAGACTAAACCTATACTGGACTGCCATACTGGATGTCAAGTGCAAAACTGGCCAATTCTTATGGGGCCACTACACAAACAAAAAAATGAAATGTACCCGTGTGAAGCCGGGTCCTTCTGCTAGTATATATATATATATGTGAGTGTGTGCTTTGTGTGTGTATATAGTGTGTACAATATATATCTAACCTATAATGTTTGTCCATAACATCTATTATGTACAACTATGTTTCGTTCTGTGTTTCCCAAATTTAGGCCAGGTTTTTCACAGCTAGAACACTGACTCTGTATTTTGAACGGCCTTATACACATGCCTGTGTATTATCATGAGGCCATAAGCACGGGGAAAAACACAGGACGGTTCCTATACTTACCTCTGTTTTGAGGTCCAGGCTCAATAAAGGAAGTGAATGGGAACGGGAATGCACAGGTGGTACATGGATATTATCCGTGTACCATCTGTGCCATTTTACCATCAACCTGGCACATGCACAGATTCATTTCCATGTAACCTTAAATGGAGTCTATCAACAGTAAATTGGTTAGAAACCTGATCACAGTACTATATATAGGGATTCTATAGTTTTCAAACAAGCCTCTGTTATTCAGCTTTGGGGCCCCTTTTTCATTTAAATCACTATTTTATGCACATGGGGGGAAAGTGCTTTGTATCTAGAGCTGAGATGAAAGCCCAAAGGTACGGGTACCGTTAATGAATCAATTAATGGCCACTTATGAGACTCTTGTAGATTCTGTAGAAAAGTTTTGGTGGAGCAAGTGCAAATTTTAATGCAGATTTGCCAACTTAACTATGCTACTCAATGGCACAGTATAACAGGGAAGACATTTAGTTTAAAGATAGAGTTTTCTATTATTTGATTCCATGTACAAAGCTGCATAAATCCATCCAGGACAGGTTATGCAGAAGCCACGATCTACCGGAGTGTAGTAAGATACAGAATGCTACAGTACCTTTTTCTGGAGACACAATACCCCCAAAATAGCTCAAAATGAATGTGCACTGGTTGCAAAATCTCCTTCAATCTGTAAAGTTTTTGTTTCATACTTGAGCCAGATGGGAACCAAAAAGGTGAGGAGGATGTCTGAGCGGTCTTCGGTAGCATCAGTGCACAGATACAGACCCCCCTGACATGTGCATATATAAACGTATATCCCTTTTACAGTCAAAGCACAAAAACAAGGTTATGTTGAAGGTTCTGTTGGTTTTTACATTCTAGAACAATGCAAGTATATGGCTGTTGTTTCTAATTGCTGAGGATATAACCAATGTATTATTTGAAGCCTGTCCCAGGGTATTTGGTTCACAGATTTTCCTCAGTTTCAAATTCAGAGCACACTTTCCCCTGCCATGACTAGAATTTAATTCTGTTTGCTTTTAGAAGCCATAATACTTTATGAGAAGAGCAGGGATTTAGGTATGTAAGCAACAATTGTATGCTTTGCTACTAGGTTGAATATGACAGAAGTGCTATCTAATGCTCATCTGCACAGAAGTGTGTTAATAATCTCCGATTAAAGATTACACATAAATGAATCCAAATCCAAGTTTGTTCATACAAATAATACCAAAAGAATATTATGCAATAAAGATAATATTTCATTTACAGCTGCAAATAGGTCACAACTGAGGTTATTTGTCCAGGAGCTTTATAGGATTGATTTTACAACATAAGTGCCTAGGTGACTATGGCCAGTAATTCCAGTCTCATCTTACTGTAGGAAAAGGAGTCCTGATGCACAAAATACTGCACTAACGGATACAATAATGTACAGACTAAAGGAAATGGAGCATTCATGAACATGTTTTATTATTTGGGGAGATCCTGTCACTTCTTCACCCAACACTATTTCTATTTCTACCAGATATCATCTATATGTAATTCTTTTACTCAACCTTATATTCAATAATTTCTTTTTTTTTATCATAATCTAATAATCATTTTCTTGGTTCCACAACATATAGTGGTGCTTGAAAGTTTCTGAACCCTTCAGAGAGTTTTCTATATTTCTGCATAAATTTGACCTAAAACTACAACCTAGAACCAAATCAAATACACAAGTCAAAATTTTAGAATTGGTTGTTTATTTACAGAAGAAAATTATTCAATGTCACATCTGCAAGTGGCAAATGTTTGTGAACCTTTGGCTTTCAGTACCTGGCGTGACCTCCTTGTGCTTCAATAATTGCCTCTCGACGTTTCTGGTAACTGTTGATTAGTCCGGCACATTGGTTGGAGGATTTCAGCCCGTTCCTCCTTACAAAACAACTTCAACTCTGTTATGCTGGCTGGTTTCCTCCAATGAGCTGCTCACTTCAGGTCTTTAATAATCCAATAAGTTAAACATATTGTGGGGCATGGCCTGACCTTCAAAGAGTGAAGACGTGCACTCCATGAGCTCCATCAGCATCCTGAGATTTATCCTGCCTGGACCTGCTTCTGGTGGCTCTGCCAGCTCCAGTCTTCCCCCCCTTCCCATTGCTTCAGAGTGGGGTTTCCCATGGACAGCGGCTCCTGGTCTTCAGATCCTTTTGTAACCCACCAACACGCTCAGTGAATCCTATCTGTGACATCCCGCCAGGTACCGCTGCAGTTTTCTCCACCCGAGTCTTCCCTGGTCCACAGCTGGACAGTGATCCCATCAGACTCAGGGCAGTATAACAGACCACAGTGGAGCAGTTTGGAGTATCCAGCTTCAAACAGCTGCGCCAGCCGCCATCTTGAATCCACCTGCACAACCCCGAGCTTCATTCCTGTCTTTCTCTGGGCCCTTACAATTTCTCCAGGGATGGCTTCCTCCTGCGTGCTGGGCTCCAACAACTTTTACAACTGTATGTATTTATCTCCTCTGCTCTGGACAGGGACTCTGTCTAGGTGATGGTCTCTCCTCCCTGTTACATCTTTGAGGGGTATTCCTCAGGCCTATTCCTGACTGCTCTACCTCTACACCTGCTATGCACATAGTGCTTTAAGCCGACCTGATTCCCCCTCAACAACCTGTACCTCTATCATAAGAGGGATAGCTGCCCTACCCCTGGAAGCTTTCGCTAACTTGTTATATAGGGGTGGCTTATACCTCAAGTGTTACACCTCTAATATGGCCAATACGGTTGCTGCTTGTAAGACATTTGTACATACCTGAGGAGATGAGGACAATGATACGTACTGGTCCCCGGATATGCCTCTATGGAGGAATAACCTTATTCTGGAGTTAACAAATTTATCTGATTTAGAGTTTTGTTCCCAGAGGGGATTGAAGTACCTGACTCAGTTATATAAAAGTGGGTTCTTCCATTCCTTTGAGAGTTTGAAATTGGAATTTATCTTTCACATACTAGCCATTACCGCTATCTCCAGCTTCACCATGCATGTAGGCAGCAATTTGTGGGGGACCTGGTGTCTTTAGAGTGTGGTCCACTAGAATCTGTGGCGACATGAGAGGTCGCCTATAAGCCAACCTCCTCTTTCTACACAGTGCTGATCACTGGTCCCAAATCCCCACTGCATTCTGGTTGTAAGGAGGAACTGGCCACGACATGGAAATCCACAGTCATGAGTGCCAGAGCCCAGCTCATTCAGATCAAATGGCTTCACAGTGGGTATTTGACACCCAGTTAGGCTGGTCCAAATGTGCAGATTAACCAATGATACCTGCACTAGATGGGGGAACCGAAGGGAATCCCTTGTACATATGGTGTGGGACTGTGCAGTGATCCGTGACTTTTAATCTGCAGTTCATGGGTTTCTTAATGCAACTGTAGCTCTTCCTAGGGTCTGCTCACCGTAAGTTAGTCTGCTGGGCTTGGTTATAGAGATTGTCCCCACAAAATATAATCAGAATCTGCATAGAATTCTCACGTATTATGCAAGGAAGACTATATTGCTAAATTGGAAGCCCCTTAGGGTTCCAACACTTAGTCAATGGATAGACTTGATTGACTCAGATTTGCCTATATATAAAGCAACTAGAGATGAGCGAAGTAATAAAAAATTTGATTCGGCAACTTCGCCGAATTTTGCAATATTATTCTATTCGATCCGAATTAAATCGCGGTGAATAACGTACCAAAAACAGTTATTTATTGGCTGCAGCTAACACCCTGCTCCATAATGATCGGGGGGATTTAACACCTTGGATGCAGCGGTCAAACATGCCGTGTGCGCTCGCGAAGGTGTTAAAGGGCTGTGACATCACAGGGCTGGCTGCAGATTGGCTACAAGCATGGCATTGTGGGTGATCTGTGTTCCCAGAGTTCCTTGCCCCATGTAGAGCAGCCATTTTGAACTAAATGCGAATCGTTACCACGAAGCATGAGGAAATTCGGATTAGATGCGAATTCGGATCGAATTCCACTTCTGCAGCTTCGATTCGCTCATCTCTAAAAGCAACTTATGCGGCTAGGGCCACTCCAGACCGTTTTATGAAAATCTGGGATCCTTGGATAAATGCACAGACTACTTCTGCTTATTTGCCATAGGGGTTCTCTCCTTGGGGTGGTGCACCGCATGAGTGTGTGCACGTGTGTGATAAGGCACTATTGAACCTTCTGATGGGACATGCTGGACATGGCCTAAGATTCTGATCTCCTTGGGTTCATAACAGGTGTATTTGATACATACTTGGAATGTTACTTTTATTATACCGGATTCCTAGCTTTATTTCATATGAATGTGCTGTTGGGATGTCTGTTTTTGATGCTAAATTGTTAACATGTTATTTACAAAATGCAAAGATAAATATTATTTTAAAAAAAAACATAAATGTGACAAAATAATCATTACATTAAAATTGCTCTTTTGCAGACTTTAGATATATTTTTTCATTGGCATGATTTTTTCATATACCTGAGAGGGAGCACTGTAAGTCATAAAAATTCTCTGCTCAAAAGCCATCATCATTTCCCATTACGTTGTGCCTTTCCCAGCAATAACACCCAATACTAATTAAGGTTTTTTAAGTATTAAATCACTAGAAACTCTCTAATTAGAATTCTACAATTACAGGAAATAATGGACTGGAGTTGCTACCCTTTGTAACATAATTTAAGGTTTTGTTCAGTCTTGTAAATGCCATTTGAAGCAAAGGTGACCGTTAAATGTAAACCATATTGCAGAAAAGTCTGATGTAGAGTTATATTGTATGAGTTTCTAAATTGTTTTGTTGCGTTCTTTGCTGCAATTAACCGTCATTTATCCTCTTCTAAAACCCCTTTGTGTTTAATTCTGCGTGCTAGTAATGGCCATGATTCAGATTTGTCCTCCCTTGTTCCAAAGGAGAATGTTTTAGAAGAAAAAGACGTAATAAAATAAATATGAAGTTAGAGAATTAACAAGAATTCCAGCCTAAAGGTTTTACGGAGACATTTTGAAAGGGCATTCTGCCTTGTAACTACAGTAAGTGAATTAGACTCCTAAATAACAACAATAATAAAGAAAACACAGCGTGTGAATCTAAAATAAAAAAAATAAAAACTAAACACATTGGGGTATTACAAGGATGTACTTGTCCTTTATTGGAACTAAAGTGCAGAGGAGTTAAAGAACTGGGCTATTAAAATCATCCTCGCTCTATTAAATTCATGCATTGTAATTGCATGTTTTTGCTTTCACACTTGCAAAAACTGATACGCTAATTTTTGCTTTATTCAAAGCAAACCTAAGGGAACATTTTAAGGATGCTTGAGTTTTTACAAGACATTGTGTTTTCTGTTAAACAAGCAGAATGTTCTATTATTCTAGACAAATCTGTTTTTTTTTTAAATCGAATTTTGTATATTTTGAAATATACAAATATATATATATATATATATATATATATATATATATATTTTTTATATATACAGTACAGACCAAAAGTTTGGACACACCTTCTCATTCCAAGAGTTTTCGGTATTTTCATGACTATAAAAATTGTAGATTCACACTGAAGGCATCAAAACTATGAATTAACACATGTGGAATTATATACTTAACAAAAAAGTGTGAAACAACTGAAAATATGTCTTATATTCTAGGTTCTTCAAAGTAGCCACCTTTTGCTTTGATTACTGCTTTGCACACTCTTGGCATTCTCTTGATGAGCTTCAAGAGGTAGTCACCTGAAATGGTTTTCACTTCACAGGTGTGCCCTGTCAGGTTTAATAAGTGGGATTTCTTGCCTTATAAATGGTGTTGGGACCATCAGTTATGTTGTTCAGAAGTCAGGTGGATACACAGCTGATAGTCCTACAGAATGGAGTGTTAGAATTTGTATTATGGCAAGAAAAAAGCAGCTAAGTAAAGAAAAATGAGTGGCCATCATTACTTTAAGAAATGAAGGTCAGTCAGTCCGAAAAATTGGGAAAACTTTGAAAGTGTCCCCAAGTGCAGTGGCCAAAACCATCAAGCACTACAAAGAAACTGGCTCACATGAGGAACGCCCCAGGAAAGGAAGACCAAGAGTCACCTCTGCTGCGGAGGATAAGTTCATCCGAGTCACCAGCCTCAGAAATCGCAGGTTAACAGCAGCTCAGATTAGAGACCAGGTCAATGCCGCACAGAGTTCTAGCAGCAGACACATCTCTACAACAACTGTTAAGAGGAGACTGTGTGCAGCAGGCCTTCATGGTAAAATAGCTGCTAGGAAACCACTGCTAAGGACAGGTAACAAGCAGAAGAGACTTGTTTGGGCTAAAGAACACAAGGAATGGACATTAGACCTGTGGAAATCTGTGCTTTGGTCTGATGAGTCCAAATTTGAGACCTTTGGTTTCAACAACCGTGTCTTTGTGCCACGCAGAAAAGGTGAACGAATGGACTCTACATGCCTGGTTCCCACCGTGAAGCATGGAGGAGGAGGTGTGATGGTGTGGGGGTGCTTTGCTGGTGACACTGTTGGGGATTTATTCAAAATTGAAGGAATACTGAACCAGCATGGTTACCACAGCATCTTGCAGTGGCATGCTATTCCATCTGGTTTGCGTTTAGTTGGACCATCATTTATTTTTCAACAGGACAATGACCCCAAACACACCTCTAGACTGTGTAAGGGCTATTTGACCAAGAAGGAGAGTGATGGGGTGCTACGCCAGATGACCTGGCCTCCACAGTCACCAGACCTGAACCCAATCGAGATGGTTTGGGGTGAGCTGGACCGCAGAGTGAAGGCAAAAGGGCCAACAAGTGCTAAGCATCTCTGGGAACTCCTTCAAGACTGTTGGAAGACCATTTCAGGTGACTACCTCTTGAAGCTCATCAAGAGAATGCCAAGAGTGTGCAAAGCAGTAATCAAAGTAAAAGGTGGCTACTTTGAAGAACCTAGAATACAAAACATATTTTCAGTTGTTTCACACTTTTTTGTTAAGTATATAATTCCACATGTGTTAATTCATAGTTTTGATGCCTTCAGTGTGAATCTACAATTTTTATAGTCATGAAAATACAGAAAACTCTTGGAATGAGAAGGTGTGTCCAAACTTTTGGTCTGTACTGTATATATATATATATATAACTCCCACAATAAGCACAATACTCAGTCTTTAGAATTAAGACATACATCTCAGTAATCTCTGCATCCACTGCTACAGTGGGGAAAAAAAAAGTATTTAGTCAGCCACCAATTGTGCAAGTTCTCCCACTTAAAAAGATGAGGCCGGCCTGTAATTGTCATCATAGGTAGACCTCAACTATGAAAGACAAAATGAGAAAACAAATCAAGAAAATCACATTGTCTGATTTTTAAAGAATTTATTTGCAAATTATGGTGAAAAATAAGTATTTGGTCAATAACAAAAGTTCATCTCGATACTTTGTTCTATATCCTTTGTTGGCAATGACAGAGGTCAAACATTTTCTGTAAGTTTTCACAAGGTTGGCACACACTGTTGCTGGTATGTTGGCCCATTCCTCCATGCAGATCTCCTCTACAGCAGTGATGTTTTGGGGCTGTCGCTGGACAACACGGACTTTCAACTCCCTCCAAAGGTTTTCTATGGGGTTGAGATCTGGAGACTGGCTGGGCCACTCCAGGACCTTGAAATGTTTCTTACGAAGCCACTCCATCATTGCCCTGGCAGTGTGCTTGGGATCATTGTCATGCTGAAAGACCCAGCCACGTTTCATCTTCAATGTCATTGCTGATGGAAGGAGGTTTGCACTCAAAATCTTACGATAAATGGCCCCATTCATTCTTTTATGTACACGGATCAGTCGTCCTGGTCCCTTTGCAGAGAAACAGCCCCAAAGAATGATGTTGCCACCCCCATGCTTCACAGTAGGTATGGTGTTCTTTGGATACAACTCAGCATTCACTCTCCTCCAAACACGACGAGTTGTGTTTCTACCAAACAGTTCTATTTTGGTTTCATCTGACCATATGACATTCTCCCAATACTCTTCTGGAACATCCAAATGCTCTCTAACAAACTTCAGAGGGGTCCGGATATATACTGGCTTAAGCAGGGGGACACGTCTGGCACTGCAGGATCTGAGTCCCTGACGGTGTAGTGTGTTACTGACGGTAGCCTTTGTTACATTAGTCCCAGCTTTCTGCAGGTCATTCACTAGGTCCCCCCGTGTGGTTCTGGGATTTTTGCTCACCGTTCTTGTGATCATTTTGACCTCACAGGGTGAGATCTTGCGTGGAGCCCCTGATTGAGGGAGATTATCAGTGATCTTCTATGTCTTCCATTTTCTAATTATTGCTTCCACAGTTGATTTCTTCACACCAATCTGCTCGCCTATTGCAGATTCAGTCTTCCCAGCCTGGTGCAGGTCTACAATTTTGTTTCTGGTGTCCTTCCACAGCTCTTTGGTCTTCACCATAGTGGAGTTTGGAGTGTGACTGTTTGAGGTTGTGGACAGGTGTCTTTTATACTGATAACAATTTCAAACAGGAGCCATTACTACAGGTAATGAGTGGAGGACAGAGGAGCCTCTTAAAGAAGAAGTTACTGGTCTGTGAGAGCCAGAAATCTTGCTTGTTTGTAGGTGACCAAATACTTATTTTCCACCATAATTTGCAAATAAATTCTTAAAAAAATCAGACAATGTGATTTTCTAGATATGTTTTCTCATTTTGTCTCTCATAGTTGAGGTCTACCTATGATGACAATTACAGGCCTCTCTCATCATTGGTGGCTGACTAAATACTTTTTTTCCCCACTGTATATCCCAAGCCTCCCCACCTGCAATGGACAGGGGACACACAATGTTTTGAATATAGATGCAATTTTACTCACAACATTGGCCACTGTGGGACTGTGAGACTGCAGATATGTTGTGACATATGTCTTCACCCTTATTTTGTGCAGCCTACTAAGATTTTAACTTCAAACAAAAGGTTTTCAAGTAAGGCTATATTCACACAACCGTGAATAAAAACAGCAGTGAAAAATGGACCATTTTGCATCCATGGGGCATCAGTTTTTTCAATGATCCCTCATAGACTTGAGTCTATTGCTGGATCCATGAAAATGACAAAAATAGGACATATCCTAATTTTGACATTCCATTCAAACAGACCATTCCAAAAAAAAAGAAAAGAAAAAAAACAGGCATGAGAATAGACATACTGAAATTAATATGTTCTAAAAATGGCCATCTGATAGCTGTTACAAAAACAGTTGTCATGTGGCTGTTTTTGACGTCCATGTGAACAGAGCCTAAGCATCATTGACATTGTTACCTTTCACAATAGTATTCATAACACACTTTAGCTCCTTTGCAAGTTTCTTCCTCTCATTTCTGAAAAGATTTGAAACAGAAAAAGCTACTTGAATAAAGGAAGAGAAAAATCGATGAAGTGAAAGAAGAATCATGAAATACAGAGAAAAAGATATTGAAGGAGAAGGACTCCTAAAAATCAGTGTACATACGTTGAAACATGACAAAGGTCCATCAAGAACGTGTCAGATTTTTCTAGCCTGTGATTATAAGAGAAACCTTTTCATCTCAATCTAGTCATCTGCCGTTAAACCCTCTCCAAGACTCTCTCAATATTTCCCTTTCACAATGTGGTGCCCAAAAATGAATCCCATATTCAAGATGTGGTCTTACAAGTGATTTATAGAGGGGTAGTATTACACTGGGGTCACAGGTTTTATCTCTATTATCATACCTCCTAAGATATTATTTATTTTTGCGGCTGCAGCTTGACATTAAATGGCCACTGACTTTTCAACAAACTTTGCATAAATCAGTAGTACAGGAAATTATAAGAAACTTTGTAACTAGATTTGAGCCTATCTCGAAATTCGTTTTGAGTCAGATTCACTTGAGTCGGCCAATTGGCGATTACCCTGCAATGTTATATTGGCTTTTTTTTGAAATGTGGTACTATATAATACCACATGTTCAGAAAAATGCAATAGTAACTCTTGATCACTGACCTACTTGTATTAACCAAGAGTAGCCCACCCCATATAATCTAAACCAGCCATTGAGAAATCATCATATAGTCTGGGTTACTCTTGGTTACTAAAAATAATTGCTTTCAAAGACTGTAAGTATGCTGCCATTTTAAATGATTGGTCCAAAAAAAATTCCAAAAGTTTAAGATTTACAGGATGCTGCAACTTGATGCTGAATGAATTTGATTTGTGACCAATCAATTCCCTAATCCCTGTATGTAATATATTTTATTAGAAAAAGTTGCTTCTTTTGATATCAGGCTAATTCTCTGCTCCCCCTTCCTTCTGCCAAACTGACTTTCACTCTGCTCCATCTCAAGACAGACTGCAGGTCACATGTTTATGGAGGGGGGAGGGACAAGTTATTATTACTGGAAAGGCTTATTATTAATAGCTATCCCTCACAGAGATAACATTATAGAGTAACCAAGTAGGATGCCTGCCATACACACCACTATTAGAAGGGCCACAGAAGACGGGATGTAAGAAAAAAAAAAAAAAAAAGAACTTTATTTGTTACAGGTAGGATTGACCCCGTAACACATACTTTAATTAAAATTTATTTTATTGCATCATACTCTCTGAACCTGAATTGCCTACTGGCATGTCCCGTTTTTTTTTTTCTTCACATGACTTCTTTTACTCCATTATCCCCAGTTTTATTCAATGTAAAGTATATGCTGTAATCTTATTCACCCTAGTCATATTACCTTAAATTGATCAAAATAAAGTATTCAACATATTCCTTAGCCATGCTGCCAGCTCATCTAGGTTTTTCTGAAATATAAAATAATTATGTTCGGAAATTTTGGATCAGCAGCAAAAACTATAACTTTATTTTCAATCACATTCACAAGGTCACTTCATAAGGAGATTAAAAAGAAATCCTTGTGGTACTGCACAGATCCTTGTAGTACCCTATGGTTGTCTTTAGCCCATTTTGAGTATGTACCATTTACAACGATTCTTTGTTTTCTTTGCCCATGTGCATACAGAATGTTATCCTCCAATCCCTAAATCTACAGTTTCAATACAAGACTGTTATGGCATAGCTAGTTAGGGGCAAAGCTGAAGACTCACAGGCCCTAGTGGAAAAGTTCAACTTTGGCCCACCGCGCAACTTCTTACACCTGCAAACATTTGCATGACTGTACTTTTCAGTAGCAATGTTTGGTCTTTTAAATGACCCAATGCTCCTTTTTCCCTCCCAAAAATATATATAGGAGGCTGTATATCTATAATACTACTTTTCTAACATGACTGGCTTACATACAGTTGACCAACTCTGTATGGTAGTATACTTCTAGAATGCTAGGCTTAGATACAGTGGCTCATCACTATACCTGGCATTGTACTGTACCTCTGTTATACAGTGGTTCAGCTCTATGTGTGGTCTAGAATGCACCCACCAAATATTGTTTAGATACCAATTGCACTCAGTGAGAAGTGACTCCAGTGCACCTTCAGTACATCCAATGAGGTCTTCTCTGAAAGTAAATGGTAGGAATAAAGTAATGTCTCTTGTACACCTCAATGGTCTCAATGGTCTCTTTCACATAAACGTATCCAGGTGTTAGAATGGTCAAGTCAAAGTCCAGACCTGAATTCAATCGAGAATCTGTGGAAAGAGCTGAAAACTGCTGTTCACAAACGCTCTCCATCCAACCTCACTGAGCTCGAGCTGTTTTCCAAGGAAGAATGGGCAAGAATTTCAGTCTCTCGATGTGCAAAACTGATAGATACATACCCCAAGCGACTTGCAGCTGTAATCGCAGCAAAAGGTGGCGCTACAAAGTATTAACTTAAGGGGGCCAAATTATTTGGCACGCCCCACTTTTCAGTTTTTATTTTTTACAAAAGTTTAAAATATCCAATAAATTTCGTTTCACTTCACGATTGTGTCCCACTTGTTGTTGATTCTTCACCAAAAAATTTAAATTTTATATCCTTATGTTTGAAGCCTGAAATTTGGCAAAAGGTTGAAAAGTTCAAGGGGCCAAATACTTTCGCAAGGCACTGTAGATATGCTATGACAATACTGTAACCAATCCCCAGGCTTGTACATTTTTCTACACGGCCTTCCTTTCTGCACTGTATACCTACCTATAGCTATCTTAGGTATTAAAAAGTTGCTGATCTCCTGACAGGATAGGAGGCAGCCTGTGTGTCAGAAATCTCACTGCAGAGAGCAGAAGAGAAGGATTTATAAGCTCACTTTTTGTCATATCTCAGCTTGACTGAGTAGAGAGAACACTGCGAGCAGGCAGTATAGAGCAAGATGGAAGGTTTGTGCGTAGCTGAACATAAGGCCAAAGCCCTGATATACACATGCTGTCTCCAACCTCTAGTCAAGCAGGCTTCAGTAAATGCTTATTTTTTTTCTTTCTATGTTTGGTAAAGGGAGTCTGTCACCAGAACAGTCCCTATTGGACTAGAAGTACAGTCAGATAACCGAGATTCACATGAATAACAGCGACGCCCCCATTGCTAATAAACACTTGGAGCAATGGGGGCGTCACTGTTACTCTCATTGCACCCTGAAGCTATACTTTCCAGCGCCCCATCTCTGCATCTCTCCTTTCCTTCTATACAATGTCTGGCCCCCTCATTGCACCAAACAGCTGATTAGTATATGAGGAAAAAAGTTAATATCTCAGCCACGGAAGTACCAATGGGAAAGCTGAAAAGTGGTTTATCCACTTGAATCCCTACTATCTGACTGTGCTTATAGTTCAATAGGGAATGTTCTGGGGACAGACTCACTTTAAGGCTCCAGATTAATCAAATGGATCTCCACCTTGCTGCTCTCCCTATTGTCATATGGCTCATCTAAAACAATGTGTGAAAATCTGCAACCTCATCTCTGTACCCCCAACCTTCCTGTCTTCTCCACATGGCTTTACACTAGATAGACTTAAAGATTCTCAAATTTTATGAGAGTCTGCTGGAAGATATATAAGAAAGTTTACTGAATAATCAATCATGAATGAATAAATTTTGTTCTCTGCCATTTGCATAATACTGCACATTTTTTATTTTACTTTTAATATTATTAATAATTAAAGGGGTTTCCCCACTACAGACACTTACCCCTATCCATAAAATGGGGGATAATAGTCTGACCGCTGGGGTTTGAATGACGGGTCTCTTGTGAACGGGAGAATGAGAGTTCCATGTGTGGAGTCATGGTAAGGAAGAATGGCTATCACACTGTTTACTTCTATAGAACTGCCAGAAATCACTGTCCTGGAAATCCTATGGAATAAATGGAGTGTTGGCCACTCATGCACACCACCGCTCAATACACATGGAGCTCTCAGGGGAACCTGTAGGCCCCTGCTGTTATGATCGCTGGGGGTCCTAACCAGCGTTCAGACACTTCTCCCCTATCCATGGATTGTCATTAATGGGAAAACTCCCTTTAAATTTGAACAAATGTTAAATTTGTCTACTAATACATGTTTTTTTGAAAGGAACCTTCTATAGAGACATGAACCAGGTACTTTTGATTGCTTTTATTAGAGTTACAGTAGTTGACAAGACACATGTCAACTGAAACCTGAAACTGGCAGAGTTGCCTAGTTTGCAGGTTTTTAAGACATGGCCCTGAGGAGGCCTAAAATATCTTTGCTCATTATTCGATTAATATGATTGTGCTTTTATCTGTAAAAACATTAATAAGAAATGTTTCACTCCCAAATAAGTTCTTCAACAAACTTTCATTTGATATATGGCACTGGAGGGCAGAGAAGTCTGACAGGAAGAGCATTAAAACTTTCCATGAATTGCTGAAAGAAATAAAATAGTATTCTAAATTTCCTGTTCTGCACAATTGCAATTTGTAAATTATTTTAACACAACGGAAGAGGGGCAATGAAGACCTAGATGAGGACATGTTGGAGGGAAGGTCACCTATTGTAGCTGCCATGGTGGACTAGATGAATTAATCTAAGGAAAATGAAAAGGGCTTTGCAGTTTTATGTACAGTCATGGCCAAAAGTTTTGAGAATGACACAAATATTATATTTTCACATGATCTGCTGCCCTCTGGTTTTTATGTGTGTTTGTCAGATGTTTTTATCACATACAGAAATATAATTGCATTCATATTATGAGTAACAGAAGCTTATATTGACAGTTAGAATGAGTTAATGCAGCAAGTCAATATTTGCAGTGTTGACCCTTCTTCTTCAGGACCTCTGCAATTCTCCCTGGCATGCTCTCAATCAACTTCTGGACCAAATCCTGACTGATAGCAGTCCATTCTTGCAGAATCAATGCTTTAATTTTGTCTGAATTTGTTGGTTTTTGTTTGTCCACCCGTCTCTTGATGATTGACCACAAGTTCTCAATGGGATTAAGATCTGGGGAGTTTCCAGGCCATGGACCCAAAATCTCTATGTTTTGTTCCCTGAGCCATTTAGTTATCACCTTTGCTTTATGGAAAGGTGCTCCATCATGCTGGAAAAGGCATTGTTGAGCGCCAAACTGCTCTTGGACGGTTGGGAGAAGTTGCTCTTGGAGGACATTCTGGTACCATTCTTTATTCATGGCTGTGTTTTTAGGCAAGACTGTGAGAGAGCCGATTCCCTTGGCTGAGAAGCAACCCCACACATGAATGGTTTCAGGATGCTTTACAGTTGGCATGAGACAAGACTGGTGGTAGCGCTCACCTCTTCTTCTCCGAATAAGCTGTTTTCCAGATGTTCCAAACAATCGAAAAGGGGATTCATCAGAGAAAATGACTTTACCCCAGTCCTCAGCAGTCCACTCCCTGTACCTTTTGCAGAATATCAGTCTGTCCCTGATGTTTTTTCTGGAGAGAAGTGGCTTCTTTGCTGCCCTCCTTGAGACCAGGCCTTGCTCCAAGAGTCTCCGCCTCACAGTGCGTGCAGATGCACTCACACCTGCCTGCTGCCATTCCTCAGCAAGCTCTGCACTGCTGGTAGCCCGATCCCGCAGCTGAAACACTTTTAAGAGACGGTCCTGCCGCTTGCTGGTCTTTCTTGGGCGCCCTGGAGCCTTTTTGGCACCAATGGAACCTCTCTCCTTGAAGTTCTTGATGATGCGATAGATTGTTGACTGAGGTGCAATCTTTCTAGCTGCAATACTCTTCCCAGTTAGGCCATTTTTGTGCAGTGCAATGATGACTGCACGTGTTTCTTTAGAGATAACCATGGTTAACAGAAGAGAAACAATGATGGCAAGCACCAGCCTCCTTTTAAAGTGTCCAGTGGTGTCATTCTTACTTAATCATGAGAGATTGATCTCCAGCCCTGTCCTCATCAACACCCACACCTGTGTTAATGGAGCAATCACTGAAATGATGTTAGGTGGTCCTTTTAAGGCAGGGCTGCAATGATGTTGAAATGTGTTTTGGGGGATAAAGTTCATTTTTTAGGCAAATATTGACTTTGCAAGTAATTGCTGTTAAGCTGATCACTCTTTATAACATTCTGGAGTATATGCAAATTGCCATTAGAAAAAATGAAGCAGTAGACTTTGTAAAAATTAATATTTGTATCATTCTCAAAACTTTTGGCCATGACTGTATATAAAGAATATCTAATGTAACAGAAGTCCTTGAAAAGTGATGAATTCAAGCAGAAAGTACAGGGGAAAGTAGCTTTTTATGTTTATATACAGTACAACCCCTTTAAGGATAAGTCCACGTGTATCATGTATGCATTTTAAAAGGTTAAATCCACAGTACTTTCATAAAAGAATGAGCTTGCTGGGAACTGGGAAATCCATAGCATGATCTGATTTCTGTGATCATTTTCTCTTCTATGTGTGGATGGGGGTTTGAAAAATTTCATTCACGTGTATTGTACTGCAAATAGACATGGATTTGCAGTGAGAAATCTGAATTTCAAATTTTGCCAGGACTGAACATGCCTTTAAGATGTCCCCATGCAAAAGGTAGAGCTTAGCTCTTAACTCTCAAAATGCTGCTATTTTTTTATATTTCTAGTAGAACAAAAAAACTATAGTACTTGGTCCTCATCTTGTGGTCTAAGTGGATAAAAAGTATTTATCAATCTTTTCCAAGAGTTTAGCTGTATTCAGCAGGACAGTGCTAGATTTCAGGTACTGCACTGCTGTCCAGGTGGCAAGCCCTGACTTCAATTCTATCTGCATTTGCAGGAGACAGACAAAGCTGAACACAATGCTAAATCAGGAAGCCATGATATCGCTGCTCCACCATCCACCACTGTTGCTGCTGCCAGTGGCTTGGACACAGGCATGTGTGTTGTAGTGATGGGACAACATTTCAAGCTTCTGAGATCAGAGATTGGAGTGGGCCTGTACACAGCCCCAAGGGAATGCGGTGAGGGGAGTATTACTTTCTTACTGTGTGAGATTTAAATTGTAGAGAAATTTGGGCTTATATAATTATGTAAATGAAGTGAAAAGGGGAATTTACTCTACAGTGCAGGATTCTCTCAGTGCTGCAAATTACAGCCCCCAACTGCGACCCAGCGCCCCCTCCCCCTCCTTATTGTTTGCACATATCGTCCTCGGTAAATGCACAACTGAGTATACACAAGTTCTCCACTGCTGCCTTGGGGTGCAAAGTGATGTAGGTGGGCATGTGCAGAACACTTAGTATTGCGCTTGCCAAGGGCAATACGAGTGAACAGTGAGAAGAGAGAGGTGTCAGTATAACTGTGGTAGGGTGGAGCTGGGTAGGCAGATGGGGGCTGTATCCTGCAATGCAAAGAGAAACCCAAGCTGCAGAGTAAAAGCCCTTTTCACTTCATTTCCATAATTCTAAATGCCTGAATTTCTCTAAAATGGAGCAGCAGTTCACAATAGGAAAGGCAGCCATACAGGGTACTGTGATTAGATTCATGTCCATTTTCCTGCTGATAGACTCCATTTAAGAGAAATAACTGTAGAAATAACATAACTGGCTTCATACTTGTCTAGCAAGCTATATGTGTCTCCTTTCAACAAGGCATACTTCAGAGGAGGAGCTGTGCATTGCTTCCTATGTATGTACTTTCAGGTTTCAATGTCCTTTATATTACATTTATTTACTTGTGGCAGAAAATCCACCATCACCCATGGTGGCCAACAGCTACACAATTTTGAAGTTAATACCTCCAATTTGCTACACAATGCTGCAGCCATTGGACACTGCAGGTTGGTGAATTTTGACCTCATGTGGCTGCAACAGAATGGGCACCCAGTTTTCAAGGAGTTCAAATGAACTACAGATTATCACCCAGCAAGATTAATTGGGTTTGTTGGTAAGAAAGGGTGAAGAAAATGTAAAGGAAGTCTACAGTACCACCAGATTTTTTACTATTCCAAAAATAGCAGTGCTCTGTAGGGTTGTATAGTAGGTCTGGAAACATACCTTTAGTGTGACAGATTGATCTGTCATTACTGTAAAATAAACCCATCTATTCAATATGAACATAAGCATATTATACAGTACTTCCCTATACAGCGCTGCCATTACACTAGGTTCACACCTGTATTCGAATTTCAGAAACCCAATCCGCTTAACACTAGAAGTCCCAGAAATTTGGAGCTCCCCCTTGAAGTCCTGAAAGAGGGTCAAATGACCCTTAGTCCAAACAGACAACTCTGATGGCTCCAATTAGCATCCTTTCATTTGTAAATGTGGCCATTGTCTGAGGAATCTGCAGGGGGCAATTGTGTTGATCCACCTCAGGTCTTGTAAGAGAGTGTAAACAAAAGAATGTAAGATGCTCTTGAGTGTGTCTGCCCATCCCCCAGCTGCATTGTTGTGCTGGGAATATGCATAAGGTTGCTAACACCTTAGCAAATTTGCATGCAGCCTTTTGTGCTGTGGGGGATGTGAAGGGACTGCTTCACCTATTTTGTTCACAAGAAACAAAATGCAGAGAAGGCACACCATTCAACAGGCATTGGAACTGATCCTGAGCAACACCAACCCTTCTGACTCAGATGGAGAAGACATAGTCCTTCAACTGGATTCGGACTCTGAGCTGTCTTCAGGTTAGATTTTTTTCAAATTACCGATTTTTATTTCCTGACTATCTTTTTTATTTAGAACCAAAACAAAATGTTAATTTGAAATTATTTATCTTGCAGATGAGGAGACTCCTCCTCTACCAAAAAAGAGAGCTCGGTTGGCGAGTGAGCCGACAGAGACCGCAAAAGATGGCACAGTGTGGCGTGAAGTAGAAGTGGGGAAACGTCTCCATTTCACCCCAATAGAACCGTACCCTACAGATGGAGAGCCAAGTGCTAAGGCCAGACGAAGTGTCCGGAGTCGCCTTCAGAGCTTCCTCTGTTTTATCACTCTTGACATGCTTCGTAGCATTCAAGAATGGACTACTCAACATGCACGTCACACGGAGCAGGTGGATTGGTTCATGGGTCTCCCGGAACTAATGGCATTTATTTCAGTCATTATCTTGCGGGGGGTGACCAAGGTTCCATCACTACATGACAGCTGGTCAGCAAACCTAGCAAACCCAAGGATCATTGCAACTATGACCCGAAACCGCTTCCAAGACATCATGCAACACCTACGCTTTGATGACATGTTCACACGCAGTGAGCGAGTGGAGACCGATAAGTTTGCTGCAATCTCCGATGTGTGGAGATCATTTGTCACCAACTGCATCGCATCCTACAACCCTGGTCGACACATCACTATTGATGAACAGCTTTTCCCGTCAAAGACTCGCTGCTGTTTTCTGCAATACATTGCAACAAAACCAGACAAGTTTGGCATCAAGTTTTGGGTGGCTTGCGACTTGAAATCAAAGTACATCTGTAATGTCCTCCCATATCTTGGCAAGGACCCCAGTCGTCCCAGCGGGGAGAGACTGTCCGAAACTGTAGTGATGAGGCTGATGGAATCATTCATGGACAAGGACAGAACTGTAACCACGAACAATTTCTTTACATCATTGTCACTTGCACAACGACTGCTTAGCCGGAAAACCACTATCCTCGGCACAGTCAACAAGAGTCGCCGGGAAATTCCTCAATCCGCTAGACAGATGGACCGCACTGAATTCACCACTCAGGTGTTTTCAACCACTGGTGCCACACTGACAGTGTTTGCACCCAAACGAAAGAAGGCCGTCTACATTCTCAGCAGCATGCACAGCGTGGTTGAGACTGAGGATACCAACAAAAGGAAGCCAAACACGGTCACACAATACAACCACACAAAGTGCGGTGTGGATGTAATGGACCAAATGGTGCGGGAGTACAGCGTGCGTGCAGGAACACGGAGATGGCCATTCGCCGTGTTCTACAACATGATTGACATGGCAGCACTGAATGCTCATGTTCTTTATCAGGCATGCACTGGGGTGCAGGAGAGACGGGTGGACTTCCTGGTTGAGCTTGCAAAAGAGTTAGGTGGCTCTCATGTGACTGAAAAGAAGGCACGCAAGGAGAAACTCCTTCGGCAACAACCTTCCACACCCAGCCCTGGCAAAAGGGCGAAGTGTCAGGTCAACCATCGATGCACAAACAATTGTGCAACTGAGAGATGTGTTGACTGCTACAAATACACGTGTGGCAAATGTACCAGGGACATACCCAGGCAGTGCCAGGTATGTTCCGACAGTGCAGACAGACTGCTGAGTAAGTGCTGAAATGCTAGTCACACAAGAAGGACATGCCACTCACACACACACACGCAGCCCCCCACAGCAACCTATTGTAAATATGTGTGGAATTGTTTTATTCCTTGTATTTTTTTTATTATTTTCATAACAAAAATAAAAAGCATGGAAACAAATAACAGTTGTTCTTTTGTATATTTACATTTTTGTATATTTAGATTCAAGTCAATGGGTGCAGAAAAAAAAATAAAAAAAAAAAAAAAAAAAAAAAAATCGCAAAAAAATCGCAGTTACTGAGTGAGTCACACAAGAAGGACATGCCACTCCACACACACACACACACACACACACACACCCACACACACACACACACACACACACACACACACACACACACACACGCAGCCCCCCACAGCAGCCTATTGTAAATCCTGTGGTGTGACAGTAATGGCCTTAATTACAGAACAAAAGCGGTGATTATAGGTTGTTTGCTTAAATCCTTCAGGTCATTCGACCCATCTCTGGGTTCCAAAGGTAGAAATGTTAAATGACCCCTCTCTGGGACTTCTAGTGTTAAAAGGCAAATACCCGTGGAATCCCGCGGACCCCATAGACTATAATGGGGTCCGCCAGGTTTCCGCCGGATGCATTTTTGAAGCGGAATGATGGACGGAATGCCCAAACGGGCAACAAGCGCAAGTGTGAATCCAGCCTAAGTTGAGTAGTGAAAATTCTTGTGGTAAACAACCTTTAAGCTGAACAGTTCAAACTCAGGTTTGTTAACATATTGTGAAATCCTAAAGAAATAAAGCCTGTCAACCCGTGAAGGATGACACTACAGTGTGTCTACTGATATCTATCTACTTACACAGTTCCAAATAAATTTAAAGAAGTTGCAGCGCTTTCACTGAAGATCATGTAAAGGGTTATTAGCCCATATCAGTACCTACCTACATCCAATACTTTGTGCCAACAATTTCAAAGTATACCTTTTAATGGCCAATTCTCTGGCTACCTTCACACAACAATGCAGTTAAATGTGAGAATTTTATCATTCATCAACTTTATCTGTCCTAAACTCTATAGCTACTATTTGGAGTATCTTAGGAAAACTTATCTGAATTTTTACAACTCCTATTGAACTAAAATGTAGTTTGCTTCTATTTGTAGAAATACTTTGAAGCAATGGATCCACGGAGTGCATAAAGGTGAGTCAGAATATGGTATCAGATGAAACACCATCCATAAATATATTTTTGTTCTAAGTGGTAATATCTTTTAGTTTTCATGTGTGTAAAAATGTATCCTGTGTAAATATTACTTTCAATGTATTCATTAAAGTAGATAGCAGACATAATATATTTCATTTAGACGTACAATAAGGGTATGTTTACACAGAGTTTTTTGTAGGCTGAAAAAATCTTCTTCAGGAATTAGGAAACGTTTTATTAACGTGTTTTTTTTTTTTTACCTGATGTGGTTTTTGTCGCATTTTTCGGTGTGGTTTTTGCCGCGTTTTTTACTCCAGCACACTATATGAACCTGGAAACTTCCCTTTAAAAAAAATAAAAAATTGTGGTTTTTGATGTGGTTTTTGCTAAAACCATATCAAAAACCGTGTCAAAAAAGCATTTTTGTCCACTTCCCATTTATTTCAATGGGTTTTTCAAGGCGGAATCCACCTGAAGATAGGTCATGTCACTTTTTTTTTCCTCTAGCTGAAAAAAATCAGCTAGAGGAAAAAAAACTGCTACTGACTCACTGAAATGAATGGGAGGCAATTTCTGATGCGGATTCTGCCTCAAAATCAGCCTGCAAAAAACTTTGTGTGAACATACCCTAAAAAGAAGCCTTCACATTATTGTAAATTCATAGAATTACATGTTGGATTATGTATCTAAAATGTATCCAAAATCCTGTTAGGACAAATAGCATCCTATGAAACTGTCCCATAGTGTATACATCTGTGATTAGGAAATTAAACTGTCCCACTAATAGAGAAACTAATGTATGTGGTTACCATCTATGTACAATGCTACTGAATATGTTGGTGCTATATAAAGCAGTGGATAACAAATACAAATTCAACAGATGAAAGTTCGACAAATAAAGGACATTATTCAGTTTATTTTCTTTTGCATTAAGCCATCACATTGGGTAAATCCAGAATCTAGTAACAGTATTACAATCAGTATAAAAGATAATAAAAAAGGATGACACTACAACATCCAGCATTTATTACAGAGTGGACATGTACCATCCACTTAGTGGTATAAATATATAAAATGACATCCTCCCAGCTGTAACAGTTGTATGAGCCTCAAGAATAATAGCTGCAGCGCTGCAAGATCATTCACTATTCTCTTCTTTATTGCATTCTGACTCGTCTTTTGCCTTTATACTGTCATATAACTCTTAGGAGACATATAATACAGTTTTAATGAACAGTGGGTGGTACATTATCCCCTTTTATGACTGATGAAAACCCAAAAGGCTGTAAGGAATTGGTTATTTAATCACTTTGTTCCTATTCAGTCCTTACATCTTATAAACATGATGATACATGTTGGAGTGTTCCTAAGCCCAAAAAATATTTTAGAACAATAAAAATTCTGATGTGTGGCAAAAAAAAAATGAAAATACATAAATGCAAAACAAAAATGATGCCCCATCCCTGAATGGAGTACATCAGGCTATGTCCTTCAAGCTGCCACCATAGTGCTGTAGGCGCTGTGACATGCTTACATATCATACCTTCATTATGTTTCACAGTCCCGTGGATGCTGAGAAAAAGACATTTTCTTCATTATGCAAATTAAGTAGTCTAAGCACAGGGGGCGTTCCCAAGTATCCCTGAGCACAGCTTTCTTTCTTGAAAACACACCCCTGTACAGCTTTATTCCACCCCCTGGCCAATTGGAAACAATGGTTCTGCTGCTGTGACATCATCATCTGGTCTGTGAAGTCTTGCGCATGCGCAGTATGCACTTGTAATATTTGGAGTATACAAGCATACAGCTCATATGTGGCTATGCATGTGCGAGACTTTGTGACGCATACTGCACATGTGCGAGGCTTCATAGTCCCGCTGCTGAGACGTTATCATCTGGTCTATCGTTTCCCACTGGCCAGGAGGTGGAACAAAGCTGTACAGGGGCATATTTTCAAGAACATTTTTTCAAGAATTTTTAAAAATTTTCAGTATTTTAAAGATATTCTCTGACCATTTAAGTGGTGACGATCTTTTGTCTTGATCTGTTGTCAGTGGTTACTGTCATGAAAGCAAGAACTTTCTATGGTTTGGGACTTGTCATGATTTTCTAGTCTGGTTATCTTCTTGTGCAAGGAGTGTCCCTGCCTCATAATTTGTCCACAATAAAGAAATCATGACTGGGTTTCAGACAAGTCCCAGACCATAGAAGGTTCCTGCATTCATGTTTGTATCGACTGGCAACAGATCAAGGCAAAATAATATCACCACTAAGACAGTTAGAGAAAATCATCCAAAACTGCAAAATTTTGATTTATCTATATATTTGCATAAAAGTTTAACTTTTATTTTTCTACAACTAAAAATAATGTTATGTACGTGGGAAAAGTCCTTTAATAGAACCCGTTGCCACTTCTGACAGGTCTGTTTTAGTCACTGTAACTTGCATTCATCATGAAAAAAATCAGGAGCCTCTTTTCTTAGATCCCTGCATTTTACTTTTCCTCTGTTGTTCCCCCTGGAAAAATACAAATAATGTAACAACTGGATGTTTTTATTGCCGTTGTCAATGAAGTGAGTCTGTGCACAGTGTCTGGCACGGTCCAGTCAATGCAAATATCGTGAGACTGACAAGGAGAGGCAATAGGTCCTATTTATAATATTTATCCCAGCATTTATCACATGAGGCTTGCATTTAAAGATGGAAAAATGTTGTGTATACACAATAGCAAGCACTGGCCTTATACTCTACAGTAGAGAAGTATAATAGAGATAGATAAATATGGACTACTGACAAGATCATTGTTTTCCAGAGATCTCTTCACACATAACACATTGTTCCTTAAACCTGTAAAATGGAATGGAAAGTGATAAAATTGTCATTTAATACATCTGGGAAATATATACTATTTTGCAATATTATTGAGATGTCTATGTGGACTTGTGTTGCTGGCACAGATCGGCATCTATATTCTTCTGCAGGTTTTTATTTATATTCCCTTATAGGCTAGACAATTAACCTCTATGATGCCAGGAAACGGGGCTGCGCTGTGGTAAATAAAGGGTTTGGATGCAATTTTCTTTTTCATTTCACAGTAAAGCTATTTGGAGCCAGCGAAAGGACAATCTGTTCATCTTGAGACAATAGAATTCAGGTTGTACACAAAGAGTCACCCACGCCATGGATTTCTTATTGCAACATGTCCAATTCTATTTACACAGATCCCTAAGTGTGGTGTTGGTAATAAAAAGCCATTCTAATGTATAAAAAAACTCTTGTAAAGCTAATAGACCTGGGTCACTTTGCAGTCTCAGGGGGAATGAAATAATCCATGTGCTGGAATTTGAGTACCTCGTTGCCCCAGCTAGTCCATCCCGGCTGCAGGTTACGGGCAAACAGCTCCAAGCATTCCACATCTGGCTTGACATATTCTTTCAAAACCTCTGTGCAAAACACCAGAAACACAAAGAAGAAGACAGTGATGAAGAAGAACAAAAATCAATCTTCTTTTAGCTTTCGGGAGATGAAAATGTGGAGTATTTCATTAAAAAGAAGACAGCAAATTAATTTCAAGGATTTCATCAACAGCCTATGCTATTTATAGGCAGGAAATGATTTGAAATAAGCGCCCTTGAGATTGTGAACAATACAGTCAGAGGCTTCAATAGGTCTGATTTATCGGTTTTCATTTAGAAACAGGGAATGAGGATTTTACCACCTACACAGGTGACTTTTCAATTTTTCAAAAGAGTCATCACTGTACTCCTGAGCAGGAGGTGACAATGTTTTAAATTCTTCCTGAATGACTAGAACAAAACACTGTAGAAAAGGACACAAGAATTAGTACACGGCGATCAGGACTGTGACAGTAACACCTTGTTACCAACTGCGGATGTGGTGTCACATTGGCCTGTGAGAAGTCTTCATTCCAATTCAAGGGCTTTCTACGTAGATGTCTGGGGGCTCTAACATAGGGCTGTTGTGAAAGCATGAAATCATTTCATCTGCTTAGTATAAGTGCAGGATCAGTGAATGGATCCCATCAGGGCAGCTTTGTCAACATTTCATCTGCCAGTAGACCTTTATAATAGAGTAAGATCAGATCAGTGATTCTTAACTACAGGTGAATTGCTACTTGTGGTCAATGAGCCATACTGACATAAAGTTAGGTGAAAGGAAATGTGTTACATTACATCCAAGACAAATTTTACTTTTAATAAAACATTATTGTTCCAAGTGGGGATATAGAAATGCAATTGCAATAAGTGGACAAAAAGACAGCTTTAACATTGTTCTTGGCCAGACATATAGATGACAAGTACAAATATATTTATATCCAGAATGGAAAACAATATACATCTTATTATTTCTTAGTTTACAGTATATAACATATATGTGTACATATGAGTTACCAACAACATACATGGTGACCTCTGCATTACAATAGACTATGGCCCCATTCACACAAATGGATCCATAGTAAAAAAAAAGACCATTAAAAAATAACAAATTCTATTTTTGTCTATTTTCACAGACAGACGGACCAATATAAGTGAATGGATCCATTTTGTTTAACGTTTGCATCCATATTTTTTTCATCCATTTGACACTCATTAAATATGGATGAGTGGGCCGGGCAAAAAAAAAATAGACTAATGAAGTTCATCCATTTTTTTTTTTTTTTTTGTAAATATATTTTTATTGATTTTCAACATATAAAGCAAAACCGATACAATTCTTGGTGAGGAATTATTAAACAGTCAGTTAAAAACTGATGACAAACTGATGCAAATGAACGTTAAAACGGATAGATAGCCAGAAAACTGATGAAAAATAAGTGACACCCTGATATAAAATGGATGTTAAAATAATGACAGTTTCATCTGATTTTCATGTCTGTTTTTTTCACTGTTGTATGTATTTAGTCTAAGGGATGTTCCCTTAGGAAATTCTATTGATAAACTCTAGGACTTCCCCATCTCCATCACTGAAGCACAGGGTAGAAAGATATTACAGAGAGATCTCCTTCTTCCTTGTGTAAGCAGGAGCCCAGCGTCTGAACCAAGTAGGCGTTTTTCATTAACTATTCACTGCCATCATATAAAATGTATGTCACTGGCTGTGAATAGGTTCAAATAGATCTTAAAAAACTCCTTACCAAAGACATATAAACCAAATATGAGTTTCTTACTTCATTAAAAAGAAACAATGATAGAGACTTTTGACGGTGTTAGATACATGTGAATAAATGTGTGTGATACTGTAATTATAAATATAGAAATTCTACACTTACACTATGTCTGCAGTGCATGGTTGGAGTACATGATTGGAAAATCTCCTGGAGAACTGTATATGTCTGTGCCCACAGAGATGGCAGAAGGATAAATTATGATTCAGTTCCCAGAATAAAATATACATTTCTAAATTTCACCTCTTATGTAATAAATCACTAGTCAATGTATAATAATAATGGCCAACAAGCTAGAAACAAATTGGAGAATTTTAGAATAAAGATGGAAGTAGGTATACAATCCTATTTGCAGAAGAGTAAAATAGTAAAACATCTACATATAGCTGAATTCCAGAAATCAGTTTGAAATAGATTTTTAAGACGGGATATTTTCATCTTTAAGAATGCACACAAATGTTAAATCACGCTTTCTAGTACCTGCGAAACATGTTTTTGTGACCACTAGGAAAGTAGATGCATCCAGTTTTCAGATCACAAGCAGTTCAAGCCATTAATTACTATTTTTGCTCTGGTAAATGTAAGGCGTGATTATAATGAATTCTTTACAGATATCAGGGTCATCCTGCCCTTTGTTAACATGAGGTTAGACTTTGTACAAGGCTGCACTTTGCAAATCAGGCTTTGCGCTGAGCGGAGTCATCTGTACAATGTTGTTTGAAAGGGATTGTCTCCATGGTTACAAAGTTTCTAAACTACAAGAGCAGCTGCCAAAGTGTTATGCGCATGCAAACGTCAATGGTAACACGGCCTTGCTCCATACAAGAGCACTCTAAGCCGAACAAAAAACACAAATGTGAATAATAGAAAGTACACGCAACATACATAACGCATTCCGAAGCCCATGAACTCTGACAATGTATATTACACACTATAGAATAATGATGTATAGGCAGACAAATACAAAAACAGAAATTTCATCTCACCCTCAATGCTAATGCATAATATGGCTCAATTTAAAAAGTTTTGCTTTTATAACCTTTTTAAACTTGCAAAACTCTTATCTTTTGTGAGCAATGCCAATCTATGCAAACACGTCCATGACTAAATTATTAACACTGTCATACCCTTAATGTATTCTACAGTCTTATTACTGTAACAGACACAGACAGTGATCCACAGGATATGCCATAAAGGCCAGTTCTAGAACCCATCTGGCACTCGGTTACAAATGGAGAAAGTCACACACATCTCAATTATGGCCACAACTTCATTAATTTGTTGCCTTTAGTCTACTTTGCCCCTTTAATTACTGTACTTTTACATTTTAAGTAGTCACTTTTCCAGTTATACAGTCATGGCCAAAAGTTTTGAGAATGATACAAATATTAATTTTTACAAAGTCTACTGCTTCAGTTTTTCTAATGGCAATTTGCATATACTCCAGAATGTTATAAAGAGTGATCAGCTTAACAGCAATTACTTGCAAAGTCAATATTTGCCTAGAAAATGAACTTTATCCCCCAAAACACATTTCAACATCATTGCAGCCCTGCCTTAAAAGGACTACCTAACATCGTTTCAGTGATTGCTCCATTAACACAGGTGTGGGTGTTGATGAGGACAGGGCTGGAGATCAATCTGTCATGATTAAGTAAGAATGACACCACTGGACACTTTAAAAGGAGGCTGGTGCTTGCCATCATTGTTTGTCTTCTGTTAACCATGGTTATCTCTAAAGAAACACGTGCAGTCATCATTGCACTGCACAAAAATGGCCTAACTGGGAAGAGTATTGCAGCTAGAAAGATTGCACCTCAGTCAACAATCTATCGCATCATCAAGAACTTCAAGGAGAGAGGTTCCATTGGTGCCAAAAAGGCTCCAGGGCGCCCAAGAAAGACCAGCAAGCGGCAGGACCGTCTCTTAAAAGTGTTTCAGCTGCGGGATCGGGCTACCAGCAGTGCAGAGCTTGCTGAGGAATGGCAGCAGGCAGGTGTGAGTGCATCTGCACGCACTGTGAGGCGGAGACTCTTGGAGCAAGGCCTGGTCTCAAGGAGGGCAGCAAAGAAGCCACTTCTCTCCAGAAAAAACATCAGGGACAGACTGATATTCTGCAAAAGGTACAGGGAGTGGACTGCTGAGGACTGGGGTAAAGTCATTTTCTCTGATGAATCCCCTTTTCCATTGTTTGGAACATCTGGAAAACAGCTTATTCGGAGAAGAAGAGGTGAGCGCTACCACCAGTCTTGTCTCATGCCAACTGTAAAGCATCCTGAAACCATTCATGTGTGGGGTTGCTTCTCAGCCACGGGAATCGGCTCTCTCACAGTCTTGCCTAAAACCACAGCCATGAATGGTACCAGAATGTCCTCCAAGAGCAACTTCTCCCAACCGTCCAAGAGCAGTTTGGCGCTCAACAATGCCTTTTCCAGCATGATGGAGCACCTTGCCATAAAGCAAAAGGTGATAACTAAATGGCTCAGGGAACAAAACATAGAGATTTTGGGTCCATGGCCTGGAAACTCCCCAGATCTTAATCCCATTGAGAACTTGTGGTCAATCATCAAGAGACGGGTGGACAAACAAAAACCAACAAATTCAGACAAAATTAAAGCATTGATTCTGCAAGAATGGACTGCTATCAGTCAGGATTTGGTCCAGAAGTTGATTGAGAGCATGCCAGGGAGAATTGCAGAGGTCCTGAAGAAGAAGGGTCAACACTGCAAATATTGACTTGCTGCATTAACTCATTCTAACTGTCAATATAAGCTTCTGTTACTCATAATATGAATGCAATTATATTTCTGTATGTGATAAAAACATCTGACAAACACACATAAAAACCAGAGGGCAGCAGATCATGTGAAAATATAATATTTGTGTCATTCTCAAAACTTTTGGCCATGACTGTATATTAACTGCAACCAAACAATAAATTCAATTTCCACAAGTAACAAAGCGCTCGGAAATAAAATCCAGCAAAACAACAACAGTACTGAGCAAGACCGCTAATGCATTTTGGGTCTAAAAAGTAGTCATTAACAGGGTTGTGCAGGATTGATATTTATTGTTGTAGTCACTTCACTACTTATCAAACATAGCACCATACATTGTATAGTGGCTGTACTTGGTATTGCAGCTCAGTCCCATTCATTTAAGCCTGACTGAGCTGCAACATGGCCATGTGCCCATTCAACATGATGTCACTGGTCTGAAAAGAGGAAGGATATCATAGTATTATAGTCATTTTGGAATAACCACTTATTAGCTTATCGCCTCAATGTACACAAATTACAACATGTGTAATGCTGTTTAGAAGTAAGTCTGTCAGACTGACTGTCTAATGGCTTATTCTTTGGTACTTCTCTGACCTCTACATGCACAATTTTGGAAATCCTCACGTCCAGTTCCAAGGGAATAGATAGACAATCCCAGAGGTAAAGATTGGTATTGTATCCCTTCTTCCTTCAACAATTTAAATGGGTAGGAAGCACGCAACATTCAAGCTAAAATGTGCATGCAGCCCATTTGATATTATAGTAAGGCATTTGTCTATTTTTCTGACAATATACATTTACTACTTTTATTCCTACCCTAAGAAATAAGAATTTTAATAGCTGTTCTTACAGAAAATAAATACAAGAAAGGTTCTCTGACTTTTGCACAGTTTTCTATTCCTCACATATTAGTGTAGATGTGTTTAGGAGAACCTCTGTTAAACTGAAAAACTCTGTTAAACTTCATCCAGATAGTGAATGAATGAGAAAATCCCCCAATGATTCTCTAGTAATATGTTCTATCTAGCAAACAATTGATGAGGCGTAGGAGATGTGTAATGGCCTCATAGCTTTTTCATGTCTACAAATACAAAACCAGGAAATATAACCATCTTTACATTCACCTGGATCTTTAATTCTGCATCTCTTGCTTGTTTTCAAGTACCTTTAGCTATGAGTAAAAATATTCAAAGAATAACCACCATCTAAAAGCAAGAATTTAATAAAAGTAATAAAAAATAAGAGTGTTTCAAGCAAGCCCAGGATAGCTAAAGTAACATGGAATAGATCTAACCACTTTGTACATACATATCTATAAATATATTTCAGTAAATTTATTAATACAGTAAAAGACAACATGACTTGAAGCTGGGGACACCCAGGGAGTGATCACAGTGGGTTAGTTCCTGGGAACTTGCTGGTGGCTAACCAGCTGTGATCTTGAGTAGCAACATAATGAATGACATATAAAAGGAGACCTTTCATGTCCTCTACAATGTGACAGATTATACACCGCTGCAATGCTGACAGTGTGCTGAATTAAGTGCACTGTTAGATTTGAAGGTTTGTGCCCCAGTGTCAGAGATATCGGTAACGTTAGTTTCGGTACTGATATCACTGCTCAATATCATTGCTGGGTAGAGGGGCCCCTCTACACAGTATAGCAACTCCTGAACTAACACACTAGGTGAACCTTGTGAGACAAATCTCGCTGGTTGAACCTCGCGAGACGAATCTCGCGAGGTTTGCCCAACAAATACTCTGAACACCACCTACTCAGAGACTTGGCAATCTGCCGCCTGAGGCCTTTTGGCAGATGTGGCCCTGGGACTATCCCAAGAGGTCCCCCGCTACCATAGGGCCCCGTGCAAGTACACCGTTTGCCCTCTTGGTATTGCAGAGCCCATAGTGCTCATGTGAACACTACAGTCTCTTCGAACAGATGACTGGTGGGTCCCGGGTACCAGACCCCACTGATCACATATTGGTGGCCTATCCTAAGGATAACCCAATAGATAATCAATTAATTTAGGCTCAGTTCACCTCTAATTTTTGATCAGCAAAACTTTCAGGGTACATGCTAAAGGTGTGAGCCTGAATGTATTAGGAAACTTTTCTTCATTTTATGAAAAAGCGACATACAGTTAAGTCCATATATATTTGTTATATAATGGACATGGACATAAAGTCCAGACTTTCAGCTTTCAATTGAGGGTATCCACATTAAAATTGGATGAAGGGTTTAGGGGTTTCAGCTCCTCAACATGTGCCAACCTGTTTTTAAAGGGATCAAAAGTAATTGTACAATTAACTCAAAGGCTGTTTTATGGGCAGGTGTGGGCAATTCCTTCCTTATGCCATTCTCAATTAAGCAGATAAAAGGCCTGGAGTTGATTTGAGGTGTGGTGCTTGCATTTGGAAGATTTTGCTGTGAAGAAAAAACATGCGGTCAATGGAGCTCTCCATGTTGGTGAAACAAGCCATCCTTAAGCTGTGAAAACAGAAAAAAAACGATCTGAGAAATTGTTACAATATTAGGAGTGGCAAAATCTACAGTTTGGTACATCCTGAGAAACAAAGAAAGCACTGGTGAACTCATCAATGCAAAAAGACCTGGACGCCCATGGAAGACAATAGTGGTGGATGATCGCAGAATAATTTCCATGGTGAAGAGAAACCCTTTCACAACAGCCAACCAAGTGAACAACATTCTCCAGGATATAGGCATATCAATATCCAAATCTACCATAAAGAGAAGACTGCATGAAAGTAAATACAGAGGGTTCACTGCACGGTGCAAGCCACTCATAAGTCTCAAGAATAAGAAGGCTAGATTGGACTTTGCTAAAAAAAAACATCTAAAAAAGCCAGAACAGTTCTGGAAGAACATTCTTTGGACAGATGAAACCAAGATCAACTTCTACCAGAATGATGGAAAGAAAAAAGTATGGCGAAGGAGTGGTACAGCTCATGATCCAAAGCATACCACATCATCTGTAAAACATGGCGGAGACAGTGTGATGGCTTGGGCATGCATGACTGCCATTGGCACTGGGTCTCTAGTGTTTATTGATGATGTGACACAGGACAGAAGCAGCCGGATGAATTCTGAGGTATTCAGAGACATACTGTGTGCTGAAATCCAGCCAAATGGAGCCAAACTGATTGGTCGGCATTTCATAATACAGATGGACAATGACCCAAAACATAAAGCCAAAGCAACCCAAGAGTTTATTAAAGCAAGGAAGTGGAATATTCTGGAATGGCCAAGTCAGTCACCTGATCTCAACCCAATTGAGCATACATTTCACTTGTTAAAGACTAAACTTCAGACAGAAAAGCCCACAAACAAACAGCAACTGAAAACCGCTGCAGTAAAGGCTTGGCAGAGCATTAAAAAGGAGGAAACACAGCAGCGTCTGGTGATATCCATGAGTTCAAGACTTCAGGCAGTCATTGCCAACAAAGGGTTTTCAACCAAGTATTAGAAACTAACATTTTATTTATAATAATTTAATTTGTCCAATTACTTTTGAGCCCCTGAAATGAAGGGATTGTGTGTAATAAATGCTTTAGTTCCTCACATTTTTATGCAATCATTTTGTTCAACCCACTGAATTAAAAAAATAGAAAATTAAAACATAATTTACAATATAAAAAATAAATAATATCACCATGTGCATAAAAAAATGGAACTATCCAAAAATAATATAGTAAAAAAAGAGAAAAAAAAATCAATATAAAGTGATAAAAAAATTATACATACCGTAAATTAGTACCAATAAAAAGTACAAAGTGCCCTGCTGCAAAAAAACAGAGAGGTCAGGCCCGTCACATAACTCTGTCAACCAAAAAGTTGCAGACGTCAGAATACAGTGACCCCTAGCAAGTTGTTTTATTAATTCATATAAATTGCCTGTTTTTGTTATACAGAAGCCCCAAGCTAATCAAAGCATTGTATGGACCCTAAAATGGTTGTACAACTCCATGCACAAACAATACATCCTTATATGACTACCTTGACAGAAAAATATAGAAGTTAAACCTTTTTGACATCACAGTGCTGTTTATGACAGATCTATTGTCTGTGAAAAATGGCCATAAACATTCAGTTTTTAAGGTCATTTTGCATCCGTTTTGTGTCTGTTCCAGTTTTTTTTTTTTGATGACCAAGTGTCATCTGCGGCTGAAATTCATTGATCTTTCATTTTTGATCCAATACTATGATCTGTTTTTAATTGATGTAATTCGGATGTCAATATGTTAAAAATGGATCTATTGATTTCTATAGGGTTCATGAAAACGAACAAAGATAAAGCATATCAGTTTGAGTTAAAACTATCATTCAAAAAAACTCTGAGGTTTCTGAGGACTAGGTAACGTGCGGGAAAAAAATAAATAGTCTTTCTCAAATCACCTGGGCTACCTTGTGGCGTCCAGTGAATGTTCACCACAATCTTCAGTCCTCTACTGCGATGTCATGGGCCATGGCGTCCTCACTTTGGTTTTTTATTGGGCCTCAGCAGTCACAAGGGACACACCAATGTCATCATTCTTGCGCCCATAGTCCATGACATCACAAAAGTGGTTGGAAGAGGACTAAAGAGGACCAAAGTTGGTGGAGAATGCACACTGGACACAGTTGACTGAAAATGACCTTCCCTAGGCCTCCGCTTATAATACTATGTAGTCTGAAGAGACCACGGGTTATAACAGTAGTTCGATGTCTGACCTTACAGTAGAGCGGATTACTCTTCTCCTTCACTTCCACTTTGAGCCATGCTACTTTCTTGCAAAAAAAAAAAAATGGACACCCAATAGCAAACGCCTGTTATTACCTCACCATTTACTTTTTAATGGTATTACACATGCAAACGGAAAGCATCTGCTTCTCTCAAATGGATCCATTTTTAATGGATCAGTCAAAAACAGAAAAGTTTCCAGAAATGTGAACAGAGCCTTACTTAGGCAAAAAATTAGCATTCTAAAAGTCATTTACAAAATTCAATGAATCTCTGCTAAAAATATATTTGCTTATACAGGAAGATATTTCGTCTCCAGTTTAACTCTTTCACATACTAAGATCCTAAGAATGCTGAGAGTTTAATCTTCATGTTATCCAATGGGTTCTTTACTTGTGTTTTTTTAATATCCTGGGTCTTATTTAGTCTGCATAGACTGAACAGGCTGTAGTGGTCTGTACAGATGGTGGCCTAATGTGGGGTAATAGGGAAAGATGGTTTCCCTGGCATCCATGCTGCAAACTCCAGTGAGAAGAGCCCCAGGTGGGAAGGAAGTAAATGCATGTTACATGTGGCCTAGAGGGAGGAGAAATAAACTAAGAAAGAAGATGGCAACTGAGAATCAATGAATTTACTATAAATAAAAATTGACTATAATAAAAATAACATGGCACATTCAGGATGTCTATTGCAATCACAGGGCCTTGCTTGGTTATTAGTGGCTCCTAAACTGGGTAATAAGTTGAAGGGAAGAGAGAAGAGGAATAAACCAAGAATAACAGGACAATGGTTTATTTGCAGTGTGCAATATAAAATACCATTATATTGTACTACATTGTGACTATACACTATAGCAATAGTAGAATTTTCTATTTTGTCAAAATGAAACTCCATATTTGTGGAGTAAAAACTATTGGCCCATAAATAACTTCCAGAGCCTATTTACAAGCCAAAAGTTTTATAAATGTCTAAGAGAACTGGTGGCCATTTAATGCTGTCCCTTTACATAAAGTTGAGGTACCTCAGTCCAAGTGTCCTAGCTCCAATATCTGCAGAGCTAAAGGCCTCAGGCCTAATCCCAGTTCTTCTGTTGGCCAGTAATTATATGCCACATATGGGATCTGGCATAATACAACTGGCCTGTGCCTGTGCCCTAGGGGGTAGTGTTTCTTTTCTCTTTCAACAGTGAAAATGAACGTAGTCAACAAGGTGGATGAACACAGTCAGTGGTGTAGATGAATGCATCAATAATGGAGGAGAACGCAGTCAACGGTGGAGATAAATGCAATCGTGAAGCAGACTCCAGAGTCCAGTCTGTGAAGGAGAGGTGCTGCATGCTACCAGGACATAGTGAAGAAAAGAAAACAACTGGTCTATATACAGTACAGACCAAAAGTTTGGACACACCTTCTCATTCCAAGAATTTTCTGTATTTTCATGACTATAAAAATTGTAGATTCACACTGAAGGCATCAAAACTATGAATTAACACATGTGGAATTATATACTTAACAAAAAAGTGTGAAACAAATGAAAATATTTCTTATATTCTAGGTTCTTCAAAGTAGCCACCTTTTGCTTTGATTACTGCTTTGCACACTCTTGGCATTCTCTTGATGAGCTTCAAGAGGTAGTCACCTGAAATGGTCTTCCAACAGTCTTGAAGGAGTTCCCAGAGATGCTTAGCACTTGTTGGCCCTTTTGCCTTCACTCTGCGGTCCAGCTCACCCCAAACCATCTCGATTGGGTTCAGGTCTGGTGACTGTGGAGGCCAGGTCATCTGGCGTAGCACCCCATCACTCTCCTTCTTGGTCAAATAGCCCTTACACAGTCTGGAGGTGTGTTTGGGGTCATTGTCCTGTTGAAAAATAAATGATGGTCCAACTAAACGCAAACCGGATGGAATAGCATGCCGCTGCAAGATGCTGTGGTAACCATGCTGGTTCAGTATTCCTTTAATTTTGAATAAATTCCCAACAGTGTCACCAGAAAAGCACCCCCACACCATCACACCTCCTCCTCCATGCTTCACGGTGGGAACCAGGCATGTAGAGTCCATTCGTTCACCTTTTCTGCGTCGCACAAAGACACGGTGGTTGGAACCAAAGATCTCAAATTTGGACTCATCAGACCAAAGCACAGATTTCCACAGGTCTAATGTCCATTCCTTGTGTTCTTTAGCCCAAACAAGTCTCTTCTGCTTGTTACCTGTCCTTAGCAGTGGTTTCCTAGCAGCTATTTTACCATGAAGGCCTGCTGCACACAGTCTCCTCTTAACAGTTGTTGTAGAGATGTGTCTGCTGCTAGAACTCTGTGTGGCATTGACCTGGTCTCTAATCTGAGCTGCTGTTAACCTGCGATTTCTGAGGCTGGTGACTCGGATGAACTTATCCTCCGCAGCAGAGGTGACTCTTGGTCTTCCTTTCCTGGGGCAATCCTCATGTGAGCCAGCTTCTTTGTAGCGCTTGATAGTTTTGGCCACTGCACTTGGGGACACTTTCAAAGTTTTTCCAATTTTTCGGACTGACTGACCTTCATTTCTTAAAGTAATGATGGCCACTCGTTTTTCTTTACTTAGCTGCTTTTTTCTTGCCATAATACAAATTCTAACACTCCATTCAGTAGGACTATTAGCTGTGTATCCACCTGACTTCTGAACAACACACCTGATGGTCCCAACCCCATTTATAAGGCAAGAAATCCCACTTATTAAACCTGACAGGGCACACCTGTGAAGTGAAAACCATTTCAGGTGACTACCTCTTGAAGCTCATCAAGAGAATGCCAAGAGTGTGCAAAGCAGTAATCAAAGCAAAAGGTGGCTACGTTGAAGAACCTAGAATATAAGACACATTTTCAGTTGTTTCATACTTTTTTGTTAAGTATATAATTCCACATGTGTTAATTCATAGTTTTGAATCAGTGTGAATCTACAATTTTTATAGTCATGAAAATACAGAAAACTCTTGGAATGAGAAGGTGTGTCCAAACTTTTGGTCTGTACTGTATATAATGATGGAACGTGGCATATTACCACTGGCCGCTGCCTGTGACACAGGGGGTAGTGTTTGTTTTCTCTTTTAACAGTTCAGATGAACACAATTAACATTGGAGATGAACGCAGTCAACAGTGCAGAAGCAAAACGTAGTCAACAGTGGAGATGAATGCAATTGTGAAGCAAGCTCCAGAGTCCCATGTGTGAAGGGGAGGTGCTGCATGTTACCAGGATAAGGTGAAGAGAAAACGACTATCGTTCATATTTACTGTACTCTATATACATTATTTGGTTAGAGCTGTAATAGCTTTGGTCCAGGGTTTCTGAACTGATCGCCTTTGGGGTCAAGAAGGAATTATTTCCCTGTGACATGAAATTGGCCCAAAGTTTCCAGGTTTTTTGCCTTCTGGACCAATAGCTTAGGCTTAGGAATACATTGTTTTTAATAAATCATATTTATAAATGATTGATCTGTCTCCTTGTCATTTCTCAATATTATATAGCACTTAGGAAGCTGTACATACTAGTTCTCACTATTAAAAGTATGGCTACTAAAATATAAGGCCAAACAGAAATATATGGAGGGTAATTATGTGTCTTGTATTTCAATGGCTCATAGAAGATCATTTCCACTTATGCAAATGTAAATTCCACTTCTGTAGATGCATGTCAAGGAGGTTCACAATGTTAGCTTTCAGCATTTATAATCATGGACTGACATGAACCCTCCACACTAACGGGTGGCCACAACGGTTGGAATGGAGATCTGGACTGAAGACCTGAAAGGCTCATGAAGACCTCCTTTTATAGGAGACTTTCCCTCCCAGCATGACTACACGCTGTCAAACTGTAATATGCAAAAACTGTACCCCGAGCATGGTGAAAACCACACTGCCTGTTTCACAGAAAATGGACACAATCGTATTCCATATGTTTTGAGGAGTAACTATGCTGGCTTCTTTCCAGTAATTTCAAGATTGAAAAAAGGTGTATGGCATAATACTCAGTGCAGCAAAGAGTCATCACAGTTAAAGAGGGAATATGAATACCCAGTATACATATAGCACAGTATCTCACAGTTACATACCACCCCTTCTGACCCACGTATAGTAACCAAGTAACATAGTAGATATGGTTGGATAAAGATACAAGTCCAATGGATAAAATCCATCAAGTCCAATCTATAAAATGTATAAACAAAATTTATGCACATAAGAAGTGTCCTCATTTATCAGGTAATGTGGAAAGCGACTGCAAAAAGGATCTCTTCCCCTGGAGAACCCAGCATGTACATGCATTACACCGACAGGCCTTTGATTTTTGCGTGAACTATGTAAAATGTAAATAAACCTGTAGTGGTGCTGCAGGGAAACTGAATAGTCGCTCGCAAGGTTCACATGCAGGTTACAACTAGTGATGGGAACCTCGGAGGAGACCCATGATTATAATAATGGCACAGATGGAATGTAGCTCACGAATATTTGCTGTAATAAATCTTATGTAGTTTGCCTATCTCTAGTTTGTTCACCCAATACACAGTGTTAAATCTGAAAAAAAATTATTTGTTGCCCCTACTGTTTCATGTCAACTTCCAGTTGCCCCCACTCTTTTATGCTCCCTTCTAGGTTGCCCCTACTATTCCATGTCTCCCTCCAGGTTGCTCCTCCCCCAGGTTCATGTTCCCTTCCAGGATGCCCTCATAGTTTCATTTCACCCTCCAAGTTGCCTCCATACAGTTCTCCACATTATTGCATAATGTCACATAGTGGCCCCTCCACACAATATAATGTCTCACAGAGGCCCCTCCCACACAGTATAGTATCCCATAGCGGCCCCTTAACACAGTTTAAAGTCCCATAGTAGCCCCTGCAAATTTTCTAAAAATTTTGGGTTCGGCCAAACCTGAAATTTTTGTGGTTCACTACTCATGAGCTATTTTCATACTCTGGTGTCTGTCCAGAACCCAGAGTATAATGAGCAGAGGCCCAGGGAAGGTGAGTATATATAAACAGTGTTATTCACCTCCCCTGGCTTTCTTCCGGTCTCAGACACGTCGTGAATGATGTCAGAGACCACTAAAGCCTGTTACGTGGGTTATGTCTGCATCTTATGCGTCATTCATGACGTCTCTGAGACCAGAAAAGGCTCGAAGACCGATTCCAGAGCCCAGGGGATGTAGGGACACTGTTTGTTATGTTTCATCACCCACCATGGGCCTCCACTCATTATATTCTTGTGTCTGAAGAGACTCCAGAGTATATTAATAGCAGTTCCATTTAGGATATGTTCAGTCTGAATGAAACCGCTGGGTAAACCAAAAAAAATACTCTTAGTGCCGCGCCCTCAGGGACTCAGCAATCTGCCGCCGCCTCGAGGCAAAGCAGCCCCTGGGCTGTCCCAAGGGGCCCACCACTAACCTAGGGCCCGCAAAAGCATTGTTTGCCCCATGGTTAAAGTGTCCCTGGTGCAGTGATATCTGTAATCCAAGCTAATGACACCCAACTATGGCATAGGGGCAGATACCTGCAAAACTGACCGTGCACTGAATTCAGTGCATGGTCAGTTTGCCGCAGTATATAACCTATGTCACATTGTAGAGGACATGAAAGGTCCTCATTAAACAGATCTCATCATGCATGATGGAAAATCAGGCAAGTGGACATGTGAAAGTGGATAATTCAAAAAAACAAAAAAAAAACCCTGAAAGAAATTTCATAAATTCTTAGGCCAAAGCTGCTTTGAATACTCAACAACGGTAGCTTTGCTTAAAGGGCGGCTGTCAGCTGCACATCACAGTAAACAGTTTCCAAATATGCCTCTGCTATACAGCTCAGGAGCCCCAACAGGGATGCTTAACTGATACTTTATGCACATGCAAAATATGGGAAAGGGCCCCGGGGGTTGCTTTGGCTGGCCTTTTTTTTTTTTTCAGCTCTAGATACCTGAGCAAGTACTTCTCCCTCATTTGAATATGAATAAAACAACAATTCACATGCAAATGGACCTGCAGATCTGAACAACAGAGGTACATTTGGAAACTGTAGAAACACTACTACAAGGTACTGGGATTAATTCCGACAGAATCCCTTTAAGATAAAATGACACTATAACATAACCAACAATTTTCTAATACATTCGTTTTCTAAATGGCTCCAATACAATTGGGAAAGTCTAAACCAAAACACCAACTTGGAAGCCACTGCTGTGTACATTCAGCATCTGGTATTCTTTCTAAGGGGCTGCAGATACAAGATACTGATGTATAATGGTGTCTGCTGATCGCTAGCCAATGGGAATTTGAAGACTCTATGGCTATTATCAGAAGTCTCCTGCTGATACAAAAAGGCATAATAGAGATATAATTCCCTAATACATACGTGGAGGATCAAATAAGGTGAATCTACACTTTGATGCAAATCAATTACCTCTTTCTCAAGATATGGTATGTGTAAATGACGACAACTTTAACTTTTTAACTTTCTCAGTTTAACTTTCATTATTTACAGTTGGGAAGTGCTAATCCCACGCCATTGTATGAAACTTTGTAGAATTTAGTCAGAAGATAATCTCCGCAATTAAAAATGTATGAAATGTAATAATGACTAAAAGTGAGTCACATGGGATTATCTGACAAACACCATCATAAACAGTACATCACTAATTCATGAGAATACAATAAGTGCACATACACTGAGGATGCACAAAACGTCTCTGAAAACGCCTTAAGAGGATCTTCTCCATTTCTTTTTTTTATTAATGCTAATAGCCTACAAACATAATTGTAGGAAAAGTATTCATTTCACTAAAGGGTTTGTCTCAGGAACACCACCCCATTTTGTAATGAAAAAGTCAGGGGTATTAGACGATTGCTGTAAGAAGACACATTTGAGCAGCGACTGTTGTAGGGAAAGTGCAGAATTATATGGCATGTCAATGGCCATTGATGTAATGTGTCAACAGCCTGGGTTTACCAGAGTGTGTGCTGCTTTTAGAATATGTTCACAGAAAAGTTTTTTTACATGGATTCTCACGTTTTCCTTGTCAAAATTGCTCACACTGCCATTGATCACAATGGGAGTATGTCGCAGATATTTATCATTCAGAGGTTTTGGATCCCAGAACAACACTAAAAATATGATGTGTGGCCAAACAGCAATTAGTCTCATTGAATACCCTTACAGTCCAACATGGAGGCTCAATTTCATCTGGTGTACAGTATTTGTTTTACGGTGGGATCTAAGAATAGTGAGATCAACACTACCACACTAAGTGATCTTATGATAATAAATAATAAAGGATAATAAATAAGAATTTAAGCAATTACTTATTCAAGCTCGGGGGGGCACCAAGATATAAAGGTAATAGATGCCTCAAGTCATGGGATGACTAGCATAGTATATACTGAATATTTAGCGCTTTTAGCATAGAACTTTCCAGAAGTTGATATAAGGGTATATGTTGTGTGCAAGTCTTATGGTCACTGGATTAGAATCTGATTGTACACATTCCACAAAGCTAAATTAAAGTTAGAATTGAAGTCGAAGAACCATAAAAAGCCCTTTTCAATATAGTATTAGAAGGGTTAGTTACAGAAATATACAGACATTATATGTAACATATGATACAAGGTGATGGTTATATAAGACACATACAGGAGAGATACAGTTACCTTACATTTATTACACTCTGCACAGGCTGTACTGATAATTTCCCAGAAGTATTACTGTGCTGACAAAGGAGCACAAAAAATAGTTTTGTTTTTTTTTACTGTACATCTGTAATTTGACTTCATCTGTCAAAGGAAAAATGTGCTATTCAACTATATACTTGCATTTTCTTGTAGTCAAAAGGGGGTGAACAAAAAGATGCAAAACAGTCCCCATGACTCCAGCGGGAAGTAATTGTCACAATGGTAAAGAGACACTCCTTTTATTAAAAGGATAAAGACATTATTTTGCAGCCTAAAGCTCGTATTCAGACAGTGATGAAAGAAATAATGCACCCACAAGAAAAGAGGAGAATGATGGCTCTTAAAACATGCCTATTATTTCCACTTTCACTAGATTAATCTTCACCCAGTTTCACACCTGTTTCTTTAACATAACCAAGAGGGATAAAAAGTTATTTACAGTCTAATATGTAGACTAATCTCAATCTACTATACCTATATAGCCATAGAAGAGTGTTAAACCACACTGAATTACTGAAGACTGTTTCAGATTTATTTCTATGTGACTCTAACTTTATTATATGATTCATTATCACTGGTAGTAGTATAATGTTGTACCGTGTTAGCCATAGAAAGTAAGTGGAAGAGTGAGGAAATCAGGCAATACCTTTTAGAGACTAACTGAGTATATTTGATAAGTAAGCTTTCAGAAGTCTAGCTCCCTTCATCAGACATGGTGTTATACAAGAATCTAGGGACAACAGACTTAAGGACATATTTCCAGTCTCCCCTCTCCTTTCCTTTCGACAAACACCAAACCTGTGGCATATTATTATCCATAGTGCCCTGAAGGCCCCAACTGAAAATGGCACTTCACCTTGCCTGCAAAACAGGTGCATGACCTGCAAGCACATCCACACTGCTGACAGTGTACTAGTCCCACAGTCACAACAGGTGCACAGAATTAGGGGGACATTTTCCTGCTGGTCTTCCAATGCGGTGGGCAGAGACTTAGTCAATGAATGAACTCACACAGATCCAACATTAATAACAGCAGAACAGATCTCCCAGTGGCCGCACATTTCTCCAGAAAAGACCACTTTATTGAAGATTTGCGGGTTGTGGTTTTAATGGGACATGTTAAGACGCAGAATGAGAGTAACCAATGGGAGTACAAGTTTATGCAAAAATATCAAACTCTGCAATTTGGACTTAATATTCATGCCAGCTGCATGTCACACTATGTATGACCTGTGAGGGTCATAAATCACCTCCTCATTACAGATAGATAACAGATCCCTCTGTCACGCGCCACAAATTTTAGACTGTTTATTTCCTGACCTGTTATAAATAACTTCTCTACGTATATTGAATTTTGTTAGTCCAAGAATCCTTTTGAAGATCCATGTCTTGTGTATGTATAAATAATGTGAATTTTCAGGTTCTGGTATAACACCATGTCTGATGAAGGGAGCTAGACTTCCGAAAGCTTACCATCAAATATACTCAATTAGCCTCTAAAAGGTATCGCCTGATTTCTTCACTCTTCCACTCATTATCACTGGATCTACCACTGTACAATGGTATAGAAATAATAATGACATACAGAATGCATTTTAAGCAAATATCCTACAGGCAGACTATCTGCACGCATATCTTAGAGACAAGAGCTAGACTTTCCTGTGATTTCTTCACACTGTGCTCTGTTGTCAGTATCCTTTAAGAGGTAAACCCTAAGCCAAGCTTATAGGCACACCTATTGATTTCCTTTCATAGTACCTGCCAACATTTCCAAATACAATTTGTTAAAATTGCATGAACAGAAAAAGTCTGATCCTTAGGGGGTTGCAAACTGATTTTGTTTTTCTTCATTGTTAATAATTCCAATTCATAGTAATCCCCTAGATTACTTAGGGAAGAATAGTTCTGTAATGCTATATGTAGTATAGTATGTGCGAACATGCTATATGGATCCATAAGGCTGAAGAAGATTTTGTTGTGGATTTCATCCACTGCAGTCTATGACAAAGGGTGACATTTGAGAAAAAAAAAAATCTGTGGCATTTCTGCAGATTAAGCATGGTGTGGATTCAAAAATCTACAGAAAAACCCTATTCACTTATATTGGTTTGAATGTGTAACCTGTTTTTGGTGTGAAATCATTTGAACATAAACTCACTGTAAAGCCTGACTCACACACTGCAGATTTGATCAATACTATATTCTGTATTCTGTATGAGTATTTGATGCTAAAATCAGTTGATGCAAAAAAAAGAGAACGACCAAATTTTTGAAGTGAATGACACTTTTTAGGAAGCAAAAAACCCTCTCTACATCTTATAGTTCGCTTTCATGGGATCCTGGAAGCACCAGACTCCCCTGACTGTTTCCTAATGATTGGGCAGAGCAATGACTCATCAGTGGGAGTACTGTACGGCAAAGCTCTCGCTAAGTCTGCACGGTCTATGTCAGTTCTCTAGTCTGGATATAACAACTAACTGCTGCATAGACTGCAATGTTTACTGCTTTCCTCCTACTCCTCCCAGTTTAGTGATGTACTGTTTATATACAGTACATGTATACTGTGTGCATATGTGTTATATATATATATATATATATATATATATATATATATAAGCAGTCCACCATTCAGGTTTCATTATGTCCACCTGCTCTGAACAACTAAAGCTCCGAGAGTAATGTCACAGTGGGTTTGAGGATACAGTGGTTTTATAGGGACATTCTGTCACAGTTCTGAGTAGATGCAGAAAACCACTGTACACATTTTTTCTTTAGGTGCTTGAGTGAATTAGGATTTATTCGGGTGTATCATAGCATATATAATGAGCCAAGGTCACATAAAGATTAGATGTAAATCAGTCCATCCATTGCAGTTATATTAATATTTCATATAAAAGATATGAGATTTAGTACCAGATCATTAGTACGACAACATTTCGGTCCATGTATAGACTTTTGTCAATTCAGATCTGTCCAAAAAAAAATGATGAAATGACATCGATATTAAGATGCATAAAAATACAATATTGTTATGTATAAAGAGTAATGCAATAGTATAACTATAGCATGCACATTAGAAGGGAAAAAACCATAATGACAAAGTAATGGATGAACGGATGATGATAACTTATAGGAAAAACTAAAATAGATGACATAAAAGAAAAAATAAGAGTAGAGGCAGCTAAGGTAAAATAAAAGGCAAGTAAGATGTAAGGGGAAAGTGAAATCAGAGCACAGGCAAGGAAAGGGTAAACACCAATATGAACCAAGGAAACAGAGAGGAAAAAATAGAGATGGAGATGAAGGTTGACATAGGATATAAAACGCCGAATATCCACAGGTGAAACGGAGGCAGAGTGAGGACTGACCAGAGGTAGCAGGTGCAAGGTAGATGCTACAAGGAGGAATACCGGAGAGAAGGGGAGCGGCGTCTCTTATGTGACTAGCATAGGAGTCATGGAAGTTCCCACTATGTCTGCACAAGAAAGCCAAATGACAGGAGTAAAGTGGGCATTTTGGACATGCACATTATGTTCAGTGAGGGCAGTGGACAATGCTATACCAACAGTTCAAGCCTGCGCAGAAGCAAAAGATAAGGGGAAATATATGTGGAATAGGAGAAGAGATGAAACTGACAGAGAAATAAAAAGAGAGGTGAATGAGGAAAAAGGGGGTGCAGAATAAGCATAAAAGGGTTCACAAAACATAGTAACAGAGACTCCGGGAAAGATGTGAACGTAACCTTATGTGCATGCTATATTTATACTATTGCATTACTCTTTGTACGTAACCATACTGTTTTTTATATTGATATTTTTTCACAATTTTTTTTTCTACAGATATTCTTCTGACTTGACAAAGGTCTAAACGTGGATTGAAATGTCGTGTTGGATGGATGTACTGCTTTACATCTAATCTTTGTGGGACATTGTCTCATTATATATATGCTATGATACACCTGAATAAATCCTGGTTCATTAAAGTATCTAAAGAAAAAGTGTGTGCCGTGGTTTTCTACTTCTTGTACATGTGGGTTGGAGAATCCTTCCACAGAGCACCACATGAGTGCGGTACAAGGGCTACTACAAGAGTTCTGATAGATGCCACCGTTATGAAGTAAGGGTCCCTGTACATGGGAAGTTCAAGTCTAAAAAATACAGTCCATATATTGGTCGTATTTTCCAAACTACACTATGCCCAGAGACGCAGACTCACAGTATCATAGTTATCAAGGATACCGTGTTACTGCCTCATTGTGAGACTACTGCCCAGAGTATAGTCATGATGGAACAGTAGCCCTGCAGTGAGGCAATGACTTATAGCACCGAGGATAACTATGACACACAGTGCAGACTGGAAAATATAGCCAATGACTGCATTTGGATACAGGTAAGCCCAACCCTAGACCTCCAAAGTTAGAGACCTTAACCCTTCCACTTCCTTAAATCACCAGAAAACTTAAAATTAAAATAAGTATGAAACATTTTTGTCTGTCTATAATCCATCTGGCCCTTTTTACCATAAGACTAAATAAAGCATGAATTTTACTCTGAAAATAAAGAAATACTACTACAGAACAGATAAGTCTAGGCACAATTATTTCTATATCTTATCTAAACAATAATCCGATTAGAAGCAGTTTTCTTATAAAAGTACTTGGCAACATTTTCTGAATCCAAGTACCTGTATCCCTGAGGTAGCAACAAATAAAGGATTTACAGAAGGGCTTTCTGATAGAGAGTTAAGTGATCTGACCTATTTGTTATTTCCTTGTTTGTACCTTTCAGCAATGTAAGAAGAGCGCTCCTCTGTACTATTTGTTTTAGATAATCTGTACAAAATCCCATAAATCAAACCTCTTACACGCCCTGACTGTATGACTATCTAAACTGCATAGTAAAAAGATGACCGGCATGAGGACAGACACACGTACTCTTCCATTCACCTTATCCATAGCTGTACAGAATTCTGAACAGAGGATTACTTAACAGATTTATATACATTCTGAACACTCAAACAAGAACACTAGGAATATATTGGACGCCAGTTTGGGGGCCGTTCTCACAGTATAGTTTTCCCATCCACTTACCATACTAAGTAGGTAACATACTATTACACAAATTTATTATGGACGCATGTGAATACTCCAATCCTGATATTTAACCTGTTGAGTTTTTAGGTTTCCAAATTAATACCTATATTTACAAAAATCCTAAAAATCTTGCAATTCCAACTTTTGCCACTAACCCTAAAACACTCTGTTTTTTCCTGTTTCCCATAGAAGGACTATGAGCCTTACGCTAGGTTTACACTAGAGTTGTGCACTCCATCGTTCAAGTCCGCCAGGGGACCCAAACGATGGAGAACCGGACCACTTTTTCAGCTGTTACACATGGACATCGGCGAACCCAATTGACTATAATGGGATCCATTGGGTGTCCACCTTTTCAAAAATGAAACTGGCGGAGAGAAAAATCTTTTGTGCAGGACTTTACTCTCTGTCGATTTTCGGCAGTTTCTGCAATGGAGTCTCCAACAGAGACCCCAGCACAGATGTGAACCCAGCCATAGACACAATGGTCTGGAGCAGACCCTATTAATTATGCAGAGAGTGGAGTAGATAAGCTGTGAAATCCTCTATTGTGACTGTCAGGATTTTGTGTCTTATCTTCATATATGATCATCAGTGTGCTGATAAGTGAAGTGTCTGCTGCAAAAAAAAATCTCCTACAGAAAACAAGAAGACTTAACATATTACAGTGGGGAAAAAAAAGTTTTTAGTCAGCCACCAATTGTGCAAGTTCTCCCACTTAAAAAGATGAGGCTGGCCTGACATCATAGGTAGACCTCAACTGTGAGAGACAAAATGAGAAAACAAATCCAGAAAAATCACATTGTCTGATTTTTAAAGAATTTATTTGCAAATTATGGTAGAAAATAAGTATTTGGTCAATAACAAAAGTTCATCTCAATATATTCTTTGTTGGCAATGGCAGAGGTCAAACGTTTTCTGTAAGTCTTCACAAGGTTGGCCCACACTGTTGCTGGTATGTTGGCCCATTCCTCCATGCAGATCTCCTCTAGAGCAGTGATATTTTGGGGCTGTCGCTGGGCAACACGGACTTTCAACTCCCTCCAAAGGTTTTCTATGGGGTTGAGATCTGGAGACTGGCTAGGCCACTCCAGGACCTTGCAATGCTTCTTACGAAGCCACTCCTTCGTTGCCCTGGCGGTGTGCTTGGGATCATTGTCATGATGAAAGACCCAGCCATGTTTCATCTTCAATGCCCTTGCTGATGGAAGGAGGTTTGCAGTCAAAATCTCACGATACATGGCCCCATTCATTCTTTCATGTGCACGGATCAGGCGTCCTGGTCCCTTTGTAGAGAAACAGTCCCAAGCATGATGTTGCCACCCCCATGCTTCACAGTAGGTGTAGGTATGGTGTTCTTTGGATGCAACTCAGCATTTACTCTCCTCCAAACACGACGAGTTGTGTTTCTACCAAACAGTTCTACTTTGGTTTCATCTGACCGTATGACACTCTCCCAATACTCTTCTGGAACATCCAAATGCTCTCTAGCAAACTTCAAACGGGCCTGGATATGTACTGGCTTAAGCAGGGAAACACGTCTGGCACTGCAGGATCTGAGTCCCTGGCAGCGTAGTGTGTTACTGACAGTAGCCTTTGTTACGTTAGTCCCAGCTTTCTGCAGGTCATTCACTAGGTCCCCCCGTGTGGTTCTGGAATTTTTGCTCACCGTTCTTGTGATCATTTTGACCCCACGGGGTGAGATCTTGCGTGGAGCCCCTGATCAAGGGAGATTCATTGGTCTTGTATGTCTTCCATTTTCTAATTGTTGCTCCCACAGTTGATTTCTTCATAGCTGCTTGCCTATTGCAGATTCAGTCTTCCCAGCCTGGTGCAGGTCTACAATTTTGTTTCTGGTGTCCTTCCACAGCTCTTTGGTCTTCACCATAGTGGAGTTTGGAGTGTGACTGTTTGAGGTTGTGGACAGGTGTCTTTTTTACTGATAACAATGTCAAACAGGTGCCATTACTACAGGTAATGAGTGGAGGACAGAGGAGCCTCTTAAAGAAGAAGAAGTTACAGGTCTGTGAGAGCCAGAAATCTTGCTTGTTTGTAGGTGACCAAATACTTATTTTCCACCATAATTTGCAAATAAATTCTTTAAAAATCAGACAATGCGATTTTCTGGATTTGTTTTCTCATTTTGTCTCTCATAGTTGAGGTCTACCTATGATGTCAATTACAGGTGGCCTCATCTTTTTAAGTGGGAGAACTTACACAATTGGTGGCTGACTAAATACTTTTTTCCCCACTGTATATGGCCTAGTGGACAGTGTCAGAACAGGATTTGTAGTAATTTTTTTGTTTAATATAGATAATATCATATAAATAATTAAAAACCTCACCACAAATTCTTAAAAATGTTAACATAAAACCTCATTAAAAAAAATAAGCAATTTTCTGGTGACATGCTGCCTTTAAAACTGAGTAAGCCAAAGTACAAAGGCAAAACCTGCCCTTATGCTTATGATTGCCATGGTTAATATCACTATGGAGATGTCCTGTCAGAATAACCCACTGGTTAGGCATATTTTTAAAATAAAAAAGTGAAACATCCTCTAAAAAGATTTGTTATATATATATATATATATATATATATATATATATATATAGTTTATTAAAGCACCCATACACAATAGCATGACAAGACCTTATATTACTGAATCAATGAAAAGTATTTTTAAAAAAAAGTTATTAGCTCTGTAACAGCGAGATGAAAAATCTAAAATTCAGTGTAACCCTGAAGCCTAGAAGAGACACCTATTAACAGACAGAACCATTGTTACTACATTTCATATTCAAGGATATGGCTGCAGCCAATCTCTCAATACCAGATTTGTTTTCCTAAATTAGGCTAAGGCCCCATGTTTTTTGTTGCAGATTTTGCTGCGGTTTATTGAGCCAGGAGTGTTGCATTTCCGCAATGTGTGGCCTTAGCCTTAAGAGGTTGTCCAGTATTTCAATTTTTATGTCTTGTCCTTAAGATAGGCCATAAATATCTGAATGTGGAAGGGTTGGGGGAAAGTGGGGTGACAGAGAGCCCCCGCACTGATCAGCTTTACAGGGCTGCTTCTAACACAACATGGGGAGGGAAAGCAGTTGGCTCCGTGCCCTGTATATTGACGGGGTGCCGGTACTGCAGCTCAGCTACCACTGATTTTAATAGGATTAAAGTATAAAAAATGGACAATTTATTGCAGTTTTGGCCAAGGTGTGTATGTCCCATGTCTACATAATCCTGAGGAAGAATTCAAGTGCGGTAGATATGTTTTAGAAAATTCTGCGACTCCAACCTATCGAGATGAGGATTTGATGAAATCCATGAGCTTCCTAATAAAACAACTCCATACAGACTCCAAACAACTGCTGACTACTTATAAAATGACATTATAGTAATTGAAATTGCATAGCTTTGGATTGGAAAACAGTAAATTCAACGATGAGCACCTACAGCAGATACAAGACCATGCTGTTTTTCTAACCACACGTGGACCTAATCCTAGTGGATTTTAAGACATGCTACATAAACTCACATCAGTAACATGAACTACTGGTCACAGAATTCTGCGGAACAGTCACAGAAGACATAGCAGCTATTACAGGAACCTGCAGCATGAGACGTACAGTATGTGCTGAGGCTGGAGGGGGAGAAGTTAATGTGGCCATGCCCTACCAACAGGCTACTTGATTGAGGAGGGAGGAGGAGCTACAGCTGCCTTAGCAGTACTAAATATTGAAGTTGGACCCATGGAATTTTGGGGGGAGTGAAGCCAGGACTGAGCACAGCCCTATTCTGTGTCTGTTACTACAGTCAGGAACCTGGCTAGACAATAAAAATGTAGCCTGCCCCCCCCCCCCTCTCAAATTGCCTGCTAACTGTAGCGGTCAGCCTTCCATACACATCAAACAACTTTGTTGCCTGGCCTTTTGCTCCCTCCAGGGTTAGCCGTGTGAGATGATTTACATGCCATGTTTGGGGAATGGAAGCAGAAGCACTGGCAGCAGGAATTTACTGCGCACCAGAAGACCCAGCAGAATGTGGCAGCGAGAGAAGTTCTGAAACTTTGTGAGCCTGCCTGCTGTCTACCACTGGTAAACTAGGAGGGAGGAACATGGCCTAGGTCAGGGGTCATCTGCTGCCTGTCTGTTCTGCAAAGAGACTTGCTTGAAATTTTTAATTGTGCAATTTGATTGTGTCCCCACCCCATAGAGCCTCTGCCAGATACTCTGCCCCCACCCATATACAATATACTCTGTCATCCACTACACTTTACTTCAGCTATCTTCGGCGCGCCAATTGAAGTACATGGGATCACTCTTCACCACATTCAACCTGGATGTGGCTAGGCTGAATGCACAACAGGGGGGTGGAAAACACTCCTTATTTTCAGGATCGGTGAGGGGTTTCAGCAATCAAACCTCCACTGATCAGGTATTCACTACTACCTTTTGTGGCATAACCCCTTTAAACTTATTGCAGTGGCCATACAGACAATAAGAACTGATAGACTAGAGATGGTAATAGACTTTTAGTGAGAGTGTTCTGTGCAGAGTTCATTGTGCCGGGGAAAGTTGTAGCCCATCACCTTTTGTCAATGGCGGATCCTGCGTTATCTATATATACATGTGTTATTTATCATTGTACTTCGGCATGTTATTCTAATTAGATGACTGCTGAAAAGTGATCACTACAAGAAGTGTCAGTTTATTGTAAGGCTCAGTGGCCACCATGAAAATGCGAAGAAAACCTAGATTTAATAATAATTCCACTTAACAATCCCATTGGGGCCCTCTTTCTTTTTGAGTAGTTATTATGTCTTATCTTTATTCCTAGATTATACAATTAGGTTTCCCGAAAACGAAGCATTAATCTATAAGGAACTATCTTCCAAAAAGTGACATTAAAGCAAGCTCTTTTCCACCAATAAGGTCTATTTGCATATTCCTTACCAACAATACCTCTAAAATAGCAGAAAACTTTTTTACACTATGTTTATATACAAGTATCATTCATATTGCAACACTAAAAGATCAATGGGATGAAAAACCAAGTTAATTCCTAACCCTGCCATTGGTCTCATTAGCTTTCGGCCAAGGTCTGAAGGTGGAGTGGGTGAATAAAAATGACTGTTTTATGATATTTGCATCTATATCATATTGGCATCATATTTCTACAATAATTTTAGTAATATAATTTTCCCTGTTAAATTACATAAAAAATAAATTGCTTGTCATACCCTTATGGAAACAGCAGTTCTTAAATTAAAAAATAAGAGAAAACAATCCATCTAATATAATGCAATACTGTAATACAGCAGAGGTTGCAGAGGAGACACAATCAAATATGTAGAGATAAGAGAAAAATGGTATCACTTATTTTGGTAATTTACTACATTTACTAGTGCTGGCCTATGTATTATGTAACTAGGAAACACCACTTTTTGATTTATTTTTTTGGTTTAAAATGTAATAATTTGTTGCAAACTTTGTACCCCCCCCCCCCCCAATCATTTCTTAGCAACAGGATTGAAAAGTCACAAATTATTGTTCAAATATGACATGAACACAATTAGTTACTCAATCACAAAATAGACACAAAACACTTGGTAATTCTCTGTTTTTAATCCCATTTATTATAGTATATGTATTAAAGCAAGTGGGCACCTGCATCTGTATTCAGCGGGAATCCAATCAAAACACAATTTTTATAAGGGTATTTCCATCTTAGGCCAAGGTGGATGTCCACCACAAATATCCCGAAGCAGACCGGCCTGCTGACCTTCGCCAGTCACAATTCCCAGGCAGCTGGACCTGGTTTCAACCTTGCATTGCAAAGGTCTAAAACCGTGGGGAAACATATAGCAATAATAGACATGATGCATGTTCAAAACTGCAGCACAAGATGACACTTTGCAGTGCAGGGGTTTCTTTTTCTGCAGTGTCTGTATAGGATTTGTTTAAATCCCATCCACTACACTGCTACTGTTCTTTGCAGTTTTGTTAGCCATTAGTCACTTGGAATCGGATAACCAACTGCAAGTATGCAGTGTGTGTCCCTGGCTTAGACACTTATGGCAAACCCATAGGATATGCAATAAATATCTGACAGATGGGGGCCTACCTCTGAGAACCACAGGTGCCCTAACTCCTGCTCCAGCTAGTGGGGAAAAATAAAAAATGTTATGGGTGCTTTTGTAAAACAAAACAAAAAAAAAAAGTATATATATGTAGTATAAAACATAAAAATTATATACATTTCATATCTATGTAATCATGTTGCCTGTAACATTCTCATGCCTTTTTGGCTTTCAGAAAGGTAGAAGAAAAAAACTAAAGAAACTAAAAAAGTTTAGTCTTTGAAAAAGTTAGAAAAAGGCTAAAACTGCTATGCACAAAGGGGTTAAAGAGCTGCTTATAATGCAACTCTGACATGGTATGTGGACTGGCTTCAAACTGAAGCTTCATTTCAAAACCACAGCTCATCTCAGCAGACGGCACCACATACCGATCCTGAAATATCTGCTGATCTGGAAATTCCATGTAGTGTATGCCACAAGTTCACACTGATATAGAAATCAAATAATGTAAGTGTATTCTCCCACATTCTTTCAGAGAAGCAAAGGGGCAGTAAATATATATATATGTACTTTTAGGTGAGACCACAGGAGTTGGCTCTGAGTGCTTAAACAAAGAACAAGTTTCTTTGTGCACAATGCCATGGAGGCTCATATTGTTTGCAAACACTTTGTTGGCGTGCTTATGTTGCTCCCTGCTGGACAGTAGGAATAGGAGTCTGATTTAAACATTGAACTTTATTAAGTTAGAATGCCAGTAATATTTCTAGCTGCAAAATGTTATTTCATGGAGCATCTTACCTAATGTTATTAGCCTAGTCACAGGAACAAAGGGAAGCAAGAATAATGAAAATTTCTCTCTGCAGAAACGGCTTGGATTTAATATTTCTGTATGTCTTTTTTTTTTTTTTTTTTTGTTACCCTGGATGAAGAGCGCTTTTGTCCAAGGGTTATTGCTATTAGGAGAGGAAAATAAGCAAGGCAGATGTGCACCATAAAACAATGTCAGGAAATCGTCATCGCTGCCAAAGTTTTAATTAATTTCTCAGACAGACGGTTAAATGGGCAGAAAAATAAAAATATAAAGCTGATAAAAATCAACAAGGAAAATGATGTTACAAAAAAGAATAGTTAATGTGGAGTGACAATTGTGAAATGACAAGGACCTGCTTTTTAATTAGGACAGTCACTAAAATAAGCGCAAATATAAGACAATATTTACTGTGGAAACCTAAGCCAAAATACTCCTAATAAGCCCAAAAAGGAGACTGGATAGAACAAAGAATTGCAGATTTAGATAGATACACATACACACACATATATATATATACATACATACATACATACATACACACTATAGATATGTGTGTATATATTTGTTTGCCTGCTACTGACGAAAAAGACACAAACAACATTTTTTCAAAGGCAGGTAGAATGAAAATGTTGCTAGGTGCATTGCGGGACTTAAGTGTTATATTCATTGCTGATTTTCGTCAGATGACTGATGAAAATGGTGACAGGATACTTCCCTGTGCCATTCCCTGGAGAAATCTCAGATAGGCACAAAGGCTGTGGTTGGAACATTAGCTCTTTTTGTCAGATTAAAATAGAAGAGGTCTAGTTTCTGCAAAGGATTATTTGTAGTCTTCCACATTTGGCTTGAAGGTTTGAAAATATCCCTAGACACTAAATGTATGCCTAGGAATCATATCCTAAAGCATTCTTTACGGATTTGCCCTAAATACTCCAATGACTGAGCCAAAAAGGTGCATCTTTTATTATACGTAAGCCAATGTACCCTGGCAGAGAGATATAAATCAGGCACAGAAACATTGGATACATACAAGTTAAACGTAATATACACAATTAAAATACTATATATAGTATGTTTCCATATAATTTATGAAACACACTGTATATATTTTTATTTTATTAGTCACCGACTCTATTAGCACCAACTTTGCCTTTACATTTCCCAAAATACAGACAAATAATTATTGATATGAAATACAGTCTTATGCTTGTTTCCGCCTCTGCAGATGACACAACCCTCTGTATAGTAAGTCTATGAGAGAAGCTTCAGAAAGCAAAATGTGCCAGAATTCTTAAATTGTAATAATAATAATATTTAATAATAATAATAATAATAATAAAAATAATACATGCCATGCTCCAAGTTTATTATATGTTTCTTTATACACCTCACTAGACAGTTTTAAAAAGTGTCTAGAAAAGAGGCCGTATCTAAGAGTAGTCAGAAAATGTTTCAGGCTTATTAATGTGGTGCCCCATTATTTAGAGGGAGTCTGTCAGGTCCAAAATGCCTTTGAAACCAATACAGTGCCATGTAGGGGACTTTAGTAGGAGCAGAAACACACTGAAAAACCAATGAAGCTATGCAGAGGTAATCATCTATGTATAGATATGTAAATCAAACTACAAGTGCATCAAGGGCGGGGCCTAATTTAACAGATTTGCCTACAGACAGCCTAATGCAGACAGAGACTGAAAATGACAATCAAGGCTTCAGGATTGCCAACAATTGCAGAGAAGAGCCAGAGGATTTTGGAAAATCCATTTCTGTAAATTTTGGAAATTTATTTCTATGAATAATTATAAAACTTACCAACCAAAATGTATCACTAAATAATACACAATGTGTCAACTCATATTGGAGACACTTCAACAAAATCCAAACTGTCAGAGCATCTCCAAAATGACAGATCTTGTGGGATTTCCCAACATACAGTGATCATTATCTACCAAAAGTGCCCAAGGAAGGCAGCCAGTGATCCAATAACAGGGTGGTGGACACCAAACACTCCATCTGGCCTCATTCCACAGAAAAGCTACTGTAGCCACCTTTCTGGCTATAACAGAAAGATATCCGAACACACAAATGTATTCAAGCTTCCTGTCCATGGGACTGATTAGTCATGGAAGGACTGGTCAGAGTGTTCATGCTGACCCATCTGCTGCCAAAAATGTTTACAATGGGCACATGAACATCAGAACTAAACCAAGGAACAATGGGAGAAAGTGGTCTGGGCTGATGCATCCTGGTTTCCTTTACACTGGATGGGTGCACGTGCATCACTTATGTGAGGTAATTATGGCACTAGGACCAACTACTGCAAGAAGGTAAACAGGTGAATGCAGGGTACTTGGGACCTGCCATTCAACTGACATGCACCACCCACCTACAAATTGTTGAAGACCAAGTATACCTCTTAATGGCAATAGAACTCCATAATGGCAGTGGCATCTTTAGCAGGATAATACCTCATGCCACACTGCAAAGATTGTTTAGTAATGGTTTGTGGAACATGACAGACCTCAAACTGTTGACGTGGCCCACAAAATCGACCAGATCTCAAACAATTCAGCAGCTGTGGGATGTGCTAGAAAAACAAGACTGGTCCATGAGGACCCCATCTTGCAACTTACAGGACCTGCTCCTAGCATTCTGGAGTCAGATAAGTCCATTGAATGTGTCCTACGCTGTCTTGATGGCTTAGAATTGCTTTGGCAGCACTAGGGGGCCTACACAATAACAGAAAAATGTTTAAATCCTTCCCACAACAGTGAATTTTCAATTTTTCATTTTTGAAAAAAAACTTTGCAATAGAATTTGGAAAGCATTTTCCAAATTCTATTTAACTAAGTTGCTCTATTTTCTTATGGGTTTTGTTTAGAGCGGTTGGGTTTAATTTTTTTTTTTTTTTTTTTGTGTGTGAAATTGGGGATAGAGGTTGATTTAAAATTTTATTACTTTTTTAAAATATTTTTAACTTCTGTTTACTTTAATTTTTATTTCAGTTCCCCTATGGAGTATGATCGACCATACAATACTGTATGCTGTATTAACATCCTTCCTCAGGGTGTAGTACATGCTTCATAATGCCTGGGAGCCTTTGACAGACTCCTGGCTGACATGACAAGTGATTGACACCCTCCTTTTATGTTCTGGAGGCACAAATCTGTTCCGATATGGCAACGGCTTAGACATCGCAATCATAATGGACTGCGGCATTTAAGCCATCAGCCACAATGGGTGCTGTCACCGTTTCCATCTGGGAAGGGGTTAAATGTTATAATTGATTGGTATATGTAGTTTTTCTAACTATGTAAGGAGCACAGAAATGTCTAGTAAAGTTACACATATGACATAGAAAGAATAATACAATTTCTATAAATCTGTCAATGTAGGTAAAATGAGTTTACAATGAATATCCATCCTTGAATATCATTTGTTTTATCTAAATAGGTTTACATTTCTGTACCGATTAATTGAATATATGTTACTAGCAACTGGAGCAATATTTGTTTTGATACAAAGCTCCAAATCCCTGTACAGACATGGATAAGATGACAGATACAGCACCTGCAGACAGCAGAGAATACTAGACCTAGTAAGAGATAACATGTGGTGCCAAATGAAAGCCGGACATCATATTACAGTTGGAGGAATCCAGCGTCAGTACAACCATGAATGGTGCAGGCATTGACCGCCAGTGCTCACAAATCTTAACATTTACTGCTTTAATTCGCTGCAGGGCATCATAAGTCTATCTGTCCAGAATCCATCCATTATGTTCATTTTAATAGGTGGATTTCAAGTATATTGCATTTTTTTCTTTTGCTAGAAACAAGCAGCAGATTATGACATTTTCTGGTTTAATTAAACTATTAGAATTTTATTGCAGGTATAAAAAAAAACCCAACAAAAACCACTACGCCAGACAGATCCAACTCCATTGTGATGTTCCTAAGGATTTTGTTGGCTTCCTCCACAGTGATATCAATGAAAAACATGCTTTCTATGGTACAGTCATATGAAAAAGTTTGGGCACCCCTATTAATCTTAATCATTTTTAGTTCTAAATATTTGGGTGTTTGCAACAGCCATTTCAATTTGATATATCTAATAACTGATGGACACAGTAATATTTCAGGATTGAAATGAGGTTTATTGTACTAACAGAAAATGTGCAATATGCATTAAACCAAAATTTGACCGGTGCAAAAGTATGGGCACCTCAACAGAAAAGTGACATTAATATTTAGTAGATCCTCCTTTTGCAGAAATAACAGCCTCTAGTCGCTTCCTGTAGCTTTTAATCAGTTCCTGGATCCTGGATGAAGGTATTTTTGACCATTCCTCTTTACAAAACAATTCCAGTTCAGTAAAGTTTGATGGTCGCCGAGCATGGACAGCCCGCTTCAAATTATCCCACAGATGTTCAATGATATTCAGGTCTGGGGACTGGGATGGCCGTTCCAGAACATTGTAATTGTTCCTCTGCATGAATGCCTGAGTAGATTTGGAGCTGTGTTTTGGATCATTGTCTTGCTGAAATATCCATCCCCGGCGTAACTTCAAATTCGTCACTGATTCTTGTACATTATTCTCAAGAATCTGCTGATACTGAGTTGAATCCATGCGACCCTCAACTTTAACAAGATTCCCGGTGCCGGCATTGGCCACACAGCCCCAAAGCATGATGGAACCTCCACCAAATTTTACAGTGGGTAGCAAGTGTTTTTCTTGGAATGCTGTGTTTTTTGGACGCCATGCATAACGCCTTTTTGTATGACCAAACAACTCAATCTTTGTTTCATCAGTCCACAGGACCTTCTTCCAAAATGAAGCTGGCTTGTCCAAATGTGCTTTTGCATACCTCAGGCGACTCTGTTTGTGGCGTGCTTTCAGAAACGGCTTCTTTCGCATCACTCTCCCATACAGCTTCTCCTTGTGCAAAGTGTGCTGTATTGTTGACCGATGCACAGTGACACCATCTGCAGCAAGATGATGCTGCAGCTCTTTGGAGGTGGTCTGTGGATTGTCCTTGACTGTTCTCACCATTCTTCTTCTCTGCCTTTCTGATATTTTTCTTGGCCTGCCACTTCTGGGCTTAACAAGAACTGTCCCTGTGGTCTTCCATTTCCTTACTATGTTCCTCACAGTGAAAACTGACAGGTTAAATCTCTGAGACAACTTTTTGTATCCTTCCCCTGAACAACTATGTTGAACAATCTTTGTTTTCAGATCATTTGAGAGTTGTTTTGAGGAGCCCATGATGCCACTCTTCAGAGGAGATTCAAATAGGAGAACAACTTGCAATTGGCCACCTTCAATACCTTTTCTCATGATTGGATACACCTGGCTATGAAGTTCAAAGCTCAGTGAGGTTACAAAACCAATTTTGTGCTTCAGTAAGTCAGTAAAAAGTAGTTAGAAGTATTCAAATCAATAAAATGATAAGGGTACCCAAATTTTTGCACCGCTCAAATTTTGGTTTAATGCATATTGCACATTTTCTGTTAGTACAATAAACCTCATTTCAATCCTGAAATATTACTGTGTCCATCAGTTACTAGATATATCAAATTGAAATGGCTGTTGCAAACACCCAAATATTTAGAACTAAAAATGATTAAGATTAATAGGGGTGCCCAAACTTTTTCATATGACTGTATATGTGATATATGTGATACAGATTGTACAGTACTGGAGATGTAATTGATTTTAACCCCTGCTACACGCTGCAGAAATCCAGCGTTTTTGGCTGTTGCAGGTGACATGTTTCATAGTCACATCAAAGTAAATGAGATTTTATTTCATCTAAATTCCACATTGCGGAATTTTACCTGTGCAGACATTGCGTTTTCTCACTAGACATAAGGGGAGCCAAATTTGCAAAACAAAAAAAAAAACTATTTTAAGCTGTGTATTATGCTGTGTATTGTTATGTGTGGCCACAGCCCCAAGGGTTTTTCCAGTCTGGGGGAAGGGAAAGTGGGTGGGCCGAAAGTGAAATGGCTCAGGTGATTGCTGCAGCCAATCACTGGCCTCAAAGGTGTGAATTAGTGTGTATTAGGGGGTCCACCAATGTCCGCATGTAACCACTGTTTAAGCGGTCAGACTCTCCGCCGGGGGACCCGAATGAGAGAGACCACAACACTAGTGTGAACCTATTGTAAGAATGATACACTCCCTATATTCTGTGGGTCAGTACGATCACAGTGATATCAAATTTATATAGTGTTTTTCATATTTTAATACATTTGAAAAAAAAAAAAAAATTGTTTGCATCACCATACTGTGGCAACTTTTTTATATTTCCACGTAAAGGGTCTTTCTTTGCAGAACAAAGTTTTTTTTTATACCATTTTGGGGAGACATTTTTAGTGGCATGTGACATTTAGATCATTTTTTAATTTAACTTTTTGGGGAGATAAAATGGTGGCAAAGCAGGTATTCGGGCATTTCTCTTATTCATGCCCTAGGGCAGGGATAGTCAACTGGCGGACCGAGTCCTGGGCTGTCCCCAAGCCCCGATCCCTTGCGCTAGCAGCAGCAGGGATCAGTAATCATCCCTACTGCCTTCACACTGCGCAGACAGCAGGGACGATTGTTGATCCCTGCTACCACTTAGTGTAAGGGGTCAGAGCTTGGGGACAATGGGCGGGAGATTATATTGTGGAGGTAGTACTAAGGAGCATATCGTGAGGAGGCACAATAATGTCCCATTAGTGCCCCCCACACAGTATAATGCCACATTAGGAAATATTTTTACCAAATACTGTAAATACTGGACATGGTCAGCTGCTATTCAGCTAAGACCTTTTCTTGATAGCGGACTCTGGTCAAAGGGACTTTACTAAAAGTAGTACCCCTGCACTACGGCATTTACCGCATGGAATAAATCATTTTATATTTTTGTAGTCCAGGCATTCTGTGACACTGATGGCTAATGTGTTTATTCATTTTGTATGCATTCTAGGGAATAGGGGGTGATTTGGTTTTTATATTTTAAAAATAGCAGGTCTTAGTAGTTATATTGCTAGGGCAGGCCTGGGAGCTATCACCATGACAAGACTCGGAGTCTCTGATGTAAAACAGCAGAAACCCTGTGTAGCTATAGTACCTGCACAGGTGCTGAGCGAGTGTCATATTTAAGTAGCAGCACCTCTTTATATTTCAGTATATACTGTGATGTAACATCTGGAGGTAGTTTTTGTGGATAAACTTTACCCCACAAAATGCTGTCTGTAACACATCTTAAATACAGTATATGGTAGTGAAAGTCACAAGTCTACAAATACTTTGTCAACTTTTTTCCACTGCTACATTTACAGATTTTACAATTCTCTCCATTACTTGCATCCACAGGTAACAATAACCTGCAAGAATATTCAGCCAGTTAAGGGGCAGCTTTCATCACTGACATATATCTGATATATATGGGAATACTGGAATAATTCCAAGGTGATACAAAACTAACACACATATAACTATCATTCTTAAAAGTTTCCACAGTACGTATATGTAAACTCTGTGTCCTTGGGAAAATCATTCATCTCACCAAGCCTCAGGCACAGTAGCCACATACGGTAGATTGTAAGCTTGTCAGGGGAAGGATTTGTGCAGGCAGACAATAGTAATAGAATGAGTCACCCTCTATTCTTGTACGAGCATGAAATGCAAAGCATTATTATTATTGGAAAATATTACATTTAAAACGAATCTTAAATTTTACTTATTTAACCCTTTCACTGACAGACGTTTTTAGTCATTCTGCACCTCTCATAGCCAGGCCATTTTTTATACTTCTGACTTGTACAAATAAAACCTGAATTGAAGAAGGAAATATAATATGATGCCTTAATACATATATATGTTCAGAAAAATAGCCAAAATGCAACTTGGGGTCTATTCATATCACATTTTTTACATTCGTTTTTACAATGGACTCAAAAAATGGATGCAAATGGATGGCCGTTTGTTTACATAGATATAATACATACCAACAGCCATACTGTGTCTGAGTAGATGGTATTATCTTATGCATGAGACCTTATTCAGAGATTTTTTTTTTTTTGTGGAACTAGTTGGAAACAACTGTTTATACCAAAAAAGCAGCGGCTGGAATTGCTGCATCTGACTAATAGAAACTAGGACATTTTAATGACTGCACCGTATAATAGGTGTTGGTAAAATATTAAAAACTGTGGTAGGACTCTTTACATCATACACACGTGGACAAAATTGTTGGTACCCCTCATTTAATGAAAGAAAAACCCACAACGGTCACAGAAATAACTTGAATTTGACAAAAGTAATAATATATAAAAATTCTATAAAAATGAACAAATGAAAGTCAGACATTGCTTTTCAACCATGTTTCAACTGAATTTTTTTTTAAAAAAGAAAACTCATGAAACAGGCCTGGACAGAAATGATGGTACCCTCAACTTAATATTTTGTTGCACAACCTTTTGAGGCAATCACTGCAATCAAGCGATTCCTGTAACTGTCAGAGACTTCTGCACCTCTCAACAGGTATTTTGGCCACTCCTCATGAGCAAACTGCTCCAGGGTGCCTTTTCCAGACGGCATGTTTCAGCTCCTTCCAAAGATGCTCAATAGGATTTTGGTCAGGAGCCATAGAAGGCCACTTCAGAATAGTCCAATGTTTTCCTCTTAGCCATTCTTGGGTGTTTTTAGCTGTGTGTTTTGGGTCATTATCCTGTTGCAAGACCCATGACCTGTGACTGAGACCAAGCTTTCTGACACTGGGCAGCACATTTCTCTCTAGAATCCCTTGATCGTCTTGAGATTTCATTGTACCATGCACAGATTCAAGACACCCTGTGCCAGACTCAGCAAAGCAGCCCCAGAACATAACAAAGCCTCCTCCATGTTTCACAGTAGGGACAGTGTTCTTTTCAAGATATGCTTCATTTTTCCATCTGTGACCATAGAGCTGATGTGCCTTGCCAAAAATTTCAATTTTTGTCTCATCTGTCCATAGGACATTATGCCAGAAGCTTTGTGGCTTGTCAACATGTGGTTTGGCAAATTACTTTTGTCAGATTCAAGTTATTTCTGTGACCATTGTGGGTTTTTCTTTCATTAAACAAGGGGTACCAACAATTTTGTTAACGTGTGTACATGGGCATTCCATCTGATGTATACATATACTACATATACAGGCTCTGATGTACTGTATGCCATAGTAAAGCCATACTTCTTTTTTTGCAGTGGCCTACTAAAAGGACACTTTGGCTCCTGCCAGGTAAATAGGTTTTTATCAATACATTTACTTAAGTCTAAGTCTAAGCTGAATGGAAACAAATACACTATGTGAATATAGACTAAAATGTTTGCATGTGTTTTGTGCCTTTCTAGACTCCACGATCAGTTACATCTAGATGATACATGGTAAGCTTAGGCTCAAGGAGTTGATTACTGTACATTGTTTTTAGGCTTCATTTTTCTAGTGTTCACCATGTGGTGTAAATGCCCTGTTAAATTTATAGGAAAACTGAAAAGAAAAATGTCACCAAGTGCTAACTTATAGTCTGTGAAGAGTATGTCTCAGCCATAACATCTATATGAATGTGTACAAAGCTGAGCTACTAGATAAGAAGCAGAAGCCACAGTACATCTTGGATTGGGGTCTTCAACATCAAGGCAATGGAAAAAAAACAAACAAAACTAATTTCTAAGCAAGCCAACACAAAAAATACCAAGCAATGTGTGATTCGAGTATAAGCAAAATAGTGCTTTATTGAAGTCCAGCAGATAACATGAATCAGGTCCAGCTCTTTCTTCAGGTCACCATACTGTAGGACATGTTAATCTGAAGAAAGGGCTACACCCCCAATATATGTTACCTACTGGACTTCAATAAAGGACATATAGCCTGGTAGTTTTATTTCTGGTCACGCTGAGATGTTTTTGGTTTTTTCTAACTTAAATCTATATGTGGGATGGACAGGTGGACAGTATAAATATGGCAATACCACAATTACATAGCTGTTCTTTCTGTTGTACAATAAATATATTTTCAAAAAAATAATTCATTTTTGTATCCCAATATTCTGAGAGCCATACCTTTTTTCATTTTTCCACCAACTGTTTTCAGAGCTTTCATAGAAGTAAATGGATAAGTGTGTGTCCCAAAGGTGGAAATAAGAGAAACACAATAGCAGTCATGCAGTGCATGATACCTTTTCATGGCTAACAGAAATAAAAGATGCTAGAAGGCAAGCTTTCAAGACTACTTAGGCCTCTTCATCAGGCATGGCATAACACCACTTCTCTGTTCTTTTGTGTATAAATTAGTGTTTCTTGAGATGCTTTGTTATAGCATGTCTGATGAAAAGACCTGAGTAGGCTTGAAAGCTTGCCTTGTATCATCTTTTATTTCATTAAAAGGTCTCTTCAAGACTGCTAGTTTGGTTTTCTTATTCAGCGCAATACTGTATGTTTCAACTGGCTAACATGGTACCAAACTTTTTTCTCCCTAAAGGTGGGGAAGCATTTATAGCATATCTGGTGGAGATGCCCCTTTTACTGACACTTCTTCTCAACTGGACAAATAGTGCTCTATATATTTGAAGATTGGAGTGTGTGTGTGTGTGTGTGTGTGTGTGTGAGGGTACAAAGGTGTTATTTAATCGATGATATTCTGCCAACAAGATAAACTATATCTCAAGTTTCCCACCCCAACGCCCACCACCACACACCTCACAATATGTGCAACAGTTATCTGACATCTTTGGCGATATGCAGGGTAGAAAGGTGCAGACATACCAGCTGTGAATTTCAGACTACCTCAGATAGTATCTCTAGATTGCAGTCACTAGTTATAGTTCTACCTTCATAGGAAAAGGTTCAGAAGATCATTTATTCCACTGGCAATGTCATTCTTCAACAAAGTTAATAATTTGATAAATGTTTAATGTACAATGCCAATGTTAATGCTAACGTTCGGATAATGTAGGGGTCTTCTTACTGAGGACCTTCTGAATGTATTAATGCTATTCCGGATATTCCTATTGGTTCATTTACATGCATGATGATATATATTTATCATGGCGGTCTCCTTTTTGCCCTTTTCTAGCTAGTCTATTGGGGCCTCTATGTGAATCTCAGGCTGGGGGAAGCACAAGTTTTGGAAATATATAGTATGTTCTGGGGAGTGCTAAATTATTTAGGTCAAGCTGTATTTTGCACATTACTCTGCGATAAGAAGTTTAGAACAGGTGAAGAGTGATTATAGGCAGGGATTTCATTAGTCCATTGCTGCAAGTGCATCAATTAATCCTTGTGTACAGCGCAATTCTGAGAACGCTCTGTTCTTAATAACCCAGACAATACTGTTCTGAAAACTATGGTATTAATGGCATCCATTATGTGTTTGTCAGAATGATGATAATAACAATAATATAATGTGAAAATACCTGAAAACTTAAACATAAATCAAACTGCCTATGTCTACTGCCATATCAGTTATCATGCTGATACTCTCCAAATGCAGACTAGCTGTTTTTGCTATGAAATAAATAAAAGAAACAAATACAAAAATAAGAAGTGTGGCAAAGTAGCCGCCAAATTGTGACAAGTTATATATTGTGTCCCAGTTATACATGCCCTACAGCTGTATTTCCTCTTTAAAGGTATGGTCTCATGTAGACAAACTCTTTAAGACAACTGATTTCAACCCACCGACATAGAGAACCACAGATAATAGATTGCAATAATTTATATTTCTGCCCAAAAGCAAATTCAGCCATGTACCAAAGAAATTAGAATTCACAACACATTTGACACTAGGTTCACACCCGCATCTGATATCTGTCCGCTTGCAAACCGTTTTAAGAGAAAAGCTATTTGGTACAAAAAGGATTCCAAACAGTAAGGGTGGGTTCACACCTGCGCTTGGTGTCCGTCCGTCGCCAATCCAGTGAAAATCTCGGCGAACTGGATTGGCGTCGGATACAGACCGGTCAGCGGCGCATTGGTTAAAAACCCATTCATTTGAATGGGTTTTTAAAGCAGTGCGCTGGGTATGCGCTTACACCCTCTGCGCTGCCAATCCTTTTTTTTCCATCGGACACGAAGTCCTGCATGTCCGACTTTGTTTCCGACGAAAAAAAAAAGGATTGGCAGCGCAGAGGGTGTAAGCGCACACCCGCGCACTGCTTTAAAAACCCATTCAAATGAATGGGTTTTTAACCAATGCGCCGCTGACCGGTCTGTATCCGACGCCAATCCAGTTCGCCGAGATTTTCACTGGATTGGCGACGGACGGACACCAAGCGCAGGTGTGAACCCACCCTTACACAGCGGATGCCCAAATCCGTTTTTATAGATGGATTTAGTCAATGGCTGTACGTTCAAAAAACTGACTGTTTGTGTCCGTTTGTAATCCGTTTGTGTCCGTTTTTGACCAATCTGGGGTTTTTTTTCTCCTCCCTTCTTCATTCTGAGCATGCGCAGAGGGAAAAACGGATTGCAAAACTGACACAAACTGATTGGTATCCGCTTGTAATCCATTTTCCATAGACCTCAATGTTAAAAAAAAAAACGGATTGGTTGTGGTCCATCTGGAATCCTTATTTTTTGAACGGAGAAAAAGTCCTGCAAGTCCGACTTTTTTCTCCGTTCAAAAGAGCAGAAAATGCTCCAAACGCACACCTGAGGATGGTTTTTACAACCCATTTAAATCATTGGTTTTTAAATGAACCGTTTGAAATCAGCTTTTGAGGATTTTGAGACAGTTTCAAAAACTGATTTCGTGCGGAGAGGCGAACGCAGATGTGAACCCAGCCTTAGTCAGTGAAGCTTTTCACCTTGGTGGAATCTCCAGAAATGTTTTGCGCTTACAGAGAATGGCATCCATGAAGAAGCACAGTGCAGGGAAAGGCACAGCTCTCCTTAATTACTAGCTGGGCAAGTCTCATGCCCTACCTGAGATTTGGAGACAGCCTTGTGTAATCCAATGCCAAGCACTAGAGATGAGCGATATTTTCAAAAATTTGATTCGGCAGCTTCGCTTTCAATACGATTCGATCCAAATTAATCTGCAGCAAATCGCTTTAAAAAACAGATATTTCCTGGCTGCAGAGAGCCTGTATAGTGGTGTAGAACACTTTGCATTGCAGTGGCTTTTAGTGATGTCCCACCAGAGGACCTGAACCAGCGATACACTAATCGCACTATAGATTGCAATACACATTTATTGCAGTCTATAGAAGTCAGCCTATGCAGACGCACAGGCTGACTTCCTCACTTCTGGGCACGATCAACCAGGTACTGGGGGGCTGCTAGCAGCCCGGGGTCACTGGCCAGACCCCAGTCTGCAGAAGATGCATATAGGCACCCCCCGATCTCGCCATGCATTGCATCCAAGGGGTTAAAACCCGCGATCGGAGCTGTGCACCAACCGCGGGTTATGGAGCAAGGTGTGAGCTGTCAGTTACAGCTAACGCCAGCTCTCGATGATGTGGGCAGTCGCGAAGGGGTTAAAGGGCTGTGACATCAAAGGGCTGGCTGGCTGCTGATTGGCTGCACGCATGGCACTGTGGGTGATCCCGTGTTCCTTCATTACCATGAAGCGTGAGGAAATCCAGATTCAAAGTGAATCGAATATTTCCTGAAATTCGGATCGAATTCCACTTTGTGATCTTCGATTTGCTCATCTCTACCAAGCCCCTTAGAGCAGTGTGAAATCAGTTTTCTATCCTAAAGTGTGGCCTCGTGTGCTTGGCATAATCCAGTGCAGGGAGGCAGCACAGCTCTCAAGAATGTCCGCTTTTTTTCTGATTTGTACAAAATCTACTAGAACAAAAATACTCTGGATGCCACCAACACATACCTCCACATGAACGTAGAGAGATACAGTAAACTATACATTTATCATGTCTTTACAAGATGACTGTGTTCTACAGAAGATACTTTTACATTAACACTGGATACATGACCCCATTTTCTATTCAAACGTGGGGGTAAGAAAATAGAGTACATTGGTGTATAATTGAAGTGTTTCTGTCGGTAAAGTGTTATGTTGACACAGGCTTTTTTAATATCTTTTATACACTTCTGGGTACTTAAACACCTCCATAGTCTAGAAATGCACAATGACCTGATGAGCCTCATTCTTAAACACCAGTGTGCAGTCCTTATTTGAAGAGCGTGTATATTGTTCTAAGAGTTTAATTATCTCAAAGCCTTGGGCATGGAAAACTACTTGCTGATTTAATCCAGTGACAATATTAATACTCAGTTCACGTGATCTGTAAATCACCAGTGTTTCTATTATACTATTCACCCCAACCCAGCAGCATACCTTGAGAGATGCAGCTTGTAGATATACAACTTATTAGTGGAAAGATATAACAGCAAGTCACGAAAACAATATCTACAGGACACCGCTGTTTAGCTCAGTCAACTTTATATGTGAAAACTTTAGTTACCTGAGTTGCTAACAAATCTATTCACTAGTGTAATTAAAGGAAAAACATCCAAAGGCCACTTCATGTCTTTTTCTTGTACTTAAGTTTGGAAAAAAAAAAAAGGTAAAAAAAAACAAAAAACAAACTTACAATATATATGTGGACAGATGTCATAAACATGATGCTATGCAAATTTTTTTCTTTGTTCATGTCTCCCTCCAGAGCCCCTATCTTGTTGCACTTTTTTGAGCTGTCCTTTTCATTTCTGGGGCATGTCCAGAGTGTGGGAAGTCTGGTATCAAAAAGGTTATTGGACATCCTGTTCCTGACTTAACATCATTCATCATACTTGCACTAGACAAGGAGAGGTATTGTATTTAATATTCACAGTTTTCTGTCTTTCATTGAAATCCAGCTACAGTTTTCTGGCTCTATCTGCAGACACAACTACCCTGCGAGTCCTTGCACATTGCACTACTATTATTATGGTCTATAGTATCATGTACAGGGACTATAAGACAAAGCATCAAGTCTGTGTGCATCGCAATGGTGAACTCTATTACAGTCTCCACTAGAGAATAGTATTAGTAATGCTAGAGCAATGTGCCCTGCATAGACACACAGAATAATTGTGGCAGCAAATAGAGCCAGAAAACTGTAGATAACTTTGAATAAGGGACAGGAAAGGGTTAATATTAGAGTTAATACTGAGCCTTCTAAAAAATAATGGCTCACACAGAAATGGAAAACAGTGTAACTATTATAGGAAATCCCCACCCTAACTTCCTATAATCTGCCTTAGATTTTCTGCTGATAGAGACGGATTTCACTTGACAACTGGCAGTGGATATTAAATTAGATGAATGGGAGACACCTAGTGGGCAGAACTATGAGGCATTTTTAAATAATATAGATAAAGTTATTTGTACTTTTGATAGTGATTAAGAACAAGTTAACTAAAATGAGCGTCATCATTCAAACCATACCAGTAAATTGCCAGAAATAAATACAATAATAAAATTAAAGTCAATTACACTTTGACTGGGATGGGCGTTCAGCTCTTTGGAGCACTGCTCAAGTAGGATGGGTGATGTCATAGCAGTGAGAGGATCAACTAACTGCGTGGGATAGCACAGGTTGCTTTCCTATTACTATGACTGGATGTATATTGCTATATTATATGAACTATTAAACATGTTGCAGAATCATTCACAAATAGATATTTATCAATTTAACTTGCCAATACTGGTGAAATATTATTGCATTATGAGCTTCAAAGAATGCACCTTGGTGTTGACTGGTTGGTTACTAATATTAACCTCATACGCATATAAGAATGCATTAAAACATTAATATTGCCCTAAATTTGCTGCCTACAATGGGGCCTCAATTTTAGATCAATTGCACTCATGCTGGAGTTCCCCTGGCATTCACCTATTGTCTCCATCAGAAACTAAAATCCCTTCCCATTTTCCTTTAAACACTTTCTGATGGCAGAAACTCTATAACTCCTATGGACATCAATGTTAGACTTGTTACATGGTACCTACCCAAATAAAAACTTGCCGTGGAACAGGCTGTGGCCTGGTAGGCCCATAGCTTCAGATGTGGTAGTTATTGCCAAAATATTACAAATCTATGGATCAAAGTATTTCATTAATATCAGCCATCTCCAGATCACTGATATGGAGAAAGTATGCCAGCACAAGCTCAGATTCACATCTTTAGAATCTCCCTCACTCCATACATTAGGTAATTCACCACATTCTCATAGCCACAATCCTGGAAATCTCCTATTCCATCTTCCTCACAGAAATAACATGGAAAATAAATTGCAAATGTCATTATCAAACTAATTTATCCTCAATCTTTTCTACAAACTCTTATATCTTGAATGTCCAAATGGAAAGTTGGACTCCCACCAAAAAAGACGTCATCGCAGGGGATCTGAGAAAGGAGGGGGGGGGGGGGAGTGATCTTGCCCACTAAATGTTAACTATACACTCTGCTCAAAGTAATAGTAATTGTGCTGAGCGGAAATGGGTTAAAATATGCCTGAAATCTGCTTCCAATTCATTACAATGGGAGGAACAGCAGTAGCAGATTTTTTATAGCTGGCAAAAAATAAAGCATCCTGTACCATTTTCAGGTAAATTATGACTGAAATTCCTATTGAAATGAATTAGAGACAGAAAAAAACTTTAAGGCCCACCTTGTGAAAACACTGCTTTTTTTTGTGGCAGATTTTGCTGCGTTTTTTTTTTTTTTTTTTTTAGTTAAACCTAGTAGTGGCTACAGAAGGAATGGGAAATACATAGGAAGCTTCTCCCTTCTGCTCAATCCATTCCTAGCTTTGTCACAAAAAACGCAGCAAATTCTGCAACTTAATCTAATTTTGCGCAACGGGGGGCTTTAGCCTAACGTGGGTTTTACCAATATTACTTCAAAAAAATGCTACCATTTTAGCTAGGCAAAAAAAACACTTCAATAAAAGCATCAAAAACCTGAAGCAGATTTTCTCTTTCTGACAAAAAACTCTGAATACACCCTAAAAGAAATACTCTTTCACGTTAGGAAATATCATGATACTGAAACATAAAAAAAATATTGAAATCAGTGGAGTACATAAACTAAAAAATGCAACAGAATTTTCGTAATTTGTACCAGAACACTAGCGTACATGCTTTATACATCATTTTCTATATGCTTGGTCTGACATGTGAGCAGGGCTTGTTGAAAATGGGGTGGAGCTTGATGTGCCATAATTTTGGTGCATTCTTTGTCAAAAACTAAGCCAACAAATAAAGTGAAGTTGCACTAGAAAGTCTAAAAGTATGCCGGTATTTTCCAATAGCATTAGACACTTTGGAAAATCTGACACAGTTTAAGACTGTGTAGTCTAACTTTGTACTGTCTAAAACTTATACAGTATTAGTTTATGCCCCATGATCTCTAGAATTTTAACAACCTCTGAATAAAGTTAAGATGTTAGATATGGTATTCGATATGGTGAGTGGCATAAAAAAGCAGAAAAAACAATGTCAGATTTCTTTGCCATGCTATAAATTGTTCAGACCAGCTATAAAGCAAAAAAAACAAACTGCAAACAAAAGCAATATAACCATAGTCTACGATAATACACACTATTGTATGTTTGTCCCATACCAGCAATAGCTGTTGCTTTTCTTTATGACTGCAATAGACATACAGGACGTCACAGGACAAGATATTTTGTTAGTATTTGGTGCACGTTATTAGACCTTTCCTATAGCTTCACTTGCGCCACTCTGTTAATCTGACAGTATAACACATGACCCCAGTGTTTAACGCTGCAAAGATGTCATTTTCTCCAGCTCAGTAATTTATAGCTGAAGTACCCCTCAATTGCTAAGGGTATCCTTGTCTGAACACAAATGGGATAATTACATACTCGGTCAATTACACTAATTCACATGTGCGCAGACATTGATAACATTACCGGCACTAGACGGGAGGATGATTAGGGGGTTGAGAAACACAATTTAGCGCATGTAGTGCCATTACATATAAAGAGAGGTAGATCTCCGCCTGGGAATTGTAGATACTGTCAGAATGATTACAAGCTCAATTCAGCATTATAGCATATTTCTAAAAATATTACAAATATACACATCTTAAGAGTCATGGATTTATTTTTCATTCATCCATCTATGATGAGAACACAACTGTCTATTAGATAAAAAAAAAAAAATATATATATATATATATATATATATATATATATATATATATATACACACACACACTATAGTCTATAAATATAGATATGTATGTATACTGTGTGTGTGATCTAGACAAATAGATACATATACAAATATATAAATTTATATACAGATATACACTATATGGACAAAAGTAATCAGGTGTTTCATTCAGTCCTATTCTCAAAGGTGCCTAAAATCCTGCAGCTAGCCATGCAGTCACAACAAGCCATTCCTTCACAAATATTTGTAGAGTTCACTGAATTTGTATTGTAAAAGGATGCTACCGCTGCAACAAGCCAGTTAGATATTCCAAATGTGCTGACATAGGTACCATGGCCGAGCAGCTGCATACAAGGCTTATATCCCAAGCATCGCATGAAGTGGTATACAGCACACTGCCACTGACCCTGGAGCAGTCCCGTGGAGTGATGAATCACACATCTCTATCCAACAGTCTGATGGATGAGTCTGCGTTTGGTGAATGCCAGGAGAACGTTACCTGATTGACTGCATTGTGCCAAGTTTGGAGGAGGAGGGATACTACTATGGGGCTGGTTATGGTTACAATATAACTGTGCCCCAGTGCACAGGGCAATGTCATGGTTGGGTTATTTTAATGTTGAAGAACTTAAATGGCCTGCACAGAACCCCAATCAAACACCTTTGGGGCGAAGCCAGGTCCTCTCATCCAACATCAATGCCTGACCTTTGCAAATGCTTTTCTGGACGAATGGGCAAAAATGGACAAAATTTCCAAAGACAAAATCTCAAAAAAGCTCCTTTAGGTGTAATGTGTGTGTCCATATAGTACATCTATATAGCCACTTATATGACTGTAATTTATGTCACCAAAATGAATATTGCATGAAAAGAAAGAATCTACTCATTTAATTAGAAATGACCTCGATGTTTCTAACAATGTATGCACCGCAGTCATGCAGCCTCAGGCTAACTATTCCTGTCCAGAAATCTACATTTCAAGAACAAACGTGTCAAGGAAAAAAAACCTTTCCAGCAAGCTTGATACTTTAATTACATGAAGCTAAAGGCTATATTCACATGTATTTTCCCAACACCTAAAAAACTCTGGCAAAAATGCAGCATGAGAATAAAGCCATAAAGAGTTTGTAAAGGAAGGATAGACATTTTTGTGGTGGAAATATACCTAAGAATATATAAAAAAAAAAAAAAAAAACAATATAATAAGGGGAATTTAAGACTGGCATTTCCTACGCCATTCTTAATAAAGGCCCCAACTGGCTCAAGGTGTGCCTTAAAAAATCAAGTACACACCCATGTGCCAGAATAGAAATCTACACAGGTCAGGAACTGGCACAGATTTCCTATATAATTTGCGCTAGTTTTCTGGCGTGAGCTAAAACAAATATGTCAGGCCAAGGCATCACAGCCACACTCTACCAACATTTGCAGAAAGTGGTGAGCGAGGCACAGAACGAGATTGTGGTACATGAAAACTGGCATAGACAGGTTGTTAACTTCCCCCCCTCACAGTTTGTGAAAGGGATGTATCATGCACTACATACTGTGGGTCTTAAAGAGGACCTTTCATGTCTTCATCAATGTGCGGTTTTATAGAGCGGGCCTTATAGCCTAGCGTCATTGCGGGGCTATGAGGAACACCCCACCGACTATACTCTAAAATAGCCTTGTACTGTCAGAGGGGGCATTCCTTACCGCCCAGCGATGACACTGAGCTGTGAGACCCGCCCTTCTGACAGTTGGGAGATATCGGTGCAGAAATTAACCGATATCTATAGCACCAGGCCACATACCGGGAAAGCTGAATTCAGTGCACTGTTGGCTTTCTCGCGGTATATAAAACCGTACATTGATGACGACATGAAAAGTCCTCTTTAAGGACAATTTTCTGTGGATTTCATTCACTGCAAAGCAAAATTTGTGCTGAAAAATGTCCACTACAACTGAGTGTTCAAGGGTTTATCCTATGAACCAATCAAAAGTTCCTCTCATATTTTTTTAATTCCATGTTTCCCACTTGCTGTTTCCACTAAATGTACCACTAGGTGTGGGCGCTAGACAGAATTGTCCTCGTATGAGGGCTTATTTGTTACAGGACAAATTGTACTACATAATGGTACCATTTAATATTCCATACAATGAACAAGGAGGGTGAAAAGAATGGGGAGAATTGGGGAAAAAAAGGCTATTGCAACCATTTTTTTGCAGGTCTGTCTGTTGTAATGTATATCTTGTGGTAAGGCAGGGTTCACACTACCATTGAAGGTGTCCGTTAAAAAAAAAAAAAAAAGACACCTATCATAACGGCCACTAACTGATGTTAATGTGTCTGTTTTTTTTAACTGATCTAATTAATGGTTCAGTTAAAAAACGGACACATTAGCATCAGTTAGTGTCCGTTAGCATCAGTTAGTGTCCGTTTTCTAACACTGTCCGTTTTTTTTTTGTTTGTTTGTTTCTCCTTTCTGAGCATGTGCAGGAAAAAAACGGACATAAAATAACGGACAGTAACTGATGGCTATCAGTCACTGTCCGTTATACGTTCGTTACCCATAGACTTCAATGTTAAAAAAATAAAGGACACTTGCTGTTTGTCAAGAATCCTTTTTTTTTCAAACGGACAAAAAGTCCTGCATGTAGGATTTTTTGTCCGCGAAAAAAAGAAGTTCTGACGGATTTGATGTAAACGGACACAAACAGACACAATATAAAAACCCATTGAAATGAATGGAAATTTTAACGGATTTGACGGTTCAGCCAGTGTCTGATGCTAAAATCTTGTAACGGACAATAGCAACGGACACTACTGACGGTCACCAACGGTATTGTGAACGCCCCCTTAAAATGAGATTGAGAATTACCTACATTCTCTGGATCAGCACATGTGCAGCAATACCAAATGTATATAGTTTTTGTTATGTTTTAATACCTTCAAATAAATAAATAAATAAATAAATAAATGTGTGTTGCCATACTACAGTACCTGGTACCACTTTGGGGAAATGTTTGAAGTTTTGATGACTTTGTATTCAAGTTTTTTTTGTGAGGCAAAACAGGGAAAACACAGCCAATTAGACTTTTTTCCCCCATTGCGGCATTCCCCATTAGAGTAGAATATTTTTATACTTTAATAACAGAGATATTTTTGGACATGGGAACGCCTGTCACGTTTATGGTTAGTTGTTTACTTTTGCACAGGGAGGCCGAGCAACCTCTGCATTGAGCATGTGCGTCCACCAGCACTCAGCTTAGTGACTAGACGTTCACATTGCTATACACTTTGTAAGTAAATGTAACTTGTCACTGGATCTTTTATTAGCAGCATGTAAATGGCGAACACTGTTCATTTTTGTTCAGTCTATACAATGACTGTGATATTTAATGTTGGGACAACCCCTATAATTAAAAATCATACCATTGCAGTCACTGATTTTCACAAGCGTTACAGTGTTTCATATTTTCATTGCAGAACCCAGCTGATATTTTTTGATCCTTTTGATCCCCATGCCCATCTCTAAAGACTTTATACTTTTGCTTGCATTGGGCATAGCTATGTGAATGGCAAATTAATTACTATTTAATATCCCATGCCACTTATGATAATATGCAATTGGCTTATGCACTGTATCACAATGCTAATTGCTTATAATATGTACTGTATACTCTAGAAATCCTTGTGTCACTTTCTCAGTAGAAGGTTTTTAAGAAGAAATCTGTACAAAACCTTTAATTTATTCATAATCCATCTGAGGGATGTGTTGATACAATACACATATAAAATAATAATGGCCATAATAATATATGAGCAGCAAATTTACATGTAAATCCTTTTATGGTTCAGGTTTGTGTATGAGTAAAGAAGTGTTTAGATGCAGGTACAATTTATTATAGAAATTACAGTAACAGTGAACTCAGCATTCTTATGCAATACACCGCTGATGCCGGTCAGTGCCTGCAGCGGTGATACGGGTATACATGTCATCACTGTAGCCAAGTAAACCTGCCTGTTTGTGCAGACTGGAGTGGTGATGCTGGAGCTGTGGGGGATTACATGGGTATTGAATCTTTTATTATTTTACCATAATTCCTGACTTTAGAAATATTTTCACTGTTAGAAAACATTTTTAATGACAGGCAATTTCAGTGCAGGTTGGGGTTCTCCGGTCATTAATGAAAGGTCAGCGGGGTCCAACTCCGACACTACCACTGACCAGCTGTTTGAGGAGGCCGCAGTGACCTATTCACTGTTTACATTGCCTGCTGTTTAATTCATAACGGATGGCCAATGTAAAGCCTTGTCCCATTGAAGTGAAGGGACGAGGAAGTAATTATGTAAGAGACAGCCAATGTTGTCCTAAGCTTTATTTGTCTGTATAAATTGTTAATGTTGAATGTATTTCTGTGATTCTGTTCCTTTAAGACAGCAGCCATTGTAATTGTGACATGATGCTGGAGTGAGACCCCCCCCCTTTTATGTCAGCTTGCCTGTTCTGCAGACAGAGTGTGAGCAGAGAAGCAGGAAGTGACGAGACAGAGAGCAGCAGCCATCTTGGCAAGTGTTGTATTGAACTGGTGTGGAGATTTTTCTGTACAGCTAAGCTGTATCTTGGTCCAGAGACAAACAGAGTGTAAAGAGACAACAGGACTAGTGAGTCCACGTGAAAGGAACTGTGCTCAGTGGCTGATCAGTGAGACTGACATTGTGACTGTGTATATGGATACCACAGATAGAGACTCGCAGTGCTGTTGATGTACTGGACGGCACCTGCTAAATCCCGGCTTACATCCCAGCTCAGTGTATGGATTCGGCAGGACTGTCAGTGTGCTGAGTGGAATCTGCTGTTGGATTACATTGCATTCAGTTGGTTTCCCTGTCTGTTAAAGAGGACTTCATTTCTCCCAAGATCCTGATAACCGTGAGGAGAGGACGCTTCACTATAAAAGAAAGGACCGACTTTGGGCCCCACCGCGCGCTTCTACGGACTGTAAGCGGTCCACCTGGACCACTGGGGAAAAGGGGGTGCACCCAAATGTGAAGTCAGGGTCAGTTAGGGATAGTTTTGAGTATATTGTTCATTCAGTGTCCATACTGCAGAAGAGGACAGAGTAAAAGTAGAAACCATTGCAGAATTTGCCTTGAAATTGTTCATGCTATATTGTATATTTTGCTTGTCTTTAGCCCTGTCATTTTACCTTTAACTAGCCTTTATTAACTTATAGTAAATATATATTTTTTTTCTTGAACTACCGCGTGTGCGTTCATTTCTGGTTGCGGAGTCCAAACCACCTGCCTTGCTCTCGGTTCACAAATTGGCGCAGTCGGCAGGATCCGCTTACCAGAATGGACGGTGACGCACCCGTTCGGGAGAATGGTGCTGGAGGAAGAATGCCAGCAGGGGCTATAATGAGTCAGTTAGCTAAATTTGATGGCAATAATATGTCAGTGAGTATGTGGGTGGAACAGATACGAATGATACAGCGAATGTACCAGACCGCACCAGAAGTACTAGTAGAGCTAGCAATATTGACATTACAAGGGGATGCTAAGACCACGGTGATACTGAGGCCATTTGAACAAAGGCAGACATTTGAGCAAGTAGTCCAGATTCTAGAAACCATCTATGGAGAAACTGCATTGCTGGGGTCTCTGCAGGCTCGGTTCTTCCAGAGGGTACAACAGGAGAATGAAAGCCTTCCCCAATATGCAAATGCCCTACAAGAACTGCTCCGAGATATTCAAAGGAAGGAAAGAGGGGGCTCGCCAGCCTTCTGTAACCCTGATCGGACTCTCCGTGACCAGTTTGTCCTGGGGATACGTGACGGCAGTTTAACTGTGACTATGCAGGATTTTATACGACGAGAGACTGATGCTAAATTCCATGATGTACAGGTAGAGGCCATCTCCCGTGCCAATAGTATGGTCCCGAGGCCGCAGACCGCAGTTGGAGTTACTTTGTCACAGGGGGCTAGTTCTGGCTCAGAGACAGTAGAAAAAGGGACGGTTAAAGAAATTCTCACAGTAATGCAGAAACTGCAAGAACAAATGGAACACTTGCACACCCGTTGTGATGAACATTCTATGAAAATTGCAGACTTCCAGAAGACTGGAGATGAAAGGGTGAGCCTTTCATTTCTCCCAAGATCCTGATAACCGTGAGGAGAGGACGCTTCACTATAAAAGAAAGGACCGACTTTGGGCCCCACCGCGCGCTTCTACGGACTGTAAGCGGTCCACCTGGACCACTGGGGAAAAGGGGGTGCACCCAAATGTGAAGTCAGGGTCAGTTAGGGATAGTTTTGAGTATATTGTTCATTCAGTGTCCATACTGCAGAAGTGGACAGAGTAAAAGTAGAAACCATTGCAGAATTTGCCTTGAAATTGTTCATGCTATATTGTATATTTTGCTTGTCTTTAGCCCTGTCATTTTACCTTTAACTAGCCTTTATTAACTTATAGTAAATATATATTTTTTTTCTTGAACTACCGCGTGTGCGTTCATTTCTGGTTGCGGAGTCCAAACCACCTGCCTTGCTCTCGGTTCACAATTACATCACTCAGCCACTAGGAAACAAACACTAAAAAATCACGGCACATGGCTCATTCAAACTGCTGATCAGTGGGGGTCCCAGTTGTTGGAGCCCCTCTGCTATTTTATAGATGACCTATCTAAAGTATAAGTCATCACTAAAAAAAGAACTGGACAATTCCATAAAATGTATACATAGAAATTTGTTAGTACAATTATACCCGATTTTTTTCATGTTGGGGCAGCAGCATCCTAGCGGGGACACTAGTTACACCATTCTGAAATTTTCATTCACTGACATCTACTGTAGTAGATAGAAATTCTTCCCCAACATTATAGTCAATCTGGCACCAAAATAGTGCATTTAGTACATAGTTATTGCTAAGAATACAAGTGTCATACAATACTAGGTATTAAGTTGCTCTAATTCAAATTTTGACCAAAACACTCTGTGGGAATATTCATCTACACCAACATGATAACCCCTGCCCTTGTAGAGGGTGCACTTAATGCCTTGTTATGAATAAGGCACATTCTCTGAACATTATGCACCTCAGTTAAAATTTATTTTTAAACCCCTTGCTGGCATAGATTTCCTTTGATCAATGGTCCTGCCCAAACCCCCATGTCCTCCTACTTTGAGAAGTGTGGCAATGGGTGTCATAAAAGCACTACTATTTTAGTCACAAGTGGTGTTAAAGTAACAAACCACCATTCTGGTACTTTTTTTTGCTCCAAAAAACTGGTGCAGATTCTTAGTGAAACTGTCCCAATGTCTGTTACTGTTTTCCCTGACAATAAATGTTACAATGGTACACAGTACACACAAGAGAATGTTAAAAGTATCACATGGTACAGAAAAGAGTAGGTAAACAGTTTTCAGCTAATGCGTTTCAGACATTGGTGTGGTCTAAAAATGGGCGGATTTCTCAGGATTTGTTTTGGGTAGCTTGGGTCCATGATTCATTTCCAGTCAAACAAGTTCAGTACAAACAACACCTTAAAATGGCTTAAAACATAGTATAGAACACTCTTAGGGCTACCAGGAACCTATCTATCCTATTTTCTAGGTGGAGGCCCAGGGCGGTTAAAGAAAAAATAAAAAAAACAAAACGTTCATACTCACCTTCACTTTTGGGCCTCCTTGCAGCATCCAGCTCTCTCTGTTCACCTCCTCGGTGACATCATATGCCCGGGGTCTCCGCTAAGGCCTGTGATTGGGAGTGCCCATGCGACCACTGGTGACCCCAGGCACATGACACAACTAGGAGAGCGCCGATTGCCCCGAGGAGGCCCAAAAGGGGTAAGGAAAGGTGGGTATGAATGTTTTTGTTTTTTTCGCCTCACTGGGCCTCCAACTATTATACTCTGGGGTCCGAAGAGACTCCAGAGTATAATGCGACAGCCATTTTAGTTCACCCAAGACAAATCTCCATTTCTTTGAATTCATAAAAAACTTGGACATTTGGAAAACCTGGTATGAATCAGTTCACCCATCACTAGTGTGGTCTTTAGTCACAGCCCAAGACTACTATAACTAAAGACCACCAAATATGACAGCCAAAAAATGTTTTTCTACGGCCAACAGGCTCATGTATTACGTACTCTTTCTGTACTCTTGTATGTACAGGTTTAATGGACTAGAAATAATGATTAAAGATTTTAACTGTTGACAGAGGTGTCCCAATAAAATATGTACCAGGATCAGTGACGTAACTAGGAATGGCTGGACCCCAAGGCGAACATTTGACATGGGCCCCCCCCCCCCCCCGGACCTTCCCCTCCAACAGCCCCCCGCACAAACCGCATTCCTGTGCACACTATTATGCGCCATAGTGGTCCCTGCACACAGTATTATGCCCCGAAGTGGCTCCTGCACACAGTATTATGCCTCATAGTGGCCCCTGCACACAGTATTATGCAGCATAGTGGCCCCTTCACATAGTATTATGCCCCATAGTGGACCACCCATGAACGATTATTATACTCTGGGGTCTGAAAAGACCCCATAGTATAATGATTGGAGACCCAGGGCAGGATACAAACATAAAAAACAATGCTACTTACCTCTCCCTGACTCCGATGAACTCCAGTGCACTACTTCAGCCATCTTCAATGTTGGACCAGATCTCGTGTGAGCTAGGCCGGCGTCGCGATGCATAATGACGTCGGCTGACGTCTGGGACGTCCCCAAACAGGCCCGAAGCCTGTCGGAGCGTAGGAGAGGTAAGTATCATTGTTTTTTTATGTTCACTCACCTCCCCTGGGACTCTGATTGTTATACTCCAGGCTCTGAAAAGACCCCGGAGTATAATAATAACAGTGTGTAAGGTCTTGCCAGAAGTAGCAATACCCTCATACTACTGCAGGGGACTGGGAGGAAGGACAGAGACAAGTGAGCCCTAATCTCACCCCAGCCACTGTCCCTTATTATTGCCTCAGTTTACCCTAAACGGTAAAAAGACAACCTGAAGACGAGCCCTATACTGAGTAAAGTGACAACACAGAACACAGACAGAATAAACGACAAAAAGGGAGGTCAGAAAGTGAAGGGTTCAGTAACAGACGAGCAGAATCAAAATCCAAGAGAATAGTCAAAAGTCAAGGCCAGAGGTCAGGAATACAAATACAAGTAACAAAACAGCAAGGAATAATAGCCAGAACGCAAGAAGCAATAACCAGCGCCAATGTGAATGTGAGCAAATAATAAATAGGAAGACAGAACCCGTCCCAGACTTGATAGGAGGAAAGGCTGTCAATCACACAGGCAAGGCAAAATGAACTATTAGTGGAGCAGAGGAAAACCAAGGAAGTAGACGGGTGTGGCAGAAAATCAATTACATAGTCTAGGACAGTGTTCAGACTGAGCAACAAGAATCTTAAACAAGGAGTCAAACTGAGCACGCCTCCTGCACCGCCGTGTTCGGGCGGAGGGTGGTACAGCGACCCGAACAGGCAGAGACGTTACACAGTGTTTGTGGGATTCGTGGTAGCGGCTGCCACAGGGCTCCGGGCCCCTTAATGTCCCCGGCCCTGTGGCAGCCGCTACCGCTGCTACCCCGGTATTTACGCCCCTGACCAGGACCCCCATTTACCATATGCTGTGTATAATACTGGTGTATATTTTATGTTGTAAAGAGTCTTTTGGGCCCCTTAGTCTCCAGGGCCTGGTAGAAACTGCAACGTCCATTACTGTGGAAGTACCAGTGCTGGTCTACAATCTATTTCACAAAGTTTTCTGATAAGCTTTCCCTATTACCACTGGTAAAGCTGGTAAGCTTGCCACGTCACACTCCATTAAAAGTCTATGGAAGAATAGAAAGAAATTTTTTTGGTGGATTTGTCATAAAACTTATTTATTTATTCTTTGGTTAAACTCTGTTAATCCACAGAGTAAAGGCTGCCATGGCAGGAAACATGTTATCATTGCAGCTTTTTTACTACATTATCACATGACTTTCAGGGAAGCAAATAAGTGTAACATCATATAAAGGAATTGCTATTCATGCAATTTTCTAACACATTAGTGCAGCAAAGTGTAATATTATAAAAAGCTTATCTTGTCTAAATTTTTCCTGAAACGGAATATAATGAAAAGGAAAGAAACAAATATTGTGAGTATTAAAATTTGCAAAATCTCTGTAAAAATATTATGTGATATTCAGCATAAAGCAGATGGCACATATTGATGGAAGGGATATTGAATCAACTAGATGTAATTATGTGTCTTCATGGTAAATGTGTATTTCCCATATGTGGAGTTTTCCTTTAAAATACATCCATTATTTATAATGTAATTCTTGTAATGAGCATGACGTACCAGAAAGAGGTGGCTTGTGGGAATGAAGGCTGCAGGGTACACTGACTATAATCTTATGCTCTGGAATAGGTGGTAAGACTGTCTCCAACTCCCTTGAATGAACAAAAAAAAAAGCATTAAGAAAATATCTGTACTTAATGATTGCAAAAAACCATATTTTTAATAAGCATGGTCAGACTCACGATAAAGCATACAGCACAATGATATATGTACAAGAGCATTATAGATATACCTCGCAGATTCATGGTAAAGGATACAGCACAATGAAATATACAAGAGCAGTATACACATACCTCGCAGATTCATGGTAAAGCATACAGCACAATGAAATATACAAGAGCAGTATACACATACCTCGCAGATTCATGGTAAAGCATACAGCACAATGATATACTGTATGTACAAGAGCAGTATACACATACCTCGCAGATTCATGGTAAAGCATACAGCACAATGATATATGTACAAGAGCAGTATACACATACCTCGCAGATTCATGGTAAAGCATCCAGCACAATGATATACTGTATGTACAAGAGCAGTATACACATACCTTGCTGTGGAATCATCTGAGCTCATAAGTCTTCCTAGAACAAGAATTTCATATGGTTTTTTATGAACCGAATCAAGAGGAAACACAAATTCTCCAGATTGAGTGATCTTAAAAAAACAAAAAAAAAAAACACATAAAAACATGAGAGATAAAGTGTTTTATTAGCAAAGACCTTCAAATGAACATATAGGTATTATTGCAAAAAATATACAGCAATAGAACCCCAGCGTTGTGTGCAATCTCCAGGATATCTAAACCCAGTCCTAGGAACATGTACTCTCCCTATCTTTTGCTTTCATGCACAAGTTAGGCTGCAACCAAAATGTACAGCAAAAAGAAGCAAATGCCACTAAACATTTTCTTAGCATTGTATTATCTTGCTAGTTTATGAGATGGTTGGTGCAGGTATGATGCAGCCAATGTCATGAATGGGTTTTCTGCTCGGACATCTGGGGTTCTGCATTTATAAATGCTGTAAGGTGGGTAAAAGCAAAATACAAACAAACAGATAAATACATCTGTAATGTATCTTCTGTGTATTACATTTACATATCTCAATCGGACACTGGTAGGGTTAATACACCCCAGATACAGCAACTTTTATGTATAGAACTCCACCATTAAAAATTATTTTAAAGGGATATCATCAGAATCACTTCTACACTACTTATATGCTGTTGTAGGAGCTGTTAGTGCCATACTGAACATACCATCTATTTTGCTGACCAAATAAACTTTGAATCATTATGCAAATGAGCTGTTCGGTGCACCTGGGGCGTGGCCACATCTGACAGAGCACCTGTTTTAAACTGAATACTAATATAGTCTATATAGCAAGTTATAAACAATAATCCAAGTTCTACAAAGATATATTAAGGGAACTTATCAGGGTTTTTTTCACCCTAAACTGACCCCAGCATCAAGTAATGACCTTTCCTATGGTGCCCCTCACTAAGATTTCTCTCGGTAAAAAGTTAAGTTATAAGCTTTTAAAACCTTACATTGGTATATGCAGAATTACCTTAACTAGTCACAGGGGCGGGGAGTAGCTTCATATAGTCATGCAGTCATTGTGCTAAATCAAACCCTGTGCTGCATGACTGACGCTGACAGCATGCATGCTACCCCTCAATTCACATATGGAACTCGGGGACCCCCTTTTCTGGTGATCAATGGGTAATCCCAAAGGATCGGCTCGCAGTGATCAGACTCTTATCCTCTATTCTGTAGATAGGGAAGAAGTGTTTCTCATAAAACCCCTTTAACAATTCGGGAAAGCAAAGATACTGATCAATTCTAATCAGAAATGCAAGATGTAAGTGTTACTATTTGCCGAGAAAGGGCTTATGGAGCATAATTATACGTTACCTTCACCCAGTGCCACTCTGCTACACTTCTGACAGACCAATGAGGATACAGTTCTTCCTTCACAAATCTCAAATGTTTCTGCCTATTGGTCACCCAAATTATCACAAGGCAGTCTGGGGCAGCCAAGGCAGGTATAGGAAGTTGTTTAATTTCCAAGGGAGATAAAGAATCATATCTAAAGAAAGAAAACAAGTGAATAGTAATTTTTAAAAGAGCCAAAAAAGTGTTATTAAACTATTAAAATACTAGTCTATCAGAGAAAGCAAATACAAAACCACTAGCAGCATAGGAATGGTATTTTTCTACCCAACAATCAAATAAAAGACAACAGTGACACCTAGTGGATGCAGCGATCAAATCATTCAAAATGTCCTTCCATTGTTTACATCTGGTTCCTACTTCAGTGATGACTGATGTGAGCGCAGTAGTATAAAAATAGTGCAAATAGATGGTAAGTGCTCTCATAGGCCACTGTACATCCTTAAATAATTCAAAGTACAACATCTTTAAAAGGGTGCGTTTTCAGAAAGGTTGTTAAAAAAAGAAGGAGTGTTACAAATATAGACTTATAAGATGTTCAAGGGTGAGTGGAGATGAGAAAAAAAAAACATTCAAGGTAGCACAAGACTGCTAAAAATGCCTTAGCTTGTTGTCAAAACCAAAGGAACAATATCTAATCGTATAAATGATGTACAATATTACTGCCAATAAAATGGCGTAATTGACAACCGTCATTTTAACAACATATTTATTATTCATTAGTGTTTAGGAAATGAAAAATACACGTGGATGGATGGACACAAAAACAGGTCCTATCACAGGGTCATAAAAGGCCAATAATTGACAGTAAAGCTTTCAAATGGAGCATTTACTAGATGTTAATAGTGATATAGTGGGAAAATCTCTAAACTGCAATTTGGCTGTTTGGAAATAGATAGGGGTTTGGGCATTCATAAAAGTATAGCAATGGGTGTCTAAAAAGAAGGGTTAAAAAGTAGGGGGTGACCTTGTATTCTTGAGTCAAGCAAAAAAAACTTAAATATATTATAAATATTCCACTATATTTCATTCATAATGAGCCCCGTAAAAACAAAATCCATTAGAGAATGGTACAAATGCAATTTTTTTTAAATTCTGAATTTTGTTTTTGCAGCTTTCCGGTACAATGTACAGAATATTAATGGTACCAGTCTGAAGTACAATCTCATAGTGGTACCCTCATATACCTCAGTGAATGGATACATAAAGTTATGCTTGCATTACATTCACTGGGGGCTATTCACATTACCATTTTTTTGACAGTTCATTTTAATAGACCGCTAAAAAATAGGTCATGTCCTATTTTTACCTATTTTCACGGTTCTCTCAATACAATCAAATATATGATGCATTTGTGTAAAAGGGTGCTCCTCAGATGCAAAACAGCTGTGAAAAATGTACATTTTTCCCAGCCTTTTGTAACACGTTCATCTGAATGTAGGCTACAAACGTGGATTTGAAACCTTATAAGCAACTTCTTTTGCATCCCACCAGTAGCTGCAACCTGCAAGATGTTGGAGGGCAGCTTTTCAATTTCCGCCTCAGGCAGCAGAAAGCCTTGGTGCACCCCTGGCATTAACCCTACAGATGGCTTGGTCAAATGACCATCTTGATGACTATTACCATCTCCCAGAACAAGATCCGGGGTCGGTGATCCGTTAATATGATAGCTAGAAACTATTGAAGGCTCCCAGGTTTGTCATCAATGTACTTCTATTACAGGCTGTTGCATGCAGATTATATTTATCTAGATGCATAACTACATTTATCCACATTTGCCAAGTGGATGCCCAAGCGCTGAGTCAACTTATAACCTACGTAACTCCTTCATAGGTGGAATCTAATTAGATTAGATTTCACAAACAGTTACATTTACAGTCCCACATTATTAGAAATGACCAGACCAGCAACGCATCCTCTTCTACAAAATGGACCATAAAACAAACCTGCACTAAGCTGAGAAATGCAGATGATGCAGAACCATGACCCCAGCCAATACTGCTTATACAGTGCCTTGCGAAAGTATTCGGCCCCCTTGAACTTTTCAACCTTTTGCCACATTTCAGGCTTCAAACATAAGGATAGAAAATTTTAATTTTTTTGGTGAAGAATCAACAAGTGGGACACAATTGTGAAGTGGAATGAAATTTATTGGATATTTTAAACTTTTGTAAAAAATAAAAAACTGAAAAGTGGGGCGTGCCAAATTATTCGGCCCCCTTAAGTTAATACTTTGTAGCGCCACCTTTTGCTGCGATTACAGCTGTAAGTCGCTTGGGGTATGTCTCTATCAGTTTTGTACATCGAGAGACTGAAATTCTTGCCCATTCTTCCTTGGAAAACAGCTCGAGCTCAGTGAGGTAGGATGGAAAGCGTTTGTGTACAGCAGTTTTCAGCTCTTTCCACAGATTCTCGATTGGATTCAGGTCTGGACTTTGACTTGGCCATTCTAACACCTGAATACGTTTATTTGTGAACCATTCCATTGTAGATTTTGCTTTATGTTTGGGATCATTGTCTTGTTGGAAGATAAATCTCCGTCCCAGTCTCAGGTCTTTTGCAGACTCCAACAGGTTTTCTTCCAGAATGGTCCTGTATTTGGCTCCATCCATCTTCCCATCAATTTTAACCATCTTCCCTGTCCCTGCTGAAGAAAAGCAGGCCCAAACCATGATGCTGCCACCACCATGTTTGACAGTTGGGATGGTGTGTTCAGGGTGATGAGCTGTGTTGCTTTTACGCCAAACATATCGTTTTGCATTGTGGCCAAAAAGTTCGATTTTTTTTTTCATCTGACCAGAGCACCTTCTTCCACATGTTTGGTGTGTCTCCCACGTGGCAACCTTTAAACGAGACTTTTTATGGATATCTTTGAGAAATGGCTTTCTTCTTGCCACTCTTCCATAAGGGCCAGATTTGTGCAATGTACGACTGATTGTTGTCCTATGGACAGACTCTCCCACCTCAGCTGTAGATCTCTGCAGTTCATCCAGAGTGATCATGGACCTCTTGGCTGCATCTCTGATCATTCTTCTCCCTGTTTGAGATGAAAATTTAGAGGGACGGCCGGGTCTTGGTAGATTTGCAGTGGTCTGATACTCCTTCCATTTCAATATGATCACTTGCACGGTGCTCCTTAGGATGTTTAAAGTCTGGGAAATCTTTTTGTATCCAAATCCGGCTTTAAATTTCTCCACAACAGTATCACGGACCTGCCTGGTGTGTTCCTTGGTCTTCATGATGCTCTCTGCGCTTTAAACAGAACCCTGAGACTATCACAGAGCAGGTGCATTTATACGGAAACTTGATTACACACAGGTGGATTATATTTATCATCATCAGTCATTCAGGACAACATTGGATCATTCAGAGATCCTCACTGAACTTCTGGAGTGAGTTTGCTGCACTGAAAGTAAAGGGGCCGAATAATATTGCACGCAGTCTCTTGATGTGCAAAACTGATAGAGACATACCCCAAGCAACTTGCAGCTGTAATCGCAGCAAAAGGTGGCACTACAAAGTATTAACTTAAGGGGGCCGAATAATTTGGCACATCCCACTTTTCAGTTTTTTATTTTTTACAAAAGTTTAAAATATCCAATAAATTTCGTTCCACTTCACAATTGTGTCCCACTTGTTGATTCTTCACCAAAAAATTTAAATTTTATATCCTTATGTTTGAAGCCTGAAATGTGGCAAAAGGTTGAAAAATTCAAGGGGGCCGAATACTTTCGCAAGGCACTGTACAACTGATCTTCTCACTCTGCAGCTCCACATCTATACAATCTTCACCCACATTCGCCTCTTTCACACTTACATTCATGTCACTTCTGGCATACATACACACTCCACCTCCCTTCCTATTAGCCCGGTTTCAATTAATTTGTATACTAGCTGATGTACTGACGTCCTCATATTGCACATATTCACTTATATGGGCAAGTAACATCTGATAAATAATTATAGTACACGGTACACCATGTCAATTTTTTATAAATTTCAACAAGCAAACGTAATTTCTAAACAAAAAGTATAAAAAGCTAACAAAATATTAAGCAACAATTACCTTTTACTCCTCTTGACAGATTTATTTTCCCATGGTGGATCAATAACAATGATACTGTATTTTTTATCTGGAAGGGAAAAAGTAAATTAAAATAAAGAAGCCAGTTACCAGCCACATTATTTTACTAGAATGTGTTTAGGGGTAAGTTGTAAAGTGAATATATCTGAGACACAAATACACTAAGGACCCCTACACATGGCAGAAGTGGCCAAAAATTATCCTCAACTTGGCATTATTTTCTGGCACACTATGGCGTATCTCAGCTGCTGTGCCCCATTCATCACTTTTTTCGACAGTGGGTGGAGCAGCATGGGAATCTGTGGGGAAAACTGGTTTGAGTTATATAATAAATCTATGCTAGTTCCTGACTGGCGTAGATTTGACATCAGGAGCAAATACATGCACCGGAGCCTCTTAGTTATTTTGGAGCATCTTGTACCCGTCTAAAAAAATTTAGATTTATCTCAAACTAGATGCACCAAGTTATGCCAAAGATATACTGCTGTATGTAAGAATGATAAAGAGAAAGGAAAACCAGAAAAGAGTACATAAAACTAAGGAGAATAGTAGGCATCTTATTTCAGAAACATTAAAAAAGAGAGATAAACAGGTATAAGTGTCCATGCTGTGTTAGAAATTGAAACCTCTAGATCTCAATTTCCATGTCTGACACCCTTGATGATGTCATCAATCAATATGACTTCATCTTTTGCGAGAAAACATTATGATGTCTTTGTATATGTCACTGCTGTATCTCTCTTTATGCCATATTGTCAATAAAACTATTTCTTAATATAAATGGCAACTTTTATATTTCTATTGCTCAGTTCTAATATTCTTGTTCCTAGGGTTCAGTGGTATAACAGATAGCTCAGAGATAGAAAACAATTTCACATTGTTAGCCAGGCAGTTTTCTGAGGGTGAAATCTGTCCTGTAAAGCTGTGATTTATTCTAAGGGAAGGCAAGGGAATAATGTTGTCTGCGTATTAAAGGAAACCTGTCAAAGAGTTTTAAGCTCTCAAAACCAGCACCATTAGTTGTTAGATCAGCAGCTGTGCTTGTCAAAGAAGAGAGGCGTAAAGCTGGCCATTCCCTAAAACTACCCATTTTGGCTTGGTTGAGGAACCCTGAAGACTGGTTATGTCCGCAGAAATTGGTCCAAAAACCCATGCAGGCTTTATCTTCTTGTTCTATACATCTTCTGATGCCATGTTCCAGAAAAGCTGGGTCAGGCACACCCAAAATCACTGTGCATGCATAGCCCCATGAAAAGTAATTAGCATACAGTCTTTACAGGGGTTAATGTGCTCATTTCACAAAATCCCGCTTCGACTTCTCCTAATAGGGACACTATAAACAAACACAAAAACTAAATAACAGCAAGAGATGGCGGCTTGGAGAGGACTCCTCTCCTGAAAGGTCCTATTTAAGGTTCAGCGTTCAGGTAAGAATAATTTTAAGACAGAGCTCCATGGGCCAAACGCTGAACTTTTTAGTTTTCGCCTAAAGTTACACTCAGCAACATTAACAATATTGAGTTTTAAATCATCATTAGATGCGGGTTTATTAATATGGTGCCTAGTGTGATATGTGGGCAGTGTTAGGATGATCTGGCAGCTATTCTTTGCTACTTTTCTGCTGCAATGAGAATAACACTTGGTGCAACTCTGAAGCTTTGTCCACATTTCCCAATACATTTGTATACGTCAGAAGTGGTACATGGGCTTCTTAAATATGTCAAAGAAAACCTGACTACAAAGCAAATCTAGGAAGGCAATCAAGCCTAGACAAACAGAAGGAAAGGTCCTATGTAAAATCAAATTAATAAATTATCTCTTATGCTAGGATCACACCTGCATTCAGGTTCCCATTCTTTGGGTCCGCTTGGGGTCCCGAAAAACGGAAACCCAATCCGCTTAAAAATCGGCTCCCCGCAGAGACCTGTGGACCCCATAGACTATAATGGGGTCCGCCGGGTTTCTGCCCGAAAAATGCGGAGATAAAAAGCCCTGCTTGCAGGACTTTTCTCTCCGCACTTTTCATGCAGATTTGGAGACGTAAAACCGGAACGAAATCCAGGAGCAGGTGTGAACCTAGCCTTAAGGTGAAGAAAATTATACAACCAGTGCCTCACCATTGCTGTATCCAAAGCCCCCCTCACTCATGGTGGATAATGGCCAAACGCTATTGCTAGAAAAAACTATGCCTACAACAGCATGATGTAGCTATTGGTGACTGCAGATGGGTGGGAATATAAAATATAAAAAACACATGCACTTTTGGAATGCCTTTTTTGTATTGAAGCATTTGTATCAGTTAAACGCAATCACAGCATTCAGGGGGTCCAGAGGCAAGATCGCCACCCCTTGGATCCCCCGCGATAAGATTGCTGGATCCGAGGGATTGCCTTGGCAGCCAGGAAGCTGAGCAACGGCCTCCTGACTGCCTATACCAGTGATGGCGAACCTTTTAGAGACCGAGTGCCCAAACTGCATCCCAAAACCCACTAAATTATCTCAAAGTGCCAACACGACAATTTAGCCTTAAATTAACCAGGATCTGTTTTATATTGACCGTGCAATGTTATTACAGTCTGTAATAATATCACATGTCTGCTATAAAACAGATACTGTGTGATATAAATAGTGAAGGGCCCCAACACATTACAATGTGCTACGAAGTGGCCCAAAGACAGTACAATGCGCTCCACCGTGGCCCCCAAACAGTATTATATGCTCCAGAATTTCCCCCACTCAGTATTATATGCTTCACAGTGGCCCCCACACAGTATTATATTCTCCTCTTTGGCCCCCCCAAACAGTAGTATATGCTTCACAGTGGGCCCTCACACAGTAATATATGCTCAAAAGTGGGCCCCCACACACAGTAGTATATGCTTCAGAGTGTCCCCCACACAGTATTAGATGTTTCAGTGCCCCCCATACAGTATTTGAAGCATCTAATACTGTGTGGGCGACACTGAAGCATCTAATACTGTGTGGGGGACACTGAAGCATCTAATACTGTGTGGGGGACACTGAAGCATGTAATACTGTATGGGGGACACTGAAGCATCTAATACTGTATGGGGGACACTGAAGCATCTAATACTGTATGGGGGACACTGTGAAGCATCTAATACTGTGTGGGGGACACTGTGAAGCATCTAATACTGTGTGGGGGACACTGAGGCATCTAATACTGTATGGGAGACACTGAAGCATCTTATACTGTGTGGGGGACACTGAAGCATCTAATACTGTATGGGGGACACTGAAGCATCTAATACTGTATGGGGGACACTGTGAAGCATCTAATACTGTGTGGGGGCCACTGAAGCATCTAATACTGCATGGGGGACACTGAAGCATCTAATACTGCATGGGGGACACTGAAGCATCTAATACTGTGTGGGCGACACTGAAGCATCTAATACTGTGTGGGGGACACTGAAGCATGTAATACTGTATGGGGGACACTGAAGCATCTAATACTGTATGGGGGACACTGAAGCATCTAATACTGTATGGGGGACACTGAAGCATCTAATACTGCATGGGGGACACTGAAGCATCTAATACTGTGTGGGGGGACACTAAAGCATCTAATACTGTATGGGAGACACTGAAGCATCTAATACTGTGTGGGGGACACTGAAGCATCTAATACTGTATGGGAGACACTGAAGCATCTAATACTGTGTGGGGGACACTGAAGCATCTAATACTGTGTGGGGGGGCACTGAAACATCTAATACTACTGTGTGGGGGACACTGAAGCATCTAATACTGTGTGGGGGACACTGAAGCATCTAATACTGTGTGGGGGACACTGAAGCATCTAATACTGTATGGGAGACACTGAAGCATCTAATACTGTGTGGGGGACACTGAAGCATCTAATACTGTGCGGGGGGGACACTAAAGCATCTAATACTGTATGGGGGACACTGAAGCATCTTATACTGTGTGGGGGACACTGAAGCATCTAATACTGTATGGGGGACACTGAAGCATCTAATACTGTATGGGGGACACTGAAGCATCTAATACTGTATGGGGGACACTGTGAAGCATATACTACTGTGTGGGGGACACTGAAGCATCTAATACTGTGTGGGGGACACTGAAGCATCTAATACTGTGTGGGGGACACTGAAGCATCTAATACTGTGTGGGGGACACTGTGAAGCATCTAATACTGTGTGGGGGGCACTGAGGCATCTAATACTGTGTGGGGGACACTGAAGCATCTAATACTGTATGGGGGACACTGAAGCATCTAATACTGTATGGGGGACACTGAAGCATCTTATACTGTGTGGGGGACACTGAAGCATCTAATACTGTATGGGGGACACTGTGAAGCATCTAATACTGTATGTGTGTGGGGGGGGGGACACTGAAGCATATAATACTGTATGGGGGACACTGTGAAGCATCTAATACTGTGTGGGGGCCACTGAAGCATCTAATACTGCATGGGGGACACTGTGAAGCATCTAATACTGTATGGGGGACACTGAAGCATCTAATACTGTATGGGGGACACTGTGAAGCATCTAATACTGTATGTGTGTGGGGGGGGCATGAAGCATATAATACTGTATGGGGGACACTGTGAAGCATCTAATACTGTGTGGGGGCCACTGAAGCATCTAATACTGCATGGGGGACACTGTGAAGCATCTAATACTGTATGGGGGAAACTGAAGCATCTAATACTGTATGGGGGACACTGAAGCATCTAATACTTTATGGGGGGACACTGAAGCATCTTATACTGTATGGGGGACACTGAAGCATCTAATACTGTATGGGGGGGGGGACACTGAAGCATCTAATACTGTATGGGGGACACTGAAGCACCTGATACTGTATGGGGGACACTGTGAAGCATCTAATACTGTGTGGGGGACACTGAAGCATCTAATACTGTATGGGGGGGACACTGAAGCATCTAATACTGTATGGGGGACACTGAAGCACCTAATACTGTGTGGGGGACACTGTGAAGCATCTTATACTGTGTGGGGGACACTGAAGCATCTAATACTGTGTGGGGGACACTGAAGCATCTAATATTGTGTGGGGGACACTGAAGCATCTTATACTGTATGGGGGACACTGAAGCATCTTAGGTGCTTCAGTGACCCCACACAGTATTAGATGCTTCAGTGTCCCCACACAGTATAAGATGCTTCAGTGTCCCCCACACAGTATAAGATGCTTCAGTGTCCCCCACACAGTATAAGATGCTTCAGTGTCCCCCACACAGTATTAGATGCTTCAGTGTCCCCCATACAGTAGTTTATTCTCCACAGTAGTCCCCCACACAGTAGTTTACGTTACTTACCCAGTCCCACGAAGAGCGTCCTCCTCCTTCTTCTTCTGTTCACAGGCGCTGATGAATGACGTCATCGCGCCTGCGTTGGGGCAGAGGTCACACTCTCCAGTCACTGTAGGCCGTGGTTCTGCGGACCGCGGCCTACAGTGACAGCTTTCAGCTGTATGTACTTATGCACATACAGCTGAAAGAAGCGATCGCTTACTAACCGGGAATCCTATACCGGATTCCCGGTTAGTGAGCGATCATGGCGACGGCGCGCGTGCCAACTGAGAGGGCTCTGCGTGCCCTCTCTGGCACGCGTGCCATAAGTTCGCCATCACGGGCCTATACACCTTCTACATAGGTAACCTATGTGTGCAATACTATTGCAGTACATTGCACTGGAGATCTTAGATCCCAGGTTCAAGTCCCCTTGTGGAACATGTAAAAAGTAAAAAAATAAAAAAATAAATAAGTTAAAAAAAAACCTTTATATTTAAAAAAAACACATAACGTAAACTAAAATAAACAAACATGTTAGGCATCCCCATTTGTGTACAAGTCCCCACTATCCAAAAATAGCATAATTGATCCCATATGGTGAATGGCACAAAAAAAATATATACTGCAATGTGCAAATTAACGTATTTTGGTCACTTCTCTTTCCCCAAAAAATAGCAATAAAAAGTGATCAAAAAGTCATACATGCCAAACATTGGTACCAATAAAAAGTACAACGTGTCCCGCAAATAAAGAGGCTGGACATATCTCTGTCAACAAAACAGTAAAAAAGATATAGGCGTCAGAATATGGAGACCCCAGAAAATTGTTAAAAAAGTTATGTTTTATTTGTAAAAGGGGTAAAACATAATAAAACCAGTATAAATATGGTATCACCGTAATCAGAATGACCTGTCGTACAAAGCTGCCATGTAATTTTTAATGGAGAGTGAATGTTGTAAAAACAAAATGCAAAAAAATATGATAGAATTGTGAGTTTTTTTTAACATGGACCCCCAAAAATTGTTAAGAAAAGCTAATCAAGACATTATATGTACCCCACAATGGTGCCAAATGAAAGTCGTGGAGCATTAACGTACAATCTACCCTGCGTCCTTAAAGGGTTAAAGAACTGCTTCTGCCCTCCCTCTCTCTTGAGGGACCTATGTTAGGGAAACCTAACATTTGGGGCTATGGCTTGTGCATCTATGTGTCTGTTGCAATGAGAATAGTCTGTGAGTGGTCATTAATGTGTTAAATGACTGGATTTGTGTTTCACATTTGTCCATATCTCCGCACTAATACATCTTTCTTACTCAAATCTCTGCAGACGCTCTCACAATCTAGCAATTTGTTTTAAATGTTAAGGAACATCCAATAAATGTCGCCTATGATGGATGGTAAGTTCTTGAAAGCTTTGTCTGGATAAACCAAAGTTAATCCTTTAAATACATTAGACACAAATGGTGTCTGTACTGTATGTTGAATTCTTCCACAAGTGATTATACTGTATGTTCCTGCCCATGTGAAATGGGAACCACATAGCTGTGTGAAAGCCAGCGCACATTTCTAAAGTACATTATTTATCAGACCCCTAAATAACATTTTTGTCCCCACTGTTTGCAAAGCTTGCTTAGTAACTCCTGTATCGGCAAACCCTGCTCCATCTGATGCTGTATGTGGGGAAAATATTCTTCTAGGAGAAGACCTTAGTAATATTGCATGTGATAGTACTGCCTAATTTAGTAAACTGGAGGCGCAGAATTGCTCTGTGCATCTTTTTACCCCATAACCATTCAATACTAAACTGAGCCGTAATATTCCATTTGCACAAAACCTTAGACTCCCTACCACACACCCCCTGTGCCCATTCAATTGTGGCTATAGAGGCTCCACTAACAGTCTTCATGACAATCTTACTGGTGTAATAGTGTATAGTGATAGGCGCCACCAGTATTTAAGACACTTGACAGCCAAGGACCACTGGTTGCTAATGGTGAAGTGTAGAACATCATTATTTTTTACATCTAGCAGATAGCTAAGGATTGTGGCTGTGCCCAGTACTGCCTTTCTCCTGACTGGTACTTGTGCCAGGCCCAGCCACATCTGTGTGTACAGCGTAGTGGTTCAGTAAGCAATGAAGGACACATGGCACTTGCTGGAGCGCTAACTAGCAGATTCACAGGAGTCAGATCTCCAATGATCGAATACAAGGCCATCAATTATTCTAATTCTAAAAACATTGGCCCTTAAAGTTTTGTTTTTGGCTACACCATGTTCCTTAAAGAAGACCTCCAGCGGGAAAATAACTTTTCATCACATTACAGTATGTATGTGATTTAGAATCATGTCTGCTTCAGCTCAGACACCTTCTTTTCTTTTGTCCCCAATCTTGTTATGTGTGTGCACAGCATAACAAAATATATGGCATCACTACTATCACTGCCTGGTGAGGACCGAGGAAAACAAATTAGAAGAACATAGTTATTATCCTTCATTTAATGTAATGCAAGTATAGAGCCTGGAGACTGACTGGTCATATACTTTATTATAACTCTGTGACAGAACCTAACTACCAGTCACTATAACAGGATTATGGGGAACAGCCCATTTAATTCATTTTTTAAACCCCCTTTACATGCAATGTACTGTGCTGTAGATACAATTTTATCCAAAAATTGGATGTCATGTTTTTGGGGTCCATTCATTCCAGCCAGTGAGCATGGTTTGCAAAGCGTACAGGAACAGGACCTGTACTGAGTTTTGCTCACGACTATGGGGCCATAGAAATAAATGAGTCAGTATGCTAGCCGTGAAAAACACAGCTAGCACACTGACTTTGTAGACGGTAGTGTGCATGAGGCCATATATGGAGACATCATACCCCATGCCACACCCTTAAAACTCCAACATACTTCCCTCAAATTATAAAGACTTCAAAATTAAACACATTGTCCAGGGTTATCCTGCTACACCTGCAAGTGAATAGGGTCACACTGCAACCCCAATGTGGCCATGAATGTATTCTCTTGCAAAAGATCAAGATCAATCTTTCTATGACTCAGAGTCATAATCGCAACAACATAGGGAATGCAATGCAACCCCATTCACTTGCAATGGTGCAATCGTTTCATGGTGACATGGCAATCTTTGGCAGTTGTGACAATAATTGCCATGTAGCCCCAGACTTATAGTTACTAGATTACTGGATATGGGTCACTGATACACTGATAAAGACATTCTATATAAAGAAAAGCCCATATGGCCATAATTTCAGCTGTATATTATTTCTAAAGATCCTAGCAGATGTAAGTGTGAAACCTTTCAGGTTGCAATGCTTCGTAAAAAATGAGCTATGTGAATGAGCTATAAAAATGTGTTTTACTTTAGGGTGCTTCTTATACACTGGTAATATGCCATAGCTACCCATTAGGTGATGACTAAAATCACTTGTTTCTGTGCGGGCGCTATGGTATAATCATGAATGCTATTCAGGAGGATGGAGGATCCTGGACTATATTGCAGATCTGAACTGGCTAATATGAGTATATTCATGGGCGACCCATTTGCCACAACAGTTGAATGGGACTGGCAGAAAGCCTTATGTTTGCCACCAATACATCCCTTATTCACATGAATGGAAGCAATAAATTCCTGCAGCAAGTGTGCCGACATACAGTGGAGAAAAAAGTATTTAGTTAACCACTAATTGTGCAAGTTCTCCCACTTAAAAAGATGAGGCCGGCCTGTAATTGACATCATAGGTAGACCTCAACTATGAGAGACAAAATGAGAAAACATATCTAGGAAATCACATGGTCTGATTTTTTAAGAATTTATTTGCAAATTATGGTGAAAAATAAGTATTTGGGCACCTACAAACAAGCAAGATTTCTGGCTCTCACAGACCTGTAACTTCTTCTTTAAGAGGCTCCTCTGTCCTCCACTCACTACCTGTAGTAATGGCACCTGTTTGACATTGTTATCAGTATAAAAGACACCTGTCTACAACCTCAAACAGTCACACTCCAAACTCCACTATGGTGAAGACCAAAGAGCTGTGGAAGGACACCAGAAACAAAATTGTAGACCTGCACCAGGCTGGGAAGACTGAATCTGCAATAGGCAAGCCGCTTGGTGTGATGAAATCAACTGTGGGAGCAATAATTAGAAAATGGAAGACATACAAGACCACTGATAATCTCCCTCAATCAGGGGCTCCACACAAGATCTCACCCCATGGGGTCAAAATGATCACAAGAACGGCAAGCAAAAATCCCAGAACCACACGGGGGGATCTAGTAAATGACCTGCAGAAAGTTGGGACTAACGTAACAAAGGCTACCATCAGTAACATACTACGCTGCCAGGGACTCAGATCCTGAAGTCCCAGACGTGTCCCCCTGCTTAAGCCAGTACATATTCGGGCCCGTCTGAAGTTTGCTGGAGAGCATTTGGATGTTCCAGAAGAGTATTGGGAGAATGTCATATGGTCAGATGAAACCAAAGTAGAACTGTTTGGTAGAAACACAACTCGTCGTGTTTGGAGGAGAGTGAATGCTGAGTTGCATCCAAAGAACACCATACCTACTGTGAAGCATGGGGGTGGCAACATCATGCTTTGTGGCTGTTTCTCTGCAAAGGGACCAGGAAGACTGATCCGTGTACATGAAAGAATGAATGGGGCCACGTATCGTGAGATTTTGAGTGCAAACCTCCTTCCATCAGCAAGGGCATTGAAGATGAAACGTGGCTGGGTCTTTCAGCATGACAATGATTCCAAGCACACCGCCAGGGCAACGAAGGAGTGGCTTCGTAAGAAGCATTTCAAGGACCTGGAGTGGCCTAGCCAGTCTCCAGATCTCAATCCCATAGAAAACCTTTGGAGGTCCGTGTTGCCCAGCGACAGCCCCAAAACATCACTGCTCTAGAGGAGATCTGCATGGAGGAATGGGCCAACATACCAGCAACAGTGTGTGCCAACCTTGTGAAGACTTACAGAAAACGTTTGACCTCTGTCATTGCCAACAAAAGATATATAACAAAGTATTGAGATGAACTTTTGTTATTGACCAAATACTTATTTTCCACCATAATTTGCAAATAAATTCTTTAAAAATCAGACAATGTGATTTTCTGGATTTGTTTTCTCATTTTTTCTCTCATAGTTGAGGTCTACCTATGATGACAATTACAGGCCGGCCTCATCTTTTTAAGTGGGAGAACTTGCACAATTGGTAGCTGACTAAATACTTTTTTTCCCCACTGTATTTCCTATGGCAAAGGATACTATCTAGTGTGACAGGTAAACTGTGGGTAGTGAAAGAAAAATCTTTTTTCCAAAGAAAATATAGAGTTGTTGCTTTGGCATTATCCATACACATAACAGAACAAAATCTGTATTTTTGCCAAAAATAATAATCCAACTCCGAAACACTCTGCAGGATAACACAATAACAAAAAACTGTGGAAAGACATCCTATGTTATTACCTTTCATCTACATCCACTATCAGCATTTTATGTACAACTGACTGATGTGTTCCTACCTCTGCGACACTGGTATTGTCATATTCATGACAGATCTTTTACAAGAATAGTGCAGCAAGAGATTACAGACAGACTTATGGCTAATGCTTCTGGAAATAGCTGTCACACTAGTAAGAAATGAAATCCTCAGATGCCGATTTTCATACTCCTCTGGAAACTGAATGAAAAACAATGCTGAGCTGTTATACTACTGCTAATTAAAGGGGTTATCCTTAAGATAGGTCATCAATATTAGATCTGCGGGGGTCCCGATATTGTTTACATGTCGGGTGATGTACAATGTGTAGCAGTGGGTATTGGTATTGCCGTGCTGCCCCATAGACTTCAATATGGCAGTGCTGCAGTACTAAAATCCACTGGCACAAATCATACGCTAAGTGATCATCGGTATTATAACCTTGCCAAGAGCCACACTGTCCTGGGCAGCAGATCTGCCAGGGCGCCTAGTATTGGACTTCTGCACATGTAATGTTAATGGCCTATGCTAAAGACAGACCATTGATATTAGAAACTGAATAACTCCTTTAAGTTTCTTCCAAGATCAGTTCCACTTCCGGTGCTGAAATTCTAAACAATGCCATACATGGTACAGTATAGCACAGGGTGTTGGGTGTCAAACTACCCAGTGATCTGGTATTGATGACCTATCCTATGGAGTCATCAATATCTAAAGGCTGCCCACCCCCATTTAATTTATACCTTTCATATACAGTCATATGAAAAAGTTTGGGCACCCCTATTAATCTTAATCATTTTTAGTTCTAAATATTTGGGTGTTTGCAACAGCCATTTCAATTTGATATATCTAATAACTGATGGACAAAGTAATATTTCAGGATTGAAATGAGGTTTATTGTACTAACAGAAAATGTGCAATATGCATTAAACCAAAATTTGACAGGTGCAAAAGTATGGGCACCTCAACAGAAAAGTGACTGTCATGTCCCAGGACTTGGTTTAATTCACTGACATGTATCTGTGATACTGTATCTTTGTAGTTTGTCCCCTCTCTCTCTCTGTATCCTTAGCTGTGATGCTGTAGCTCCTCCTCTCTCCCCCTCAGTTTAGTTTCACTTCTTTGTAAGCAACATGTCTGCTCAGCTCCTGGTGATTCATCATTTTTCACCTACTGCTGTATGAGGTTTTACAAGATTTACCTGGATTAAAGCATCTGGAATCTTATCTACGCCTCCTCAGTTGAGTTGAACACTATCTGATAAATATCTTGGTGTAAATTGCTGGTTAGCATAGAGACTACAGGACACTCACAACCTCACACTTGCAGCCAAGCTATTGAGTCAGAACAGTGAAAAATGATGCATAAAGACTGCCAGATACGGCTGTAAGACAGTTCACCAACTTCAGACATACAGTCAGTCACAGCAAGTTACCTGAAGCCAGAAGGAATCAGCATTGCATAAGTTGCATCTGCAGCTCAGACCCCCTCAGCATAGAAGATTCTATCAAGCAGCCATCTCACTCCAGCAAAGTTATATATATCCTGTTTGTGTTGCATCATGGCTGAAGGGCACCCTGAAGCACAAGGTAGCGTGGACCTCAGTCTGCAGCCCAGTGAGAAGGCTAAACGCTTGATTAAACCTACGTGGAAGGTTAGAGACAATCTAGAAGGTTTAAAGCATGAACTTTCCTGTGAACTCTCAAAATGGTGGCAGAAAATACAGACTAAGATATCTGCCATGTGCTTGCCTGCATACCATGTATCACCACTAGAGGGAGCTCTGCGACAGCTTTGTGCTATGCATGGACATTATAAAATGAAAGCTGAGGAGTATGAAAGCATATTGAGAAAACTACATACAGACAATTCTTTAGCTGAATTGCAAAGCTTCCAGCATCTCAATTCAGAACGAGACAGCTTAGTACATGAAACTAAGTTAAGGACAGAGGCAAGAATTGCGCAACTGCAGGAAATGGCATCCCACGTTTCTGAGTCTACCAAGCGTTCAAAGCGTACATCTAAGTCACGTTCCTCAAAATCTTCCACACTCAGTGAGCAACTTATAAAAGCACGTGCAGAGGCGGAAACTACTAAGATACAGGCAGCCTTTGCACAACAGAAAGCAGAGATGGAAGCTAAGGTAGCTCAACAGAAAGCAGCGATGGAAGCTAAGGCAGCTCAACAGAAAGCAGCAATGGAAGCTAATGCAGCTCAAAAAAGGGCAGAACTAGAGGCTCTAGAGAAACAGTATGAGAACGCTGCAGCCATGGCAAGGTTAAGCATTTTAGAACAGGCCATCAGTGGAAGAGAAAGTGACAGCACCAGTTTGTGTGATGTGGAAGCAGAGGATCCCCTTAAGCGCACAAGAGACTATGTACTAAGCCAAAGCAGTGAATCCCTATTTGCCACAAATGTTCCTATCAGGGACAACATTTCTCCAGAGCAACAGGGCACAGTATCTTCTGCAGCACACCGCATTCAAGGTCAGTACAATGCCCTGCCTGTCCAACATCCAGTTTCTTCTTCCTTCATGGATTCCCAAAGCCTTGCACCTCAGCAAATGCAATATACTGATACTCAGGTAAACACCAATGTGACACCATACCACCAGACTGCAAACAACCGTCCAGTCTCACATCCATATGTGGCTAAACCTATGGACTTTAAGCTAGCTCCTAGGCTGAATGCCTACGCAGCCCCTACGCTACCTACCTCTGTTAACCAGAACCCCACTAACAACGTAATCACCGGTACTCAGCCAGCAACTCAATATTTAAAGTCAGAGAGAACAGACATGTCAGAGTTTGCAAGGTACATGGTTCACCGTGAGCTTACTAAGACTGGACTCACAAGGTTCGATGACCAACCTGAGAACTACAGAGGCTGGAAATGTGCCTTCAAAACTGCAATTAGTGACCTTGGCATTACTGCAGCTTTAAGAACTAGATTTGCTTATCCGGTGGCTTGGCCCACAGTCCACAGAACGTGCTAAAAGACTCAGATCCGTCCACATTTACAACCCCATAGCAGGCCTTACCGCTGCTTGGGAAAGACTGGAGAAAACCTATGGCAGTCCTGAAGCAATAGAGAATGCTCTGTTCAAACGGTTGCAAGGACGACCAGAGCAACCACTCACTTGTAAGGTCAGAACTCTTTGATCTGTTTAACTTAAAGGGTGATACTTATCCATATACCTTGGGTACTTGTAGTGGCATATCAGAGGTTTCTGGAAGAAGGGCCTGTGGTCTCGTAATAGCTTCTCTCAAGGGCAATTTGGAGATACCTTTGCCCACACTTGTTGAGTGCAACCAGATACCATCAAACAGAGAAGAGATACCCACACCAGAGGCGGCTTTCCAGCACCCTCATCTAAGGGCTATAGCCAGTGAAATACCATCCCTTGACAAAAATGCAGACATTCTAGTTCTGCTAGGTAGAGACAGTCTCAGACTGCACAAAATACGCCAGCAAATTAATGGACCACATGATGCACCACTTGCCCAGCGCCTCGATCTAGGATGGGCAATCATTGGCAACGTCTGCATAGGTAGGATGAAAAGGCCCACCAATATTTCTTCATTTAAGACGCATATGTTACCAAATGGTCGCAGCACTTGTTTTCAGCCATGTCCACATCACTACCAAGTGAAAGAGAAGATAAGCAACAGTAAGATAACAGTAAGATAAGCAACAGCAAGCTGCATAATCACCGAGACAACATGAATACTTTCCTGCCTGGGGACGACACCCTTGGATTAACAGTGTTCAATACAACAAGTGATGACAACAAGCTGGCACCGGCTATAGCTGATAAAGAATTTCTCAAACTTATGGACAAGGAATTCATTCAAGATGATTCCAACAGCTGGGTAGCACCTTTACCTTTCCGCTCCCCAAGATCAAAACTACCAAACAATCTGAAGCAAGCAGTTTCTAGATTTTCCTCTTTAAAACGTACCCTCAAGAGGAAACCAGAGATGGAGAAACACTTTGTAGGTTTCATGCAGAAGGTATTTGAGAGAGATCATGCAGAACCTGCACCTCCACTAAAGGAAGGAGACGAATGCTGGTACCTTCCATCATTTGGCGTGTATCACCCTCGCAAACCTGACCAAATCAGGGTCGTGTTCGATTCTAGTGCTCAGTATGAAGGCGTCTCTCTCAACAACCTGCTCCTCACTGGTCCTAACCTAAACAACAGCCTCATAGGAGTCTTAATCCGTTTCAGACAGGAACCAGTTGCAGTGATGGCCGATATCCAACAGATGTTTCATTGCTTCATTGTTAAGGATGATGACAGAAACTATCTCAGGTTCCTATGGCATAAGAACAATGATGTCAACAATGAAGTCATAGATTACCGGATGAAGGTACATGTCTTTGGCAATAGCCCATCTCCTGCAGTAGCGATCTATGGACTGAGAAGGACCGCCCATGAAGGTGAGAAAGAGTATGGCTCTGATGCTCGTCAGTTTGTTGAGAGGAATTTCTATGTTGATGATGGTCTTAAATCCTTACCTGCAAGTGAAGAAGTGATCGATCTCCTCTCTAGAACACAGGAAATGCTGTCTGTAGCTAACCTCAGACTTTACAAGATCATCTCCAACAATATGGAGGTAATGAAGGCATTTCCCTCTGATGATCATGCAATCAACTTGAAGGATCTTGATCTCAGTTCTGATGCTCCTCCTATGCAACGCAGCCTAGGATTGCTATGGAACACTGAACAAGACACATTCACATTCCAAGTGTCTTCTTGTGACAAACCTTTCAGCAAACGAGGAGTTTTATCTGTTGTGAACAGCATTTATGATCCTCTTGGTTTCATTGCTCCCATCACCATTCAAGGCAAGCTACTACTAAGACAGCTTACCACTGAGAACATGGACTGGGACACTCCACTGCCTGCTGAGAAACAACTGAGGTCTGACTGTGGCACTAACTTCGTTGGAGCCTGCAAAGAACTGCAGTTAGACAACTTCTTATCCAACAATGGGTGCACTTGGACGTTTAACCCTCCACATTCATCCCATATGGGAGGTTCCTGGGAACGTATGATTGGGATCACACGCAGAATCCTTGACTCTATGTTGATGGACCACAAGTCGACACTGCTTACCCATGAGACGTTAATAACCTTTCTTGCTGAAGTGTCTGCGATAATCAATGCAAGGCCACTTGTCCCAGTATCTTCAGACCCTGAATCTCCAATTATCTTAACCCCAGCAACGCTTCTTACTCAGAAAATTGGTACTGCTGCTACCTCTCCACGTACCTTAGATCACAGTGACATTTACAGACGCCAATGGAAACAAGTTCAACACCTGTCCAATGTGTTCTGGCACCGCTGGAAAACAGAGTACCTCCATATGCTACAGAGCCGTCACAAATGGCAGACCTCAAAACCTAATCTCCAGGTGGGTGACCTCGTCCTTCTAAGGGATAAAGAAGTCCATCAGAATGAATGGCCTATGGGTCTCATCACTAAAGTTGTCCCTAGTGATGATGGGAAGACTCGGAAAGTGGAGGTCAAGGTAACCAAGGGAGGCTCAGTGCGAGTTTTCTTCCGCCCAATTAATGAACTGGTGCTTCTTCTTCCAAGAGGAGACGTCACATAAAAGAAGATAAGGACACCATTCACAGCTCATGGCGGGGAGCTTCCTTCCATGAACTAAAACCGTGTTCTTGTGGATTACAGTGTGGGTCGGTGGAGGTGTTGGCAAATTGCGGCTTCCCGACCTGAAGATTGGTTTATTTGGACTAACTGTTGATTATTGTTTGTTGTGCAAGTTTCTTTTTTGTTTTTCAGGTTTGAAGAGGACCTTATGGACATCTCAGGACATTATTAATGTTTGTTTTCAGTGAAATCTAAAGATTTCAGGCGGGGAGTGTCATGTCCCAGGACTTGGTTTAATTCACTGACATGTATCTGTGATACTGTGTCTTTGTAGTTTGTCCCCTCTATCTCTCTGTATCCTTAGCTGTGATGCAGTAGCTCCTCCTCTCTCCCCCTCAGTTTAGTTTCACTTCTTTGTAAGCAACATGTCTGCTCTGCTCCTGGTATTTCATCATTTTTCACCTACTGCTGTATGAGGTTCTACAAGATTTACCTGGATTAAAGCATCTGGAATCTTATCTACGCCTCCTCAGTTGAGTTGAACACTATCTGATAAATATCTTGGTGTAAATTGCTGGTTAGCATAGAGACTACAGGACACTCTCACAACCTCACACTTGCAGCCAAGCTATTGAGTCAGAACAGTGACATTAACATTTAGTAGATCCTCCTTTTGCAAAAATAACAGCCTCTAGTCGCTTCCTGTAGCTTTTAATCAGTTCCTGGATCCTGGATGAAGGTATTTTTGACCATTCCTCTTTACAAAACAATTCCAGTTCAGTTAAGTTTGATGGTCGCCGAGCATGGACAGCCCGCTTCAAATTATCCCACAGATGTTCAATGATATTCAGGTCTGGGGACTGGGATGGCCATTCCAGAACATTGTAATTGTTCCTCTGCATGAATGCCTGAGTAGATTTGGAACTGTGTTTTGGATCATTGTCTTGCTGAAATATCCATCCCCGGCGTAACTACAGTGGGTAGCAAGTGTTTTTCTTGGAATGCTGTGTTTTTTTGACGCCATGCATAACGCCTTTTTGTATGACCAAACAACTCAATCTTTGTTTCATCAGTCCACAGGACCTTCTTCCAAAATGAAGCTGGCTTGTCCAAATGTGCTTTTGCATACCTCAGGCGACTCTGTTTGTGGCGTGCTTTCAGAAACAGCTTCTTTCGCATCACTCTCCCATACAGCTTCTCCTTGTGCACAGTGTGCTGTATTTTTTGACCGATGCACAGTGACACCATCTGCAGCAAGATGATGCTGCAGCTCTTTGGAGGTGGTCTGTGGCTTGTTCTTGACTGTTCTCACCATTCTTCTTCTCTGCCTTTCTGATATTTTTCTTGGCCTGCCACTTCTGGGCTTAACAAGAACTGTCCCTGTGGTCTTCCATTTCCTTACTATGTTCCTCACAGTGGAAACTGACAGGTTAAATCTCTGAGACAACTTTTTGTATCCTTCCCCTGAACAACTATGTTGAACAATCTTTGTTTTCAGATCATTTGAGAGTTGTTTTGAGGAGCCCATGATGCCACTCTTCAGAGGAGATTCAAATAGGAGAACAACTTGCAATTGGCCACCTTAAATACCTTTTCTCATGATTGGATACACCTGGCTATGAAGTTCAAAGCTCAGTGAGGTTACAAAACCAATTTTGTGCTTCAGTAAGTCAGTAAAAAGTAGTTAGGAGTATTCAAATCAATAAAATGATAAGGGTACCCAAATTTTTGCACCGGTCAAATTTTGGTTTAATGCATATTGCACATTTTCTGTTAGTACAATAAACCTCATTTCAATCCTGAAATATTACTGTGTCCATCAGTTATTAGATATATAAAATTGAAATGGCTGTTGCAAACACCCAAATATTTAGAACTAAAAATGATTAAGATTAATAGGGGTGCCCAAACTTTTTCATATGACTGTAGATATTAGAATATGGATGGATATTCATATATAAGAATATGGATACCTTTGCACTGATTTTTTTTTTTTGCTGTTCATTTCCTTACTAAATGCAAAATGAAACAACTGCCTAAACCGTCTTTATTAAAGTTTTATACAATTTTGCTGATGTAAAGTCTATTTAACTCCTTCACATAACCAGTTGTCTGCTGTTTCTGGGCATATACAGTGTTGTGGAAACATTTTAAATAAGTGTGCAAAAAATGTCAGCAAGAAGGGATAGCACTAGCTCTAGTTGTACATGTGATACTGTGGTGAGATTGGGTCCTCCATCTCTCTGTACCAGTTGGTTATTACTTTAGTTTATGTCTACTTTACCTGTTTTTCTTTTATGTATGCAAACCCTTTCTATATGTAAAACCCTGTGGAAATAATGGTGTTCTACAGAGGAAGGGAAAGCAGGTAGAGTCTAAAAATTAAAATGGAATCTGAACAGAGCAGAGATTGGCTGGCCTGCCGCAAAGTAAGTAGATTATACAAGAAGACCACAGTGTGACAGTCAATCTAGTAGGGTATGCAGTGATGGAAACTTTTGTTTTCATTGAAGTACTTCATTAAATTACAAAATAAATGAATTTACTATATCATGCAAATTAAAAACAGAGCTTAAAGTTGGCAATAAGGATCTTTAGGGTTTGGAATAATACACAGGTATTCAAAGAATACCAAAAACTACCTCCATGTGTCATGGCCTACTGTTCTACCTCAGACAATACACTAGGCATATCACAGTGTATCAGCTCTGCCCTAAGAGTTCCTGCTAGCAAATTTTCTCAATCATCAGTCCACAGATATAAAGCATTATCAATCATCGTAACATACAGTATAAGGTACTAAAAGTATCTTTTATATTTTTACTATTCACAAGGAATTAGAACCTAACAAAGACAACAAACAGTAAAAGAGTGTTATGACTTGGGGTTTTCTTGCTCTTTCACTCAATGTTAACTTGTTTAGTAAGATAAGTTCCTAAATTCTAGTGAATCACTACCATTTCTACCTGAGGAAGTGGGAACATCTCTCAAAAACTTGTGTAGTAAACTTTATGAACAAAGTAGAGGGACGAATCTGCTCAACCATTCACTGCATTTGCATGACCATGTAATACTACATATAACAAAGGTATCACTGGCCACAATGTCTGGTGATAACTGATGCTTGGGGGTTTTTAGAAGTCATACCTTCATCAATGAGCGGATCCCCAAGTAGACACCATCCTAAAACTGTGTTGACATGATGATATAATCCCCCTAAAATTTAGGAGCAAGTCAAACCAACCCTAGAAATATCTAGTCTGAAAAGAAGAACTAACAGATATTCAGAAAAAAAAGCAATAAACAGAAAAGTAAAAAATAAAATTGAAAGTAAAATATTTTATAAAAAATAAAACATCATAGGTTCTAGCCCCACCCCAGACGACACAATACAAAATAAAAATACCGTATTTTTTGGACTATAAAACGCACTTTTTTCCCCCAAAATTTGGGTAATTTGGGACCTAAGGATAGGTCATCAATGTCAAAAGTTCAGAAACTTTTTAAGTAAACAACTACATATACATTTCAGGATTAATGAGAACTTTTGCAGTTTTCTGCTACCTTGGCCCCCATATGCAAACATTAGATTGAGATCATCCCTTGTTTTTTTCATGTAGCTCACACATCCAAATTCCACTGAATAGGCCCGGTCTTAAAATCTATGTATAGTTTGGAGGAACAGTGGCTAAAAGATTAGCAATGGTCTATTTTATATTCATTAGCCAGCTAATAGCTGCCTTACTCAATGCCTCTAAGTGCAGGACTCTCTAGAACAGCAGTTCTCAACCTGTGGGTCGCGACCCCTTTGGGGGTCGAACGACCCTTTCACAGGGGTCACCTAAGAACATCCGCAGACAGCTCCCTTTTCACCACTGTGCTCCGGCCCTGGGAGCTGTAGGCGCGATGTGATGACGTCACTCACATCGCACCTGCACCTCCAAGACAGAGACTGCAGACAGAGCAGCAGGGGAGCAAGGAGAGGTGAGTATCAGTGTTTTTTATGTTAAACTTTGGGTGCAAACTGAGGGGGAACATGAAACTAGGGGCAGATGGAGGAGGACATTAAACTGGTGGCAGATGAAGGGGGCCATGAAACTGTGGGCAGAGATAAAGGGGGAGATTAAGAGGGACATTAAACTGGGGACAACTGGACGGGGACATTAAAGAATGGGGGTCACTGGACGGAGACATTAAACTGGGGGCAACTGGAGGGGGACATTAAACCGTGGGAGTAGCTGGAGGGGGACATGTCCACCTCTAGTTGCCCCCAGTTTAATGTTACCTTCCAGCTACCCTTTTGGTTTAATGTCCCCCTCAACTGCCCCAGTTTAATGTCCCGTTTAATGTCCCGCTCCAGCTGCCATTAATTTATTGTCCCCCTCCAACTACCCCCACTGTTTAATGTTACCCTCTAGCTTCCCCAGTTTCATGTCCCCCTCTAGTTTCGGCCAGTTACCAGTTTAAACTGGGGCACCAGGAGAGGGACTTAATACTGTGGGGCAATTGGAGAGGAACATTATAATGTGGGGGCATATAATGTTATGGTGACTGTAAGAGCATGATACTGTGTGGGGGCACAAAGAAAAATTTATGAGAATGGGCGGAGTCAACATAGAAGTGGGTGGAGCTAAATTTGCCACGCCACACATAGCATGCCGCACATTTTCTCCCTCTTTCTGTTCTTTGAAAGTTGGGAGGTATGCATGTGTAGAGAGCAGCTATTGTGTTTAAAGCTTCTACTCTTTTTAAAAGCAGCAGTATTGGAGGTAAAACGACACTTCATGAATTATAATTACTGGGTAAATGCAAAATCATGTACTGTAAAATCATCAACTACTGCAAAAAAATATATATATATCTGTACCATGGGAAATTAATCTGAATACTGATTGGTCTTTTTATATTCAGTTGTGGTTGATGTAAATACCGCCCCCTTGTGATAGCAACAGGTATGTATAAAAAAACAACACATCACTTTATGGTTGGGGGTCACCACAACATGAGGAACTGTATTAAAGGGTCGCGGCATTAGTAAGGTTGAGAACCTCTGCTCTAGAACCTCAAATACATACTGCACTGAAAGTGTAACTAAACTTTTAAACAACTTTTGATTTTCAGGCAACATTTTTGACATTAATAAAAGTTATAATATATTCTGTTAGGCCGGGTCACTGTGTAGCATAAACGACACAGTTTGGCTGTAGCGGAAACGCCGCAGAAAAAAAAACGCAGCGTTTTACAGTCACTGCAAGGCCTAGATTCGCTAGAATCCCATCCACATTATGCAGAAAAATATCCACAGTGAACACGCTGCGATTTTTAAAACCGTCGCAGGAACGGAATCCCTGAATGGAAACTGGGCGCAGGTGTGAACCTAGCCTTATACATGTTTGTTTAGAATCCTTCTAGCAAAGGAACTGAATAAGGTTCTTTGTATAATGAGGCAAATTTATTAAGGAAATGTGCCTGAATTCTGGCATAATTTGCACCAAGAAATTGGCCCACATGCCTTTCACTACATTTATTAACTTTTTTGGACATTTTGCGCAGTTTGTGCGACAAGGTGGCATAGCTTAAAGCTGGAAAGTAGGCATGGTTTAAGATGTAACATTGTACACCAAAAAATACACCAAAGTCAACAATGAAGTGGTGCAGACTTAAACTAAAGACAGCTTAGTCCAAGTTTACGCTAACTATTACACAGTATTAGAAGATAAGCATCAATGTGTCGGAGCCCTAGATTTGGCATATATGATGTGAAAAACTTCAAGGATGTATGTCAAAGCATTAAAAGACACGGCTGTGGAGTCTATAGGGAAAACCAACAACTCCTGCATAAATAGCCATGGGTAGACACAAGCAATAAAGTTACACTAATTCATCAAAAAGGTAGTGATTGAATTCCTATGCCTATGTTCACATCGGTGCAGAAGTCTCTTTCTGTCACAGAGTCCATCAAAAATTGGCAGACGAAAAAGTCCTGCATGGAGGACTTTTTCCTCTGCCGGTTTCAGTTAAAAAATGACAGACACCCGACAGACCCCATTATAGTAAATGCGGTCCGCCGGTCTCTGTGTGTAACTGCTGTTTTAGCGGTCTGCCTCTACATTGTTCACTTTCCCCCAACCAGGATACAATGCTAGTGTTAATCTAGCATCAGAAAGCAAATATGCAACAAACTATACATCTAATTAATTCTACAATAATTGTATAATACATTTAAAAATAATCATTTTATTTTGAAGCCAGAGTCGGTAACAAGACATAGTAAGTGCTATCTAGGTAGGTCCTTTTGGATACTACATGCCTGGGGAGTTTAATCTGGTGACTAGTACAGTTACCAGCCGCAGGAGTCAGTGCATCTAGATCTTTATTCTCTTGTGGCAGGTTTTTTTATATTAAGAGTAGAGACTATATTACACTTTCTCACTGTGTAAACAAGCATTGGAAAAAATATAGCCTCCTGTCATTGAGGTGCAAGGAAAATGGCTGTGAATGAATGTTTTCCTCAGCTCATTGCTCTTGTTTCTGAGAGTGATGCTGGTGATTTATGGCGCTCACTAGAAGCCTAATCCTGGGAGATTAGTAACAGATCGCAATGTCTTCAAACTGCTCTTGTCATCTATGGCAATACAAATGTCTTTCTGCAGACAATAAAATGAAAATCTTCTTCTAACATTTTAAAATATGCTCCGGCCGTAAGTGTTTGATCAAAGCAAGAAAACAAAAGGATGACACAGACTGACAAATTGTCTTATAAGGAGCAAAACAAAAGCGTGAACTAAATGCTTCAAACCCAGCCTGTTATGGTAGGGGAAAAGCAATAACTATATCCAAATATTAAAGCCACCCTCCACTTCATAATAAATGCATCGCTAAAGCACCTGGCGCCTTCTTCTTCATCTTTCTGTCATGACTCCAATTCCCGATTCATTCCAGTAAAATGGCCACCAGCTTCTCAGACTATTCTATAGTCTGAGACAATTCCCCTGCTCTCCATCCAAGGGTGGTCACAGTCTACCAAAGCAAAGTGTGGATAAAGTAGTCTGAGAAGCTGGTGGCCATTTTACAAAAATGAAGAGGGAATTGGGAATTGGAAGAATCATACAGAAAGAATAAAAAGGAGGCAGCGGGTATTTTATCTACATATGTATTTATTTAGAAAGTTCTTTTTAGAAGTAGAATGTTGCTTTAACTATGTAAATAGTAAAAAGATTCTGCAGGGAGACTTAATAGTTACTTCCTCCAGGGCTTTTTAACCAAGGAAACCAGGGGTTCCGCTATGGCTCCAACACTGGGTCATGTGATCAGAACCAGCACCCAAGCCACTAAACCTCCTCTCTCCACACCTGTTTTCACCACTAGTTACCTGTGTTATGGGGGCTAGCTTTATTATAGTCTTGCAGCCCCCATAGCTCAGGTAACTACCTATGAAAATGGGAGGGGAAGAGATGGGATCCAACCTGAAACTTGCAGGTTCACTGCCTAAAAGCTGCAGAGGAAGAGTGAAGAAATCAGGCGATACCTTTTAGAGGCTAACTGAGTATATTTATAAGTAAGCTTTCAGGAGTACTCGCTCCCTTCATCAGACATGGTGTGATACAAGAACTGAAAATTAACAGATTTTTATACACATGGTTTTCAAAGCATTTTAGAGTCCTTAAAAAAAATTGCAATCTAAGTAGAGAAGTTATTTACAACAGGTCAAAAAAACAGTCTGGAAACTTGTGGTGCGTGACGGAGGAATCAGTAATTCTTGCTGTTATCTGTTTGCTATCAGGAGGTGATTTTTGTCCCTCACAGGTCATACATAGTGTGATTTGAAGCTGGCATGAATATTGAGTTCAGTTCATGGTTCAAACATAGTGTGACATGAAGCTGGCATGAATATTAAGTCCAAATTGCAGAGTTTGAAATTTTTCCATAAATTTGTACTCCATTTCTTTCCTTTTCTCCTGTGTCTTAAAATGTCCCATTAAAACCACAACCCGCAAATCTTCAATAGAGTGGTTTTCTCCGGAGAAATGTGCGGCCACTGGGAGATCTCTTCTGCTGTTATTAATGGTGGATCTGTGTGAGTTCATTCGTTGACTGAGTCTCTGCCCTGTTTCCCCCACATAGAGGCCTGTGGTGGGACATTGCACACACATTATGAGGTACACCACATTGGAAGACCTGCAGGAAAATGCCCCCCTAATTCTGTGCACCTGTTGTGACTGTGGGATAGGTACACTGTCAGCGGTGTGGATGTGCTTGCAGGTCATGCACCTTTTATGTAGGCAAGGTGAGGTGCCATTTTCAGTTGGGGCCTTCAGGGCACTCCGGACGATAATGTGCCTCAGGTTTGGTGGTTGTCGAAAGGAGAGGAGAGGGGGGACTGGAAATATGTCTTTGAGTCTGTTGTCCCTATGTAGCACAGGTTGGAGCTCCTTGGCAATCCTTCGTAGGATCTCCAGCTGTGGGTTGTAGGTGACAACTAGGGGCACTCGGGCATCTTTCTGGGTCTCTCTATATGTGAGCAGACTGTCTCTGTTAATGGCTGCTGCTTTGTTTAATTGGTTGTCTGTCACTTTTGGTTTGTATCCCAATCTGAGAAATTTCATCCTCAGATCCAGGAGGTGCTTGTCCAGGTCTGTTTTGTCGGAGCAAATACGATTGTATCGTATAGCCTGGCTGTAGATTATAGATTGTCTTGTGTGCTTGGGGTGGAAGCTGTCGTTTCTCAGGTAGGCCGTTCTGTCTGTGGGTTTGTGGTATATTGATGTGAGTAGCCGGTGGTCTTTAATGTATATTGTGGTATCCAGAAAGTGAATTTCACTCCCTGAATAGCTAAGTTTAAGGTTGATGGTCGGGTGAAAGTCATTGAAGTCATTATGGAATTGAAGTAGGGCCTCCTCACCTGCAGTCCAGATGACAAGGATATCATCGATATAACGAAGGTAAATCATAGGTTTGGTGGCGCATGTTGATAAATATGTTCCTTCCATTTCTGCCATAAAGAGATTTGCATATTGGGGTGCACATCTGGTCCCCATTGAAGTTCCCATTCGCTGTAGATATAGATCCTCTCCAAAGGTAAAATGGTTGTGGCTAAGGATGAATTGTATGAGCTGCGTTACTGGTTCTGTTGGGAGGTTTTGTTTTGCCAGGTGTACCCGACATGCTGCAACTCCATCCTTGTGGGGAATGTTGGTATACAGGGATTCCACATCCATGGTGGCCATAATGGTACCCTCAGGTAGAGGGCCCAGGGCATTCAGTTTGTTAAGAAGGTCAGTGGTGTCCTGGATATAGCTTGGAGTATCCCTGACAAGGGGGTTTTAGGAGATTTTCCACCCAACCTGAGATGTTTTCTGTCAGTGTCCCAATGCCAGAAATGATCGGCCTCCCAGGGTTGCCATCTTTGGGTATCTTTGGGAGCATATAGAAGCAGCCCGGCCTGGGATCTTGTGGGATAAGTCCTTTTACCTGATTCTGGATCTGGACTGGAAACTGCTTGATCATACTCTTTAGTTCTTTCATATAGGCCTCTGTGGGATCACTTCCAAGTTTGGAGTAATGGATGGGATTTGACAGTTGCCTGTTTGCTTCCTGGATATAGTCTGAGGTGTTCATTATGACTATTGCACCCCCTTTGTCAGCCGGTTTTATTATTATATCCTGATTTTCTTTCAGTGATGTAATAGCCTTCTGTTCTTGCAGGGTTAGGTTATGCGTCTGTTTCTTTTGTTTCTCCAGGATTTCTGATTTTACTTTGCTTCTGAAACAGTCAATATATTTATCCAGTGCTGCATTAGCTCCAGGGCGTGGGGTCCAGGTAGATTTTTTGGTAGGATTCCTTATGGGCTGTTCCATCTCAGAGTCGCTGCTGTATGGAAGAGACCTTTGGAGAGAACTGACATTTCGTGTTTGTTTGGCTCATAAGAGGAAAGATTCACAACACAGCTGCAGAGACAGCTCCCTGGAGAAACTGTTCAAAGCTAAGGCCCCACGTTGCGAAAAGCAGCAGAAATGTATTGAGTTTTTTTCTGCAGCATTTTTCTACAGGTAAAATTGACATGCTGCATTTTTCAAAAACGCAGCATTTTTCGTTCTGCAATGTGTGGATAGAATTAGCCAGAGTCTCATTCACTTTGCTGGTACTGTAAAATGCAGCGTTTTTTTACTGCAAGTGACAGCTTGAGCATCGCTTCTGCTTCACTGGCCATATCACTTCATGTTCAACAGTCACATGGCCTGATCCAATGCTATTAAATTAAATTTCAAAGATTATACGACAGATGGACAATGGCATTCTTAACCTAGCATCATCTTTAATAGGAAAGAGTTGCGGAACACCCTTCCTAAGTGCTATACAACGGTAGGTGTAGAATACAGCTGCTGAGGATTTAGAAACTATAGGCAGATTTGCACTGCACATTATTATTTTACGAACCAAATCACATAGATATCCAAAAAAAAGGAAAGCAATATACAATATGTTCCACAAGGACCACTACATATATTAGAACATACATGGAAAATTCTGCCTCTTCCTCTCTGATCCACTACACCCTCCATTCTATATTGAAAAAAAAGATATTTTTTGTCAGGCTCGACAAAGTAAGGTGCTAACTTCATATTTTATCGGTAATTCTAAAATGATATGAAAGGAACCATTCACACACTCATAATGAAATCTGGGCTAGACACAGCTAACACAGCTAGATTAATGGGATGTCTTGTATGCACTTCTGAGGATGTTCTCCTTGGCATGAACAATACCACAAAGCCTTTTTATAAACCCCAAAAAATCAGATAGTTTCATGACAGTTATTGGTCCTTGATCTAGTATTTCATGTTCTACCTTTAATACTCATGAATGGGCTTCAACATTTACTCTTATTATCATCATGGTTACTGAAATCACAAGGACAGTGACACAAGGAGAAATGTCGTTTCCTTTTTGCATGAGTATTTTGACTTTCCCTGTGTACTGACACATAAAATATGCCTTCTAGGTGTAATAGGTGAAGTGGTTGAGGGATTCTATGATAAATCATTTTTTTGTTTTACCCTTTTTTTGTGCACAAAATATAGTTATTATGGCCTGAAAGTCCCCAGATTTACCCTCCCTTGATCATTAGCTCCAACTTATTAACAAATATGTCCCCCTATAGCAGCTACTCTATCTTAGTAGGAATTGTCCCCATAAATTTGAAAAGATATGGGCAAGTTGGATGGCTTTCAGATTGGTTGTGTTCTTGGGGTTGGTGGGGGGAGCAGTATGAATGGTGGATGATTGGTTAGTATGTGTTGATGCAGCAGTATGAGAAGCTTCCATTTATAGCTCTGCTCTACCCTATGTTATTACATTGCATTCTTGATAGATCCTCTGTGTTGTGTAACCTAATTGCACATGTATGGCACTGCTGCTGCGTCAGTTGTTTCTTTGTTACCATATATATTTTTATATGTATTGCAACATAAAAATTTAAATTTATATATATATATATATATATATATATATATATATATATTACAAACAGTACTGTGCAAAAATGTGGTAGGTGCGCAGCGCAGCTTCCAGCATGCAAACATTACCAGGAGCAGCTGTCGGACCTCTGCAGATCTAATGTTGATGCCCCACACACAGTATAATGCCCCATTAGTGGCCCGCACATGTCATAAATAACTATTGGTGCCCCTCCCTCGTGCTATGTAGTTCCCCCTTAGTTCCCTATGCACAGTATAATGCTCCTGCATCAGTGCCCCACACATAGAGGTATCCCCGTTTGTACCCCCACAAACAATTAACAGCGGTCAGGAGAAAGATTCATCTCCAGACCGCTATGTCCCTGATACTTTACATCAGCGGCATCAGGGATCAGCAAACGACCCTGCTGTCTGCACATAAGCAGACAGCAGAGAAGACTGCTGATCCCCGATGCCACTGATGTAAAGTATCAGGGCTGGGGGACAGATTCCAGAGGGGAATCTTTCTCCTGATCGCTGTCATATTGAAAGGGCCGGGTGGGAGGGGTACAGACAGCTGGCTGGCAGTTGTGTATCCCTGCCATCATTTAACCACTTCTCTCAACATCTCCAAACAGCATAGATGGCAGGAAATTCAAAACGACCATCCCGCTTCTCTCAGTCCAGTGATGTGCCCCTCTCAAAGCCTGTCAACTCGGCAAAATGTCTTTGGGTGCATTATAAAAGAATGTCTAGTAGTGACCAAATTCTCACCAAGAGCTACACTTTTACATCCTATTGTGACAAGACCCAGTGTTTCCTCAGACCACATCTTTTGTCACATGATTACAAAGGAATACTTGATATATTATCATGATGCCTTAACCCCTTTACGACATCTGCCATACTATGATGGAGGATGTTGAGTGTTTAAATATGGCGGCTACTGCCGCATCTCCACTGTACTATAACAGGCTTAGATCGCGGGTATTAACCCTTTCATGCAAAGATGAAAAAGCTGCCCACCTGTGGTGCCCCCACAACCCCCTGTCAATTCTTCTTCCGATACGGCTCCTGTGCAGGCAAGATCATGGAAGCCATTTGATTCTCATGACAGCCTAGGAGTCTTGTGAAGTCTGCCAGACCTTCTTAAAGGGGTTGTCCAGGCTAAAATGTTACTTTTTTAATTAAGAGGAGGTGAAAAAAAATATATATATATATACTGACCTGTCCCCGGTGCCTCAAGAAGTGACCCGGGGACATCATCACTGAGGCAGTTGTGCCAATCAGTGGCCTCAGCGGAAGGGACCCAGGATGTCACAGATGGTGAGGAGTTCCACTGCGAGAAGACAGCCAAGCCGGAGGACCGGACCGCGCTGGGAAGACACCAGAGCACCAGGAACAGGTGAGTATGTTTTTTTTGTTTTTGTTTTTTCACCTCCTCCGGCCTAATTAAAAAATTATATTTTAGCCTTGACAACCTCTTTAACTATATGTCTACTGAGGTTTGCCTGGGGCATGTATCAATAGGTATATAGTGATTTCCTCATAGACTGCTGCAGTGCTTCAGTCTATAGGACAAGCAAACTAAAAATCACAGCTTCAAACGCTTCAAACCCTTCAAACCCCCCAGAGGGGCTTAAAAAAATGTTAAAAAAAGTTAAGTTTTTTAAAATATTAAAAAAAAAAAAAAAACTTAAAATATAAAAATTGAAATCACCCCCCTTTCCCTAGATCTTAAATAAAGATAAATAAAAATGAACTCAAACATATTATGTCTGTAAATACCCAAACTACAAACGTATAAAAATATTTTCCCCTACAGTGAATGCTGTAGCAGGAAAAAAATCCAAATGGCTCAAAATTGCAGAAATAAAAAGCAACCAAAATGAAAAAAAAAAAAAAAAATACTTTACATTCTATACATCCCCATAAACGGAAATATAAAAAAAACTGGTGTCAGAATTTGATGACATCAAGAAATTTTTAATTTTTTTTTTTTTGCAAAGTTTTGGATTTATTTAAAGGGGTTAAAATGTAAAAAAAAAAAAAAATATATTATATATACAGTCATATGAAAAAGTTTGGGCACCCCTATTAATCTTAATCATTTTTAGTTCTAAATATTTGGGTGTTTGCAAAAGCCATTTCAATTTGATATATCTAATAACTGATGGACACAGTAATATTTCAGGATTGAAATGAGGTTTATTGTACTAACAGAAAATGTGCAATATGCATTAAACCAAAATTTGACCGGTGCAAAAGTATGGGCACCTCAACAGAAAAGTGACATTAATATTTAGTAGATCCTCCTTTTGCAAAAATTACAGCCTCTAGTCACTTCCTGTAGCTTTTAATCAGTTCCTGGATCCTGGATGAAGGTATTTTTGACCATTCCTCTTTACAAAACAATTCCAGTTCAGTTAAGTTTGATGGTCGCCGAGCATGGACAGCCCGTTTCAAATTATCCCACAGATGTTCAGTGATATTCAGGTCTGGGGACTGGGATGGCCATTCCAGAACATTGTAATTGTTCCTCTGCATGAATGCCTGAGTAGATTTGGAGCTATGTTTTGGATCATTGTCTTGCTGAAATATCCATCCCCGGCGTAACTTCAAATTCGTCACTGATTCTTGTACATTATTCTCAAGAATCTGCTGATACTGAGTTGAATCCATGCGACCCTCAACTTTAACAAGATTCCCGGTGCCGGCATTGGCCACACAGCCCCAAAGCATGATGGAACCTCCACCAAATTTTACAGTGGGTAGCAAGTGTTTTTCTTGGAATGCTGTGTTTTTTGACGCCATGCATAACGCCTTTTTGTATGACCAAACAACTCAATCTTTGTTTCATCAGTCCACAGGACCTTCTTCCAAAATGAAGCTGGCTTGTCCAAATGTGCTTTTGCATACCTCAGGCGACTCTGTTTGTGGCGTGCTTTCAGAAACGGCTTCTTTCGCATCACTCTCCCATGCAGCTTCTCCTTGTGCAAAGTGTGCTGTATTGTTGACCGATGCACAGTGACACCATCTGCAGCAAGATGATGCTGCAGCTCTTTGGAGGTGGTCTGTGGATTGTCCTTGACTGTTCTCACCATTCTTCTTCTCTGCCTTTCTGATATTTTTCTTGGCCTGCCACTTCTGGGCTTAACAAGAACTGTCCCTGTGGTCTTCCATTTCCTTACTATGTTCCTCACAGTGGAAACTGACAGGTTAAATCTCTGAGACAACTTTTTGTATCCTTCCCCTGAACAACTATGTTGAACAATCTTTGTTTTCAGATCATTTGAGAGTTGTTTTGAGGAGCCCATGATGCCACTCTTCAGAGGAGATTCAAATAGGAGAACAACTTGCAATTGGCCACCTTAAATACCTTTTCTCATGATTGGATACACCTGGCTATGAAGTTCAAAGCTCAGTGAGGTAACAAAACCAATTTTGTGCTTCAGTAAGTCAGTAAAAAGTAGTTAGGAGTATTCAAATCAATAAAATGATAAGGGTACCCAAATTTTTGCACCGGTCAAATTTTGGTTTAATGCATATTGCACATTTTCTGTTAGTACAATAAACCTCATTTCAATCCTGAAATATTACTGTGTCCATCAGTTATTAGATATATCAAATTGAAATGGCTGTTGCAAACACCCAAATATTTAGAACTAAAAATGATTAAGATTAATAGGGGCGCCCAAACTTTTTCATATGACTGTATATATATATATATATATATATATATATATATATATATATATACACACACACATATACACACGTGGACAAAATTATTGATACCCCTCGTTTTAATGAAAGAAAAACCCACAATGGTCACAGAAATAACTTGAATCTGACAAAAGTAATAATATATAAAAATTCTATGAAAATGAACAAATGAAAGTCAGACATTGCTTTTCAACCATGCTTCAACAGAATTTTTTTTAAAAAGAAAACTCATGAAACAGGCCTGGATAAAAATGATGGTACCCCTGAAAATAATGTGACCAAAGAGACATGTTAAATCAAGGTGTGTCCACTAATTAGCATCACAGGTGTCTACAATCTTGTAATCAGTAAGTGGGCCTGTATATAGGGCTACAGATACTCACTTTGCTGTTTGGTGACATGGTGAGTACCACACAACATGGACCAGAGGAAGCGAAGGAAAGAGTTGTCTCAGGAGCTTAGAAAGAAAATTATAGACAAGCATGTTAAAAGGTAAAGGTTATAAGACCATCTCCAAGCAGCTTGATGTTCCTGTGACTACAGTTACACATATTATTCTGAAATTTAAGATCCATGGGACTGTAGCCAACCTCCCTGGACATGGCCGCAGGAGGAAAATTGATGACAAATCAAAGAGAAGGATAATACGAATGGTAACAAATGAGCCCAGAAAAACTTCTAAAGAGATTAAAGGTGAACTTCAAGCTCAAGGAATATCAGTGTCAGATCGCACCATCCGTCGTTGTTTGAGCCAAAGTGGACTTCATGGGAGACGACCAAGGAGGAAACCATTGTTGAAAACAAATCATAAAAAAGCCAGACTGGAATTTGCCAAACTACATGTTGACAAGCCACAAAGCTTCTGGGAGAATGTCCTATGGACAGATGAGACAAAAATCGAAATTTTTGGCAAGCCACATCAGCTCTATGGTCACAGAAAAATGAAGCATATCTTGATAAGAACACTGTCCCTACTGTGAAACATGGAGGAGGCTCTGTTATGTTCTGGGGCTGCTTTGCTGCATCTGGCACAGGGTGTCTTGAATCTGTGCAGGGTACAATGAAATCTCAAGACTATCAAGGGATTCTAGAGAGACATATGCTGCCCAGTGTCAGAAAGCTTGGTCTCAGTCACAGGTCATGGGTCTTGCAACAGGATAATGACCCAAAACACACAGCTAAAAACACCCAAGAATGGCTAAGAGGAAAACATTGGACTATTCTGAAGTGGCCTTCTATGAGCCCTGACCTAAATCCTATTGAGAATCTTTGGAAGGAGCTGAAACATGCCGTCTGGAAAAGGCACCCTTCAAACCCGAGACAACTGGAGCAGTTTGCTCATGAGGAGTGGCCAAAATACCTGCTGAGAGGTGCAGACATCTCATTGACAGTTACAGGAATCGTTTGATTGCAGTGATTGCCTCAAAAGGTTGTGCAACAAAATATTAAGTTAAGGGTATCATCATTTCTGTCCAGGGCTGTTTCATGAGTTTTCTTTTTAAAAAAAATTCTGGTGAAGCATGGTTGAAAAGCAAAGTCTGACTTTCATTTGTTCATTTTCATAGAATTTTTATATATTATTACTTTTGTCAGATTCAAGTTATTTTTGTGACCATGGTGGGTTTTTCTTTCATTAAACGAGAGGTACCAACAATTTTGTCCACGTGTGTAGATAGATAGATAGATAGATAGATAGATATATAGAAGATAGATCTTATATACACATACTTTTTAGAAAGTGTTTTCTCTGCTGAATATGAGTCCCAGCAGCAGGGTGAGAGGGTGGGAACCTGTGGCTCAATTTAGGAGTCTTAACGGCTGAGGGGGTGTGACCTATGAACAGAGTAATAACTGAACCGAAATAACCAGCATGAGCAAGATCATGTTATTTTCCAATTAATTTCCAAGCCTTATCCCAGTGTGAGCGGCATTTCTGCTCTGCCCCATACACTCAGAACAACTAAGCTGCAATTCCACATGTGGTCTGCGAAAAGCTGTGGTGCTGTTTCTGGAAGAAAGAAGCCATGTATTTCTAGATTTATTCAACTGGTGTATAAGCAAAACTAGCGTATTTGCTCATAGAAACCAATTAGTTTTCCAAATTATGGATCTTCAAAAAAAAAACGTGGCGTTTTTTTCTGCCTCCCCTTCATTTCAGTGGGGTTTGCAAGTTGGAATGCGCCTGAAGATAGGACACAACACTTCTTTTACCCTCTAGCACAGGGGTAGGCAACCTTCGGCACTACAGCTGTTGTAAAACTACAACTCCCAGCATGCATACTTGCTCTGCTGGTCTTGGAACTCCCATGAAGTGAATGGAGCATGTTGGGAGTTGTAGTTTCACTGCAGCTGGAGTGCCGAAGGTTGCTGACCTCTGCTCTAGCAGAAAATTCAGCTACAGGAAAAAAAAAAATCTGATCCTGACTGCCAATGAAATGAATGGGAGAGTTGGCAGGAGTTTTTTTTTTTTAAGCAGATTCCATCTTAAAATCTGCCTGCAAAAAATCCTTACACTAGGATATAAGACTACCACCTCCGATTAAAAGGCATAGTCCAGATTTGTTACCCCTTACTGTAGTGTAAGAAAGGGAAAATACTATGACAATGAGCGTATATATCTACCTGTCTTTACCTCTGACTATTAACCAGAAGATTATGTATGAATTATGGATTATGTATGAATGAACCGATTTGTAGACATCCTACATTCTATGTTTGCTTGGAGTGACGTCAGAGATAAAAAGAAAAACACAATTATCCATAATTCTCCACATAACATAATAAGTAATAGATCTGGAGCAGACAATATACTTACAATGCAGAAGGGGTTCCATGCATGAAATATCTGACAATAGAAAGCTACTTCTGGGTGGTATGAGATAATCTTCACCCATTAGGTGAATCACTTGAGGACGGTTAGCAGTGTTTTCTGTAATGTTTGATAAAAAGTCTCCATCTTGAGAATATGGAGTTCCAGTGTCAAGAACATGAACAGCATATTCTGGAAAATAAACATAAGGCATATCCTTGGACATATCACAGAGATCAGCCAAGTTCCTTTTGTTGCTGTACACTTCTGACACAATTTTACATTCTTTTTCTTCTGTCTCTGAGGGTGGGTGAAGCAGTCCCTTCTTAAATCCTTCTTGAATCAGCAGCCGTGATCCTTCTAAAATAAGATTACTTATCTGGAGAGACAGAAGAGAAAACAAGAGTAAACAGACTTTATTTCTGGCACCTAATGAGAAAACATGTCATAGTAACATAGTAACTGTGCTTTGTATTTGCAGCTCCAGTTTAAAGTGCATTAAAAATATTATCAATGTAACAACAGACTAGACTATGACCATAAACACCCTGACTGGTTACCAAGTGGTGCCTAATGGCTGGGCGGGTTTGGTCTATCAATAATGATAAGTTCTGGAGAAACATTCATCTTGATATTTTTGACATCTTTATTGAAGAGTTGCACAGTTCATGATAAATGGCCCTATTGTGAATGTCTGCCTGCAAATAAACACTACACCTGCATCAGATCTCATCTCGCGTACATTTACTCCACTTCTGTAAGATGAATATCCGTCTTTAGGGATTGATAAATGCGTCACACATCTCACATGAACAAGTCATACCCCATTTCAAAGGAGAAAAAAAAAAAGCAAGCGTCTTAAGGTACTTCAATCGCTGGCAGATGAACACTGTCAGTCAACAGCTATTCCTCCCAATTCCTGCATACATATACACATACAGCTCAGTCAAGTGTGTATTGAAAGCCACTGGCAGACACCGCTGTGGCTTTGTTCCAGGAAGAATAAAAGGACTGGGTGTTGACATTCAATATGCCCAATCTTACTTTTCTCCAAAATAATCAGTTGAGGAAGAGTTTGGAAGCTCTTCAATTATATTAGATAGCAGGCCAGACTTCGCAAAGCATCTTTAGCCAATTTTCCCTAATGTGTATACGGGCATTTAAGGCTAAGGCCCCATGTAGCGACCCGCTGTTAAAAAACAGAACAGAAAAAAACAAGTTTTTTCATTGAATTTTTAACTGCGCTTTGCCTTCCCTTATTAAATCTATAGGGAAAATGCTTTCTTTCCGTAGCTAAAATTTACACTCTGCATTTTTCAGCTGGTTTTTTTGTCCGCAGTGTGTGGAAGGCATTAGCCAGAATTTCAATAACTTTATTGGCACTGTAAAAAGCAGCGTTTTTTTTTTTTCTCTGCTACGTTTCTGCAATGTAGGGCCTTAGCCTAAAGAGGTATTTCAGTTTCAGTTATTCGTTCTATAATGAAAAGGTATACAATTTTTTAATATACTTTATATATATTTTGCATATCAAATCAATTATTGCAGTCATTTAAAAATAAACATAGCTATATACACCTTTGAATTTTTTACACCCCAACACCCTTTACTCCTCTCCACCTGGTGCAAAATGCACAGTGTACAGGACTGATACCATCATATTTATGATCATTAAAGGGAAGGTGTAAAAAAAAAACAAAAAAAAAAAAAAACACATACTCTGGTGCTTCCCAGTGTGGTCCGGTCCTGTAGCTCCAATGTTTCTTTCCTGGAGAAGTCACTGTTCTTCTGGGGACAGGTGAGTATATATTTTTTATTTATTTATTTTTTCCACTTTACCCGACCTAATTTATAAAATAATTTTTATCCTGGACAACCTCTTTAAACCTATACTCACAGTCATTGCTCCATATAAGTGTACTAAATAAGCGCTGAATGACATGCTATTAGCATCGATCAGCGTTTATTACTGGGCAGGGTATCTGCTTGTGTAAAAAGACCCTTAGGCTAGGTTCAGACAAGTGTTATTACAGTTTGTTGCTCTCATCCATCGTAGGATGAGAGCAACAGACTTAAACAGGGATGGAAAGAATGATACAGATGGAGCACCTCTATCTGCATTCACTCTAATGTAAGAACATTAGCTTTCTTCCTTCATGTTGTATACTTTTTGAATGGAAAAGCTCGCATGCAGGACTTTTTCTTCCATTCGAAAAGTAAACAATCATAATAGAAGAAAGATTCTGTCATGTTCTTACATCAGAGTGAATGTAGGCGGAAGGTGATTTATCTACATCAGTCGCTCTATCCGCATTTCTCCTATGCTGGATTAGAGAAAACGACTGTAATGACTAATGTGAACCTAGCCTTAGTCTTCTGTAGAAACAGTTCTTCAGTCATTATTTCTAACTTGAATCAGGAAGAGCAGAATGAACTATAAAGATATAAGTATCAACCAGATACCCATAACAGAGATACCAGAGTTCACTGAACTGCAAAGTAATTAAATCCTATTAGCTCTGCATGCAGGACAGCGCATAACAGTTTCCTGAATTCACCATTTAAAGCCAGGGCCCCACACTGTGGAAATGCCACGACAAAATATGCTGCGTTTTACATTACCTGCAAAGTGAATGGGATTATGGCTAATCCCATCCACATAATGCAGAAAAAAAAAACGCAGCGGAAATGTTGCAATTTCAAAAACGCTCTGCAGACGCTCAAAAACGCTCTTCAGGAAAACTCAGTGGACTTTCTGTGAAAAACGCTGTGGAAAAAAAAATGTGATGTGTTTCCGATGTGGTCTTTTCCGCAAGCATTTCTTTGCTGTGGTTTGCTACATGGGGCTTTAGCCTAAAGGGGTTTTTCATTGAAGCAAGTAATTCCATTTCCATAGTATAGATGAAGACTAGTCAGAAGAATAAGGGACTTCGGTGCCCCCGTCCTGAATAGAATGGTGGTCGGTGTACCACTTCATTCATTTCAAAGGGAGCATAGAAGATAGTGGAAGTACGGTGTGGGCTAACTCCGGCACTCTCACTGAAATAAATGGAAAGGTGAGCGCTGCCCAACCACCGCTCCATTCAGAATGGGGACCAATGTCCCTTTTTCTGATCAGTGGGGGATCTGAGCTGGTTGAACCCTCACTGATCTGCAAGTTATTGCCTATCATATGGATATGGAATAACTTATTTCTTGGAAGATCCTTTCAATATCCATAATATTAATATTTTTAACAGATCCTTAAAGCATACTTCCGATTATAAGACCATTTTTCATAAATGAGTAGTACAGGTAAATATAAAGAAACTTGGTAATATATCTCATTAAAGAAAAATGCTTTCTCCGCTTATCAGGCTGTTTTATCCTCCTTGCCTTTAGACATCTTAACAGTCTCAACCTTAAAAGTCTATGGAGAGGGTAAGGGGGAGGAGGAGGCTTCTGCCAGCTGTTAATTGTTCTGTACATTGGTAGAGCATAATCTTACAAGTTATAGTGAAGCTAAAAGAGCTATTTTAGGTACAACGTATAGCAGAATTTAGCAGCCTCTGCATTTTTATTGATAAGATACAAAGTTTCTTATACTCACTCGTACTATTGATCTATGGAAAGTTGTTTAATAACTAGGTACGCTTTAAAAATGCTCACTCCATATACTTTGATCGGATCTGCCTATTCTGTTTTCCCACTCCTGCCACCAGCTACTGTTTTCTCCTAGTGAAAGCAACAGCCATTACTCTTAGTAAATTATGTATATGGTGAAGGGATTCCTTCTAGAAAACATTTCGTAATTCAGTCAATGAAAAATTTAGCAACATTTATAATTCATGCAACCTTGTTTGCAGACTTTTACTACATCAGAGGGTTTCATAATCAAATCCAAGGCTGTAGCCTCACAAGCAGAGCACTTCATGGGGGCATATCTATACGGCCCATACAACTAAGTGATATTCCTTTCACGCACTTTGGATATTAAAGAATTAGCATCATTAACACCTATTTAGCACGTCCTCCTGCAGAGCTCTACAACAAGGAAAAAAAAATCTGCATTTCAATGTGAAAGTTATTAAAAATCTTATAGCTGATGGAATTATGTTGGATTCTAATACAGTACATAGCTTAAAGTTATGCTTCATGCCGGCTGTGCTTTTAAGAGAAGAAAGCTTTGAAGGTTTACTAAAGATCAGTACAAAGTGGAGCCATTATTGGAAAACAAATCTTGCAGAATATAAAATATAAATATCCTGCTGTGGTGTTTGCTATGAGGAGAAATGAACAACGGCTCAGCGCTTTCATGGAAACAGCAAAGCCTATAAACTGCATAACCCCGTAAGTTCTAACATCTAGCCTCTAAAATCAGATTTAATAACAGAAATGATGGGCTTCAGTTTTCAATTCTTGTAATACAAAACAGTGAAACATTTTCACTGCAAAAAAAACAGATGTGAAAGAAAAGTCTACAATATCCCTATTATAATTCACACCTAACAGCGGAGCTCAGAGAGCTGTACAGTATTTACTTTCCATGATGTCAGAACGGGTAGCATGTCTCATTTGGGAGAGGGACGGTAAGGGGACTTATTAGACAAGAACTTATTGGTGAAGAAGAGAAATGTGCTTCTACTGCCACTTTTTGGAAGGTAGCTCCCTATAGATTAACCACTTACATACCAGATGCTTTACCGATTTTTTTTTGTATGTGCGTTTTTTTCGCCTTTTTTTGCGTCTTTTTTCGGTGACACATAGGGCTTTATTTTTATGTTGTTTTTATTTTTGCATGTGTTTTAATTTTTTTTTACATCCGGGAAAATCTAAACAAAAGAGGAGGGAAAACATATCTGTTTTTGACTTTTCTTTTTTTTTTTTTTTTAATTTAATAACACAAAGTTACCGCCGACATTAGAGCGGTCAGATTAACATTACCGTTTTGTTACTATTATATTTAACAGGAGTTTTAACTGCTCTGATGAATTTGGAACTCAGCCCCTGATGAATCATTTGTGAGGAAACGTAGGGCTACTTTTGAGGTTGCAGTAATATCAGTTATATGTTTAAAACACTGCTGAATTGGCTTCTATCTGAGTTTTAGTGAACAGGATGTTTTCCCTTCCAAGCCCTGTTGGTGTAGGCCAGTATCCTCTGGGTTAAAAGGGGATACACCTGCTGGAATTTGTGACTAGCTCAATTATTTTATGAAGCCATTTCAGGTTTTGTTCTGACATGCATATTTGGATGAGGGAGTTCAGTTAGTGGAAAGATATAGGGTGAGATTATAGCTCTATCCACCGATACGCTGTCTATCCATATACTATCGCAAGTTTTTCTTGTTAAGAACATAATTAGGCTTAGGATATACTGCTACTTTAAGACGGTTTACAGCAGACTGCTGTGTTTGGCGGTTCTGTATGATTTTATATTGTGCCCTGAATTAATATATAAATTTTATTGGATTATAATTAAAGTGAAGTTTTATATTCAATTGGCAATCAGTGTCTCCCATTAGATTTTCTGTTCTGTGAATATAGTTTGATATTGGGGACTTATATTGATAAGGTTCTGTGAATAACAACACAAAGTGCTACTAAATAACTTTTTAAAATAGTTTTTACTCTGAGTTAAGGTAATTTTTATTTTGTATGGTGTCGTCGGGGGTGGGACTATAACCTTTAATAATGGCATTTTATTGGCTTTTTTTTTATTATTTTATTTACTTTTTTTCTTTTAATTTTTTTTTTTTACATTGTGTCCCCATAAGGTCATAATATTGGTCAGTTGTGGAAGCTGATTTCCCCTGTAACTGGGGTTGGTACATTTAGCCCCAGTTGCAGGAGGAATACAGCCTCCTGCATGTTGCTTTCACATTAGTATAGAGTTGATCTTGGTCCCGTAGGACCCAGCAGCTCTAACAGACTCTGATCCCGGCGGATCACGTGACCGCCGGGTTAGAGGGGAGCTGCAAGATGGCGGCACCCATAGTGCTGTATACAAAGCAACCACGATGGCAGGGAAGGTAATAAACTTTCCCTGCCTTCTCTCTGGGAGCTCCGGCTGAAGTTACAGCCGGCTCCCCGATTCAGCAGCTGCACGATTTTGTGCAGCTGCTGAATTCTGCTTGGACATACCGGTATGTCCTTGCAGAAATTGACAACCACCTTCCAGACCTACATAGTCTATGGGCAGTACGGAAGTGGTTAAAGAGGTTGTCCAGGCAAATTTTTATATTTTAAATAGGCCAGGGAGGTGAAAAAAAATTATAAAAAAAAAAATATCCTCACCTGTCCCAGATGCTCCAGTCCTCTCAATGCGGGCAGTTCCTTCTACTGGGCTGTCTGCTCGCTAGCTGTGATGTCTCGGATACTAACCTTTTCCCGATGCTCCGCTGTCTCCAAGCGCAGTCTGGTCCTCCCGGTCCATTGTTATCTTCCGTCAGAAGCCCCTGCCACACGTAACTGCTGAGGCCAATCAGCGTCCTCAGGAAGAGGCCACAAGTAGTGATGTCACATGCCCTTCGCTGGGAGGCAGCGGAGCATCAGGAATAGGTGAGTATGATATTTTTATTTTTTACCTCCACCAGTCTATTTAACATATAAAAATATTGCCTGAATACCCCTTTAATACCTGGTTTTCAAAGAAACCCAAGGGCATAATCTGGGAATAATAGCCAAACCAGAATAACTACTCCAAAAGGAAGAGGTTCCCAACCTGAGGCAGCTATTTCAAGGTTTTTGCCTCTCATCAGTGCAGAACAAGGTGCTGGCTGGCTGTGTGAAAGGTCTCCACATGGGTCAGAAGGGGTACTCATTAGGGAGAGATGATTCAGGGACTTGACCAGACATGCTCCGCTAAGAATTCTGGGTAAGGAATATGCAAATAAGATCTCATTGGTGAAAGATGAATTTACTCCTAGCGCCAACTATTGGAAGGTAGCTCTCTATAGATTAATATCTGGTTTTCAAAGAAACCTAACGGCATAATCTGAGAATAACAGCAAAGCCACAATAACTCCTTCAAAAGGAAGGAGGGGGGTGTCTATCAGACATTCACATATATGCCATAAATGTCCAGTATGGAAGTAGTTCTTCAAAGGGGTTTTCTGGCCTTTGTGGGTTTTGTCATATCATGGGAGTAGAACACCCAACACTCCCACCGATCAGCTATTCTCAACTGCCTTTACACCAGTACTATCCACTGTATGGATCTGGAAGTAAAAGACTCTGTACACTATGTAGTGGCCATGCTGGCCTACTGCAGCTCTGCTTCTATTCAAGTGAACCACCAGTCACCCACTTGTCATTGACATGTTTTCTATAATACAAAAACATGAGAATTCCTGAAATGGAAGAATTTAAAATGACCCGTCACCAGGTCCAAAAAGCCCAATGATATACATCATCTGATAGGTGCTGCCACCCTGAGCATTTTGTTTATCTGCATATTCTATCTGAATCATCGCTCACGCTAGGTTCATTCTATGGTCCATTGGAAGACCAGAACAGACAGGTGGATTGCTACATATAGAGCCCGGCGAGCCCCATTGACTATAATATAGTCTATTGGGTGTCTGCTGCTTTAAAACTGAAAGCAACAGATGAAAAAAAAAACGTGCACACAGCACTTTTTCGTCTGATGATTTCAGACAGACAATGCCACGGAGTCTCCTACAAAGACTCCGGCACAGACGCAAACATACCCTTACCCTTTCATGGGTCCAATGTTCTCATCGAACTCCTCTCTGGAGCATATAAATTACTTCTCCAGGCGCATGCGCAGTGAAGCCAAGGTCTACTACCCTGGCTTCATAAAAGAAATATTCATATACCAGGAACACATTAGTCAGTGAGTATTAGACGTTTATTTTATCAAACACCCCTGGGGAGAACAGGCATACTATAGGCATAATTTGGACACTAAACCATCGATCCATAAAAATTTGCTGGTGGTTTAATATCCCAAATTCACACAACAGGTTCCCTTTAACACCAAGTGTGAAGAACTGGAATCATATTATAGAATATTTTACATTTCTGTTGCCTAATATATAGACTGTCATATGAATAGGGCTGAGCTGCAATACAAAGCACAGCCACTATACAATCTATGGCTCTATGCTTGGTAAGTGGTAAAGAGGCTGAGGCCCCTTCAAACACTGAAAAAGCGCTGTGTTTTTATTTCCTACCTCCCATTTATTTCAGAGGCCTTAAAAAAAATCACCTTAAATATCCACCTGCTGAAAACTCCTTGTGAACCTAGCCAAAAAAAAACTTTCCATAAACGAATAGTACAGGTGAATATAAGAAACTTTGAAATATATTTTCCTAAAAAAAAACAAAAAACGCTGCTTTCTCTAATTATCCAGCTGCTGTCCTCCCCTTGCCTTCACCTATACTCTTATCACTAACAGAATCCTTCTCCATATCCAGCTTCATATACTGAAGTCTATGAAGATGGGAGGAGGAGACTGTTGTTCATTATTATGTCAATAACTTTATGGCACTGTACAAAGAAGTAGTAGTACGTGACCGTGTGCTAGCTGGCAACCATGAACGAACGGCACGGGAAACACACGGATTTCAACCGTGTGCCGCCCGTGTTTACGCTGTATACTTTCATTCAATGAATAGGAGCCACAGAAGGGGGCCGCAAAATCAGACAGGAATAGGACCTGTTCCATATTTTGCAACCTGGACCGTGTAATTCTTCAGTCATGTGTAAGGGCCCATAGAAATTAATGGGTCAGTGTGCAATCTGTGAAAAACCCGGATAGCACACTGACCATTCATACAGTCATGTGCAACTGGCTTAAGGCTGAGGCCCCTTGTAGAGTTAATTCTGCAATTTCGCCACAGCAGAAATGCCACGGCAAAAACTGCGGCATTTTACAGTACCTGCAAAGTGGAAGGGATTCTGGCTAATCCCATCCACACATTGTAGAAAAATATCCGCAGCGGACATGCTGCGATTTCAAAAACCGTTGTGTTATTGTTAATCGCAGCATGTCAGTTATACCTAAGAAAACATCGGCATTTTCCGTATAGGTATAATTGAAGTAGTAAGTGAAAAGCGCTGTGGGAAAAAACACAATACGTTTCCATCGCAGTTTTTCCTCCAGTGCTTTTAGGCTGCGGCCCGCTACATGGGGCCTTAGCCTAAAAGTAGGAGGTACCCTTTAACTATTTTATACAAAATTTGCCTTATGTAGCATACCTTTTTGTGATACTCCAATGCATCCAGTTCCCCTTGATTACAGGCATTTGACCGTTTGCGTTTCTGTAAGAATATAAAAGATACAACAATGTTTTTACTATTGACTATTGTCATAGCTCCCTGGCCCTGTCACTCAAAAAAGGGAGGAGGGAGGAGGAAGGAGGAAGGAGGGCATATTAGAGCAGTGTGGAGCATAGTTGTTTGAAGCAATGGATCTGCCCCTCGGTGCTCCAGACTGCTCATTTGCATATTGTGAAATAAATGAATATCTCAGCGTTGGAGGCACAAACTTTCATGGGAATAAAGGAGATAAATTCAGGTCACCCTGATCTATTTAATAATGCTATTTTAATATGCTTCACCCTGGTGAGAGACTCCCTTTTAATGTATATAAACGTGTTATTCAAAGCACACAGTCCAAAATTACAGTTGTGTGCTAAGAGTAATAACAGATGGCATACAGACCCATTCAGTTCCATGGGCCCATGCACACAGACCAAGTCACAAAATATTGAGTCGGTCCTATTCCTCCTATTTCTCTGTTTCCTCAGTCTGTTTTCTGCAGCTCAGTTTATCTATTTTATTGATAGGGTCCATGGAAAACACAGACTGTGGTCAGTTGCGTGGGGCCATATGGCACTTGCATAAGTTAAGTACAATAGCGAAATGGCTTTGGCTAGGTTTACACAGTGATTTTGACCGAAACTAAACATTGCCATGTCGCCCTCCAATTCCTTCACCAATGTTAGTGAATGGAGTGACATAGCAGCCCTGAGGGTGCTGGGACTGAGAGTGAGTCGCAAAAAAAAAAAAAAAAAAACACAACAACAGCACTCGATATTTTCATGGCTAGAGGTTGCAATCGTGGCACCCTTATTATCACATCAGTTACAAAGTACAGAAAGAAAATATTACTTTAGAGATTGATATCAACTTTGTCCAGCAGATGGCAATGGTGCCAATGTAAGGCTATGTAAGGTGACAGAAGCATATTGTGAACACGTGACCTAAGTTATGAAGGGTCCCTCAATGGAAATATATAACACATAATACATGAAATCTGTGATTACCAGGAAATGAATAGCATATCATGTCACCCCACAGGACTAGATTAGAGGTGGTAACTTAGTAAAAGCCTTATACAGCTCTCAATCACATGGACTATAATAGGTGTATATTGCTGTAGGTGAGCCCTACTATCACTATATACATGGATGACTGTACTCTGCCATTATAGTACACACTAGTAGTAGTGAAGCCGTGACAGTACCTTCCTGACACTCTTACACCGGCTGGTGGCGCTGTTGTCTCGGCTGTCGCTTACATTTGGTGCTGGGGAAGGCTGCAGACTGAAGTAAGGTTTATGGACCCTGAAGAAATCCTCTCTTAACCTGTAGTGCGATTTGGGAGACCCGAGCTCCCCTCCGACCTGGTACCACTTGTTAACAAGCGCTAATTCATCCAGCAGCCAGCCTGTGGCGCTCTCACCCACCACTGCCATGTGTGCACGTATCAGTGCATGTGTATGTCAGCCATACGTGAAACGCTCCCGGTTTGCAATGTATATGAAGATACCGCATGCGATTTCTTTGCAGCTCGTATCACAATGTTATCACTACCGCCTTGCAGGATTTTGAACACATTTCTTCCTGTAGTGCGCTGCTTTTTTTTTTTTTTTTTCATCCGTCTGCACAGGCGCAGTGTTCTTCTTCTACTGAGGCCAAACTGTACTGTGCCATCTGTCGGTGAAACAAAGAACTGCAAGACCTATAGCTCAGAAACGATGAAGAGCACAAGCGCTTATATCTGTCCATAGAGCCAATTGTCACACATTATTCATAATCATTAGTATAATTCTGTTAAAAAAAATTAATACAATTATACATACTTTTTATCAGTTTGTTATTTTGGATGGAGTCAAACGTTAGAAGAAAGATACCAACTCTTGCTTCGAAATAAAATTATTAAGTACCTTAAATAAAAATAAAAAAAAAAACAGAGCGGCACATACCGTAAAACTGTACAATATAGTGTTATATTGTGAAGAGCATCAGGAGGAGGTGATTTAAAGAGTGTACTCACACTTGGATCAGTGGTCAAGATGTACTCTCACCTTATTCGGTCGTGAGAAGTCACAAACGCTATTGAAGGCATTCGAAAAGGGTAGCCAAATGAAGGTAGCAGCAGGCTCTACGATCTTCTCAGACGAAAGATATACCGTCAGAAGGAAGGGGGGAATCCAAGAACCCCCAAAAAGGAGAGGAAATCCGCACTTACCAGAATAGATCCTTTTATTAATCCAAAAACACTATGCGTTTCGGGGTACAAACGCTCCTTTATCAATGGCATATATGGTATGAACACACAGTAGTATACTGGACAATTCATAGGAACACATATTATAGCTGTCCCCCCGCCCTTCCCCCAAAAGTGATTGCCTTTGCTCCTCCCAGTATTGGGGGGAGGTTATAATATGCCAACTAAAACCATAATCCCAGGTGAAGTTGCCCAGGCCAATTTCCAGCTATCATTGCATCCAAGCCAAAAGCAGGACTCATTTCTAAAGAGGATACAGTGCCTTGCGAAAGTATTCGGCCCCCTTGAACTTTTCAACCTTTTGCCACATTTCAGGCTTCAAACATAAGGATATAAAATTTAAATTTTTTTGGTGAAGAATCAACAACAAGTGGGACACAATCGTGAAGTGGAACGAAATTTATTGGTTATTTTAAACTTTTGTAAAAAATAAAAAACTGGGGGGGGGGGGGCGTGCCAAATTATTCGGCCCCCTTAAGTTAATACTTTGTAGCGCCACCTTTTGCTGCGATTACAGCTGCAAGTCGCTTGGGGTATGTCTCTATCAGTTTTGCACATTGAGAGACTGAAATTCTTGCCCATTCTTCCTTAGAAAACAGCTGGAGCTCAGTGAGGTTGGATGGAGAGTGTTTGTGAACAGCAGTTTTCAGCTCTTTCCTCAGATTCTCGATTGGATTCAGGTCTGGACTTTGACTTGGCCATTCTAACACCTGGATACGTTTATTTGTGAACCATTCCATTGTATATTTTGCTTTATGTTTGGGATCATTGTCTTGTTGGAAGATAAATCTCCGTCCCAGTCTCAGGTCTTTTGCAGACTCCAACAGGTTTTCTTCCAGAATGGTCCTGTATTTGGCTCCATCCATCTTCCCATCAATTTTAACCATCTTCCCTGTCCCTGCTAAAGAAAAGCAGGATCAAACTATGATGCTGCCACCACCATGTTTGACAGTGGGGGTGGTGTGTTCAGGGTGATGAGCTGTGTTGCTTTTACGCCAAACATATCGTTTTGCATTGTGGCCAAAAAGTTCGATTTTGGTTTCATCTGACCAGAGCACCTTCTTCCACATGTTTGGTGTGTCTCCCAGGTGGCTTGTGGCAAACTTTAAACCAGACTTTTTATGGATATCTTTGAGAAATGGCTTTCTTCTTGCCACTCTTCCATAAAGGCCAGATTTGTGCAGTGTACGACTGATTGTTGTCCTATGGACAGACTCTCCCACCTCAGCTGTAGATCTCTGCAGTTCATCCAGAGTGATCATGGGCCTCTTGGCTGCATCTCTGATCATTCTTCTCCTTGTTTGAGATGAAAGTTTAGAGGGACGGCCGGGTCTTGGTAGATTTGCAGTGGTCTGATACTCCTTCCATTTCAATATGATCGCTTGCACAGTGCTCCTTGGGATGTTTAAAGTTTGGGAAATCTTTTTGTATCCAAATTCGGCTTTAAACTTCTCCACAACAGTATCACGGACCTGCCTGGTGTGTTCCTTGGTTTTCATGATGTTCTCTGCGCTTTAAACAGAACCCTGAGACTATCACAGAGCAGGTGTATTTATACAGAGACTTGATTACACACAGGCGGATTATATTTATCATCATCAGTCATTTAGGACAACATTGGATCATTCAGAGATCCTCACTGAACTTCTGGAGTGAGTTTGCTGCACTGAAAGTAAAGGGGCCGAATAATATTGCACGCCCCACTTTTCAGTTTTTTATTTTTTACAAAAGTTTAAAATAACCAATAAATTTCGTTCTACTTCACAATTGTGTCCCACTTGTTGATTCTTCACCAAAAAATTAAAATTTTATATCTTTATGTTTGAAGCCTGAAATGTGGCAAAAGGTTGAAAAGTTCAAGGGGGCCGAATACTTTCGCAAGGCACTGTATAATGCTGTGTGGGGGCCACTGCGAAACATATAATGCTGTGTGGGGCCCACTGTTGGCATATAATACTTTGTGGGGGCCACTGTGGAGCATATAACGCTGTGTGGGGGCCACTGCGGAGCATATTATACTGTCCCAGTATTGTTTACATGTTGGCACTGCGCTGCTCACTCACCGTATTCTTGATAACTGCAGTTGTGGGTACTAAAGCTATATCCCTTTCAAGTATCTGAGATATCGCTGCAGCACCCAAAACTGTCACTATCAAGAATTCTCTCTAGGGAGGGGGTAGGGGGCCCCGGACAAACGTTTGCACCGGGCCCACAAGACCTTAGTTACGCCTCTGCCAATGCATTTGCATTGGCAAAATGATAACTAATGGAGGCCAATAGCCTGGGGGACATTAAAGGGGTTGTGCAGGATAATTTTTTTTTTTTTTTTTTTTATTACACAGGTGTCCCGAGTGTCTCTCAGCGCGGTTCGGCCTGCAGCTCTGTTTTCTTCCAGTGCAAGTTTCCCCTGTACGTGACTACCTGTGACGTGACCCCTGAGGCCATTCATCGGCCTAAAGGAAGGGACCTGGGACGTCACAGGCAGTGAGGACTTCTGGCAAAAGAAGACAGCGGAGCAGCAGGATCGGACCGTGCTGGGACCAGCTGACACCGGAGCACTGGGGACAGGTGAGTATGTTTATTATGTTTTTGTTTTTTTGGCGGGGAGGGGTTCACCTCCCCCAGACTAATTATAAAAAGAAAAAATTTATACTGGACAACCTCTTTAAAGTGTGGCGCATTAGGGGGGTATATTAAAGGGGTTGTCCGGGAATCATTTGTTACGATTTATCCTCAGTATAGGCCATAGATACCTGATCTGTAGGGGGCTGACCCTGGACCGATCAGCTGTATGGAGCCACATCTGGTGCCCGTCCTGTACACAATACGGGGCCAGAAGCAGAAAGTTCTGTCCCTTTAATATGCATCACACAGGATGTTAGCCCCCATTACTTCACCCACACAATATAATGTCTCCATCACTGTTTCCCATGCAGTATGGGGGACAACCTCTTCAAAGGATTTATCCATCTTTCTAATATTAATGGCCTGTCCTTAGGATAGGCCAGCAACATTACATCTGCGATGATACAATAGCCAGGACCTCTGCAGATCAGCTTTCTCAGGACAGTACGGCTACAGGTTATGGTAACAATTCTAGGAGCCACGCTGTTCACTTGCCATACAGGGTGTAGCAGTAGGTTTAGGTAGTGCAGTGGTGCACATGGTATGGCGGATGAGCATCATGGCTCCCGACATGTTATTACCTATTACCTGTTATTACCCTGTCTTTGTATCGCTGATTTGCAGGGGTCCTGATGGTGGGCCCCTAGAAGCAATTCCACTGGTGGACCCTAGACATCCCAGTCTGACACTGACCTAATTGGTCTTAGCGGTCACATGAGGTGCAGGACTCCCAGCAGGAAGGTACTGGCACAAGACTGAATGGACACTGGCAGTGGACAATGAAGTGCCAAGGACAGGTGAGTATACTTTTTTATTTATTTTTTATATTACACCTCCCGCCCGGGACATGGGTTACGCCAATTCCTGGACATCCTCTTCAAAGTATTTATCCATCTTTCTAATATTGATGGCCTGTGCTTAGGATAGGCCAGCAATATTACATCTGCGATGTAATGATGATCTATGGTAACAATTCTAGGAGCCACGCTGCTCACTTGCCATACAGGGCGTAGCAGTAGGTTTAGGTGGTGCACATGTTATGGCAGGTGAGCAGCATGGCTCCCGACATGTTATTACCTTTAGCCACCCTGTCTCGGTACCGCTGATCTGCAGGGATCCTGATGGTGGGCCCCTAGAAGCAATTCCACTGGTGGGCCCTAGACATCCCAGTCCGACACTGGCCACAGTGCTCGTGTGAATGATGTGACCCTTCACTGTTTACATTGCACACTGTTTGTTCCATAGCAGCCATGTGATGAAATTACAACCATCCCATTGCCACTATGAAACAAACAGTGTTCAATGTTATTAAAGGGGTCATAGCATTTGCATGACTGCCAAAACCCTGGGTGTCAGACGCAGGCCCATTTTAACACATTGGAGGATGCAGTGCAAAGGATTAATAAATGCCCCCCCCATCACCACCACTTAGAAATACCTGACCCACATAAATTATCATGCCCCCGAGTGGTTCCCACATAGTCTAATACACATAGTCCACAGTCTAATTAAGGAATGGCCCTCACACAGTATAATGCCCCTACTGGGGCATCACACATTAACCCCTTCCCGCCGGAATTTTTAGATATTTGTTTTTCGTTTCTGACTCCCTCCCCTTCCAAACCCCATAACTTTTTTGTTTTTCCGCTCTCACAGCCAAATTTTTCTTCAGGATGCTACCATTTATTATTCTGTACAATCTACTAGGAAGCTGGAAAAAAATTCAGAATGGGGTGGATTTGAAGAAAAAGTGCATTTGTGCAACTTTCTTACTGGCATCTGTATTCTATTTTTCGGAACAATTCTGGGAATACCAGATTTATATGGTTTTATTTACATTTTAACCCCCTTAACAAAAATCTAAAACTGCAAAAAAAGTTTTTTTTCTAAGTCGCCATATTCTTACATAGGGTGTCTTTTTTTGCGGGGCCAGGTATACTTTTTAGTTATACCATTCTGTGGAATTGCTATTGCTTTGATCACTTTATATTCAAATTTTTATCAGAGGTGAAAAAACAGCAGTTTGGCACTAGTGATTTTTTTTTTTCCCCGCTACGGCGTTTACCATACGGGAAAAATATTTTTATGGATTTGTAGACCGGGCGTTTTCAGACACAGGGATACCTAATGTGTATGTGTTTCACAGTATTTAAGTACTTTTATATGTGTTCTAGGGAAAAAGGGGTGATTTGAATTTTTAATTTATATTTTTTTTTTACTTTTTTTAAATTTTTTTTTTGCATTTATTAGACCCCCTTGGGGTCTTGAACCCCAGGGGGTCTGATCACTAATGCAATGCATTACAATGCTAATGCATTGCAAAATAATGACACTTCTATTGCAGGGTGCATAGAGCAGCCTGCAATAGAAGATAATAAGAGACAGGCCTGAGAGCCTTCAAAAGGCTCCCGGCTGGCATAGTAAAGGGACATCGGCCCCTAACCTCGCTTTGCCCCAGCAAAATGGCACCTTGGTCAGCTTTGACCAAAGCGCTGGGGGGGGTTAATGCCCATGATCAGTGCGGGCACTGATTGCAGGAATTAGCACCGGGTATGTGCTGTATAAAACAGCAGAAACCCGTCGGCTATGGCGGCCGCCATATTTAAATACACAAAATCCTCCATACTATTACAGGAAGTTAACTTGTCCCCCGCAGTGACCCCTCAGAATCATGTCCTCCACTTGGTTTTGCCCATGTCCCTCTCCTAGTTGCCCTCACAGTTTCATATCCCTCTCCATGTTTCTCCCATTTCATGTCCCCCTTCAGGTTGCCCCCATAGTTTTATGTCCCCCTCCAGTTGCCCCACTGTTATATCCCTTTCCAAGTTGCCCCCACAGTTTCATGTCCCCTTCCAGTTTACTGCCACTGTTTCATGTCCCCCTCCGGGTTGCCCCAACTGTTTTAAGTCCCCCTTGTGGTTGCTCCCACAGTTTTATGTCCTTCTCTAGGTTGACCCCATACAGTATAATGTCCATAGCAGCCCTCCACATACCATAATATCCCAAAGTGGCCCCTAATCACAAAATAATGTCTCATAGTAGCCAGAAATTTTCATAGTTGGTAAACATAAACAGTTTTACTCACCTTCCCTGGTCTCTAGCGCTGCTCTTCCAACCCCTTCCGGTCTGAGACACGTCATGACTGGTCACATGGATTAAGTCAGTGCCATTATGTTTGTTATGTTTAATCACCTCCCCTAGGCGTCTGCTCAGTACACTCTAGGGCAGGGGTCAGCACTGTCACGCAAGGCATATTTCCCTGGCACAGCAGCCCGAGTCCCTGAGGAGGCGGCACACTTGAGCGAACTTGCCCAGTGGTTTCCTTCGGACCAAATAGGTGAAAAACAGAACTGCTATTATACTTTGGAGGCTCTTCAAACCCCAGAGTATAATAGGCGGAGCCCCAGGAGAGGTGATCAAACATAAAAAATAATGTTTTTCACCTTCCCTGGACACCAATTTGGATCCCTGTTCTCTTTGGGGCTTCTGCCTGACATCAGAGACCACTGATAGGGCCTCAGACGTCAACATGAACAAACATAAAGTGTTACTTACCTCTCCTGGGCTCTGACACGACCCCCTGCTGTCTTCGGACCTCTTCAATGACATCACAGATGTGGGTTATCCCGGCTTCATTATGCGTTGTGATGCCAGCCTGACCCACCTGACATCTCTGATGTCTTTCAAGAGGCCTAAAAACAGCAGGGAGTCACTCCGGAGTCCAGGGAAGGTGGGTAAATTATTTTTTTATGTTTGATCACCTCGCCTGGGCCTCTGCTTATTATGAGACCCCAGAGTATAAATATTAGCTTGTGAGTGGCGAAACCAAAAATTTGTTGGGGCCAATATGGGATACTATACTGTGTGGATGGTTATATATGGGATATTATACTATGTGAAGGGGCCACTATAGGACATTATACTATGTGGAGGAGCCACTATGGGGCATTATACTGTGTGGAGGGGCCGCTGTGGGACTCAGCAATCTTCCCCCTGAGGCCTCATGGCAGATGCGGCCCTGGGACTGTCCCATTGGGCCTGGTGCAAGCAGGGCTGGCGTTGGCGGGGGCAGAATGGGCAATTTCAAGGGCCAACGGCCCCAAAGGGGCCCCAAGGATCCAGAGCATGATGACTCAAATCAGGGGAGTTCTACTTACAGCTGTATCGGCAGAATTATATACTGTATGGGGCCACCGTGGAGCATTATATACCATGTGGGGCCACTGTGGGGGCTCATGGGAGCATTTTATTCTGTGGACAGCATTGTGGAGCATTATATACCATGTGGAGCATTATACTGTGGAAGGGGGGCTCATAATTCCTGCTGGTAGCCTTGTGTGCTATGCCTGATTCACAGCTTCCTCACTATAATATTGCACATGCATGTAGAGCTCCATTACCATGCCATTCCCCATACAGTACTGTGCATGAACCAGCCCTGGAGCAATTGGGCCTTGCACAGTACTATAGGGGATGACCATACTGGGAAAATATTCAGTAATGCCATATAGTCAGCGCATATGCAAGATGTAATGTAGACTAATAGCATAAAGCTGTTAGGTGGGAACCCATAAAAATTTCCTCTGGTGAGCCCTAAGCACTTCAGTCCGACACTGTATAAGGGGACTATTATAAAGTAAAATTATATATATGGGGGGCTATTATTAGGGTGAACTATTATTTATAATGAAAGAACTATTTATAAGAAGCCTATAAAAAGGGGGAAACTATTATATATAAGGCAGCTAGTATAATGGGGTGCTATTATTGAAAAAAAGGGGAACTACTTATAGGGGGGATATAATTGTTAAGTGGGCTATTATTTATAAAAGGGGTGCTAAAGCACCAGTACAATGGAAACCCCCCAAAAGTGACCCCATTTTGGAAACTACACCCCACACAGAACATATCAAGTGGTATAGTGAGCATTTTGACCCGACAGCTGTTTCACAGATTTAATTAATATTGGGACATGAAAATGGAAAATTACTTTTTTTTTCCAATAAACTGTCAATTTAACCCCAAATTTTTCATTTTCACAAAAGGATAAAAGAGAAAAAGCTCCCCAAAGTTTGTTTCACAATTTCTCTTGAAAACAAGAATACCTCATATTTGGTTGTAAACTGATGTATGGGTACATGGTGGGGCTCAGAATGGAAAGAGCGCTATTTGGCTTTCGGAGGGCAGATTTTGCTGCACTAGTTTTCAGGTGCCATGTCGCATTTGCAGAGCCTCTAAAGTACCAATACAATGGAAACCCCCAAAAAGTGACCCCATTTTGGAAACTACACCCCTCAAGGAATTTATCAAGGGGTATAGTGAGCATTTTGACCTCACAGCCGTTTCACAGATGTAGCATTGGGACGTAAAAATGAATATTACTTTTTTTTTCCAATAAACCACCCATTTAGCCCTAAATTTTTCATTTTTACAAGCGCTTAAAGAATAAAAAACACACCACAGTTTGTTATACAATTTCTCATGAACATGGCAATACCCCATATGTAGTCATAAACTGCTGTATGGGCACATGGTGGGGCTCAGGATGGAAAGAGAACTATTTGGCTTTCAGAGGGCAGATTTTGCTGGAATAGTTGTCAGGTGCCATATCGCATTTGCAGAGTCGTTAAAGTACCAATACAATAGAAACCCCCAAAAGTGACTTGATTTTGGAAACTACACTCCTCAAGGCATTTTTCAAGGGGTAATATCATGTTGAGCCCAAGAGTGCTTTCCAAAAATTAATGTACAAAGTGAAAATTGAAATTTTTAAAGAAATATATCATTTCAGTGCCCAACATGTTGTGCCCACTTGGTGTCATCAGAGACAAGCACTACTAAAACTATTAAGTGGGCTATCCCGGGTACAAAAAAGTTGTATATTTTAGCGTAAACTGCTGCTTGGGCATACAGCAGGGCTCAGAAGGGAAGGAGCCATGTTGTGTTTGCAGAGCCCTGGAGGTGCCAATAAATTGGAATTCCCCAAGAAGCAACCCCATTTTTAGGGGCAATTTTAGGGTCTCTGCAAATGAGACATGCCGTCCAAAAACCAAGAATCTAAATCTATGCTCCAAAAGCACATAGCGTTCCTTCACATATGCGCCCTGCTGTGTGCCCAAACTGCAGTTTATGCCCACATGAATGACACTATTGTACTCAGAATAACGTACTTAATAATGCCATATGTGGGTATAAACTGCTGTTTGGGCACAGCTGGGCACATGGGCACATGGAAGGAGCGCTATTTTGTTTTTTGGAGCACAGTTTGGTTTTAGGACGTCATGCTACTTTTGCAGAGCCACTGAATTGAAGTTGCCATATTCTGACAACCGTAACTTTTTTATACTTCCGTGTACTGGGATGCATAGGGCGTCTTTTTTTTTGTGGGACCAGGTATACTTTTTAGTTATACCATTTTGGGGAATTGCTATTGCTTTGATCTCTTTTTATTCAAATTTTTATCAGAGGCAAAACAGGGAAAAAAACAGCGGTTTGGGACTTGTGATTTTTTTTTTTCCCACTACGACGTTACCGTACGGGAAAGATATTTTTAGAGATTTGTAGACTGGGTGTTTTCAGACACAGGGATACCTAATGTGTATGTGTTTCACAGTATTTAAGTACTTTTATATGTGTTTTAGGTAAAGGGGGGTGATTTGAACTTTTAATATTTTTTTATTTCTTATATATTTTTTTTTTTTAACTTTTTTTAAATTTTTTTTTGCATTTATTAGACCCCCTAGGGGTCTTGAACCCCAGGGGGTCTGATCACTAATGCAATGCATTACAATGCTAATGCATTACAATGCATTGTAAAAAAACGGCATTTCTATTGCAGGCTACATAGAGTAGCCTGCAATAGAAACTAATGAAAGACAGGCCTGGGAGCCTTCAGAAGGCTGTCATAGCTTGCTCCGGGTGCCGGCGATCCCCTGCACCGCCGGTATAATGGCACCTCGGTCAGCTTTGACCGAGGCACCAGAGGGGTTAATGCCCGCAATCAATGCAGGCACCGATTGAGGGCATTAGCGCCAGGTCTCTGCTGTATAAAACAGCAGAGACCCGGCGGCTATGGCGGCCACATGACTCCCAAGCAGCCGCTATCTTTAAACACCCGACATCCGCCGTACTATTACGGCGGAGGTTGGGAAAGGGTTAAAAAAAACCCACTTATACTCACCTTACCTTACCTTTGTATCCTTACCCCTCTTCCGTCTTCCGACTAAGGTCCTGCGCCCCAGATGTTACTGCTGGGGCCTGAGATTGGGCCTCAGCTGTCATGTGGGGCGCAATGACGTCATTACGCCGGCATGCCCCAATGTGACCGCTGGGGCCAATCACTGACGCCAACAGTGATGTCTGGAGCACAGGAAAACCTCAGAAACCATCCAGAAGAGCCCCGGACAGGTGAGTATAAATAATTTTTTTTATTTTTAGTCACCTACCCTGGGGCCCCTTTCCATTAACATGTATAGCGGTCAGGGAAAGCCTGGTTCCCACGACCACTATCATGATGGTCCGGGGCCCGGCTATTTCCAGCATCCCCTGCGACCATGATCGTTATGCCACTGCCCAAATAGCAGTTTATACCCACATATGACATTAAGTACGTTATCCTGGGTACACCAGTGTCATACATGTGGGCATAAACAGCAGGGCACAGATGTGAAGGAGCACTATGTGGCTTTTGGAGTGCAGATTTAGATGTTTGGTATCTGGACACCATGTCATGTTTGCAGAGTCTCTAACGTACCAGTAAAGTGGAATTCCCTAAAGAGTGACCCCATTTTGAAAACTGCACCCCTCAAAGAATTTATCAAGGGGTGTAGTGAGTATTAGTTTCCCAGATGTGAATGCACAGCGGATAGTGAAAAGTGAATATGTAAGCTGTGTGGAGTGCATTGGGAACACCTATTATTTTCCCAGTAGCTCCTATGATTGGGGGGGATCACTCTGGAGGTAAATTTTGGTGTCTTTTCCCTCATAACCTCTAAATTTGATATACACTCAAAAAGCTTATACATTCCCTTCCTGCCGCAGCCATTTTGTTCTAATGATTTGGCGATTTTGGGGGTTTTTGTCTTCACATTGTGCAAACTATATATTTTTTATTTTTCTGGAGATGTAGCCATATGAGAGCTTGTTTTTTGCGGTATGAGATGTATTTTGTAATGACACAATCTTTGGGTGCCTATTGCTTATTACTATAATTTATTAACCCTTTCTTGGTGGATTAAAAAAAAAAAAAAATCTTCATTACTTTTTACCTTTTACATGTTTTTCCATGCGGCGTATAGCATAAGTAACATGTTACCTTTATTCTGCGGGTCAGTACGATTACAGCGATACCTCATTTATATTGTTTTTTATGCATTACTAATTTTGCAGAACAAAAACCCATTTAGGGACATAAATCAATTATTTTTTCATCTCCATCTTCTGAGATGTGACATTTTTATTTTTTTGCTGACAGAGTTGGATGATGGCTTATTTTTTTGCAGGATGCTCTGTCCTTTTTAGTGGTACTGTTTTGGGGTACATATGAGTTTATCACTTTTTATAGTATTTTTTATAGGGCGAAATGGTGAAAAATCATTATTTCCAGCTTTTTTTTTCGTATATTTTTTTTCCGATGTTCACCATGCAGATTAAATGTTTCATTTCTATTGTATGGGTTATTACGGACCTGGCGATACCAGATATGTATTGTTTTTTTTATTAATGTTTAGGTTCTTTTTTTTATGTATAATTAATTTTATATAGGAAAGAGGCATTTTTTTTTTTATGTTTTTTAATGTCCCGCTAGGGGACCAGAACCAGCGATGGTGTGATCGCAAGTTCAGTTCTATACACTGCAATACATGCAGTGTATAGAGGAAGTCAGCCTATGCAGATGGATAGGCTGACTTCCTCAATTCGGCGGCAGGATCAACCAGGTATGTGGGCTCCTGGCAGAAAATACATATCGGCACCCCCCATCTCACTGCGGGGGTGGGGGGAGGATTGATGGGGGGTCATTAGTATGGTGGAACCCCTTGGATACCACGGTCACGTTTGACCACGGCATCCAAGGGGTTAAAACCCCCCATCAGAGCTGAACTCTGACTGGGGGTAATGGAGCAGGGTTTTTGCTGTCAGTTACAGCTAACACCTGCTGCCGATGTCGCCCCCTCAAACGCTGAGCAGGTGGGAGGCTGCCGCTGTAATAGTACAGCGGTTTGCCTTAAGACCCAGGCAGCACTGTTATAGTACGGTGGTCGTTCCATTGGTGTTGAAGGGGGGATTATTACTGATACAGGGCAATATTTATAAGCAGGGACTATTATTTATAAGGGAGCTATTACTGATAAGGGTGCAATATTATTTATAAGCAGGGACTATTATTTTAAAGGAGGCACAATAATAACTGATGAGCGGGTGCAAAAAATCTATCAGGCGGTACAAAGGTGTTCATTTGAATTGTGTGTAGGAAAATGGGGGTTGTTATTACTGTTTTGGGAGCAGAAAGAAGGCATTATTAAAGAGATTGCTACTGAAAGTGCAGCACAGACTTCTTAATTCACTGAATACAATGGTCTATTACACCACTAATAACAGAGGACCCAGCACTGAACCCTGGGGAACACCATTTATAATAGAGGACCCAGCACTGAACTCTGGGGTACCCCGCTTATAACAGAGGACCCAGCACTGAACCCTGGGATACACCACTTATAACAGAGGATCAGTCTGAGCTGTAGTCATTGACCACAATTCTCTGGATATGATCATTTAATAAGTTTTCAATTCAATTACAAACTCTGTACGATGTACTGTAACACAAAAGTATTACAGTATACGGTACCGGGTATCACACATTTCCAGTTTTAATTCACTTTGTAAGACAGTAAAGAAAGAAAAAGAAATGTGTGAAAAGTTTGAGAATATGTATAAAAAATGTTAAATAGTTAAAAAAAATTGTTAGAATATAAAAAATAAATGTAAACAATAATAAATAAACAAACATATCAGATATTGCTATGTCCATATAAAATGGAACTATCCAAAAATAATGTTATTTATCCCCTATGCTGAACATTGTAAAAAAAAAACACTACAATGAAAAATTTGTTTTGGCCACCTCACCTAAAAAAGCACTATAAAGTGATAAATAAAAATTATACATACCAGAAAGCAGTACCAATAAAAAGTACAATGTGCCCTGCTGCAAAAAAGAGACACATAGCTCTGTCATCCAAAAAGTTAAAAAGTTGTCAGAATATGGTGACCCCTATCATTTTTGTTCAACATGGCATTTATTTAACCATATAAATATGGTATTGAATGACAAAATTGTCTGTTTTTGTTACACTAAACACCCAAAGCATCTCAATGGAAAAATAAAAAAGTTAAGTTTATAGACACCACAGTCCTGTTTTTTGACAGGTCTAACTAGGGCCACTTTAACTATAGGGCCAACTATGGCCCTGGATCTAACGTGAATGTCCATATTGACAGCCGTTTTGCATTCATATTGTATCTATTCCATTTTTTCATTTTTGATGGCCAAGTGACATACATTTTGCTTCCATTTTTAATGGGCTGTAAAAAAAAGAATGAATTTCATTGGGCTTTTTTTTGATCCAACCCACTGATCCATTTTTAATAGATGTAATTTGGATGTCAATAACGTTAAAAACTCCATCGTTTTCTATTGGGTCCATGTGTTCATGAAAAATGGACAAAGATAGAGCATCTCAGTTCTTTTGACAACCATGAAAAAGGGTCAGTCAAAAAAAAACGTACATGTGAATAGACACATTGAAATCTCAAACTGGTGCCTGATGTCTTTTATAAAAATGTGAGTTGCACGGCCATGTGAATAAGGCCTTACTCTCATTGTTTTAAAATCGGCCATGTGAGGATCATTCAAAAAAACTGCTGTCACATTGTAAGTATGTGAGCCAGAGCGCGCTGTTGAGCGACCCAGGCCAGGCCAGAAAAAGCTCTCAGCCACGCCTTTGGGTGGTGGCACGCAACTCCAGAGGGGCTGGAGCATCCTGCAGGAAGTAGTGGACCAGCGAGGACGGAGAGAGAGGCTCTGTCCCAGAGGGCTGGTATCCACAGGAGTGGACCAGTGAGGACGGAGAGATAGGCTCTGTCCCACAGGGCTGGTGTCCACAGAGGACTGTTGCTAGAGTTGAGTAACAGTCAGGACAGTTAGGGGCTCAAGGAGTGAGTTAGGCCCTAACTGTGGCATAGGTTTGTTTGTTGTTTTGCTGTGTTGCAGTTAAGCTGAATAAAGCCACTTTTATTTACACTTGGACCGTCTGAAAGCTATCTTTCCGGCGCCCAGTACCACGAACCACCGCGGTCCGGACCAGGAGTCAGCCGCCATTTTGAGTTTAATTCCCCAAATTATCACATATGGTGGAGAATGCGGGCATAAAGAGATCCACGCAAGTCCTGGAAGACAAGTGATTGGTGACTGCAGTACTGCTAAGTGTGCATTTTGGCCTACAGCTGGAAGAAATCGGTGATTTCAACTGAGAAGCCCAGAATGGGGTGAGTGAATTGCAACATAGAAAAAGTGTGTGCAAAAAAACTGGTGAAAGTAAAACTCTGGATGAGGAATCCAGGGAATGGACTTTGTGTATACTGTGGCACAGAAGTCTGTGAAGTGTTTGCTGATGGCAAGAAAGTATGCAATGTGTATAGAAGATGGATATTGCAAACAGTCTATGTGAAAGGCTATGGTTCCATGTTGATGTTTTCTGTGGAAGACAGAAGAAAATGCTGGTGGTTGTAGTGCCACATAAGTTAACTGTTTGAATACAGGTGACTGCAGAAGATAGTAAAAAGTTGCTGCCGGTTGAACCCAAGATTGTTGTGGAATATTGTGTAATCTTGTTAGTTAACCATGGGCAAGAAAAAGAGAATTTCAGCTTGTAAAAAAGCAGAGAAGTTATGCACAGGTTTATTAGTGCAGGAGTCTGAATGCAGAGAGATACAAAACCCGGAACAGATCATGTGGAATGCAAGTAAAGATAAAGGGTTGCATGATGGTGACTCAATTTTTCTAAAGCACCTCTGTTCTATGATGGAATATGTCCCTGCTGAGTGTGTCTCTCATAATGGAGTGCAAAGCGCCAAAGATGAAAATGTTAGGGTGCAGCAGCTTCAAGATGAGAATAAAACCATCAGGTTCATGTATGAGAATGAAATATCTGATTGGAAATGGCAACTTTTGGTATCAGAAAGAGAGAACCTTAAGTTGAAGGCAGAGCTTGACTCTATGAAGAGGTTATATCCTAGTCATTGTGAAAATGTGGTACTGGGTTTGCCTGGAATGGACTGTGTCACTAAGAAGGAGTTTGCAGAAATGAAATGTGCTCTGTCTAAGGAAGTTATACAGAGTGTAGAGCAAAAGCAAGTGCTTGAGAAGCAATTGCAGGATTTAAAGGAGCAGCATGTTAAAGACTCCATTGCCAAAGAGTGTCATTGAAAAGTTAAGAGATGACCTTGAAACTGCTAAACGTGAGAGAAGTGAATTTTTGCAGAGTCAATCAGAATGTCTGGATGACAAAGTCAGGATGTGTGAAAGACTTTCGGTTGCCTTGACTGACAAAGAAAATGAAATTGCAGAGCTGAGGAAGCATGTGTCTGACCGAGAGTGATTTAGAATCTGTGGTGCAGACATTGCAGTCAGAGCAAAACTTGTATCAGGTTCGCATAAGTGGTGAAATCCACGAATGGCGAAGGACAGCTGGAGTTCTGGAAAAAAAAGAAAGGGAACTCAAAGCTAGAATATGTAGCCTGGAGAGGGCGCTGTCAGGATCTTGTGAAGATAATGAGAAGTCTGTTTTGGTGCAAAATAAAGACAAAGAGTTGATGGAGATGTCGTCTGTCCATGCTCAGAAAGTGCAAGCCTTACAGGAGAGTCATAAAAAAGTAGAGAATCAACTTCAAGTGATGCAACTAAAAGTCACAGAAGGGGACAGGTTTCAAGCAGAACTGCTAGGCAAGGCAAACAAACTACAGGTGGAATTGGATAATGTCACAAGGCTTCTTTCTCAAGCAGACAGCAAGTTTATCAAACTTTCCAAAGATTTTTCTACACTAGAATTTCAGCTTCAGGATACTCAGGAACTTTTGCAAGAAGAAACTTGTCAGAAGCTTGACCTTAGTACAAAACTAAAACAAATGGAAGATGAGAAAAATGGTTTCCTTGAGCAACTAGAGGAAGAGGAGATAGCAAAAAGAGATTTGACAAAGCAGATTTCAACACTACAGGCTCAGGCGACTGATATGAAGAAAAAAATGGAGGATAGTATTGGGTCCTTGGACTCTGTTGAAGAACTAAAGGAAAGGTTGCAAAAGGAGCTAGAAGCTACAAATCAACGGTTTGAGGAGAAGGTTGCTGCTTATGACAAACTTGAGAAGACAAAAATTAGACTGCAGCAGGAACTAGAAGATGTAGCTGTAGACCTTGATCCTCAACATCGGATGGTGTCAAATTTGGAAAGGGAGCAGAAAAAGTTTGATCAGCTGCTTGGTGAAGAGAAGACTCTTTCTGCTAGATATGCAGAAGAACGTGACCGTGCTGAAGCAGAGGCCCTTGAATTGAAGGCCGAGCTAGAGAGGCTCAACAAGCAACTGTGCACTGAAATGGAGAATTTGGTTAGCTCCAAGGATGAAGTTGAGAAAAACCTGGAATCTGTGCAGATATTGTATGAGAACAAAGCTAATGCTTATGACAAGCTGGAAAAGGCCAAGAGAGAATTGGACCTCCAGATAGAAGACATGAAGATTCAGTTTGAGGGAAACCTGTCTAATTTGTATGCTGAGATTGTAGATCTAAAAATGCTTGTTGCTAAACTAAAGGTGCAAGTGAACCATCAGGAGGAAATTGCACGCATCAAGGAACAGCTGGAGTTGCAGATGGATCAAGTGAAGCGCGAGTCATAAATAAAGCTGAAAGGTGCACTAGTAAAGACTGAGATGGAAGCGGCACAGAAAAATGTCGCAGTGAAGAAAGTTTTGGAGCTGGAATCAGAGATTTGTGCGCTACAGAAGGCGTTAGAATTGGAAAAAGCTGCCAGCATAGAGGCAGAGAAAGGAGAATCATTAAGTCAGACAGACATGAGTGATCCTGCAAAATGTGAGGAGGCCAAAGAAGGTCCAACAGAAGAAGAAACCGTGATTGGTCACACACTGCCTGTGACAGAGTGGGTCCAGCCTCAAACCAATGAGGTCCAAAGCCTAGAGGGCTGTGAGATAAATAAGGTGAAGGGTCACCAACAGTGTGGAACAAGAGTCCATAAGAAGACTGACCACGCATATGTTGTCCCAACAGCTAAAGTGTCTGAAGCCATTGTGGATAAAGGTGTTGCTGTGCCTGTCTCTAGCCAAATGTCTAGTGGACAAACGGTGAATAATGACTCCATGTTGTCTGTGAAGGGGGAGTCAAGAAGTAAGAGATGGTTACATGTCACCAATGATGTGACAGTTGTTAAAGACATGCCAGAAAATGTAGTTCAGCATGATCTATTATGTGAGCGTGTACGGTGTGGCCCTCGTGCAGAAGGAGAAGATATTGCAGTACAGAGATTGTGTATCTCAAACAAAGAGGAGAGCAAGCAGCCTATGTCTCCTAAACTTCTAAGCCTTGATGGTGATGGCAAAGTTTGCTTTGAGATGAAGGTTACGGAAAAAGTTCCCGTGATACAGTTATACTCTAAAGACATTGATGTGCATGAAGTACGTGTTAGTTGGTCTATGAGCTCTTGTGGATTCAGGATAGGAGAAGATGAAGATTCTTACGGCTATTCACTAAATGAATTAAAGTCCTGCAATGGGATAGCCGAAGACTATGGCGAGAAATGTGATGAAAATGATGTGATCCCCTGTATGGCGAATTGTGAAGGTGATGAAGTAAAACTTGCCTTTGCACAGAAGGGCCAGGATCTTGACGTAGCAGTTAAAGTGATGAGAAACCGGAAGTGTCGAGTAACCGGAATCTGGAAGAAGAGACCCCCAGATTGGGAATTCTGGAGAGACACTGGACAGGCCTACTTGGTTGAAGAAGGACTTCATCATAGGATGTCTCGTCCCATTGTAGCTCACCCCATGGGTAGTGAGCTGAGGGGGAGGGTATGTAAGTATGTGAGCCAGAGGGCGCTGTTGAGCGACCCAGGCCAGACCAGAAAAGGCTCTCAGCCACGCCTTTGGGTGGTGGCACGCAACTCCAGAGGGGCTGGAGCATCCTGCAGGAAGCAGGAAGTAGTGGACCAGCGAGGACGGAGAGAGAGGCTCTGTCCCAGAGGGCTGGTATCCACAGGAGTGGACCAGCGAGGACGGAGAGACAGGCTCTGTCCCACAGGGCTGGTGTCCACAGAGGACTGTTGCTAGAGTTGAGTAACAGTCAGGACAGTTAGGGGCTCAAGGAGTGAGTTAGGCCCTAACTGTGGCATAGGTTTGTTTGTTGTTTTGCTGTGTTGCAGTTAAGCTGAATAAAGCCACTTTTATTTACACTTGGACCGTCTGAAAGCTATCTTTCCGGCGCCCAGTACCACGAACCACCGCGGTCCGGACCAGGAGTCAGCCGCCATTTTGAGTTTAATTCCCCAAATTATCACACATAGTATAGATATGCAATACCAATGTATTTTATAACTGTTTTATAATAAAATCTGCTGTGTGTTGTGTATTTCATCACGCACATAACTATGGGGACGTGGAGGGAGGTTTATTTGTATTGAGGCTAAATCTGTGATTTTATCGAATGACAAAAATGACATATATATAATCAAATTTCTCAATATCTAATCCATTTTTTTAGTGTAATTTGTTACAGAATTCTGGCACATTTTGCATAGTTAATCCCCCTATTGAGTGTATCCCAATAACCATCCACATCAATGTCCACATCCTAAATGACTTGAATAGAGGCAGTGAGGAAATGTGACATGGATTTAGAAGAATATTCAGATGCACACAGAGGGTTGCAGACAGGTGCAGTTTCCCATAGCAGCTAGTCAGATTCTTTCATGTGGTTGCTATGGACAACTGCTATATTTTGGTTAATAGTTTTACAAGTGAGAACATTGTCCCTATGACAACGGTGACATCATCAGACACAGCAGTCAATTGTTTCCTCACTGCATGATGTCACAATGACTGTGGTTCTATGTGAACTGGTGTTCAAAGGCAAATGCTCATTTCAAGAGATGAAGACAAGGAGCGTGGAGGATCCAGGACCAAGGATACAGGTAAATAAGAACTTTTTGGCTTTATGCTAGGGCCTCATGAAGAATTAGTTGCGATGTTGCAGGGCGACAATTGATGTCCCGAGGGTTGAGTAAACTGGTTTGTAACAAAACGGATTTGTTACAGAGTTTCCAAAAATTTGGGGTCTGTTGAACTGGAATATTTGGGGGTTCATCACCCACATATCATTATTAAAATCTGAAGGTCTCTTTAACCCTAGAGTATAATAATGAGAGGCCCAGGGAAGGTGTGGGAAAATAAACTGTTTTGCTCACCTTCCCTCACATCACCTGGGCATCCTTGTGGCGTCTAGTATATGTTCTTCACAATCTTCAGTCCTTCTCCGTGACATAACGGGCCCTGGCGTCACCACTTAGGCCAGTGATTGGGCTTCAGCAGTCACATGGGGTGCTCCAATATCATCATGCTTGTGCGCGTAGTCCATTATATCACAAAAGAGGTTGGAAAGGGCCTAAAGAAGACTGAAGTTGGTGAAGAACGCACACTACATGATGCATGTTTATTACCATCCTTGTGCCTCCACTTATTATACTGTGTAGCATAGATATGTACAAACACAAAGGACTACCCACCAAGTCTGTAGATTTGGATGATGAAAGCTGGATGTGAGGTTACAGTATGGAATGTTGGATACAGAGAGAACTTCATGTACCAACATGGGAACATCCCAAAACCTAATGTGAACACTTGCTGGGGCTATTAAGGAGGCAGCACAAATGGGGGCTACTATACATTATGGGGAGATTCATGAAAACTGTCCTTTTCTGATTGCTTTCATTTATTTATTGCAGGGAGGACATCTGGACCGTGGAGGGATGCGAGGGCTGAACAATCTCACAAGGGCCGTGTGAGTCTTTAATCTATTTAACACACACACATATATATATATATATATATATATATATATATATATATATATATATAAAATGCCTTCTGATATCATTAGTCACTGATTCAGGACAAGTTCTAGAATCAGTGCATTATGACATCAGATTGTACAGGTATCTATGTCTGACCTTACTGTAGAGTGGATTACTCTTCTCCGTCACTACCACTTTGACCCATGATACTTCTTACTTTCTTGCAAAAATAAGGATATACCATGGCAAACACTTTTCTGGTATTACACATGCAATGAAAAGCAGATACATCTCTCAAATGGATCCATTTTGAATGGATCAGTCAAAATCGGAAAAGTTGCCAGAAATGTGAACAGAGCCTTACTTAGGCAAAAAATTAGTGGCCTAAAAATTATTTACAAAATTCAATGAATCTCTGCTAAAAATATATATCTCCTTGTATGGGATATTTCGTCTCCAGTTTAACTCCTAAGAATGCTGAGAGTTTAATCTGCATGTTATCCCATGGCTCATTGCTTATGTTTGTGAAGACCCTGGGCCTTGTTTAGTCTGCATAGAGGCCGAACAGGCTGTAGTGGTCTGTACAGGTGGTGGCCTAATGTGGGGTAACAGGGAAAGATGGATTCCTTGACATCTATGCTGCAAACTCCAGTGAGAAGAGCCCTAAGTGCGAAGGAATTAAATGCATGTTACATGTGGCCTAGAGGGTGGAGAGATAAACTAAGAAGGAAGATAAATGAGAGTCATTGAATTTTATTGACTGTAAAATAACATCGCACATTCAGGATGTCTATTTCAAGTCCCTGGGCCTTGCTGGGTCTACAGAGTGGCCGACATGTTATTAGTGGCTCCTAAACTGGGTAATAGGTTGAAGGGAAGTGAGGAGAGGGGCAATCCTAGAATAAAAGGTCAATGGTTTATTTTCAATGTGCAATATAAAATACCATTATATTGTACTACATTGTGACTATACAGTGTAGCAATAGTAGAATTTTCTATTTTGTCAAAATGAAACTCCATATTTGCTGAGCAAAAACTATTGGCCTATTAATAACTTCCAGAGCCTATTTAAAAGCCAAAAGTTTTATAAATGTCTACAGAGAACTGATGGCCATTTCTTGGTGTCTCTTTACATAAGGTTGAGGTGCATGGACTTATATCCTCAGTTCATGTCTCCTGGCTCCAAGGTCTGCAGAGCTATAGGCCTCAGGCCTATTCGTTGTTCTTTATTGGCCAGTTGTTCTATGCCATATAAGGGACCTGGCATAATACAACTGGCCCTTGCTGGTGCCTTAGGGGGTAGTGTTTGCTTTCTATTTCAGCAGTGTAGATGTATGTGGCCAACAGTGTAAATGAACACAGAAAACGGTGGAGAGGAATGAGTCAATAATGGAGGAGAACACAGAATCCAGTCTGTGAAGAAGAGGCATTGCTTCAAGGACAGAGTGAAGACAAGAAAACAACTGGCCTATAATAAAACAACTGGCCAGTGCCTGTGCCATAGGGGGTAGTATTTGTTTTCTCTTTCAACAGTTGACATGAACGATGGAGATGAACACAGTCAACATTGAAGATGAATGCAGTCAATGTTGGAGATGAACGTAATCAACAGTGGAGTAGAAAAATGCAGTCAATGGCGGAGATGAATACAATTGTGAAGCAGGCTCCAGAATCCAGTCTATGAAGGGGAGGCGCTGCATGCTACCAGTATAAAGTGAAGAAGTGAAAATGACTGTCCTTCATATACACATTAGTTAGTTATAGCTCCAATAGCTTTGGTCCAGGGTTCTCAAACTGATCGCCATTTCTTGGGGTCAAGAAGGAATTTTTTCCTTTTTGACACAAAATTGGTCCAAAGTGTCCAGGTTTTTTGCCTTCTTCTGGACCAACAGCTTAGGTTTAGGAATAAATATTTTTTAATAAATCATATTTATAGATTATTGATCTGTCTCCTCTATTTCTCAATATTATATAGCACTTATTGCATATATTAGTTGTCACCAGTGTCTGACTGGGATGTATATGGCACACCAGTGGAATTGTTTCTAGGGCCCCCCGCCAGTACCCCTGCAAGTCAGCTATACAGAGACAGGTCCTCTTTAAAGTTTCTATGGTCTATCCTCAGGACAGAAATACTTGATCGGTAGAGGCTGACACCCGGCCCCATCAACTGTAAAGTACCAGCGCCTATCCTGTGCACAATAAGGACCTGAAAGCAGAAAGCTCCATCCACTGTATAGTGACCTGGCGCCTTCACTGCATTTCAACTCCAACTGAGTTCAATAAGTGCTGAGCCACAGTGACAGCGCCCAGCCCCTATACACTGCTTATTGCTTCCATCATCATATCGTGTAAAGAACAAGTGCTGGAAGCAGCACCATACAGGTGATCTGTCCAGGGACCAGCCCCCTACCGAACAAGTATTTATGGCCTATCCTGAGGATAGGATAGACCATAAAACAATTTAAGCCCAGGCAACCCCTTTAAAATTCACCCCTAATGCTGAATACACTTTAATGTCTCCCCAACAGGATATAGAAGTATTAACTATTAATTACTTATCTGTCTGCTTACTGGTCCCGCTCCTTCTTGTTCTGGGCGCCTGGAGCAGGAGGGGCCAGATAAAAGACAGGTAAGTATTGGCACTCAGCTTGTAGGCCACAGGTGGTACAGTGTACCCACCCCTGCGCGGCAGCGCCAGCAATGAGAGGGAATGCTAGGATTGAGAGAGTGAAGCAAGGTGTGGTACCAGTGCATGAGTAACTTATACTGACTCTCCCGGAAAGTCACATATGTCGAAGACTTGGTCGCACGGGACCAAATGATCTGCCATTGTCCGGGCGAGATCTGCCTATCCAGAGCCCCAGACCACTTAACCATATATTTATGGGAGGGGGAAGGCCTCTCCCTCAGGGGAGGACAAGAGCCGGTAAATACCCAATATCAAACCTCTTGTGGAAGTGCTCGACAGACCCTCTCAAAAGCAGTAGGGAGCGAAACCTTCAGGGATCCAACCTGTGAGAATACAAAATGGGCAATCTGCTGGTAGTGAAACCACTCAGAGGCGGGTAAGTGTAGGTCAGAGGTAAAATAAAGCGCAGCGGACCTAATTAGACAATGGAAGTCTCTGGCAAGTCGTAGCTGGGAGGTGCCTGTGGGCCTGCCAGATAAGGACAATTTGTTCATATGTTCAGAGAAGGCCATATTGAAGTCACCACCCAATAGCAGCGCCGAGCCAGAGAAACCCTGTAGTCGTCGCAATACTTTCCTGAGAAAAGGGATTTAGGACGAGTTGGGGGTATACAGGTTACAGAGAATGATAGGCTGGCCGTGAAGAAGCCCCTCTAAAATTATGTATCACCCCTCAGGGTCAAGGTGGGAGGCAGAAATGGAGATAGGGCAGGAACGTGAGAGCAGGATAGCCACTCTCCTCTCCTGCGTGTATTGTAGGCAGAATAGGCAACAGGCAAGTAGTGACGGGCAAAATTGAATGATCCAGTGTGGTCAAAGTGGGTTTCCTGGAGGAAAGCCATGTCCGCCTGGAGGGAATGGAACTCAAGCAGGACCATGCGTCTTTTAGAGTTGGAGCCAAGTCCCTTAACATTCAGAGTAATACACTTAGCCATAAGGAAACAACAAAAGAGGCACTAGCAGATGAATAAGAGAACAGGCACAGGCAGATATCACCCGACCTTGAGGGGGGGAAGACAGCATGGAGGGACTCTGGTGGTCAGTCTCTGGGATGAAGAAACCGTAAACCTAAAGAGAGGGAGGGGCTGGGAAGAGGAGGAGGGAAAAAGAACAAACAAAAAACAAGCAAACAACAGTACAAGAAAAAATTGTATCATGGGCAGGACTAAATCTCCTGACCGGGGGCTAACAGCAAATGACAAGGCAATTACAAGCAAATTAACCAAAAGGGTCCAAAATCAAAACCCCTAACTGGAAACAGCCCCCACAATGGGGAGGTGAGGGTGGCCTATCAGTAGACAGACCAGTTGGGGATAATAAAAGGCACCAACAGGATTTAAAGAGGAAAACTATAAAGGTAGGAGAAAAAATAGTCTCCTACCCTGCCCGGCAAGAAAAACGAGAAACCACTGAAATAAAAGACAAGTTAGAAAGGGACCAGTGAGTGGACAACAGATATAAATAACACATAAGCAGCAAGTATAGATCAGCGACCAGTACAGGGAACAGCAAAGCTCCCCAGCAGCCGCCAGAAGCTGCAGGAGCATGCTCCAATCCAGGACCTAGGGAAAACAAAAGGGGACGGAAAGAGAGTCAATGCAGCCATGGAGGTAGCGGGTCCACCCGCTGTCGCCCGGGGACAAAACCAGGAGAGGGCAGGTGGCGACGTTTCGGCTTCTGTTGAGAGCACAACGGAGGCGGAGACAGAGGGGGAACAACCAGTTCCCAATCAGGCATGTCCAAGGGGAGAGCAATGTCCATAACTGAGCAGAATGATTGCAGGTCTGTGTAGCAGCGTAGGGTAGCTGAACGACCATTGTGCCTGGCGGTCACGGCAAAGGGGAAACCCCACCGAAATGGTATCTGACGTTCCCGTAACAGCTGGAGGAGGGGGCGTAGATGCCTCCATTTCTGCAGAGTAATCCAAGATAGATCTTGATAAAGTTGTATCTTAGCTCCGTCAATATCAATGTCCCAAAGGGTCCTTGCCTTGGACAAGATCGCTTCCTTCAAGGCAAAGTCATGGACACAGCAGATAACGTCCCGCGGATTAGGCCCAGTCCCCTTAGGGCGCAACGCTCTGTGTGCATGGTCCAGCTTTATCTTATGGGTAGGGGGCTCCTGCAGGATGGAATTAAAGATCGCCTCTAGAGTAGCATGTAAGTCCTCCTCATGAGTAGCCTCAGGCAGTCCCTTTACTCTAATATTATTACGCCTGCATCTGTTATCAAAATCCTCAACATGACGCTGCAGGTCATTGGACAGATGACATTGAGACAAAACAGAGTCCTGAAGTTGAGAGATGTAGGCACGTGTCTGATCATGAGCATCCTCCAGGGAGTCAACTTGAGATGCAATATGACGAAGATCTTGCCGCAGTGTAGAAATTTCAGCGTGGATGTCCGTGCGGATTTCCTTCCGACATGCCTCAGTGACTTCAGCAACTAGGGATCGAGTGAGAAACTGGAGCCATTGCGGCGGGAGAGAGGATGGAGGCAGAGCACTCTGTTCAAACTGCTGGAGTTGAGAGGCAGGAGGAGGTGCAGGAGGAGACAGGGCTGCATAGGGAGACATTGAGGGGGTAGCCCCAAGTTCAACTTCAACCCCCAGGAATGTGCTGGAGAAGCATGCCCAGGCAGTACAGGGATCACTGGAGAGGAATGCACTGGGGGGGGGGCACAGTAAGATAGGAGCAGGAAGGAGTGGAGGCAGAGGCTGTGGGACAGCCAGTACAGGGAGCTGGAATCGTAGGACCGAGGAAGCTGTCGGCATAGGGAGAAGCTGGGGGCTAGAGCGCTGGAGTCAGCGCAGGAGCCAAGCTGGGCTTGTGAAGCTGCAGGGGGAAGCGCTGCCGGCCGCGCCATGTTGCTCACGGAGACCAGGACCCCGCTGGCCATATCAGGAGGAGGGAGACACTGGGGACCCACCTGGACAGCCATAGTTGGAGCTGGAAGCAGCGGAGAGGCAGTGGAGCCACTTGGAAGGAATGGAGCGGTCACCAACGGCTCTGGAAGAGGTAGGAGAGAAGCTGGTGCGGCCTGGGAAGATGGCCGCCGCCGCGTGGAGACCCGAGTAGGAGCCGACGATGGAAGCAGGTAGGGGGCTACCCTGGGCTCTCCAGAGCGGTCGGTGGAGGCAGGGGTCCCTATGGTGGAGGTTTTTGCTGTTTTTTTCCCCATGGGGGGGGGAGCAAGAGCTTATTTTGGCCCGCTTTCACGTGGGCAGGGTAGGAGTTGAAGTAAGGTGCGTCCTGCTACATTCAATTGTAGGCCACGCACCCCCAGTTGTATTTTTAATAACCGGATTTGCAGAACCGGGGAGAACTGGCTCCAATCACTTACCAATCCCCGCTCCTGCTTGGGGTCATCTCTTCATCCTTCAATGGGCCCTGTGCACGGGATTCCCCTGGAGGCTGAAGCGGAAGACTGCAGTGAGCAGGAGTGGGTATAGGTAAGTTAATTGGTGCCGTTACCGGAACTCCAATGACTATTAAAAAAAAGCAGTGGGGTCTGGTAGGGCCCCCTAAAGGCACTGGGCCCACCGGGGGCTTCACCGATTCCCCAGTGGGCCAGTCCGAGCCTGGTTCTCACTTTTACAAACAGAAATATATGGGGGGTAATTTATGTTTCTGGTACTTCAATGACTTATAGAAACTCATTTCTACTTAGACCCAAGGTCAAAGTATATATGTCATGGCTTATTCTGGTGCTTGCTATAGTTAGGTGAAGAAAGTACACAGTACTTGGCACAGTAGTGGTTAGCAGCAGTTTCTCAAACACAGCAGGAGTTAATGGGGGATATTTATAAAGAATGGCGTTATTGATGCCAATTGTCATAACCCCATGGCCAGTGGAGAGCACACCTCATTTATAACAAGGCACACTCCTCCTCATAAATGAGGCTCACCCTCCATCGGGCCATGCGTCTGGAGTGAAATCTACACCAGATTAGATTTCCTGCATTATTTACACCATATTTCTGTACCCTTCACAGCCTTTCCCAAGGTGACCTTCTTGTGGTAAAGTGCCGATGGCGGCGCAAAAACAGAAAAGTTGCAAAGTTTTTGCCCAAAAACTCAACTAAAACACACAAAATATACATCTTTATATGCCTTATACACTAGAAAACTGGCATAATTATTTTGCCCCTCCACACAGTTTAATGTCCCATAACAGTCCCTCCACATAGTATAATGTTCCATAGTGGCCCCTCCACGCAGTATAATGTCCCATAGCGGTCCTTCCACACAGTATAATGTCCCATAGTGGCCCCTTCACAAGGTATAATGTCCCATAGTGGACTCTTCAGACATTATATGTCCAATAGTGCCCTCTACACAGTATAATATCCCACAGTGGCCCCTGCGGTATTTGTTGCAAGTATGCCGTTTTTCAACCATACTAACTATGTAACTATGTCACAGACATTACGTGGGTCAGGCCAGCGTTACAACGCATAATGACACTGCTGTAACCAGTGGTGTAAAATAAAGTCTTGTGGGCCCCGGTGTAAACTTTTGTCCGGGGCCCCCTACCCCCTCCCTAGAGCGAATTCTTCATAGTGACGGTTACGGGTGCTGCAGCGATATCTCAGATACTTGAAAGGGATACAGCTGTAGTACCCAAAACTGCAGTTATCAAGAATATGGTTAGTGAGCAATACTGGGACAGTATAATATGCTCCACAGTGGCCCACATACAGTATAATATGCTCCACAGTGGCCTCTACCCAGTATTATATGTTCCACAATGGCCCCACACAGTATTATATGCTCCGCAGTGGCCCCCACACAGTATTATATACTCCATAGACGCCCCCACACAGTATTATATGATCCACAGTGTCCCCACACAGCATTATATGGAGCACAGTGGCCCCCCAGACATTATTATATGCACCACAGTGGCCCAACTGTGGTCCAACTGAGGTCATGTGCCCCAGACGTCACTGCTGGGGCCTGTGATTGGGCCTCAGCAGTCACGTGGGGCGTGATGACGTCATTATGCCAGTGTGTCCAATCACAGGCCCCAGCAGTGACATCAGTGGTGCATGACCTCAGTCACTGGCAGGAAGAGCCCAGGAAAGGATGCTGAGCCCAGGAGAGGTGAATATAAGATTTTTTTTTATTTTTGGTCACCTCCCCTGGGCTGCCATCAATTGGAAAGGGGCCCGGCGATAGTCAGACGCCTTTCTATTAACAATATGTATAGCAGTCGAGGAACCAGGGAAAGTGGCCACGGGCCACCCCCTGCAACCACGATTGTTACGCCACTGGCTATAACCCACGTTTGTGACATTATTGAAGAAATTCAAAGACCGTCGCCCAGGAGAGGCATGTAACACTTTTTTTTAATGTTTGATCACCTCCCCTGGGCCTTCGCTCATAATACTCTGGGGTTTGTAGAGACCTCAGAGTATAATATTAGCAGTTCCATTTCAGACATGTTTGGTCTGAACGAAACCGCTGGGCAAACCTCCGAGCCAAATCTTGCGAGATTCTCCCAACAAATACTCTGAGTATCGCCCTCTCAGGGACTCAATCTAACCTCATCGCAGATGCAATCCTGGGACTGTCTCACTGCCCCTCCTACCATAGGGTTCGGTGCAAGTGCACCATTTGCCCTATGCTTAAAGGAGCTCTAACCTAATGCCGGGAGAGGGACTCCTAGCAGTATAGTTATCTGTGATGCTAGGAGTCCCTGTCTCCCAGTGACATACTGTACTGTAATCTGTACGGGATAGTGTGTTGCTGGAAGGCATGGACTACTAGCATCATAGATAACTATACTTCTAGGAGTTATCCTATCCTATCCTTCTGCTCCAGGTATGAAGTTCAGGCTGGTGAACATGGCAAACACATGGATCCATGTAGTGGATTGCAGCAAAATCTGCAATAAATCTATGATAAAAGCCACATTTGTGTTACATTAAGTTTGTACTGGACCATTCTGTGGATTTGCCATGGAATTCAACTTATATATTAAAAAGTGGGTGAAATCTGTGGTGAAAATCCATGACATAAATTGACACGGTGAAGATTTAAAATCTACACCCCAGGTAAATTTCTGCTGCAGATTTTCTTCTTCAGAATAATATAGTAACTGTCCCAGATTTAGTAATAGTTCGACAAGCAGTCTGAAATACACCAGATTTATCATAGTGGCTGATGCTGGATGATAAATCTGACATATCTTTAGACTGTCTAACCTTTGTTTATAACACTTTTTTTTATATTTTTACCTTGACTTTTACTTTGAGCCCTGATTTTAAGACACAATTTTAGCCCCTTTAGTCCTTTTTTCATGAGAAATTAATACCTACATGTGTGTCAAGTTGAAAATTTTATCCTAAACTAGATGTGCCAAGATTTTCCCATTGCACCAAAGATGCACCACGTTTACACCAGTGTCTAGTAACCAGAATAGTAAAATGGTGATTTAGAGAAAGGCAAAAACCTCATGAGGTAGAAGTCAATTTTACTCATCTTAGAGGAACAATTCCTCCCCAACTACAAACTAGCATTCAGAACAAATCCCTAAATAATATCAGTTGACCCTATATAGTGCAGGCTTCATGAACTAAAATCCATCAAATTGGTAAAGGATAGACATATATTAAATTGTCCTGATATAAAATGTAACTTTTACTATTACACCACTAAATGAATATTTTGTTAAAACCTACAGCAGTCTAATACTGTCGACTGTTACTGACCCCTTGGCTAGCTGACCTCCCTTTTGTTGTTGTTTGTCTCGTCTGCGTTCTGTGTTATCACTTATATCAGGAAGGGATCGCCGCCCTGTTGCTGGCTGTCGCCTAGGACAGTTCGGGCAAGTAGGCAGGGATGGGGGGCGGGGTTCAGCTTAGGGCTCATTGTCTTGTTGTGCCCCGCCCCCCTGGGTTCACCAGCAGCTACTGGGGAATCGCACCTCTAGCAATTCCCTTACAGTGAATTCATAATATGTGAATACATATATTATACATGTAGTGGGGAAAAAAAGTATTTAGTCAGCCACCAATTGTGTAAGTTCTCCCACTTAAAAAGATGAGCGAGGCCTGTAATTGACATCATAGGTAGACCTCAACTATGAGAGACAAAATGTGAAAACAAATCCAGAAAATCACATTGTCTGATTTTTTAAGAATTTATTTGCAAATTATGGTGGAAAATAAGTATTTGGTCACCTGCAAACAAGCAACATTTCTGGCTCTCACAGACCTGTAACTTCTTCTTTAAGAGGCTCCTCTGTCCTCCACTCATTACCTGTAGTAATGGCACCTGTTTGACATTGTTATCAGTATAAAAGACACCTGTCCACAACCTCAAACAGTCACACTCCAAACTCCACTATGGTGAAGACCAAAGAGCTGTGGAAGGACACCAGAAACAAAATTGTATACCTGCACCAGGCTGCGAAGACTGAATCTGCAATAGGCAAGCATCTTGGCATGAAGAAACCAACTGTGGGAGCAATAATTAGAAAATGGAAGACATACAAGACCACTGATAATCTCCCTCGATCAGGAGCTCCATGCAAGCTCTTACCCCGTGGGGTCAAAATGATCACAAGAACGGTGGGCAAAAATCCCAGAACCACACGGGGGAACCTAGTGAATGACCTGTAGAAAGCTGGGACTAACGTAACAAAGGCTACCATCAGTAATACACTACGCCACCAGGGACTCAGATCCTGCAGTGCCATACGTGTCCCCCTGCTTAAGCCAGTACATATCCGGGCCCATCTGAAGTTTGTTAGAGAGCATTTGGATGTTCCAGAAGAGTATTGGGAGAATGTCATACGGTCAGATGAAACCAACTCGTCGTGTTTGGAGGAGAGTGAATGCATCCAAAGAACACCATACCTACTGTGAAGCATGGGGGTGGCAACATCATGCTTTGGGGCTGTTTCTCTGTAAATGAACCAGGACGACTGATCCATGTACATGAAAGAATGAATGGGGCCATGTATTGTGAGATTTTGAGTGCAAACCTCTTTCCATCAGCAAGGGCATTGAAGATGAAACGTGGCTGGGTCTTTCAGCATGACAATGATCCCAAGCACACCACCAGGGCAACGAAGGAGTGGCTTTGTAAGAAACATTTCAAGGTCCTGGAGTGGCCTAGCCAGTCTCCAGATCTCAACCCCATAGAACATCTTTGAGTTGAAAGTCCGTGTTGCCCAGCAACAGCCCCAAAACATCACTGCTCTAGAGGAGATCTGCATGGAGGAATGGGCCAACATACCAGCAACAGTGTGTGCCAACCTTGTGAAGACTTATAGAAACGTTTGATCTCTGTCATTGCCAACAAAGGATATATAACAAAGTATTGAGATGAACTTTTGTTATTGATCAAATACTTATTTTCCACCATAATTTACAAATAAATTCTTAAAAAATCAGACAATGTGATTTTCTAGATATGTTTTCTCATTTTGTCTCTCATAGTTGAGGTCTACCTATGATGACAATTACAGGCCTCTCTCATCTTTTTAAGTGGGAGAAATTGCACAATTGGTGGCTGACTAAATACTTTTTTTCTCCACTGTATTTATTGATTTGTATATCACTGTTATTTTTGAGTTACTGGGGAATAGTTACAATTGTTTTGTTAATTTTTATTATTGTTATTTGTATTTTTCTTGGGGGATTTGATTCATTATAATTTTTGCGGTCAGTTTCCTGTTGTTGTTTCAGAGTACGTTTGTACAGTTTTGTATTTTTAAATGTTTTTAATATATGGGGTGTTTTGTTTGTTTTTGTAAGTGAAGATATTAGATATTCTTTCTTTTTTTTTTGTATGGGTGCATTCTTTTTTCTTGTATGTTGTTTTGGGTATGAAGAGATCATGGCAGAGATCTCTGTACTGACCTTTCATATATTTATGTATTTGTGTCATAAATACATTTTATAATATACTTTATTAAAATTTTGGATCCTTTCTGTGAAATCTTGCATTTTTTCACTTTCCCTTGTTTCTTTATTGAGAGCTGTTCATGCCTCTCACTGAATGTTACTGTTTATGATGTGCGGGAGTACCCTGTGTAAAATGTAGAGAAAAAGAGGGTGGGGTGGTCACTTCAAACAGTTATATCTCAGACATTATAAAACCTACAAATATCTTCTTTCATATGACACTAAGGGGGCGTTCACACTACCGTCTAATTCCATTATGATAGTGTCCGTTGAAAAAAAAAAAAAAAAAAAAAAGAGACTACTATAATAACGGACGTTAACTGATGCTTAGGAGTCAGGTTTTTTTAACCGATCCGTTAAACAGATATCTTAAAAATACATCAAAGACAAACACAAAATCATCAGTTAAGGTCCATTTTTGTCTGTTATGTTTCAGTCCTTTTTTTATTTATTTGGTTGCCATAACACCATATTGATGACAGAGAGAATATAAAAGCAGGAAGAAGATCTGACAATACAGTCTGGAGCCTACTTTGGAGAGGAGAGTATCGTTTCTATGTTCCAGTTCTACTTGTGCTGTTGCTGTCATTTTTGAAATTAATCTCTTATCTTTGTTTTTTGATCTAGAGATGATCAGACTGTAGATGAAGCGGAAAAGAATTGCCTGGCAGAGACGATGGCGACGCTTCTGGCTTCATCCAGTAACATCAGCCCGCATGACAAGGGGAGTCTATTCCAGTCTGTATGGAGAACTGCGCCAACACCCGGAGAAGTTCTAAGACTATTTGCGTGAGTATTTCCACACATTCCAAAATGTGTAGGAGCAGTTGATGGAAAGTACATCTGTATCCAGAAACCTGCAAGGAGTGGCTCCCTGTTCTACAATTACAAGAAGTATTTTTCCATTGTGCTGATGCCCAGTATCGATTTGTGGCTATGGATATTGGGGCATACGGCCACACCGACTCCAGAATTTTCAAGGACTCTGCAATGGGACAGAGAATCTATTCTTGAAATTTTGGGTTGCCAACACCAAAGCCATTTCCTAGAACAGATGGACCTTCTATGTCGTTTGTAGTTGTTGGCGATGAGGCCTTCCAGATGTGCGGAAACCTTCCTAAACCATACTCTAGTCGTGGTCTCAACTATCAGAAACGTATCTTCAGACTGACAAGAGCCAGGTGACTTGTGGAATGTGCGTTTTGGATCCTCACTTCAAAATGGCATATATTCAACACTGCAATCCAGTTGAACCCAGAAGATGTTGATGATGTGGTGAAAGGCTGTGTGGTCCTCCATAATTTTCTGCTGACAAGAGAACCATTGCCAGTTGATACCCAGGAGCTGGGTTATATGGTCTAGACTCATCTGGTCCAAGATTAACGGTTTTCTGTCAGCTGCATGAGGGACAAGTTTTGCAGCATATTTTCTTTCCAAAGTAGGTTGGGTGCATTGGCAGGGTTTAGATTTTTCATTTGTCTCTGCTTATCTTATGTACATGGCTTCTTTAAAGGTGTTGTCAGGGGAGAGATCCTCAGTGGACAAAGTGCATGTCAACACTTTATCCACTGAGGAGGCCTCCCCTGACACTAACTTTAAAGAAACCATTTATAGTCCCCTTTACCTCTGCTTCTCTTTTGTACATGGTTTCTTTAACCCCTTAAGGACACAGCCCAAAAGTGCGTTAAGGACCAGGCCTCAATTTTCAAAACTGACACATGTCAGTTTATATGGCAATAATTTTGAGATGCTATAACTTACACAAGTGATTTTGAGAATGTTTTTTGTAACACATTGTACATCATGTTATGGTAAACATCGATCAATATTTTTGTATTTATTTATAAAAAAAATAGGATATTTGATGGAAATTTTGAAAAAAAATTGCAATTTTCAAAATGTGAAATGCTCTGCTTTTCAGACAGATAGTCATACCACCCAAATACATTAATAAATATTATCGACCAAATATCTGCTTTATATTGGCATCATCTTTTAATCGTCCTTTCATTTATTTTGGACGTTTGAAGATTTACAAGTGTAACAGCGATTTTCCAGATTTACAGAACAATTTCCCAAAGTAAATTTTTAGGGACGACTTTAGTTCTGAAGGGGATTATAGAGGCCTCTATATCAGGAATCCCCATAAACTACCCCATTTTCAAAACTGCACCCTCAAATAAGTCAAAACAGCATTTCGGAAGTTTGTTAACCCTGTAAGCATTTCACAAGAAATAAAACAATATGAAGGTGAAATTTAGACATTTCATTCTTTTTCAATAATACATTCATTCAGCCCTAAAATTAACACATTCACAAAGGGTTAAAGGAGAAAATGCATCTCACAGATTGTTATGCAATTTCTCCCGAACATGGAAATACCCCACATGTGGGTGTACACTGATGTTTGAACGAACGGCAGTGCACAGAAGGGAAATAGCGACACAGTGTTTGTAAAGCAGATTTTGCTGGAATAGTTTTCAGGTGCCATGTTTCATTTGCAAAGCCCCTAGAGTACCAATACAATGGAAAACCCCCAAAAGTGACCACATTTTGTAAACTACACCCCTGACAGAATTAATCAAGGGGTATAGTGAACATTTTGACCTCACAGCTGTTTCACAGATTTTATTAACATTGGAATGTGTAAATGAAAAATTACTAAAACGTCACTTTATCCCCAAAGTTTTCATTTTCACAAGGGGTTAAAGGAGAAAAAGCACCCCACAGTTTGTTAAATAATTACTCCTGAACAGGGCAATACCCCATATGTAGTCGTAATCTGCTGTATGGGTACATGGGGGGCTTGGAATGGAAAGAGCGCTATTTGGCTTTTGGAGGGCAGATTTTGCTAGAAGAGTTTTTAGGTGCCATGTCGCATTTGCAGAGCCCCTAGAGTACAAATACAATAGAAACCCCCAAAAAGTGACCCCATTTTGGACGTACAAGTGACCCCATTGGGACGTAAAAAAAATGAAAAATTATTTTTTTCCAATAAACCATTTAACCCAAATTTTTCATTTTTACAAAGGGTTAAAGAAGAAAAAACATATCACAGTTTGTTACACAATTTCTTCTAAACATGAGAATGCCCCATATTTGGTCGTAAACTGCTGTATGGGCACATGGTGAGGCCCAGAATGGAAAGAGCGCTATTTGGCTTTAGGAGGGCAGATGTGTCTGGAATAGTTTTCAGGTGCCATGTCGCATTTGCAAAGCCCCTAAAGTACTAATACAAAGGAAACAAGTAGTACTCCGACACACAAGATTATGCAAAAAATATATCAAAACTTTATTATATCATTTTATAAAGCACTTTATACATGGTTTGAGATTAGTAGATTAGTATACTTTTAGACACCGACAGAATCTGAACACTTCGGTCCTTCAGGGACCTTTGACTGCGGGATGTCTGTTCGAATGTAATTCTAATGCATATTGCCATGTTGATATGCATTAGAATTCTAACAGATGTCCCGGAGAAGTCTAAAAGTATACTAATCTACTAATCTCAAACCGTGTATAAAGTGCTTTATAAAATGATACAATACAGTTTTGATATACAGTACAGACCAAAAGTTTGGACACACCTTCTCATTCCAAGAGTTTTCTGTATTTTCTGACTATAAAAATTGTAGATTCACACTGAAGGCATCAAAACTATGAATTAACACATGTGGAATTATATACTTAACAAAAAAGTGTGAAACAACTGAAAATATGTCTTATATTCTAGGTTCTTCAAAGTAGCCACCTTTTGCTTTGATTACTGCTTTGCACACTCTTGGCATTCTCTTGATGAGCTTCAAGAGGTAGTCACCTGAAATGGTTTTCACTTCACAGGTGTGCCCTGTCAGGTTTAATAAGTGGGATTTCTTGCCTTATAAATGGGGTTGGGACCATCAAATGTGTTGTTCAGAAGTCAGGTGGATACACAGCTGATAATCCTACTGAATGGAGTGTTAGAATTTGTATTATGGCAAGAAAAAAAGCAGCTAAGTAAAGAAAAACGAGTGGCCATCATTACTTTAAGAAATGAAGGTCAGTCAGTCCGAAAAATTGGGAAAACTTTGAAAGCGTCCCCAAGTGCAGTAGCCAAAACCATCAAGCGCTACAAAGAAACTGGCTCACATGAGGACCGCCCCAGGAAAGGAAGACCAAGAGTCACCTCTGCTGCGGAGGAGGATAAGTTCATCCGAGTCACCAGCCTCAGAAATCGCAGGTTAACAGCAGCTCAGATTAGAGACCAGGTCAATGCCACACAGAGTTCAAGCAGCAGACACATCTCTACAACAACTGTTAAGAGGAGACTGTGTGCAGCAGGCCTTCATGGTAAAATAGCTGCTAGGAAACCACTGCTAAGGACAGGCAACAAGCAGAAGAGACTTGTTTGGGCTAAAGAACACAAGGAATGGACATTAGACCTGTGGAAATCTGTGCTTTGGTCTGATGAGTCCAAATTTGAGATCTTTGTTTCTAACTACCGTGTCTTTGTGTGACGCAGAAAAGGTGAACGAATGGACTCTACATGCCTGGTTCCCACCGTGAAGCATGGAGGAGGAGGTGTGATGGCGTGGGGGTGCTTTTCTGGTGACACTGTTGGGGATTTATTCAAAATTGAAGAAATGCTGAACCAGCATGGTTACCACAGCATCTTGTAGTGGCATGCTATTCCATCCGGTTTGCGTTTAGTTGGACCATCATTTATTTTTCAACAGGACAATGACCCCAAACACACCTCCAGACTGTGTAAGGGCTATTTGACCAAGAAGGAGAGTGATGGGGTGCTATGCCAGATGACCTGGCCTCCACAGTCACCAGACCTGAACCCAATTGAGATGGTTTGGGGTGAGCTGGACCGCAGAGTGAAGGCAAAAGGGCCAACAAGTGCTAAGCATCTCTGGGAACTCCTTCAAGACTGTTGGAAGACCATTTCAGGTGACTACCTCTTGAAGCTCATCAAGAGAATGCCAAGAGTGTGCAAAGCAGTAATCAAAGCAAAAGGTGGCTACTTTGAAGAACCTAGAATATAAGACATATTTTCATTTGTTTCACACTTTTTTTTGTTAAGTATATAATTCCACATGTGTTAATTCATAGTTTTGATGCCTTCAGTGTGAATCTACAATTTTTATAGTCATGAAAATACAGAAAACTCTTGGAATGAGAAGGTGTGTCCAAACTTTTGGTCTGTACTGTAGTTTTTGTAGAATCTTGAGTGCTGGAGTAATACCTGTTTACTATTAAGGAGCCTGTCTCCAATACCTTTTGGCACCAACCCTATACAAGGACATCTATATCCTAAGGAAGTGTGCATATCTTAACTTTTTATTTATTTTCTAATACAATGGAAAATCCCCCAAATTGACCCCATTTTAGAAACTACACCCCTCAAGGAATTTCTCAGGTGGTATTATCATTTTGAGCCTAAGACTGTTATCCAAAAATTAATGTACAAAGTGAAAATTAAAATTTTTGTAGAAATATGCCATTTCAGTGCCCAACATGTTGTGCCCAGAGACACACTCCTAAAACTATTAAGTGGGCTATCCCGGGTATGAAAAATTTGTATATGTGGGTGTAAACCGCTGCTTGGGCACACAGCAGGGCTCAGAAGGGAAGGAGCACTGCACTTTTTTGGTTTTCGAGTACAGACTTAGAGGGACTTTCTGGATGCCATGCTGTTTTTGCAGAGTCCTGGAGGTGCCAGTAAATTGTAATTCCCCAAAAAATGACCCCCTTTTGTAGGGGCAATTTTAAGGTCTCTGCAAATGTGACACGGCGTTCAAAAACCAACAATCTAAATCTGTGCTCCATAAGCACATAGCGCTCCTTTACATCTGCACCCCTGCTGTGTGCCCAGTTTATGCCCACATCTATATATGAAACACGTTGAAATTATGTATTCCAGGAAAAATTGTCATTTTGTGTATTCATTTCTGGAAATTAAATCATAGCAACACTTGGGGATTAAAAATGCTTACTGTACCCCTGGATAAATTCCTTCAGGGGTGTGGTTTTCAAAATAGTGTCACATGTCAGGGAAATCCACTTAACTTACATTTCAGAAGCTCTGCAAAAGTGCAATGGCATCCAAAAACCAAATTGTCTAAATCTGTGCGGCACAAACCAAATACTTCGACTTCCCTTCTGTGCCCAGACATTAAGTACATTATCCTGGGTACACCAGTGTCATACATGTGGGAATAAACTGCAGTTTGGGCACACAGTAGGGCACATATGTGAAGGAGCGTTATGTGGGTTTTGGAGCGCAGATTTAGATGTTTGGTATCTGACGCCATGTCTGCAGAGCCTTTAAGATACCAGAAAAGTGGAATACCCTAGACCAGTGATGGCGAACCTTTTAGATGCCGAGTGCCCAAACTTCAACCCAAAGCCCACTAAATTATCGCAAAGTGTCAACACGGCAATTTCACCTTAAATTAACCTGCCTCCCCTATTCCCCCCTCTTGCTTGCACGCAGCCTGCACCCCCATTCCCCCCTCTTGCACGCAGCCTGCACCCCGCATCTCTCCCCCCCACACTACACCCTGCACCCCACATTTCTCCCCCCCACACTACACCCTGCACCCCACACTACAACTCCCCACATCTCTCCCCCCCACACTACACCCCCCCACATCTCTCCCTCCCCACACTACACCCCCCCCACCCTGCACCTCACATCTCTCCCTCCACCCCACATCTCTCCCCCCACACTACACCCTGCACCCCACATCTCTCCCCCCCACACTACACCCTGCACCCCACATCTCTCCCCCCCACACCCTGCACCCCACATCTCTCCCCCCACACTACACCCTGCACCCCACATCTCTCTCCCCCACACTACACCCCACATAATAATAATAAATTTTATTTATATAGCGCTAACATATTCCGCAGCACTGTACAATTTGTAGGGTTCAAGTACTGACAAAAAAGATACATTACAAAGAAATATTCAATTAACTCACTGGGACTGAGGGCCCTGCTCGCAAGAGCTTACAATCTATGAGGTAGAGGGGGTGACACAAGAGGTAGCAGGGGCAGCAACAGACGTAGCATTGTTTGTACAATGGTCAGACAATTCTGTAATAGAGGTTACTGTCATTACACATATATAAAGCTGTATGAGCCGTCACCAGTCATGTCCTTTAACGTGCAGATGATGCCTGGACATATAAAGTTAGTCTGATACGGCATCATATCCTGTGAGGTAATGCGGGAGCGTGAACAGAGGAGGGTATGTTTTAGGGATTCTAACTACAGAAGGGTTTACATTAGGAGTTGTGATAGGCCTGTCTGAAAAGATATGTCTTTAGTTTACGCTTGAAGTTGTGGAAATTGGGGGTTAATCTAATAGTCCGGGATAGAGCATTCCAGAGAAGTGGTGCAATTCGGGAGAAGTCTTGTATACGAGCGTGGGAGGTTCTGATAATAAAGGATGTTAGTCTTAGGTCATTGAGTGAACGGAGAGCACGGGTTGAGCGATAGACAGAGATGAGGGAGGAAATGTAGGGAGGTGCAGCATTATGGAGAGCCTTGTGGATGAGGGTGATAAGTTTATATTGTATTCTGTATTGAATAGGCTGCCAATGTAGTGACCGGCACAGACTGGAGGCATCGTTATAGCGTCTAGACTGATAGATGAGCCTGGCCACCGAATTCAGAATAGATTGTAGAGGGGAGAGTTTAGTAAGGGGAAGACCGATTAGTAAGGAGTTACAGTAGTCAAGGCGAGAGTGAATCAGGGCAACAATAAGTGTCTTTAGTGTATTTGTGGTAAGGAAAGGGCGGATTCTGGAGATGTTTTTGAGGTGGAGATGACATGAGCGTGCGAGTGATTGTATATGGGGGGTGAAGGAAAGGTCTAAGTCCAACAAAACCCCGAGGCAGCGGTCATACTGCCTAGGAGTTATGGTAAGGCCAGAGACTGCAATGGAGATATCAGGGACAGATCTATTAGATGGTGGAAACAGCAGTAGTTCAGTCTTTGAGAGATTCAGTTTCAGATAGAGCGAAGACATGATATTTGAGACAGCAGAGAGATACTCACTGGTGTTCTGTATTAGTGCAGGGGTGATGTCACGGGATGACATATATAATTGGGTGTCATCAGCATAAAGATGGTATCGGAAGCCAAATCTAGTGATGGTTAGTCCAATGGGGGCTGTGTAGAGGGAGAAGAGCAGGGGACCTAGGACCGAGCCCTGAGGAACCCCAACGGCAAGGGGAAGAGGGGAAGAAACAGAGCCCGCAAATGATACACAGAAAGTGCTGTCAGAGAGATAAGAGGAGAACCAGGAGAGCGCGGTGTCTGTGAGGCCGACAGAACGGAGCATAGTGAGTAGGAATTGATGGTCAACAGTGTCAAATGCTGCTGAGAGATCTAGAAGAATAAGAAGAGAGTAATCACCTTTGGATTTAGCCGTCAGGAGATCATTGGAGACTTTTGTGAGGGCTGTTTCAGTAGAGTGCAGAGTGTGGAAGCCAGATTGTAAGGGGTCAAGAAGAGAGTTAGCAGAAAGATAGCGGATTAAATGAGAATAGACTAAGCGTTCCAAAATTTTGGAGATAAAAGGAAGGTTAGAGACAGGTCATTAGCAGCACAGGACGGGTCAAGGGAGGATTTCTTCAGTAGTGGGGTTATGACAGCATGTTTGAAAGAGGATGGGAAAATTCCAGAAGAGAGAGAGAGGTTAAAAATTTTAGTAAGGTAAGCCGTGACGGCAGGCGACAGAGACTGGAGAAGGTGTGAGGGGAAAGGGTCACTACTACAGGTTGTAGGGTGAGAAGAGAAAAGTAGCTGAGATACTTCCTCCTCTGTAACAGGTTCAAAAGATGAGAATGAACAGTCTGAAGTGCGGCTGGTGAGGGGGTCAGTGCCACCTGGAGATTGGGCAGTTATTTCCTGACGGATCTTATCAATTTTATCATGGAAATAAGTGGCTAAGGTCTGTGAATGGCATCTGCACCTTGGAAGTGAGTAAGGAGTGAAAAGTTTCAAATAGCCTTTTAGGGTTACAGGAGAGAGAAGAAATGAGAGCGGTGAAATAGTCTTGTTTGGCTAGGTAAAGGGCAGAATTATAGGTTTTAAGCATAAATTTAAAGTGGAGGAAGTCTGCAGGTGTACGTGATTTTCTCCACAGACGTTCAGCACACCTAGAGCACCACTGAAGAAAACGTGTCTGTGGCGTGTGCCAGGGTTGCTGCCTCCTGCATCTAACCTTTCGAGTGGAGGGGGAGCCGCCTCATCCAATGCACTCTTAAGGGTTTCATTATAGTGACTGGTGGCTAGATTGGGGCAGGACAGTGAAGAGATGGGGGACAAAGAGGACTGTAGAGTATCTGAGAGGTGCTGGGTGTTAATAGCACGTAAATTCCTATATGGATGATGAGTAGGTGTGTCCTGTGAAGGAGAGAAAGCACTGATGGTGAGAGACAGAAGGTTATGGTCAGAGAGTGGCAGAGAAGAGTTAGTAAATTTAGAAACTGTGAGGAGTCGATGGAAGACAAGATCAATGGTGTTGCCATCTACATGTGTGGCGGAAGAGGAAAGTTGTGAAAGACCAAAAGACATGGTTATTGAGAGAAACTGTGAGGCAGCTGGGGAGACAGGGGTGTCAGTGGGGATGTTAAAGTCACCCATGATGAGGGTAGGAATTTCACTGGATAAAAAAGGGGAAGCCAAGAAGCAAAGTGATCCAGAAATTGGTAGGGTGAGCCGGGAGGACGGTAGATCACAGCTACACGTAAGGAGAGTTGGCGGAAAAGTCTGATAGCATGTACTTCAAATGAGGGGAATGTGAGTGAGGGTACCGGTAGGATGGCCTGAAAAGTGCACTGCAATAACAGAAATAACCCTACCCTTCCAGCCTTCCTGTTGTCAGGCCTAGAGGTGTGTGAGAATTGTAGGCCACCATGAGACAGAGCAGCAGGGGAGGCCGTATCAGACTGCTGGATCCAGGTTTCAGTAAAGGCAAGCAAGTTGAGAGATTTACTGAGGAATAAGTCATTAATATATTCTAGTTTGTTACACACTGAGCGGGCGTTCCAGAGAGAACAGCTAAAAGAGACAGGAGAAAGATAAGGAGAGGGAACACAGTAAATATTGATTAGGTTTGTAGGATTTCTATGTGTGTAGGAAGCGGAACAATTAGGGAAAGAAGCAGGGCCAGGGTTTGGAGAGATGTCCCCAGCAGCTAGGAGGAGCAAAATGGACAGAGACAAAGTTGGTGCAGTGATTTATGTGGATGTTTATGTTTGGTTTCACTGCTAAAAGCAGTATAGGAATTAGGGTGGTTGAAGAGATTGAAAAGTGTGTGAGAGCTGTACAATCATGGCCAAAAGTTTTGAGAATGATACAAATATTAATTTTTACAAAGTCTACTGCTTCAGTTTTTCTAATGGCAATTTGCATGTACTCCAGAATGTTATAAAGAGTGATCAGCTTAACAACAATTACTTGCAAAGTCAATATTTGCCTAGAAAATGAACTTTATCCCCCAAAACACATTTCAACATCATTGCAGCCCTGCCTTAAAAGGACCACCTAACATCGTTTCAGTGATTGCTCCATTAACACAGGTGTGGGTGTTGATGAGGACAGGGCTGGAGATCAATCTGTCATGATTAAGTAAGAATGACACCACTGGACACTTTAAAAGGAGGCTGGTGCTTGCCATCATTGTTTCTCTTCTGTTAACCATGGTTATCTCTAAAGAAACACGTGCAGTCATCATTGCACTGCACAAAAATGGCCTAACTGGGAAGAGTATTGCAGATAGAAAGATTGCACCTCAGTCAACAATCTATCGCATCATCAAGAACTTCAAGGAGAGAGGTTCCATTGGTGCCAAAAAGGCTCCAGGGCGCCCAAGAAAGACCAGCAAGCGGCAGGACCGTCTCTTAAAAGTGTTTCAGCTGCGGGATCGGGCTACCAGCAGTGCAGAGCTTGCTGAGTAATGGCAGCAGGCAGGTGTGAGTGCATCTGCACGCACTGTGAGGCGAAGACTCTTGGAGCAAGGCCTGGTCTCAAGGAGGGCAGCAAAGAAGCCACTTCTCTCCAGAAAAAACATCAGGGACAGACTGATATTCTGCAAAAGGTACAGGGAGTGGACTGCTGAGGACTGGGGTAAAGTCATTTTCTCTGATGAATCCCCTTTTCCATTGTTTGGAACATCTGGAAAACAGCTTATTCGGAGAAGAAGAGGTGAGCGCTACCACCAGTCTTGTCTCATGCCAACTGTAAAGCATCCTGAAACCATTCATGTGTGGGGTTGCTTCTCAGCCACGGGAATCGGCTATCTCACAGTCTTGCCTAAAACCACAGCCATGAATGGTACCAGAATGTCCTCCAAGAGCAACTTCTCCCAACCGTCCAAGAGCAGTTTGGCGCTCAACAATGCCTTTTCCAGCATGATGGAGCACCTTGCCATAAAGCAAAAGGTGATAACTAAATGGCTCAGGGAACAAAACATAGAGATTTTGGGTCCATGGCCTGGAAACTCCCCAGATCTTAATCCCATTGAGAACTTGTGGTCAATCATCAAGAGACGGGTGGACAAACAAAAACCAACAAATTCAGACAAAATTAAAGCATTGATTCTGCAAGAATGGACTGCTATCAGTCAGGATTTGGTCCAGAAGTTGATTGAGAGCATGCCAGGGAGAATTGCAGAGGTCCTTAAGAAGAAGGGTCAACACTGCAAATATTGACTTGCTGCATTAACTCATTCTAACTGTCAATATAAGCATCTGTTACTCATAATATGAATGCAATTATATTTCTGTATGTGATAAAAACATCTGACAAACACACATAAAAACCAGAGGGCAGCAGATCATGTGAAAATATAATATTTGTGTCATTCTCAAAACTTTTGGCCATGACTGTACATGGGAGAAGGCAGAAGAGAAGGACTGATATGGATAGTGTGCACTGGTGGTAGAGATGGAGGGGAGTTCTGCAGGAAGACAATTGCTAACATAGTAAGTGACAGTGCAGCTATATCATACCATGTGATAAAGCTTGTTGTTTTGGTTTTAAGTTTACCTGGTGTTCTTCCATGGTGTTTCTGTCTTGTGCCCTGTCTAAATGCCATGTGTAAGTGCACTTTGGTTAATATGCACTTCGGTTAAGATGGATTCTTCCTTAGGAAATGCCCCCCTGCATTGGAAATGCTTCCCCCATAAGCTGTATCTACTTATATAGGGATGCAGAGCTTCATAACTAGCACTAATTTAAGTTGTTAACCAATTACTCTACAAACTGTGACACATGAGGAGACTGGGCTATGTAGATACAAATACACTGACCAGGGAACTACCATAAAATCACTGAGCATCAAAAGACTGACACTAGTACAGATAAGGACACATGGGATTGCAAAAAATACAGCCTGGATAAAATTCTAGGATAGGGTTCAGAGAACAGCCACGTAGAGATGGGTTCAAGAGAATTTGTACCATTCGGAGTTGCAGGGTGAGCTGAAGGTAGACACAGCAAGCAGAGATGGGTTCAAGAGAATATGTACCATTCAGAGTTGCAGGGTAAGCTGAAGGTAGACACAGCAAGCAGAGATGGGTTCAAGAGAATATGTACCATTTAGAGTTGCAGGGTAAGCTGAAGGTAGACACAGCAAGCAGAGATGGGCTCAAGAGAATATGTACCATTTAGAGTTGCAGGGTAAGCTGAAGGTAGACACAGCAAGCAGAGATGGGTTCAAGAGAATATGTACCATTCAGAGTTGCAGGGTGAGCTGAAGGTAGACACAGCAAGCAGAGATGGGTTCAAGAGAATATGTACCATTCAGAGTTGCAGGGTGAGCTGAAGGTAGACACAGCAAGCAGAGATGGGCTCAAAAGAATATGTACCATTCACAGTTGCAGGGTGAGCTGAAGGTAGACACAGCAAGCAGAGATGGGTTCAAGAGAATATGTACCATTCAGAGTTGCAGGGTGAGCTGAGGGTACACATCTCTCACCCCCACACTACACCCTGCACCCCGCATCTCTCCCCCCACACACTACACCCTGCACCCCGCATCTCTCCCCCCACACACTACACCCTGCATCCCACATCTCTCCCCTCCACACTACACCCTGCACCCCACATCTCTCCCCCCCCACACTACAACCGGCGCCCCACATCTCTCCCCCCCCACACTACAACCGGCGCCCCACATCTCTCCCCCCACACTACACCCCGCACCCCACATCTCTCCCCCCCCAACACTACACCCTGCATCCCGCATCCCCCCCACACTACACCCCGCACCCCACATCTCTCCCCCTCCACACTACATTCTGCACCCCACATCTCTCTCCCCCTACACCCCGCACCCCACATCTCTCCCCCCTACACTACACACCGCACCCCACATCTCTCCCCCCTACACTACACCCCACATCTCTCCCCCCCACCCTGCACCCCACATCTCTCCCCCACACCCCACATCTCTCCCCCCTACCCTACACCCCACAGCTCTCCATGTTCCCCCAATGCTCAGGATACAACTTTTCTTCATGTAGAAGGACCTTCTTACATGCAGGGGAGTAACTACCAGGGTAGCAGCGGTAGCAGCTGCCACAGGGCCCGGGACATTATGGGGCCCCGCGGGCCCCCAAATTTTTTTTTTTTTTTTTTTTTCTTAATAGGCCGTTACCTGCTGGAGTAATCCCAGCAGGTAACGGGCCCTATATACTTACCATTCCCCGGGGTCCCGCTCACGGCCGCCTGCGCTTCCGATTCTGTGGAGGTGGCTGTGAGCAGGAGCGGGGATTGGTATGTGAGGCCGCGGGTCGAACACCACAATCTCTGCTATCATTATACTCCGGTGTCTTTGAAAAGACCCCGGAGTATAATAATCGGAGGCCCAGAGTTGGTGAGGGAACATAAAAAACAATGTACTTACCTCTCCTACGCTTCTCTAGGCTTCGGGCCTGTTTGGTGATGTCGCAGACGTCAGCGAACGTCATTTTGCGTCGCGACACCAGCCGGATCACGTGACGCCGGCCTGGTCCAAGATTGAAGAAGGCCGAAGTAGCGCACGGGCATGCACCGGAGCGAGGAACAGGTAAGCAACGTTGTTTCTTTTTGTTTGTATCCTCCCCTGGGTCTCCGATCATTATACTCTGGGGTCTGAAAAGACCCCGGAGTATAATAATTGTTCATGACTGGTCCACAATGGGACATATAATAGTGTGTGCAGGGGCCACTATGGGGCAAAATACTCAGTGCAGGGGCCACTATGGGGCAAAATACTCAGTGCAGGGGCCACTATGGGGAATAATAGTGTGTTCAGGGGCCACTATGGGGCATAATACTGTGTGCAGGGGCCACTATGGGATATAATACTGTGTGCAGGAGCCACTATGGCACATAATAGTGTGCGCAGGAATGCGTTTTTTTGGGGGGGGGGGGTTGGAGGGGGCGGTCCGGGGGGGCGATTGGGGGCAGCAGTTCGGGGGGGGGGGGCATGTCAAATGTTTGCCTTGGGGCCCAGCCATTCCTTGTTACACCACTGCTTACAAGTAAAGACACGCCTACCCTGTCATGTGACCTTATGACGTCAGAAGGTCCTTCCAGAGTACAGTATTTAGCCTTTACTGATTTAGCATCTACCGTGTAAGCAGCGGTCCTGCGGATCGCGGCCTACACTGACAGTTTTCAGCTGTATGTACATTTGCACATACAGCTGAAAGAAGCGATCACTCACAAACAGGGAATCCTGTACCGGATTCACCGTTAGTGAGCGATCATGCGACGGCGCGCGTGCCAACTGAGAGGGCTCTGCGTGCCATAGGTTCGCCATCACGGCCCTAGACAGTGACCCCATTGTGAAAACTGTACCCCTCAAAGAATTTATCAAGGGGTGTAGTAAGCATTAGTATCCCAGATGTGAATGCACAGAGGATGGTGAAGAGTGAATTTGTAAGCTGTGCGGAGTGCATTGGGAACACCAAATTCCCTACTACATCCCCATTAGCTCCTAGGATTGGGGAGGGGGGTCTCTTCTGGTATCTTTTCCCTCATAAGCTCTAAATCTGATTTGTCCCCTGATACACACTGCCACAGCTTATACTTTCCCTTTCTGCCGCAGCCAGTTTTGTTGTAATGATTTGGTGATTTTTGGGGTTTTTGTCTTCACATTGTACAAGCTATATATTTTTAAATTTTTCTGTTGATGTAGTCATATGAGGACTGTTTTTTTGCATTTTGTAATGACACCATTTTTGAGTGCCTATAACTTATTGAATAAACTTTATTAACTCTTTTTTTGGTGGATTTAAAAAAACAAAACAAAAAAACCATCAATTCTGGCATTGCAATTAAGCTTTAAAATTTTTCGCCATGCAGCGTACAGCATAAGTAACATGTTACCTTTATTCTGCGGTATGATTACGGTGATACCAAATTTATATTGTCTTTTTATGTGATACTAGTTTTGCAGAACAAAAACCGATTTGGGGAAAGAAATCAGTAATTTTTGCATCGCCATCTTCTGAGATGCGTAACATTTTTATTTTTTGGTTGACAGAATTTGTTGAGGGCTTATTTTTTGTGGGACAAACTGTGCTTTTTATTTGGGGCACATATGACTTTTTGATCACTTTTTATAGTATATTTTGAAAAGGTGAGATGGCAAAAAATCATTACTTGCGGCGTTTTTTTTCCCGACGTTCACCATGTAAGTTAAATAATGTTTCAGTTTTATTGTACAGGTTGTTACGGACGCGACAATATCAAATATGTATTGTTTTTATTAATTTTTAGTTTTTCTTTATATAATATATATATATTTTTTGCACTTTTTTTTTATATGTCCCACTAGGACACCTGAACCAGCAATGCAATACAGACTGAGTATACACGTGTACTGCAGTCTATAGAGGAAGTCAGCCTATGCAGATGCCCCCATCTCGCCACGGGGCGTGCTGATGGGGGCATCACTATTGCGCAACCCTTGGATGCCGTGGTCATGTTAAATTCCACGATCGGAGCACAGCTGCGACCAGAGGTTAATGGAGCGGGTGTTAGTTGTCAGTTACAGCTAACACCCGCTCCCGATGGCCTTGAGCGGGCGGCCATCATAGGACATACTATTGTTTTGGATCGATACTTCAAAGTGTCATCAGTCAATTGTCAGTTCTCCTAATTGATGAGGATCTTGAGCGCGCTCCAGAATAAACTTTTTCCTATTTATTCTTCAGCAACAGTGGGTTATAAAGACAATATGAGCATCACATGCAAAGCATAGGGGGAGGGTTGAATGTAACCTATCAGCTGTCAAACTTTTCGGCTTCATTTTGTCATCTCTTTGTTCCTTAATGCTAGGTGTAGTCCTGGAACAAGGCGCCATCTTGCCAAGCTGTTTTTTTAGTTAGGCATTGCAAAATCATAGAAAATTACACTAATAAGCTTTATTTAAGAAAATAGACATTTGGTTAGTGTTAATATAAAAATAGACATTTTATCCATAACACTATTACATCCATTTGCGCCAAGTACCAGGCACTCAGGATGTAACAGTACATTATGTGTCACTAAGGGGTTAAAGGTGGTGTCAGGGGGTGAGATCCTCAGTAGACAAAGTATACGTCAACACTTTAATCAGTGAGGAGTCCTCCCCTGACACTATCTTTAACCCCTTAACGACCTTGGACGTACTATTACGTCCTGTGCGCTAGGTACTTCGCGCACCAGGGAGTAATATTATGCCCGAGGCCACCCGCTCACTATCTGAGAGGGTGGCATCGGAACCGGGTGTTAACTGTAACTGACAGCTTACACCCTGCTCCATAACCTCCTGTCGGAACTGACGTTTGGTTAGTGTTAATATAAAAATAGACATTTTATCCATAACAGTCCCCCCTTAAAATGACTATTTTACCTTTCCCTGCTTGAACCTAATTCATCTGCCCTTATGCACCTTGGAGCTCTTTTATGCTGTATGTTAGACGAGTCATGGCTATCCCATGACCCCCCTTGCCACAGTCTTTATGCATATGGGAGTCAGATGCGATCCCTGATAATCTTAATAATCAGGGGTCTTTGTCTTTAGGGGTGTGTATGGTTCATCTTGTTTTGGAATATCATTGTAGAAGTGGGAACCAGTTGATCTGCTAGTCCCTGTAAAGCATCTCAGGTACAATTAACAAACCTCTGCTGGTTGTAATAAATATAATTGATCCAATCTACATTTTTGTTCATTGTAATTATTGGGATTAAAGACTCAAATCCTGCTTTGACTTGATCTCTGGCTTTAAATTAATCTGGAACCCCCCTTGGGACTCCTATAATATCTATATATACATGTGGGTCATATTCACTTATGTCTCCTTCTTACAGATAGTACATTTCTCTACAATACACATAATAAATTTGCACATTGCATGGAAGTATAACAGAACTATAGGTGCAGATTGGTCCAACAGTCTTTTGGGTTTCTCTTTTAACAGTTTATTGTCCCATTTGTCTTTAAGAACGTCATCCAGTGGGGACACACCACCATAACAACAAGGTTTTCCTTGTAGTTTCACAGCTGTCCTGGTTGTCAACAGGACCTGGAAGGCACCGTCGAGTTGAGGCCCCTCTCACGTGTCTCTTCAGCACCCAATTTTTGGGTTATAGCTGGTAGGTTTTTGACAATCTATCACATAGTTAGTCAGCACACCATATTACATCTGGAACAATTGTGAAAAATACAGTCCAAATACTCTAAGGGCTGAGGCCAATTCTTCTATCTGCAGTGTACAGAAAATACAAATACAAGTGACAAGTGATAAATACTCTCCACTACTCTGGGGACGGTACGGGGTATAGAACACTTGCTGTATCCCCACGGCCTCCATTATTATTTCTCTCATTACCTGTCCTGTATAGTGAGTTCCATTATCACTTTGATGGTCTCGGGGATAACATACCTACACACTACTTCTTTCAGTAGTCTATCTGCAGTTCCTTTTGTGGTGGATTTCTGCACCAGAAATGCCTCAGGCCATCCTGAAAAGAGATCAATACACGCAAGCACGTACTCATACCTTCCCTCCTTTGGTAACTGTATATAGTTAACCCACAATCTCTGAAACAGGTAGAAGGGCTTCTGGGTGTATTTCTGAGAAACCTTTTACTTTTCGGCCTACACTGTGTTTCACACATGTTATGCAGGCTTACGTGTATCTGACTGCAGTGATGCTAAATCCTGCAGCTACCCATCATCTGTTTACCAGGTCACACATGGCTACTTCCGAGTGGTGCACTTGAGCTGCTTGGGCCATCATTAGGAACAATGCTCTCGGTAAACATACTCTCTTACCACTGGCAATTAGGACTTGTTCATACTCCTTGCGGGTTCCAAATCTTCTTTTTCTTCTGGGCCGTTTTGGTCCTGCAGTGTTTTTAGAACCTGAAAAGAGATCTGAGAGTTTTGGTCCAGTATGGTGACCACTTGTGTTGAGACAAGTTCCCTAGGCCTACTTTCTTTTGTATCAGCCTTGGTGTGCGCCTTGATTTTGACTATAGCTGCGGGGTCTCCATCACCTCCTGAATAGCCTGGAAATCCTTTTAGGCTTAAAATTAATCGCACAGATCGGACGGTAGTCCTGCTATACCAAAAGCACAGCGGGCTTAACCTCAACCATTTTACACTGTTTCAGTGAGTGCTTTTAGGAGGATTTGCTTGTTTTACCTCATGTTCAGGGACCATGGCATAGAATAATGGTGTAGAATTTACCATCCTTCCCAAATCGAGTTGAGCAAGCCTACATCCACAGGTGATCTGTGTTTAGTTCTCAAAGATGTTTGGAACAACCGCCCTGCTGAGTTTCTTCAAAAACTGTCTGCAAGTGCACGTAAAAGAATTGATGCTACTTTGAAGGCAAAGGGTGGTCATACCAAATATTGATTTGATTTAGATTTCTCTTTTGTTTATTCACCTTGCTTTGTGTCAATGGAACAAAATGAACTATTAACACTTGTATTTTTCAAAGCATTTCTGCAGCATTTTGGCCACACCTACCAAAAACTGCTGCCCAATCCTGGTGTAACGTCTCTCCATGTTTGGGTCTCTGCACCACCCTCCGGTCGCACGCTGCGGCGAAGGAGGCGTGTTCAGTTTGATTCCTTGCTTAAGGTTCTTGTTGCTCAGTCTGAACACTGTCCTAGACTATGTAATTGAATTTCAGCCACACCTGTCTCTTGCACCTTGTTTCTTCTGCTCCTCAAATAGTTAATCTTAGCCTTGCCTGTGTGATTGGCAGCCTGTCTTCCAATCAAGTCTGGGGCAGGTCCTGGACTTGCTATAAACAGGTCATCTGCTCACACATGGTTGCTGGCTATTGAGATTCTGTCTTGTGACTTGTCCCTGCTAGCTCCTTTTCTGCTATTACCTGTATTCTTATTCCTGACCTCTGGCTTAGACTTTGACTATTCTCTTGGATTGTGATTCTGTACTGCATTGCTCGACTGTTACCGACCCCTTGGCTAGCTGACCTCCCTTTTGTTGTTGTTTGTCCTGTCTGCGTTCTGTGTTGTCACTTATTCAGAGTAGGGAGCGGCTCCAAGTTGTTCCTGTCATTAGGACAGTGAGACAAGTAGGCAGGGACAGGGTCTGGGTCAACTATAGGGCTCACTGTCTCTGTATTCGCTTCCTCTCAGGTTTCTGCAGCAGCACTGGGGAATTGCTCAACTGGCAATTCCCTTACACCTGGTTTGCAGGACCACAATAAATCTGCTATACTTGCTTTATATTTGGTACCATCTGCAAGGATGTTAACTTTGGCTTCCTCTCTGAATGGAAATGACACTCCCTGACATTAAGAAGTACTATATCGCTACTGTTCTGACCCAACCTACACATTAGTGGTCTGATATATCATCTTTAGAAAAGGTATCCATTGAAAGAGAGGCAGCCGAGTTCCCACTAATTTCCCTCCTTAAGTTTTCCTCTCTGTCCTCCTTGAGGCTGTGCTGTATACTCCAATCTATAGCAAGATCTAGAAACGCTTAGGCCTAACTCCTTAGGACTAATTGTAAGGAAAGCACTAAATCCCTACTGTCCTTGCCATTACAATACTTACTTGCATTTCAGCCTCCCCTGTTTTTAACAAATTGAATTCATCAGGTGATCACTCATATTTGTCACTTATTCAAAGACGATATGATGTTGCCTTTCCATGATCTTACTAGTACATATCGCCTACCTTATAGGGACTTTTATAAATAATTACAGTTGAGAAATATTTTGAGACCTTCTCTTCTCACTAATCATTTCTTTCCCACCTCAGCTTACTCTCATTTTCTGTCTGACTTGGATAAATCTATAGGAACATCAACCTTTTACGCTCTACTACCTGCTGGCCCCTTGTGATCTAAGCCAGGGCATAATCTAAGATGGGAGACAGACCTGCAAGTCCAATAACAGCTGGCAGATTGGCATCTAGGCCTCCAATGGGTAGCTAAAATTTCTAAGAGTTCTACCGATTGGGAGTTAACTCTTAAATTACTGCTTCAATGGTACAGAACCCCTTACAGTTAACCACATGTAATACCCCAGTACTGGGTCATATATTCCTTGAAGGCTGAGTCAGGGATGTGTACATGTTGCAGCACAGGATACTGTCATATTTATATGTTATATGTATATGTTATGTGATTGCATCAGCCATTGCATCTGTGCCAGCACTGGTAAGGTTAAAGCACAGCACCTCACACCACATGTGCCAAACACTTAGCCCTCATTGGACAAAGGGGGTGGGGACACTTTGGTGTGGTGTAGGCACACTGAGAAGTCTGGGGGGTTCTGCCAGTGAAGTAGTGAGATGGAGTGCAGTCTGAGGAGACAGATAGTTGCCACACTTGTAGCCACCGCAGGACCAATAGGACAGAGTTAAGAGTGGAGTACTACAAGTCCCAGGAGTCCAGGTACTGTCTGTACTAAGATCAGGAGGAGTTAGACTGCACCAGAGCACAAGGCTACACTCAGGCCTATATAAGGAGGAATATCTATTGCTGCTCCAAAGTACAATATACTGTATACAGTATATATGAGAGGAACTCTGATAGCCTTCACTACCTTGCTGTGCACTATTATCTGCCTGAACTGTAAAGCTAATGCTGGTTGTTTGGAGACTTTTTGCACTCAGTAAAGTCTGGCACTACTTACACCATCCACCTTGCCTCCATGTGTGTGTCTGGAACTAACTTGCACCAACCACCATCTTGGGTACATCCCGGGCCAGGCCACACTACTACACCCGGCATTCACCAGAGGGAGTACCCCGGGGAACCTGTCCATTGCAGTAACCACCTGGGTGCGTTCCCCCACCACTGTGCTGTACCCGAGGGAGAGAGCCTGGAGATGCCTGCACCGTGACTACCACTCCTAACATCCACCACTCAGGCACAGTCTCCCCCTTGCAATCCCCCTTGGGGCACCACAAGTTTTGGCGTCACGAACAGGATGCACATTGTGTGCCTACCATCAAGAAAGTCTACAATAAAGTTTATTCAAGTTTATAGCAAAACTGAGTGCATCCTGCAATTGCAGCGAAACCGCATCTGTGAGAAATTCATCCTGAGGAGTGCCATCCGACAAAGTGGGTGGACCCTCTATCTCCAGAAGTTGTAAGTGCACCATTTATGAACTGTTTGCTGTGTGCTGCATTGTGAGAGACCGTATTTCCGCCCAACAAGGGTTAATGACATTATCTACTGAGCCTTTTGCTTAATTATACCGCCCTGTCAGGGGTTAAACACCTGTGTCCAGAGGCGCGAAGATCACTGACTCCGTCTACCCCAGCGCGGGAATCTCAGGACTCTGCTTCCTGCACAGGACGGAAATACTGCCGCACGGCCGCGGCCATCTTGAATTGTGTGTTCCACTGCTGAAAAGTGAGTTGAAATCTAAACTGCTTGGGACAGTATCTGTCAAATTCTGCTGGGGGTGGCTGTATCTATAGAGACTGTCTGTGATTCCGCCCATCACTCTATTCAAGTGTTGCTCTTAAAGAGACAGTACCCCTGATACAGAAGAGCAACCAATTGCGGTCCTCAGTGTCCCTAGAAGGGAGGAAAAGAAGACAAGATGTCCGAGTCCTCTAGTGACAGTGACAGTCCTGGCCCTAGCCACTCTGCACCTACTGCAGGCCCCATGCCACTGACTATGCCATACTATTTAGGGGCCCCATGGCTGCCCCGCTACAAGGGGACACCTCATACCCTAAGGGGCTTCAGGGAGCAAATGTTATCTATCTTCCGGATGTATCCCCTGTCTCAAGAACAACAGGTAGAGATGCTAATGGGACAATTAGAGGGGGCTGCCCTCAGAGAGATAAAAACCTGGCCTCGCTCTGAGAGAAAAACTGCTGATGCTGTGTTTAACAAGTTGCAGACTGAGTTTGAGGACCGCTCTCTGTCAGAATTAAAGATGCGGTTCTTTGAGAGGCGACAGAGGCCTGGAGAGTCATTGAGGGACTATGCATATTCCTTGCAAGAGGCCATGAGGGCTGTGACCCAAGCCGACTTCCATGAATCAGGCAATGCTGACCGTGCCCTGCGGGAACGTTTCATTGAAGGGGCCTGCTCGGAGCACATCAAGAGCCTGCTCCGAATGTTAGCAGAGCAGCATCCCACCATGGCCTTCCAAGACTTTCGCAAGATAGCTGTCCGGGTGCTGGAGAGGTGTCAGCTGCCGGGGACCTGTCTTTCCCCTGTTGTACCATCTGAGCCTGCTCCTGTCTCTCTGTTCCTCCCTACAGACCCTTCCCCGGTGGTCCAGGCGGCGCAGGGCACAACTAAAGAAGCTATATCTCGACTGGAGGATCATGTGGAATCGCTGACCAAAAGCCTGGAGAACCTTGTCAAGCGGCTAGAGACTCTGACCAGCCAGCCGTCATCCTCTGAGGCACCAGAGCCATCTGCGAGAGGTCCTCCTGCTGAAGCACCATCGCAACGCCAGGGTCCCTCTGGAAGGACTCCATCCACTCAGGCAAGTCAGCCTCCTAAGCTTTTCTGCCGTGTTTGCCGCAGGTTCGGACATCAAGCAAATACGTGTTCACAGTTAAACTACAGGCCCCCGAGGGTGAGGACCACCCCTCGGGATCAAGCAACTCAGATCCATCTCGAGAGCCATTATGGGGTCCCAGATATGTCTCAACCTGACCTCGAATAACTGTGCGGTTCAATGGGGTGCCACTGGAAGCGCTGATTGATACCAGCTCCCAGGTAACTACTATACAACAGGGTGTCTACCAGCAATATTGGAAAATAGCTGACCTGCTCCAACCACCAAAGCCTTGGTTGACTGTGGTCGGCAGCTCGGGACATCAAGTTCCCCTGATGGGCTACTGGGAGCCCACGTTCCAGATTGCCAACCTTCAGCTACCACGTCAGGGGGTAATCGTGACTAACACCGAAGACCCTAATCAACCCCAAGTGATATTGGGTATGAACATCATGGCGAAATCCTCCAGTTGTTGCATGAGTCCCTTGCCACCGCTCCACCACCCACTCAGAAAGGGATCCAGTGTGCTATGAAGGCTCTCAGCACCCAACAGAAGTTTGCTAACTCCTCTGGGGAGATCTGCAGGGTCCGTATTCTAGATAATCTTCCCGTAATCCTGCAACCTGGGACAGAGATGATCTTGTGGTGTCGCGCCCGGCCTGGCATTAGAGGAGAAGACTACTAGGCCCTCCTGGAACCTATTGAAATGGAAGTGCGCCTGTTGGTGAAGGCAGCACGGAGTCTAGTGACTGTCTCCTCTGGACGTGTGCCAGTGCGTATTGGTCAACATCGGCGACCATCCAGTCACACTTCCTAAGTTTGTTGCCGTGGCCAAGCTGTTGCAGGTGACTTTTGAAGACATCATTGAGGGTGAAGCCTCTTCTTGCCAGCAGGCCAGTCAAATCACCAAGAAGGCCGACACAGAAGTACTTGAACCCTGGTGGGCCCAACTTGACATTGGAGAGCCTAATACGTCAGAGCAACAGAGAAAGGGGGTCTTAAGGGTGATACGTGATCATCAGCAAGCCTTCAGCCAGCATCCATTGGACTTCGGCCAGACTACTCTGCTGACGCACACTATTCCAACTGGGGACCATTCCCCTATCAAGGAACGTCACTGTCCTTTGCCCCCAGCAGTTCATCAATCCGTCAAGAAACTCTTGCAGGAGATGAAGAATTCCCATGTCATCCAGGACAGTCAGAGTCCTTGGGCTGCGCCTCTCGTGTTGGTGAGGAAGAAGGACGGAACCATTAGATTCTGTGTGGACTATCGCAAACTGAATAGCGTGACCCACAAAGATGCGTATCCACTTCCTCGCATAGAAGAATCTCTGACTGCCCTAGGAAAAGCCGCATATTTCACTACCCTGGATCTGACCAGTGGGTACTGGCAAGTGCCTATGGCTCAGGAAGATCAGGAAAAGACTGCGTTCACCACCCCAATGGGTTTGTTCGAGTTCACCAGCATGCCCTTCGGTTTGTGCAACGCACCGGCCACCTTCCAGAGACTGATGGAGAGATGTCTGGGTCATAAAAATTTTGAGAGCGTCCTCTTGTACTTGTATGATGTAATCATTTACTCCCGAACCTACGAGGAGCACCTGCAACACCTGGCCGAAGTCCTCTGGGTGCTCATGAAACACGGTTTGAAGGTGAAGCCCTCCAAGTGCCACGTGCTGAAGGAGCAAGTGCATTACTTGGGTCATGTCTTCAGCGCCAAAGGAGTGCAGCCGGATCCTGAAAAGATCTCAGCCGTTCGAAACTGGCCTACACCAACCACCGTCAAAGACGTCCGGAGCTTCCTAGGCTTCGCTGGGTACTACCGGCGCTTCATCCCACAATTTGCCCATATTTCTGAACCTCTACAAGAGTTGTTGAGGGGACACCAACCTGAAGTCAGGAAGAGGCGTCTACCCATCATCTGGAAAGATCGGCAGGAAACCGCCTTTCAGGGGTTGAAAGACCTCCTGACCCAGCCACCTATTCTGGCCTACCCGGATTACACCATTCCATTCCGATTGTACACGGATGCCAGCAATTTAGGCCTTGGTGCAGTATTATCCCAAGAGCAGGATGGCAAGGAAAGGGTGATCGCCTACGCGAGTCGAGCTCTACGTGGAGGAGAAAAGAACGACCAAAACTATAGTTCTTTTAAATTGGAGCTGTTGGCGCTGGTTTGGCCCATTACGGAGAAATTCCGGGATTACCTGGCTGCGACCCCCTTCACTGTGTACACGGACAACAATCCGTTGGCCCATCTGAACACTGCCTGTCTTGGGGCCTTAGAGCAGCGGTGGGCTTCCAGGCTTGCAAACTACCAGTTTACTGTGAAGTTTCGCTCCGGAAAGGTCAACACCAGTGCGGACGCTCTGTCTAGACTTCCCACTGGGGCGGAACCACCAAGTCCAGATGAGACTGCTTGGGAAGAGGTGGAGATGCCTGCTTTCTACACGAGGTTTGCTCACCAGGATGCAATTTTAGCTCAGTCGAGCCAGAGTCCAACCAATCTGCAATCTGTCCGTGATACCCTTCCTGAAGGACCTTGGAAGACCCTGCAGGAGGAGAGTAGAGTCTTGGGGGAGATTCAAGACTATCTGCAAGGGGGAAAAGTACCAGCTCGACTACACAAAGGTCATCCAGACCCAGAATTGGTGCGGCTGTGGAGGCAGAGAAAGCATCTGTTCGTCCAGAAGGGTGTCCTGCTCCGGAATTCTATTGACCCCACTTCAGGTGAACGACTTCATCAAGTGCTGATTCCCCGTCGGGATGCTCATGTGGTCCTGGAAGCATATCACGATCAGTCGGGACACTTCGGCATGCAGTAGACAGAAGCAACCATCCGGCGGAGGTTTTACTGGATTGGTATGAGGGGAGACATCGAGAAGTGGTACCGAGAATGTCCTACCTGCACCAAGGTCAAAGGGGACAGACTTGATCAACGAGCCCCGTTGCATCCCATCAAGACGCACCGGCCCCTGGAACTTGTGGCCATGGATCACGTCAAGTTGGAAGCTAGCCGGTCTGGCTATATGTATGCCCTGACCATCGTGGACCACTTCACGAAGTTCGCTGTCGTGGGCCCGGTCATGGATTTAACTGCTAAGACCACGGCTGAGAAACTTTGGAGCAACTTTGTCCTGCCATATGGATGCCCAGAGAAAATCCTCACGGATCGTGGAGCAGCCTTTGAGTCTCAGCTGATCCAACAGTTGTGTATACAACATCAGTGCAGGAAGCTGAGAACAACCGCCTATCACCCTCAGGGGAATGGACTCTGTGAGTGCATTAACCAAGTCCTCATTAATCTCCTGAGGACTGCATCCACCTCTCAGCGGGCCAACTGGCCGAACTCATTGCCAGAGCTAGTCTACATGTACAACAATACTGTACATTGCTCCACCAGCTACACCCCCTACTTTCTGATGTTTGGCCGGCAAGGACAACTACCCTCTGACATGGCGTTGGGAGTACAAGTGCCCGACAGCATCAACCCATTGCCTGAAACTACCTGGGTGGTGGACCATCAGAGACGTCTGGAAGAGGCCAAAGAGATTGTCGTCACTAAAATGGAAGAAGCCAGGCGACGGCAGGAAGCCGATTTCAACCTGCATGCCCATGCTGAGCCTCTAAATATGGGTGATCGCGTCTGGTTAAAGAATGGCCATCGGACCAGCAAGCTTGATCCCAAGTGGGAGCTGGAACCTTATACGGTGATTGGAATTCCGTATCCAGAATCAGGGGTTTACAAGATCCAGAAGGAAGGTTGGGAGCCACAGACTGTTCATCGAAACAGGCTAAAACGTTGCCTGAAAGAGGAGTCTCCTGCTGACATGGGTGCCCCGGAACCCTGTGGGTCAAGAGAAGAGATACCTACGTCACCGATCCTTCAGACTGATTCTGAACCGTCTCCTGGACCTCCTGTTGTCCCATGGTCCTTACTGTCAGGACCTGCTTTAACCTTTTCATTTCCAAGAGTTCCTGCAAATAATGGCCCTGATCCTACCCAAGGAACTGGGGAGGAGTTACATCCTGTCCAAGGGACTGAAGATGAACGAACCGGTGAGCAACCGTCTCTCGTGAGAAGGTCAGAAAGGTCCAATAAGGGGAAACCGCCTACGAGGTACCTTCAACAGCAGATGGTGAGGTATGAAAGATATCTTCAGGACACTTTGAATTCAGAAAAAGAAGAGCACTGGTGGTACCTGAAGGACCATCCTCCTGCTGACCCTAAACCAGACAAGTCCAAGTAGAAGATCTTCTTGAAAAAGGGGATAAGTGGTCCACACTCAATTCCCATTGCGGGCCTGTAGTCCATTTTTTCTGTTTAGGCCCCGTTGGCCAAGAAGTTCTGTCCAGGTGGAATAGTGCCTAAAGTTAAAGTGCAAAGCGGAAACCAATAAGCGTTTGTGCCTGGGTAACACCAAGAACTATTACACCTTCTTCTTGTTTACAGCTGAAGCCCGACAGCTGTGCTGTTACGGACTCTCACCTGTAAAAGGGACTACGTCTTGATCTGCCATGGGTACTACACAGACTTGGCATCAAGTAGCCAATGGAGCCTATAGCATGGACTGCTATCCAGTTCTCCTTTTGTGTTTTCCCCATATCATGGACTATCCCGGTCTACCTGTGTCTCCTGTGGTTAGTCCCCCTGTTAGCATTTTATTCTAAGGACTACCTCCTGTGCTCAGCAGCACTGCGGCGCGTAATCGCCCATTGTACGCATTCGCCATGGCCTTTGACATCTTTCTTGCATGCACCACGGAAACTCATTCGATGGACACTACGCTATCTACTATATGTGCCAAAGGAGTGCTCTTGCTGCAGAAAGACATTCAAGACTTCAAAGACTCAAGTCAAGACCCAAGAATATTTATTGTCAGTACTACAATGTTTTATATGCTCATAATGTATGCTCTTAAAATGTGCTTCTATATTGTGCAATGTTTTAACCTGAGTGATGTTATGTACCTGCCCCTGATTGAGGTATCATATGGGGATAAGATGAAGGAGGTGATAATGTGTATTTTGGGTGTTGGAGGAAGTACCCTCCACATCCTACTTTCTTGTGTTTTGAAGGGTAAGGTTATAAAGTACCTTCTAGCAACTTAATTCGGGAGGTTTGGATTAGGCCCAGCCCCGGAGAAAAGATATCTCAGCTAACCCCAGCTGAGCCTTGAAAGTAGCTCCCTTGTCTGAAAGCATAGGGACCTACGAGTGAGGACCATTTTAAGGGGTATACCATTTTGCCACACACCTCGGTGGGTTAATAGTCTAGCATACGTCAGAAATTCTCAGGGATACTAACTGTATACTGTATTATTGCACTGTGATATTTGTTATATTGCACGAAGTATTATTTCCTTGCACTGGAGTGAATCCCTAGAGGGTCCTACCACTTAGGGCAAGAACCCTATACTCAGGAAAGTATTATATAGAGCATACCATAGCTATTTAATATCCTGTTCCAGACCAGCATCCCCGACCCAACCGGTCGCCGAGGACGGCTTATCTCAAGTGGGGGGATTTGTAATACCCCAGTACTGGGTCATATATTCCTTGAAGGCTGAGTCAGGGATGTGTACATGTTGCAGCACAGGATACTGTCATATTTATATGTTATATGTAGATGTTATGTGATTGCATCAGCCATTGCATCTGTGCCAGCACTGGTAAGGTTAAAGCACAGCACCTCACACCACATGTGCCAAACACTTAGCCCTCATTGGACAAAGGGGGTGGGGACACTTGGTGTAGGCACACTGAGAAGTCTGGGGGGTTCTGCCAGTGAAGTAGTGAGATGGAGTGCAGTCTGAGGAGACAGATAGTTGCCACACTTGTAGCCACCGCAGGACCAATAGGACAGAGTTAAGAGTGGAGTACTACAAGTCCCAGGAGTCCAGGTACTGTCTGTACTAAGATCAGGAGGAGTTAGACTGCACCAGAGCACAAGGCTACACTCAGGCCTATATAAGGAGGAATATCTTTTGCTGCTCCAAAGTACAATATACTGTATACAGTATATATGAGAGGAACTCTGATAGCCTTCACGACCTTGCTGTGCACTATTGTCTGCCTGAACTGTAAAGCTAATGCTGGTTGTTTGGAGACTTTTTGCACTCAGTAAAGTCTGGCACTACTTGCACCATCCACCTTGCCTCCATGTGTGTGTCTGGAACTAACTTGCACCAACCACCATCTTGGGTACATCCCGGGCCAGGCCACACTACTACACCCGGCATTCACCAGAGGGAGTACCCCGGGGAACCTGTCCATTGCAGTAACCACCTGGGTGCGTTCCCCCACCACTGTGCTGTACCCGAGGGAGAGAGCCTGGAGATGCCTGCACCGTGACTACCACTCCTAACATCCACCACTCAGGCACAGTCTCCCCTTTGCAATCCCTCTTGGGGCACCACACACATTTATCTCTGAATGTTCCCCATCGTGATGGCGGGGATGTGGTCACGTTGGTTCTTATTTCCATGTATGGTGGGGATATCCCATAGTATATAGTTTCTGCCCTAACCTGGGCAGAAAAATGGTGGGTAGTATAACCTTAGCTGCACGCCTCATGATCGCTAGATCCTAGAAATCCAGCTGCCTTTTAACTATGACAGAACTTTCCTCTTCATTTCAGTTTGATTGCAATATAGAAGAAATGACCCATAAGAGACTACATCTAACAAGACCACGTACCTCCCACTGAGACCTATGGCGCAAATTCTTTCTTGGGACCTGGGACCTGGTGTGAAAGTTCAGCTTGGATCCCCCAACCCCCCTTACAACCTCATCTATGGTAGCAAAAAAAAAAAAATCCAAATCACCATATTATTAGGACAAGACTCTTTGTGGCAGGAAGGGAGTGTATAAGCCATGCAAGAGTACTTATAGTACACCACCAGTTTAGAGATTACGAGGGAAAAGACACCGGAAGTGACCATCCCAGAATGGGCTCCCAACCCTAGGAACTAGTGGGAAAATAGTGGGGAATTTGGTGTACCCAATGTACCCCACACAGCTTACATATTCACCTTTCACCATGCACTGTACATTCATATCTGGGAAAACTTATGCTCACTATGTCCCATAATATATTCTTTGAGGTGTGCAGTTTTCAAAATGTGGTCACTTCCCTGGGGATTCCACTTTACCGGTAGCTTAGGAGCTCTGCAAAGGTGACATTGTGTCCAAAAATCTGCGCTCAAAAAGTCAAAGAGCGATTCTTCACATCTGCATCCTATTGTGTGCCCAAACAGCAGTTTATGCCCATATACATATATATATATATATATATATATATATATATATATATATATATATTGTTGCTCCTAGGGTAACTGAAGTGTCAATGTCCTATGTGGGTATAAACTGCTGTTTGGGCAGGGGTGTAGTGAGCATTTTTATCCACCCCCCCCACCCTCAAGTGTTGAGTTGAATTTTTTTTCCAAAAATGAATGCGCAAATCATTGTGAAAATTGCAATTTTACCAGATATATGTAAGTTCAGTCTGCAATATCTTGTGTCCAACTGGTGTCAAATATGAACACTCCAAATTCTGTTGTACCCAGGATAACCTGCTTAACAGTGTTTGGAGAGTGTGTCTCTGCTGACACAAGCTGGGTGCGACATATTGGGCACTCAAATGGTGTATCTCAGAAAAATTGCAATTTTCACTTTTCACTATCAGCCGTGCTTTTATTTCTGGAAACTAAATTAAAACAACATTCAAGGGTTACAAATGCTCACTACTCCTATTGATACATTTCTTGAGGGTGTAGTTTACAAAATGGGGTCGCTTCTTGGGGAATTTCACTTTACTGACAACTCTGGGACTTTGCAAAAGCGACATGGCTTCCAAAAACCAGTCCCTCGGTGCACTGAAATGGCATATTTCTTAAAAATGATCAAATTTCACTTTGCACAATTATTTTTGGGAAGCACTCTTCAACTCAAAACGGTCAGCATACCCCTTGATAAACTCCTTGAGGGGTGCACTTTCCAAAATGGGTTGGTATATTCGGGGTCAAATTGATTAATTTTACCTCAGAGCCTCTGCAATTACCTGTCAATGCAGTGTAAATAGGCCTCCAATGTGCATGGCGCTCTTTCACTTCTGAGCCCAGTCATATTTGCAGGCAAAAGATTAGGACTGCATGTAGGGGGTTTCCAAAATGAGGAAACAGAGAATAATAACTGGACAGCTGACTTTTTGCAGTGCCTCAAGCTGAGCATGATATATTGGACACTGAACTAGCATAGATCTGGGAAATTTCAATTTTCATTTTGCATTTCATTTTGGAAAGCATATCTGGGGTCAAAATGATCACTATGCCCCTTGATCATTTTTTTGAGGGGTGCAGTTTCCAAAATGAGGTCACTTCTTGGTACTCTCCACTGCAAAGGCACCTTGGGGGCTCTGCAAATGCGTCATGGCACCTGAAAATGATTCTGCCCTCCAAAAGCAGAAATTGCATATCAAATTTTGAGATGCATTTTCTCCTTTAACCCCGTGTGAGTGTGTAAATTTTAGGGCTTAATGGATGTATTATTATATAAAAAAAAGTTAATGAAATATCTAAAGACCACCTCCAATTTGCGTAAATTCCAGTGAGGCGCTTAAAGGTTAAACCAACTTCCCAAATGTTGTTTTGAATTATTTGAGGGTTGCAGTTTTGAGAATGAGGTGATTTATGGGCAGTTTCTAACATATAGACCAGGGTTTTAACACATTAGTGGGCCCTGTGTAAAGATTTCATAAGTGGGTCCCCCCCATCACCACCACCTAGAAATACCTGACCTCCACAAATTATAATGCTCCCTCATAGTATAACACCCCTTAGTGGCTCTCACACAGTATAATGGCTCCCTAGTGGCCCCATACAATATACCCCTTATAATGTCCACCTCAAGTTGCCACTTATAATGTCCCCCCTCCAGGTTGCCCCCCACAGATTCATGTCCTCACCCCAGGTTGACCCCCACAGTATCATGTCCTCACCCTAGGTTGCCCCCACAGTATCATGTGCCCCCCACAGATTCATGTCCCCCTCTGGGTTGCCCCCCCCCCACAGATTCATGTTCCCCCCCTCCAGGTTGCCCCCCACAGATTCATGTCCCCCTCCAGGTTGCCCCCCTCAGATTCATGTCCTTAACCCAGGTTGCCCCCCACTGCATCATGTCCTTACCACAGGTTTTCCCTGCAGTATCATGTTCTCCTCCAGGTTGCCCCCCACAGGTTCATGTCCCCCTCCAGGTTGCCACCACAGTATCATGTCCTCACCCCAGGTTGCCCCCACGGTATCATGTCCCACCCAGGTTGCCTCCATAGTTTTGTGTCCCCCACTGTATATATCAAATAAAAAAACCAAACCTTAATACTCACCTTTCCCCGTTCCCCCAGTTTTCAAGGAGTAACAGGCACAATGTAAGTGACATCACTACATCGCGCCCCCTGATCCCAGGACACCGGGAGCAAAGAAAGCAGCTGGGTGATGAGGTAGGGGGCCGCCCGCCCCCCTGCTTCATCACTGTCTGCAACTCATTGGCGTCCTCTGGGCGCGGTAACCCGGACCCACTGCCCTGGACAGCGGGACAGCAAAATTAGGACTGTCCTGCTGTCAAAAGGGGGCCCCCCACTACCATAGGGCCCGGTGCAAGTGCACCGTTGGCCCTATGGTTAAAGCGGCCCTGATAAAGACCTTTAAAATCCTGTGCCAAAGATGTGCCACATCGGTCCTTGTTTTCCAGCACAGGGTTAGAAACACACCCACTGTATATCTGGCTTCTCTATTATGACATTTTTCATCTATCCTGACTCCCAAGTAAAATCACACCAACTAAATATTGCAGAAAAAATGCACAAACACTTTAATCAGGTGTTAAAATGAAAAAAAAAAACTTTATTGAAAATCACATTAGAATTATTTCAATCCGTGTCTCAAATTTAGAATCAGGCCAATTGCTATGAAAAAGACACTGAAAATGGCGTACCCCCGACTCACAAAGAGTCACCCTCCAGCACTCAGGAGAGGAAAACCCCCTGTGGAGGAAACCTCTAGGGAACCATGGCTGGAGGATTGCCCTTCCCTTGGGCTTAGAAGGTTATTGCCAACATGTAACAGTATATTTTATCAGAATTTGACCATATTTATAGTGAGACATAATATACATCCACTAGAGATATAATAGCAGTGACATACGATAGTGTCATACAGGTTAAACGGTCAAATAAACAGATTGATGAAGAGTTATACAGTATTAAACAAAGCAAGGGCAAAAGCCCTGTGCAAGCGCCTTGTGGAGATAGCCAAATGTGACCTCTCCAGGCCTCACACATAAAAGTGACGCAGCTTGTACCGGATGTGAGGAAGATCTGGCTGCAACATCTGTCACCCCATTGATCGCTAGGGCTAATCTGGGCGGCTGGCTAGGAGTATAAGGCTGATCTGGCTGGCTAGGAGGATATGGCTGATATGGCTGGCTAGATGAATATGGCTGATCTGGCTGGCTAGGCGGATGTCCCCTTTTTCCCTCACAGATTGTGGAGTGATGAAGCTCCAGGTCTCCACACACATCAAGTCTGGAACTGCATATGGCTGTATGCCCTTCTGTTCTGGAATTTTCCCTAATGGGTTCTTTAGGTCATAGGCATGTGTTTATGACATCAGCACAGTTGCCATAGTTACTGTAGATGGTTACTGCCCAACAGTGTTCCTAAGCATTAACCCCTTAATGACTGGCATTTTGCCTTCCTACTGAATCTTGTATGGGCAGGTCCTTTATCATTATGCACAAACAAAAGGAAGTTATTAAGTGTATCTAGAGAGTTGAGGTGTAATATACACATTAATGCCACCAGGGCTTATTAAGTATATAAATGCATGATACGAAAATTACTATGCCATTATCAAATATGCTGAGAGCGCATACGTACCACATGTGTCCATACAGTCAGGAGAAGCCAGCATATGAGCCCATTTGGTGCATCTGATATGCCTGGATGTCTCCCTACTTTTAATATTACTCCCCAAATATTGCAGCTTCAATCATAAATGCTTTAATTTATATATATGTACAGATTTTAAGAACCGTATAAAACGCTGAGGCAGGTGTGGCAAAAATGCTGCAAATTAAAAATGTTTTGAAAAATACAAGTGTTAATAGGTTATTTTTGTCAATTCACAAAATAAAGTCAATGAACATAGGAGAAATCTAAATGAAATCAATATTTGGTGTGGTCACCCTTTGAAGGAGGAATCCTGAAATTGATGATATGGCTGCCACGGAGCTCTGATCTCAACATCATCCAGTCTGTCTAGGATTACATGAAGAGACAGAAGGATTTGAGCAAGCCTACATCCACAGGTGATCTGTGTTTAGTTCTCAAAGATGTTTGGAACAACCTCCCTGCTGAGTTTCTTGAAAAACTGTCTGCAAGTGCACCTAGAAGAATTGATGCTACTTTGAAGGCAAAGGGTGGTCATACCAAATATTGATTTGATTTAGATTTCTCTTTTGTTTATTCACCTTGCTTTGTGTCAATGGAACAAAATGAACTATTAACACTTGTATTTTTCAAAGCATTTCTGCAGCATTTTGGCCACACCTACCAAAAACTGTTGCCCAATCCTGGTGTAACGTCTCTGCCTGTTCGGGTCTCTGCGCCACCCTCCGCTCGCACGCTGCGGCGAAGGAGGCGTGTTCAGTTTGATTCCTTGCTTAAGGTTCTTGTTGCTCAGTCTGAACACTGTCCTAGACTATGTAATTGAATTTCAGCCACACCCGTCTCTTGCACCTTGTTTCTTCTGCTCCTCAAATAGTTAAACTTAGCCTTGCCTGTGTGAATGGCAGCATGTCTTCCAATCAAGTCTGGGGCAGGTCCTGGACTTGCGATAAACAGGTCATCTGCTCACATATGGTTGCTGGCTATTGAGATTCTGTCTTGTGACTAGTCCCTGCTAGCTCCTTTTCTGCTATTACCTGTATTCTTATTCCTAACCTCTGGCTTTGACTATTCTCCTGGATTGTGATTCTGTACTGCATTGCTCGACTGTTACCGACCCCTTGGCTAGCTGACCTCCCTTTTGTTGTTGTTTGTCCTGTCTGCGTTCTGTGTTGTCACTTATTCAGAGTAGGGAGCGGCTCCAAGTTGTTCCTGTCATTAGGACAGTGAGAAAAGTAGGCAGGGACAGGGTCTGGGTCAACTTTAGGACTCACTGTCTCTGTATTCGCTTCCTCTCAGGTTTCTGCAGCAGCACTGGGGAATTGCTCAACTGGCAATTCCCTTACACCTGGTTTGCAGGACCACAATAACTCTGCTATACTTGCTTTATATTCGGTACCATCTGCAAGGATGTTAACTTCGGCTTCCTCTCTGAATGGAAATGACACTCCCTGACATTAAGAAGTACTATATCGCTACTGTTCTGACCCAACCTACACATTAGTGGTCTGATATATCATCTTTAGAAAGGGTATGCATTGAAAGAGAGGCAGCCGAGTTCCCACTAATTTCCCTCCTTAAGTCTTCCTCTCTGTCCTCCTTGAGGCTGTGCTGTATACTTCAATCTATAGCAAGATCAAGAAACGCTTAGGCCTAACTCCTTAGGACTAATTGTAAGGAAAGCACTAAATCCCTACTGTCCTTGCCATTACAATACTTACTTACATTTCAGCCTTCCCTGTTTTTAACACATTGGATTCATCAGGTGATCACTTATATTTGTCACTTATTCAAAGACGATATGATGTTTCCCTGATCTTTCATAGATCATACTGCATATTGCCTACCTTATAGGGACTTTTATAAATACTTACAGTTGAGAAATATTTTGAGACCTTCTCTTCTCACTAATCATTTCTTTCCCACCTCAGCTTGCTCTCATTTTCTGTCTGACTTGGATAAATCTATAGGAACATCAACCTTTTACGCTCTACTACCTGCTGGCCCCTTGCGATCTAAGCCAGGGCATATCCTAAGATGGGAGACAGACCTGCAAGTCCAATAACAGCTGGCAGATTGGCATCTAGGCCTCCAATGGGTAGCTAAAATTTCTAAGAGTTCTACCGATTGGGAGTTAACTACAAATTACTGCTTCAATAGTACAGAACCCCCATACAGTTAACCAGATTTATCTCTGAATATTCCCCATCGTGCTGGCGGGGATGTGGTCACGTTGGTTCTTATTTCCATGTATGGTGGGGATATCCCATAGTATATAGTTTCTGTCCTAACCTGGGCAGAAAAATGGTGGGTAGTATAACCTTAGCTGCACGCCTCATGATGGCTAGATCCTAGAAATCCAGCTGCCCTTTAACTATGACAGAACTTTCCTCTTCATTTCAGTTTGATTGCAATATAGAAGAAATGACCCATAAGAGACTACATCTAACAAGACCACGTACCTCCCACTGAGACCTATGGCGCAAATTCTTTCTTGGGACCTGGGACCAGGTGTGAAAGCTCAGCTTGGATCCCCCAACCCCCCCTTACAACCTCATCTATGGTTCTAAAAAAAAAAAAAAAAATCCAAATCACCACATTATTAGGACAAGACTCTCTGTGGCAGGAAGGGAGTGTATAAGCCATGCAAGAGTACTTATAGTACACCACCAGTTTAGAGATTACGAGGGAAAAGACACTGGAAGTGACCATCCCAGAATGGCCCCCCAAACCTAGGAACTAGTGGGAAAATAGTGGGGAATTTGGAGTACCCAATGTACCCCACACAGCTTACATATTCACTTTTCACCATGCACTGTGTATTCATAACTGAGAAAACTTATGCTCACTATGTCCCATAATATATTCTTTGAGGTGTGCAGTTTTCAAAATGTGGTCACTTCCCTGGGGATTCCACTTTACCGGCAGCTTAGGAGCTCTGCAAAGGTGACATTGTGTCCAAAAACCAAATAATCTAAATCTGCGCTCAAAAAGTCAAAGAGCGATTCTTCACATCTGCATCCTATTGTGTGCCCAAACAGCAGTTTATGCCCATATACATATATATATATATATATATATATATATATATATTGTTGCTCCTAGGGTAACTGAAGTGTCAATGTCCTATGTGGGTATAAACTGCTGTTTGGGCAGGGGTGTAGTGAGCATTTTTATCCACCCCCCCCCCACCCTCAAGTGTTGAATTGAATTTTTTTTTCCAAAAATGAATGCGGAAATCATTGTGAAAAGTGAAAATTGCAATTTTACCAGATATATGTAAGCTCAGTCTGCAATATCTTGTGTCCAACTGGTGTCAAATATGAACACTCCAAATTCTGTTGTACCCAGGATAACCTGCTTAACAGTGTTTGGAGAGTGTGTCTCTGCTGACACAAGCTGGGTGCGACATATTGGGCACTCAAATGGTGTATCTCTGAAAAATTGCAATTTTCACTATTCACTATCAGCCGTGCTTTTATTTCTGGAAACTAAATTAAAACAACACTCAAGGGTTACAAATGCTCACTACTCCTATTGATACATTTCCTGAGGGGTGTAGTTTACAAAATGGGGTCGCTTCTTGGGGAATTTCACTTTACTGACAACTCTGGGACTTTGCAAAAGCGACATGGCTTCCAAAAACCAGTCCCTCGGTGCACTGAAATGGCATATTTCTTCAAAATGATCAAATTTCACTTTGCACAATTATTTTTGGGAAGCACTCTTCAACTCAAAACGGTCAGCATACCCCTTGATAAACTCCTTGAGGGGTGCACTTTCCAAAATGGGTTGGTATATTCGAGGTCAAATTGTTTAATTTTACCTCAGAGCCTCTGCAATTACCTGTCAATGCAGTGTAAATAGGCCTCCAATGTGCATGGCGCTCTTTCACTTCTGAGCCCAGTCATATATGCAGGCAAAAGATTAGGACTGCATGTAGGGGGTTTCCAAAATGAGGAAACAGAGAATAATAACTGGACAGCTGACTTTTTGCAGTGCCTCAAGCTGAGCATGATATATTGGACACTGAACTAGCATAGATCTGGGAAATTTCAATTTTCATTTTGCATTTCATTTTGGAAAGCATATCTGGGGTCAAAATGATCACTATGCCCCTTGATCATTTTTTTGAGGGGTGCAGTTTCCAAAATGAGGTCACTTCTTGGTACTCTCCATTGCAAAGGCACCTTGGGGGTTCTGCAAATGCGTCATGGCACCTGAAAATGATTCTGCCCTCCAAAAGCAGAAATTGCATATCAAATTTTGAGATGCATTTTCTCCTTTAACCCCGTGTGAGTGTGTAAATTTTTTGGTATTATTATATAAAAAAAGTTAATGAAATATCTAAAGACCACCTCCAATTTGCGTAAATTCCAGTGAGGCGCTTAAAGGTTAAACCAACTTCCCAAATGTTGTTTTGAATTATTTGAGGGTTGCAGTTTTGAGAATGAGGTGATTTATGGGCAGTTTCTAACATATAGACCAGGGTTTTAACACATTAGTGGGCCCTGTGTAAAGATTTCATAAGTGGGTCCCCCCCCCATCACCGCCACCTAGAAATACCTGACCTCCACAAATTATAATGCTCCCTCATAGTATAACACCCCTTAGTGGCTCTCACACAGTATAATGGCTCCCTAGTGGCCCCATACAATATGCCCCTTATAATGTCCCCCTCAAGTTGCCACTTATAATGTCCCCCCTCCAGATTGCCCCCCACAGACTCATGTCCTCACCCCAGGTTGACCCCCACAATATCATGTCCTCACCCCTGGTTGCCCCCACAGTAACATGTGCCCCCACAGATTCATGTCCCCCTCTGGGTTGCCCCCCCCAAAGATTCATGTCCCCCCCTCCAGGTTGCCCCCCACAGATTCATGTTCCCCTTCCAGGCTGCCCCCCACAGATTCATGTCCCCCTCCAGGTTGCCCCCCACAGATTCATGTCCTTAACCCAGGTTGCCCCCCATTGCATCATGTCCTTACCACAGGTTTTCCCTGCAGTATCATGTTCCCCTCCAGGTTGCCCCCCACAGATTCATCCCCGTTGCCCCCACAGTATCATGTCCTCACCCCAGGTTGCCCCCACGGTATCATGTCCCACCCAGGTTGCCTCCATAGTTTTGTGTCCCCCACTGTATATATCAAATAAAAAAAACAAACCTTAATACTCACCTTTCCCCGTTCCCCCAGTTTTCAAGGAGTAACAGGCACAATGTGAGTGACATCACTACATCGCGCCTCCTGATCCCAGGACACTGCCCTGGACAAAGGGACAGCAAAATTAGGACTGTCCTGCTGTCAAAAGGGGGCCCCCACTACCATAGGGCCCGGTGCAAGTGCACCGTTGGCCCTATGGTTAAAGTGGCCCTGATATAGACCTTTAAAATCCTGTGCCAAAGATGTGCCACATCAGTCCTTGTTTTCCAGCACAGGGTTAGAAACACACCCACTGTATATCTGGCTTCTCTATTATGACATTTTTCATCTATCCTGACTCCCAAGTAAAATCACACCAACTAAATATTGCGAAAAAATGCACAAACACTTTAATCAGGTGTTAAAATGAAAAAAAAAACTTTATTGAAAATCACATTAGAATTATTTCAATCAGTGTCTCAAATTTAGAATCAGGCCAATTGCTATGAAAAAGACACTGAAAATGGCGTCCCCCGACTCACAAAGAGTCACCCTCCAGCACTCAGGAGAGGAAAACAACCCCTGTGGAGGAAACCTCTAGGGAACCATGGCTGGAGGATTGCTCTTCCCTTGGGCTTAGAAGGTTATTGCCAACATGTCAAAAGGGGGCCCCCCACTACCATATGGCCCGGTGCAAGTGCACCGTTGGCCCTATGGTTAAAGTGGCCCTGATATAGACCTTTAAAATCCTGTGCCAAAGATGTGCCACATCAGTCCTTGTTTTCCAGCACAGGGTTAGAAACACACCCACTGTATATCTGGCTTCTCTATTATGACATTTTTCATCTATCCTGACTCCCAAGTAAAATCACACCAACTAAATATTGCAGAAAAAAATGCACAAACACTTTAATCAGGTGTTAAAATGAAAAAAAAAAACTTTATTGAAAATCACATTAGAATTATTTCAATCAGTGTCTCAAATTTAGAATCAGGCCAATTGCTATGAAAAAGACACTGAAAATGGCGTACCCCCCGACTCACAAAGAGTCACCCTCCAGCACTCAGGAGAGGAAAACCCCCTGTGGAGGAAACCTCTAGGGAACCATGGCTGGAGGATTGCTCTTCCCTTGGGCTTAGAAGGTTATTGCCAACATGTAACAGTATATTTTATCAGAATTTGACCATATTTATAGTGAGACATAATATATATCCACTAGAGATATAATAGCAGTGACATACGATGGTGTCATACAGGTTAAACGGTCAAATAAACAGATTGATGAAGAGTTATACAGTATTAAACAAAGCAAGGGCAAAAGCCCTGTGCAAGCGCCTTGTGGAGATAGCCAAATGTGACCTCTCCAGGCCTCACACATAAAAGTGACGCAGCTTGTACCGGATGTGAGGAAGATCTGGCTGCAACATCTGTCACCCCATTGATCGCTAGGGCTAATCTGGGCGGCTGGCTAGGAGTATAAGGCTGATCTGGCTGGCTAGGAGGATATGGCTGATATGGCTGGCTAGATGAATATGGCTGATCTGGCTGGCTAGGCGGATGTCCCCTTTTTCCCTCACAGATTGTGGAGTGATGAAGCTCCAGGTCTCCACACACATCAAGTCTGGAACTGCATATGGCTGTATGCCCTTCTGTTCTGGAATTTTCCCTAATGGGTTCTTTAGGTCATAGGCATGTGTTTATGACATCAGCACAGTTGCCATAGTTACTGTAGATGGTTACTGCCCAACAGTGTTCCTAAGCATTAACCCCTTAATGACTGGCATTTTGCCTTCCTACTGAATCTTGTATGGGCAGGTCCTTTATCATTATGCACAAACAAAAGGAAGTTATTAAGTGTATCTAGAGAGTTGAGGTGTAATATACACATTAATGCCACCAGGGCTTATTAAGTATATAAATGCATGATACGAAAATTACTATGCCATTATCAAATATGCTGAGAGCGCATACGTACCACATGTGTCCATACAGTCAGGAGAAGCCAGCATATGAGCCCATTTGGTGCATCTGATATGCCTGGATGTCTCCCTACTTTTAATATTACTCCCCAAATATTGCAGCTTCAATCATAAATGCTTTAATTTATATATATGTACAGATTTTAAGAACCGTATAAAACGCTGAGGCAGGTGTGGCAAAAATGCTGCAAATTAAAAATGTTTTGAAAAATACAAGTGTTAATAGGTTATTTTTGTCAATTCACAAAATAAAGTCAATGAACATAGGAGAAATCTAAATGAAATCAATATTTGGTGTGGTCACCCTTTGAAGGAGGAATCCTGAAATTGATGATATGGCTGCCACGGAGCTCTGATCTCAACATCATCCAGTCTGTCTAGGATTACATGAAGAGACAGAAGGATTTGAGCAAGCCTACATCCACAGGTGATCTGTGTTTAGTTCTCAAAGATGTTTGGAACAACCTCCCTGCTGAGTTTCTTGAAAAACTGTCTGCAAGTGCACCTAGAAGAATTGATGCTACTTTGAAGGCAAAGGGTGGTCATACCAAATATTGATTTGATTTAGATTTCTCTTTTGTTTATTCACCTTGCTTTGTGTCAATGGAACAAAATGAACTATTAACACTTGTATTTTTCAAAGCATTTCTGCAGCATTTTGGCCACACCTACCAAAAACTGTTGCCCAATCCTGGTGTAACGTCTCTGCCTGTTCGGGTCTCTGCGCCACCCTCCGCTCGCACGCTGCGGCGAAGGAGGCATGTTCAGTTTGATTCCTTGCTTTAGGTTCTTGTTGCTCAGTCTGAACACTGTCCTAGACTATGTAATTGAATTTCAGCCACACCCGTCTCTTGCACCTTGTTTCTTCTGCTCCTCAAATAGTTAAACTTAGCCTTGCCTGTGTGAATGGCAGCATGTCTTCCAATCAAGTCTGGGGCAGGTCCTGGACTTGCGATAAACAGGTCATCTGCTCACACATGGTTGCTGGCTATTGAGATTCTGTCTTGTGACTTGTCCCTGCTAGCTCCTTTTCTGCTATTACCTGTATTCTTATTCCTGACCTCTGGCTTTGACTATTCTCTTGGATTGTGATTCTGTACTGCATTGCTCGACTGTTACCGACCCCTTGGCTAGCTGACCTCCCTTTTGTTGTTGTTTGTCCTGTCTGCGTTCTGTGTTGTCACTTATTCAGAGTAGGGAGCGGCTCCAAGTTGTTCCTGTCATTAGGACAGTGAGACAAGTAGGCAGGGACAGGGTCTGGGTCAACTTTAGGGCTCACTGTCTCTGTATTCGCTTCCTCTCAGGTTTCTGCAGCAGCACTGGGGAATTGCTCAACTGGCAATTCCCTTACACCTGGTTTGCAGGACCACAATAAATCTGCTATACTTGCTTTATATTTGGTACCATCTGCAAGGATGTTAACTTCGGCTTCCTCTCTGAATGGAAATGACACTCCCTGACATTAAGAAGTACTATATCGCTACTGTTCTGACCCAACCTACACATTAGTGGTCTGATATATCATCTTTAGAAAGGGTATGCATTGAAAGAGCGGCAGCCGAGTTCCCACTAATTTCCCTCCTTAAGTCTTCCTCTCTGTCCTCCTTGAGGCTGTGCTGTATACTCCAATCTATAGCAAGATCAAGAAACGCTTAGGCCTAACTCCTTCGGACTAATTGTAAGGAAAGCACTAAATCCCTACTGTCCTTGCCATTACAATACTTACTTACATTTCAGCCTTCCCTGTTTTTAACAAATTGGATTCATCAGGTGATCACTCATATTTGTCACTTATTCAAAGACGATATGATGTTGCCTTTCCATGATCTTACTAGTACATATCGCCTACCTTATAGGGACTTTTATAAATACTTACAGTTGAGAAATATTTTGAGACCTTCTCTTCTCACTAATCATTTCTTTCCCACCTCTGCTTACTCTCATTTTCTGTCTGACTTGGATAAATCTATAGGAACATCAACCTTTTACACTCTACTACCTGCTGGCCCCTTGCGATCTAAGCCAGGGCATATCCTAAGATGGGAGACAGACCTGCAAGTCCAATAACAGCTGGCAGATTGGCATCTAGGCCTCCAATGGGTAGCTAAAATTTCTAAGAGTTCTACCGATTGGGAGTTAACTCACAAATTACTGCTTCAATAGTACAGAACCCCCATACAGTTAACCAGATTTATCTCTGAATATTCCCCATCGTGCTGGCGGGGATGTGGTCACGTTGGTTCTTATTTCCATGTATGGTGGGGATATCCCATAGTATATAGTTTCTGTCCTAACCTGGGCAGAAAAATGGTGGGTAGTATAACCTTAGCTGCACGCCTCATGATGGCTAGATCCTAGAAATCCAGCTGCCCTTTAACTATGACAGAACTTTCCTCTTCATTTCAGTTTGATTGCAATATAGAAGAAATGACCCATAAGAGACTACATGTAACAAGACCATGTACCTCCCACTGAGACCTATGGCGCAAATTCTTTCTTGGGACCTGGGACCAGGTGTGAAAGCTCAGCTTGGATCCCCCAACCCCCCTTACAACCTCATCTATGGTTCTAAAAAAAAAAAAAACCCAAATCACCACATTATTAGGACAAGACTCTCTGTGGCAGGAAGGGAGTGTATAAGCCATGCAAGAGTACTTATAGTACACCACCAGTTTAGAGATTACGAGGGAAAAGACACCGGAAGTGACCATCCCAGAATGGCCCCCCAAACCTAGGAACTAGTGGGAAAATAGTGGGGAATTTGGTGTACCCAATGTACCCCACACAGCTTACATATTCACTTTTCACCATGCACTGTGCATTCATAACTGGGAAAACTTATGCTCACTATGTCCCATAATATATTCTTTGAGGTGTGCAGTTTTCAAAATGTGGTCACTTCCCTGGGGATTCCACTTTACCGGCAGCTTAGGAGCTCTGCAAAGGTGACATTGTGTCCAAAAACCAAATAATCTAAATCTGCGCTCAAAAAGTCAAAGAGCGATTCTTCACATCTGCATCCTATTGTGTGCCCAAACAGCAGTTTATGCCCATATACATATATATATATATATATATATATATATATATATATTGTTGCTCCTAGGGTAACTGAAGTGTCAATGTCCTATGTGGGTATAAACTGCTGTTTGGGCAGGGGTGTAGTGAGCATTTTTATCCACCCCCCACCCTCAAGTGTTGAATTGAATTTTTTTTCCAAAAATGAATGCGGAAATCATTGTGAAAAGTGAAAATTGCAATTTTACCAGATATATGTAAGCTCAGTCTGCAATATCTTGTGTCCAACTGGTGTCAAATATGAACACTCCAAATTCTGTTGTACCCAGGATAACCTGCTTAACAGTGTTTGGAGAGTGTGTCTCTGCTGACACAAGCTGGGTGCGACATATTGGGCACTCAAATGGTGTATCTCTGAAAAATTGCAATTTTTACTTTTCACTATCAGCCGTGCTTTTATTTCTGGAAACTAAATTAAAACAACACTCAAGGGTTACAAATGCTCACTACTCCTATTGATACATTTCCTGAGGGGTGTAGTTTACAAAATGGGGTCGCTTCTTGGGGAATTTCACTTTATTGACAACTCTGGGACTTTGCAAAAGCGACATGGCTTCCAAAAACCAGTCCCTCGGTGCACTGAAATGGCATATTTCTTCAAAATGATCAAATTTCACTTTGCACAATTATTTTTGGGAAGCACTCTTCAACTCAAAACGGTCAGCATACCCCTTGATAAACTCCTTGAGGGGTGCAATTTCCAAAATGGGTTGGTATATTCGGGGTCAAATTGTTTAATTTTACCTCAGAGCCTCTGCAATTACCTGTCAATGCAGTGTAAATAGGCCTCCAATGTGCATGGCGCTCTTTCACTTCTGAGCCCAGTCATATTTGCAGGCAAAAGATTAGGACTGCATGTAGGGGGTTTCCAAAATGAGGAAACAGAGAATAATAACTGGACAGCTGACTTTTTGCAGTGCCTCAAGCTGAGCATGATATATTGGACACTGAAATAGCATATGCGGTGACCAGATGGAAGGTAACGCTGCAGTTGGGATTGCAGGGTGCAAACAGCGCAGACTTGTCACGGTCTCTGGGCACGAGGGTACAGCGCTGGTGCTGTCCCACGTTACCACCACTGGTACCGGTGCGGTGACCAGATGGAAGGTAACGCTGCAGTTGGGATTGCGGGGTGCAAACAGCGCAGACTTGTCACAGTCTCTGGGCACGAGGGCGCAGCGCTGGTGCTGTCCCACGTTACCACCACTGGTACCGGTGATGAGGGGGCTGCACAAATGTTGGTGGTGATTGTTCCCCCGGGGCGCTTCCCCTATACTGTGCCGACTGGTGGTGTTTGGGGCGCCCTGATGTTGTCGGTGCAGAGTCAGACACAGAAACGGTTGTAAAGTTGACCTTTTACTTCCATGGGTGTGGAGGCACAAATGCTTAAACAGTTTCTTCAATACAAAACAACGGGGTACGCCTGGTGACACAGCAAAGTCCTGGGGTGCAGGGTAGACTTGATGAAAGGTGTTCCTAGCCCCTTATACTTCAGTGTTACAGCCCTCAGGTGCATCTGGGTTCCTATTTGGCTCATAGGAGGATGCCCACCATGATACTAGTGCATAATATTCCCCACTCACGTTATGTGGTCCTGATAGCTCAGAGTTTCGGGGTGCAATAGTCAGGGTGGCAGGATATTCCACAGGTCTGGCCTTGGCCCCTGGATCCTGTGATACTTGCTATGGAGCACGTGTTCCAGAATGTTCTCTCCACAGTCTCATGCTGACAAGATAATGATGCTTGACTTCCTTCAGGGCGATGGCTAGGCAGACAGGGGACAGGATCTTCTGAATAGCTGGAGTATGTCAGCTCTCCAACCTTCCTGGGCCTGTCTAGGACTTGAGATTCCTGCACTAAACTCACTGCTTTCTTCACAGGACATCACACTTATCTCCTCACCTCCTCCTCCTAACACTCCACACTTCTAACTCCTCACATGCAGGACCTTCCTGCAGGGGTGTTACCATGGGGACCCAGTGATCAGCTGACTCCTCCCCTTTTCCCAGGCGATGTCCTCCCATTGGACATTTGGTTACTATTCAATCCTATGGGAGGTGTAATGCATGTGTGAGGCTCACTAGGTGGCGCTGTGTTGTGTGAGACTCAGGACCCCCTGCTATGTCACACAGGCTATGAAGCAACAGGAAATAATACAATGCACAGAGATCACCCTTAGCCCAGCCATAGCCAGCTCTGGGATGCCACATACTCCCCCTCTTTCACTGAGCCGACCTCGGCGACGGGCTGGGGTGAAGGTGAGAAATGTAACATAACGTTAATAAATACGAATAAAGTGCAAATGTCACTAACAGTTTAGAAAAATATAATACTTAGAAACTTGAGGTAAGACCTCCCGGCATAGTCCTGGAATGTCCATGAGAAGTCTGAAGGGTAACGGAGAGATAATTAAACTCAGACTTATGGAACCTTTTGGCGGTACCATCAGACAGTCCATATAGAAACAACAGTAGTGCAAATGGGTCCAGAGGCTCTCTGGCACAAATTTTGTGAGTGTCCATTATCATGAGAGTCTCTCTGAGAAACAATAAACAGTCCTTTCTGTAAGGAAGAGTAGGCACTCTAGCACCAATGTCCATACCGCAATGGGGTAACAGAACTTCCTTGGCTCGGTGAGCCAGGCACTATGGCTTGGATTGTTGCATATAAATGTAAATACTATATTACATGGCAAGATATTATATATATACTGTATATACACACAGGAAAAACATTAATGTAATCAGAGCAGGAATAACATATATACAGAAGCAGAGACAGTTAACCTCTTTTACCCGAGGACAGCCATGGCATCACTATAGCGTGTTGGAGGTATGCCTTTTGTAGTACGCTCAGAACGCCTAAGTGGAACAAGATTTGAATCAGGAACAGAGTCACTGAAATCAATTAAATCATCTGTTGAAGGGTTCTCTTGCACTAGAGCAATTGGTGGATAGCAGCTAAATGGTAGTAGTTTAGGCGCCCACATAAGCTCAGTTAACGTTGGGGGTCTCTCTTTCGCTTCAGAAGGTGACAAGATCTCTGTACTCGTTGTCTCAGCTGGGGGCACCTCTGTGGGTAGTCCTTCTTTAAGGCACAGCTTCAGACGGTTTCGGTGTACTACTTTGGGCTGTCTCCCAGGTTTAGAGATCTCATACACGTCGGATTCAGGATATGGTATGGAGATGACACTGTAAGGTTCTTTCTCCCAGAATGGATCCAATTTCCCATTCCGATGGTTATTCCTTAACCATACACGGTCGCCAACTTTCAGGGGCGCTGCATGGGCGTGATGGTTGTAATCCTCCTGTTGTCTCCTACGAACCTCATCCATGCGCGTTTCAACTATCGCTTTAGCTTCCTCCATACGTCGGCGGTGTTCAACAACCCAGTCTGTTATGGGTAGCGGATTGATGGTGTCAGGGACCTTCACACCAAGGGTTAAATCTGAAGGAAGTTGACCTTGTCTTCCAAACATTAGATAAAATGGTGCGTATCCCGTAGATGTTTGGGGTGTGTTGTTGTAAATATAGGCCAAGTCCTTGATACGCTCAGGCCACTCAACACCAGGTGTAACTGCGGCTGTTCTTAGCATGCCGATGATCACTTGATTTGCCTTCTCGCACATACCATTCCCTTGAGGGTGATACACTGTGCTTCTCAACTTCTTGCAGTCTTGGAACTGACACAGCTCACGGAACAATTGGGATTCAAACGCCGATCCACGGTCGGTGAGGATATGCTCAGGACAACCGTAATGGCGGACAAACTCTGCGTAGAAGGTCTCAGCCGTAGTTCTTGCTGTAAGATCTCTGACAGGCACGATGACAAGGAACTTGGAGTAATGATCCACCATTGTCAGAGCGTAGCTGTAGCCGGAACGTGTGGGACCCAACTTCACATGGTCCAGAGCAACAATTTCACACGGCTTTTGAGTCTTAATTGGATGTAGAGGGGCATTCTGATCTCTTCGACCTTCCTTGGTGATACTACAGGCGGGACACTCTCGGCACCAACTCTCAATGTCACTCCTCATCCCAACCCAATAGAAGCGACGACGGATGGTAGCTTCGGTCTTTTGTACCCCGAAGTGACCGGATCTGTCATGATACGCCTCAAGTATCATCTGTGCGTCTCTTCTTGGTACGAGGATCTGATGAAGCCTTTCACCTGTGACAGGATCAAGAGTGTTTCTATGTAGAAGGCCTCGTTGGACAAACAGGCGCTTCCTCTGTCGCCAAAGGCGTTTTAATTCCACGTCATGAAGACCTCTCTTTACACGGGTTGGTATTCTTCCTGTAAGCAGGAAATCTGACAATTCTCCTAAAACTCTGCTCTCTTCTTGGAACGTTTTCCACAGAGATGGCTCCTGGAGGGATTCGGCAGCTGTTTTCGCCAGAGATTCTCCTTCTACAGGGACACCAATAGCAACCTGTTGGACAAACTTGTTGTAGAATGGTGGCATCTCCACCTCTTCCCAGATGTCTTCTCGGGGTGGTTCTTCTCCTACAGGCAACCTTGAGAGTGCATCAGCGTTAGCGTTGGACTTGCCACTGCGATACTTGACAGAGAACTTGTAATTCGCGAGTCTTGAGGCCCACCGTTGTTCAAGGGCTCCCAGTCGAGCAGTGTCCAGATGCGCCAACGGATTGTTATCTGTGTACACGGTAAAGGGTGTGGTAGCCAGGTAGTCTTTAAACTTCTCTGTCACGGCCCAGACAAGCGCCAGAAGTTCGAGTTTGAAAGAACTATAGTTCTGGTCGTTCTTCTCCGCGCCTCTCAGACTCCTGCTGGCGTAGGTGATGACTCGCTCTTTGTTGTCCTGAACCTGGGACAGCACTGCACCCAAACCTTGGTGACTTGCATCTGTGTACAAGCGGAATGGCTGACTGTAGTCGGGATAGGCTAGAATTGGTGGTTGCGTCAGAAGTGCTTTAAGTGCTTGAAAGGCTTCCTCTTGACGCGCTGTCCAGTCTACCGGAAGCTTTCGGTTGTAGTTTTCTCTGGGACAACCGCGCAACAACTTGTTCAGAGGCTCGGCTACTTGGGCGAAGTGTGGTATGAAACGCCGGTAGTAACCTGCGAATCCAAGGAAGCTTCGGACTTCTTTGACGGTAGTTGGTCTTCGCCAGTTCTGGACTGCAGTGATCTTTTCAGGATCAGGTTGGACGCCTTGTGCGCTCACAACATGCCCAAGGTAGTGAACTTGGGGTTTCAACAGGTAGCACTTGGAGGGCTTCAACTTTAGGCCGTGCTGTATAAGTACCTTGAATACCTCGGACAGGTGACGAAGGTGTTCTTGGTATGTCCGGGAGAATACAATAACATCGTCCAGGTACAGTAGCACACTCTGGAAATTCTCATGGCCGAGGCACCTCTCCATAAGCCGTTGGAATGTGGCTGGGGCATTACATAGCCCAAATGGCATACTATTGAATTCAAAGAGTCCCATCGGGGTCGTAAACGCAGTCTTTTCACGATCTTCAGGCGCCATAGGGACTTGCCAGTATCCACTGGTTAAGTCCAGGGTCGAGAAACAGGTAGCTGATCCCAAAGCCGTTAGAGATTCCTCAATCCGCGGCAATGGGTATGCGTCTTTGTGCGTGACATTGTTGAGTTTACGATAGTCCACACAAAATCGTAGGGTTCCGTCTTTCTTCTTGACAAGGACTAGCGGGGCTGCCCAGGGGCTGTTACTCTCCCGGATGACATCAGCATCTCGCATCTCTTGGATCAACTTTTTCACCGGTTGGTACATCGCTGGTGGTATTGGACGGTGACGCTCCTTGATTGGATGGTGGTCGCCAGTCAGAATGCGATGTTGTATGGTCGTGGTCTTACCAAAGTCCAATGGGTGTTTGCTGAATGCCTGTTGGTAACGCTTGGCCACATTGCGAACCCCATTGATGTGCTCTATAGGGGTATTTGCATCTCCCACGTTCAATTCATCCCACCAGGACTTCGTGGCTCCATTCTGAATGTTCTCAGCAGCTTGGGTGGAACGCTGTGTGGCGGTAGAATCACCAGAGAGAATGTCTTCTGGTGCTAACCGGTGTAGCAGGGCCACAGAGTGGAACTTGTGGAGGTTCACGGGAGCATCGCCCAAGTTGACTAAGCGGACAGGAACACGTCCATTGGAAACTGTGACAAGGCTGCGGGCAGCCATGACAAGTGGTTGGCCATCTACCTGTATGGGTTGTAGCAAGGCCTCGTAGTCCTGATTTTCTATGCCCGGACGGGCACGGCACCACACCATAGTTTCTGTTCCAGGCTGTAGGGTTACTGGACGGGTATCTTGGATCTGGACTCGACCCATTTCACCTTGTTTGTTGGCGAACTTGTGCTGGGCATTGAGTACACGAATGGCCCGCTGAATGGTCTGCTGGTCACTGGGAGAAGCTGTAAGGAGAGAGGCATGCAAGGCATCCAACACTTCTGCAAAGCAATGGCGTAAAACATTCATGCCTAATATTACAACTGCAAACCTATCATCCTCTACATCAGTGACAATTACACCCTGTCTAGGCAGTTTGAAGTCCCCAATCTGGATAGTGGGTTCCCAATAACCCTGCTGTGGTATGGGTTGTCCATTGCTGGCACACAGATTTATCCATGTGTCAGGTGTTCTATTCAACACACCTAAGTCCCAATGTTCAAGGAACGCCTGCTTGCGCAGGGTTGTTACCTGAGATCCAGTGTCCACCAATGCTGTCAGAGGGACGCCGTTCACCCGGATTGTGATGTGTGGGCAGGCTGAGACGAAGCGTGACAATGGCACTGAAGATTCACCTGGGCCCTTCTTCTTTCCTCCCGAGGGGCGGCCCGCTGCCTCGGGGGGTGGCCCGTTTAACTGAAAACACTGAGGCCTGGTGTGTCCATATCTATGGCAATAGGTACAGTATGGCCTCTCACTCTGTGGAGATTTCACTGAAGACGGACGTCTGGGTGGCGACTCAGGTGAGATGTTGAGACTTCGCAAAGGATCACTGGACGATGAAGACGGCTGGGTCAGACGATCTAGACGGACGGTGATCTGTTCCATGGCACGGGTCAGATGATCCACTCGGGCCAGAAGGTCATCTCTGGAGTCTGCTGGTGTAGTCTGCGCAGTTTGGGCGGCAGGTGAGGTACCCAGAGGTAGTGGCAGGACAACTGGAGCAATGCTTGTTGAGGGTCCAGGTGAGGGAGCACAGATGACTGGGCTCGGCTGGGGCTGCTCCTGTCCCAAGACCTGGATGGCAAGGGCCTTGAAGTCAGCAAACGTGATGCTGGGATGTTGTGCAGCAAGCATTCGCAACTGACTCTGTAGCAATGTGGTACGCGCCCCTTCTATGAAGCGGTCAAGCAAGATTTTATCAGAGTCCACATTTTCACGTGGATCCACTTGCACCACAGCTCTGAACGCCTCTTGGAGGGATAAAGCATAGTCCCGCAGGGTCTCACCAGGTAGTTGTCGTCTGGAAAAGAAGCGCATCTTTACCTCGGAGACAGATCGCACGTCAAAGTTCACCTGGAGTTTGTCCAGAATTTGCCCAGGGGTTCTTTTGTCAGAGGCAGGCCAGGATTTGACCTCCCTAGCTGCAGCACCCTCAAGCTGGCCCAGCAGGATCTGTATCTGCTGTTCTGTATTCAGAGGATAGAACTGGAAGAGAGACAGCATCTTCTCACGAAAGTCCCTGAGGGTATGCGCCTCCCCTTTGTAGCGCGGCAGCCATGGTGCGCCAGGGTAAAATGGCATGGAGAATGGTAGGCTGCTCGCCATGGGCACTGCTGGATCACTAGAAACAGATGGCACAATGTCACTTTGCTCAGTCATGTTGTTTGCAGGTATGACTGGAATTAGGTCGCCGTCTCTTTAAGAAACTCAACTGCTTGCTGGCAGGGAATGGAGACTACAACTTGGAATGCTGTCCCTTTAAGAATGCTGTAGCTATTAACAGAGTCACTGTGATGCAGGCTGACGGTGTGCTCCCCCTCTTTAATGGTGGCACTCCCCACGGACACTGTACACGGAAAACACTCGCTGGGGCCGTGGGAGGACTGAAGACAAGGACAGGGAGGCACAGTACTCACTGACAGCAACTGCAGCGTGGACCAGAGATCAGCGGTGCACAGCAGGGACGGTGATGCGGCACCGGAGAGTCAGAAATGGCGCCGGCACGTTTGCCTTTCACTTTCTTGTATGGGTGCGCTGGAGCATTGCGCTCAGCATTCTGGGCTCTCCTAAGATGGCGAAAGATGGGTCTCCTGGCCTCATGGGCAGTGCTAAAAATCTCCCGCACTTTTGCAAGGTACAGTTAACCCTTTGTGGGCGTTCTTACACAGCGATGTGGCGCAGCAAACAAGTCCTGGGCGTTTTAACTCTTCCAGGGCTGTAACACACTGAGAGGACAGTCTTTAGGGCTTACTTCAGGGGTATAGGGCTCCCCCTCTTTGTGGCAAGCACTCTCAGGGAATAAACTTGATCTTAGCAAAGTCCACAATAAAGACCGATGCTCTGGAGACAATTTGGCGCACTTTTCGTGGCGACTTTCTCAAAATGGCACACACTCGTATCCTGTTCGTGACGCCAGTTTTTCTTGCGGTGACCAGATGGAAGGTAACGCTGCAGTTGGGATTGCGGGGTGCAAACAGCACAGACTTGTCACGGTCTCTGGGCACGAGGGCGCAGCGCTGGTGCTGTCCCACGTTACCACCACTGGTACCGGTGATGAGGGGGCTGCACAAATGTTGGTGGTGATTGTTCCCCCGGGGCGCTTCCCCTATACTGTGCCGACTGGTGGTGTTTGGGGCGCCCTGATGTTGTCGGTGCAGAGTCAGACACAGAAACGGTTGTAAAGTTGAACTTTTACTTCCATGGGTGTGGAGGCACAAATGCTTAAACAGTTTCTTCAATACAAAACAACGGGGTACGCCTGGTGACACAGCAAAGTCCTGGGGTGCAGGGTAGACTTGATGAAAGGTGTTCCTAGCCCCTTATACTTCAGTGTTACAGCCCTCAGGTGCATCTGGGTTCCTATTTGGCTCATAGGAGGATGCCCACCATGATACTAGTGCATAATATTCCCCACTCACGTTATGTGGTCCTGATAGCTCAGAGTTTCGGGGTGCAATAGTCAGGGTGGCAGGATATTCCACAGGTCTGGCCTTGGCCCCTGGATCCTGTGATACTTGCTATGGAGCACGTGTTCCAGAATGTTCTCTCCACAGTCTCATTCTGACAAGATAATGATGCTTGACTTCCTTCAGGGCGATGGCTAGGCAGACAGGGGACAGGATCTTCTGAATAGCTGGAGTATGTCAGCTCTCCAACCTTCCTGGGCCTGTCTAGGACTTGAGATTCCTGCACTAAACTCACTGCTTTCTTCACAGGACATCACACTTATCTCCTCACCTCCTCCTCCTAACACTCCACACTTCTAACTCCTCACATGCAGGACCTTCCT